>JACDJE010000062.1:412468-1014838 GCA_016647715.1 Pavo muticus
CCCCCCCCAAATAAATGTGCTTTGGTCAATTGCAGATATTTCTATATTAAAGAGGCAAAATACTGCAATATCCTTGCATTATCTTCATAAATATACTTGCAAAAGGTTTT
Organism: Pavo muticus; assembly: GCA_016647715.1. Lineage (NCBI taxonomy): Eukaryota > Metazoa > Chordata > Aves > Galliformes > Phasianidae > Pavo > Pavo muticus. Next base: position 412,579 of record JACDJE010000062.1, read on the forward strand.
TATTGCATCTCTGCTCCTTACTGTTTTATGTAACATTTGGGTCTCTCTGATGGTAAAGACACTTCAACTCATTAAGCTTAATTATAAGGGATTGGAGTCAGGGATTAGTTTATTGCTAAGTATACACAGTAATTATTACCGATGTTAAGAAGGATATTTAATCACAAAAAGGCTCCTACTGCATTGTTGCTGGTGGCACTGGCAACAGATTATCAAAATTCTGTCTTCAGGGTTCAGTGGCATCACAGGCATACAAGATTTTTTTTTTGTTTCTTTCTATGCTTTTTGTTTTCCTTTCTTTTGTGGACCAATACAAGAAAGAATGGAAAAGTCTTGTCTATCTCATTTTGTTGGGGAATATTAGTAAGCGCTAAGACTCAAACAAATCTTCAAAACACAGAAGGTTTTGTCCCTGGACTTAAGGCTCCAACAAGTCAGAACAGTAAACCCCAAAAGATGCTTAGAATTTAAGTCAAGACTGATTCAAGTTTCTCCATTTTTCAATGACAAAGCAATGCAGAGTTAGCAGTTTTCAGCATGAAGTAAAACCTTGGCTAGGCAGTTTCATGCTCACATTGTGAATTATGGTTGTTCAGCCAAAGATCAGCCTGCATTTTTGTTTTTGCACCAATTCTGGATGCTTCTGTCTAGTTCTAATACAGGTGATCAGTTTGGTGTAGAAAATAACGTCAGAGGAGTCTCCAGACTAGGAGACTAGGTAATCACATTATTATATCAGTGGTCTCTTCTCATCCTTGAAAACAGGCCACATGATCCTGAAGCAACTGTATTTTTGGTTCCTTGCTGGTGAAACGCCACTGCTCATCAAAAATAAATAAATAAATAAATAAATAAAAATAATAATAAAAAAAAAATAAAAAAATCCCTCCCTCCTTTGTCTTAACTTTTCAAATTGCAGCTAAGTTCTTTTTCCAATTTATTCCCTATCATTAATACAATTCTTTGCTAAACTTATTTGGTCTTTCTCCACTACCTTTCTGCCAGAAAACCAAGATACTACGTAGTCAAAGCAGTAGTCTCTCTACAGGCCCTGTCTTTCAGGCTGACTGGTAAGAGCTGTGATCTATTGCTGGCTGGAAGTGCCTAGTTAAACTGAATGATTAAGAGACGCGGACAACTGAAAATTACTACAGATGCAAAAAGCAACATCTGAAATGTGTCAGCAAGACCAAAAAGTTGGAGAGTTGGACAATCAAGAAGGTACTATGATGCCAGTGTTTTGCAGACGGTATCACCTCAACAATCTGAAGTTCACTTCCATTCAAAAAATCTTTCCTTTTCCCCATCATAACAAGAAGTAGCAACCCAAAATAAGACTTTCCATGCTGCTGAGCTACTGGAATGTTTCCAATTTCAACAAATCCATTATGATATTGCCTGTATTTCCTTTAGAACAATTATGCGTCAGCACAAAGATGACATGCCCTTATCTGATTTCAAGCAAAGTTGCTGGACTTTTCCTCTCCTTATACATACTAGCTACAAAAACCTATCATATTCAGGCAAATAGGGTCATTTTTATAACCCTCTCTCTAAAAAGAAATCCCTATGAATCCTGACAGGAGTTATATATGTTAATATTCCAATACAAAACTGAAAGTGCATCATTATTATATACTCACATGGGAATATAATCGCAGAATTAAACGTGAGGTTATTTGCTGTATGTGTTCTCACAGCAGGTAATGCTGCAGCTCACTGCTCTGTAATATACTGCAGGAATAGTTCAAAAATAAGAATGATACTTCAACTCAACTGTTCATCATAAACTCATTTGGCTGGTAATAAACTATTTGTCTGGAATGCATTACAACAAATGACGGTAAGCTACTTGATGGCAAAAGTATTATATAGCTCTTACAGATAGCTTTCTCCATGAATAACTAAGAGATGGCCTAATAAAGATTTCCAAATATGGAGAAGGAAAAGAACTTGCAATCAAACAGTTTTTAATATTTATGAAACATTAAAAGATTAGTTTTCATTTGGATCTTCCAAAAGAGTTTAGTGCTAAACAAAATCTCATTTTCTTTAAGATTCTTTAACTGCTTCTGGAAGTTCTGCTCTAGCTAGACCATTTGTTAAATAGCAACAACAAAAAAACCCTGTTTAATACAAGCATCTGAGATATTTCTAGACTCTTTTCTCCCACTTACTGCTATCAGCTACCTCAAAAATATATCTCCCCTGTTAGGGGAGAAGAAACACTACAGACCACTGCATTCAGAAGCAGATGATCTAAGAGAAAAGTCCTAAATACCAGTAGCCTTGGTCTATTTGCCATTCCCTGATGCTGAGCACAAGTCCATTGAGCTGTTTTTCACTGTAGATTAAACTTCTCACGAGCCTATGGAATGACCTGAACGATGCCTCTGCCCTTCACAGGAGGCCGGCCTATTCTTTCCACAGAAAGCTGAAATGGAAACTCAGAACAGCTACTGGACATCTGTTATAGTCAGCAACTGCTGAGGATGTTACAGTTATCATCTCTTCAATAGTTGTGCTTTTATTTTTAATTCAGCCTAATCAAAGGTATGCCAGATCAGTAACAACAGTATTACTCCAGGGCAAAGAAAACTAACTGATTGTAAAAAGGCTTCTTGCTAGAAATAAGAAACAGCATTTTGGAGAGCAGATCCTTTCTGTATTTTATGGGAAACTAAGTAAGTCAGTAAAGCTCAAAAGGAAGTAGGAATCATAGTTCTTGCAACCATAGCAAGGAATTCTCTCTGCAGTTTCTCACAAACCTGTCCAAGCTTTGGAACCAGTATGCCTACAGAGAAGAACTTACAATCTTGTGGTGTTCCAATGCAGGCTGGCATGCCTCTAAGACTGCAGAAGTACATTACAAACCATGGTTCTGTACATCTGTGTTTTCTACCACAGATGGTATTAATAAGGGAACTAACAGGTAACAACCATCTGTGAGAAAATTAACACCAGTCTATTACTAGTCTGTGATTCAAAGAAGGCCAAGTAATCTGAAGTACTTAGTTTTGATCAGGGTATTTCCTTTTGTGGACTACACAGCTAGTCTGCAACTTTTAAGAATGATTTTTTGGGGAGGGCAGGCACACAAACAACACAGCAAGACAGCTCTATTGGATCTCTTTCCAGCATGCCCTCATCTTCTAGCTCATCACTGACAGTAAAGGCTTCAGTACCTGCTAACTTGTTTAACATGGCAAGTGCCTGGTAACGCTGTTTCAAGAATTCTTTTTCACTAGACCTGTATACTACCTGTAACGCATTTAAAAAGAAAATGCTAGGAAGTTTTGAAGCTTCCTAATGCCCTGTAGGTCCTGCATTACAGGGTTACACTGAAGAATGAAGTTGCATCCTACTATAAAATATGGTTTGTTCCATCATTAACGGTAGATCTGTGACTTTCAAATGTACATTATCCACAGTCACAAAACACAGTGCACCCAAGATGAGGAAGCCAGGAAGGAAGATTACCATCTCCTTCATGTGATCTTTTTCCAAGTCACCATGCATGGCCCCACCTCTTAATTACCAAATCAAGCTCATGATGTCTGTTAGATCCTTAGCAGCTATTTGACAAAGTTCAGAGAGTTCGTTCACATGATAATGAAGTTGTAGAATTGCTTAATAACCCTCCCTGCCAAAAGAATGTGCCTTATTTTTAGCTTCTTGTCAGTTTTTACTTAGCAGAAGCAACCATATATTTTGAATCAAGTTTTCTGCTATCACCAAGCTTTCTTTCCTTCTGCCGATGAATGAATAAAATGGATCAATTTAACCAGCAAAACAACTTGTACAGGGACAGCAGAGTCATCAAGACAGCCAACATTTAACCTGCAGTTCCAGCAGAGAGCAGGACACTCCATCTGAGTACATACACCAAAAAATGAAAAGCCAAGAAGCGGGGAGGACAAAATGTTTCCCAAAGAGGAAATGAAATTCCAAGCCTTTGGATAGCCACTTCCAAGTGGGCAAGTATTCCCACATGCTGGCAACTTGCACGTGGAAATATGCCTAATTACCTTCACCTGACAATACTCAGAAAGTGTAAAGTACACGCACAGAGTATGCAGACTTTATTCAAATGCACACACTTTGCTATAAAAATGCTCTTTGTCCCTTGCATAAGTATAAAGGCAATAGCATCACCCAATCAAAGGAAGAACTGAGAGCAGTTCACGGGGAGAACTATTTTTACTGTAAATTTCCAGAGGGAATTAACCGATTTTCTGCATTATGATAGAATCAGCATATTGTAGATTGAACCTGTAGATAACGTCAAAGCAGTAGTGCTTTCAGACTTGTGTGTCGGCTGAATCTCAAACATAAAAGGCTGCCTCACTTCTGTTCGCTCTGCATTTTTTTCATCAGTGTACACAGCATTAGAACGCAGTGTAGTTGCAATAAGCACTTCAGCCCAGCTGATGACAGAAGTGAAAATACCCCTTGATTCTCATATGTATTCTCAGTACTTGGCAACAACTGACCTCCCTCTTGTCAATGCATGAGTGACCATGAAAGATCAGGAAGGACAAGAGATCATGGCCATCCTCAAAGAATTTTTTGAGCGTGGGTACATACTACACTGTTTAAAATAATAATACTGTTATTGCTATCCTACAACTTAGTCTTGAATATGATTACTTTATACAGAAAAAAAGTTGGCAGAGAACCGACAGGAAAATAAAGGTAAATAGAGAATAGCTAGGAAAGAGTTCAAACTTCAAATCCCACTTTCCTACACTCAGTTACCATATATATTTTAATGTCTGCTGCAATGTTCAGAAGAATGACATAATGCCCTTCTTTCTGAACATAATTTTTTGAAACAGGTAGATTTAATGAAATAAGTATTAATCAAATTGATTTTATAGAAGAGCAAGCATGAGTGAATGGAAGAGATGATGGTACTGAGCTACTCCAGTGGGAAGCTATGACTTCAATCTAGTAGATAAGTAACCTTAATAACATTGCAGAAATCGGATGCAGATTTCCCATATTTCATACTGTTCTCGGTGGTACAGACCACTGTGGCTTCTTGCCTCGAGGACAAGAAATAGGACATGTACAGTTTCATAGAACTGGAAATAACATGTTGCATCTAAGCCCTAAGAGGCTTCAAATAATAATAATCCCAAACTTAAGGTTAAATTCTGTATGGATGCTACAGCCATCTAAGGAACACTTGGAACTTGTAGCGACAGTTCCAGTATGAAACACACCAGGACTGCTTTCTCATTTAATCTTCACATACAGTGAGTCCAAAAAAACCCTTCAAAATTTGTTTCAGTCATTAACTACCCTGATTGTTCAAATGGAAGCTATGCTTTCAACTTGTAGTCATTGTATATTGCTGTGCATTCATTTAATAGCCAGATATCTGTGACCATATTTTTCAAAATTCTTAATTGGTATTGCTAGACCATGAACAAATTGATCTACTTTTCTTTGAAAAAATAGAATACATCATAAAGTGTGCTTATAAGAAATAGCTCAATTTTCAAGATCTCAATTAGCCTCCTTGCAGTTCTCCTCAATTTTCTCACTCCTACTTAAAATGCGGACGTGAAAATTAAAGACACATTCCATTAGCAGTCATGCCAGCACTACAGCACAAATTATATAAATACTGCACTACTACTGTGAATTGGTCTTTATGCATTCACATACATCTCTCCATTCATAATAACAGAAGAGGATCCATCATTCATTGTCGTATCTATAATCCATCACAGTGCTTAGCTCCCTTCAAGGAAGATAGCATCCTAGGACTGTGGTCACCTGGTCACCAACCACACGGATGAACAGAGCATTGTTTGCCTTTTCACTGATCATTTCAGAGCATATAGCATTTGTGCTTTTTAGCAAACAACATGCAGACTATGCTGATTTTGACCTTCTTAAAAATTTATTCACTACTCCTCTAGTCTTAATGCCATCTATCAACTTTATCAGTAGTGTTTTAGGCTGATATGTTGAAAGTGCCACAGTCAGAGCTAAGTCAGAGCTAACCATCCAGGTCCCTGCTATACACACTGGTACTTCTGCTGTGATTCTTGATTCACTATTTCAGGACAAAAGAGAGAACAGATGTAGCCAGCATGGGTTTATGAAAGACAGGTCCTTGCCTGATCAATTTGATCTCCTTCTATTACAAGATGACCCACTTAAAAGGTGAGGGAAGGGCTATGGACCTTTTACGTTAACAAAGCATTTGACCCTGTTTCCCACAGTACTTTGGGGAAATGGCTACTCATGGCTTGGTCAGGTATACAGTTTGCTCAGAAAACTGCCTGGATGGCTGGGGTCAAACAGTCATTCTGAATGGAGTTAAATCCAGTTGTCAGCTAGTCACCAGTGGCATTTTCCAAGGCTCTGTATTGGGGACAGATTTGACAATATCTTCAATATCTTTATTGATGACCTGGATGAGGGCATTGAGTGCAACCTCAGTAAGTTTGCAGATGACACCAAGTTGGCTGGAAGTGTCGATCTGCCTGGGGGTAGCGAGGCCCTACAGAGGGATCTGGACAGGCTGGATAGCTGGGCTGAAGCCAATGGGATGAGGTTTAATAAGACCAAATGTCGGGTCCTACACTTTGGCCACAGCAACCCCAAGCAACGCTACAGGCTTGGGGCGGAGTGGCTAGAAGACTGTGTAGAGGAAATGGACCTGGGGGTGTTGGTTGACGCTCGGCTGAACATGAGCCAGCAGTGTGCCTGGGTGGCCAAGAAGGCCAATGGCATCCTGGCTTGTATCAGAAGTAGTGTGACCAGCAGGAGCAGGGAAGTAATTGTCCCCCTGTACTCAGCTCTGGTGAGGCCGCACCTTGAGTACTGTGTCCAGTTCTGGGCCCCTCACTGCAAGAAAGACATCGAGGCCCTGGAACGTGTTCAAAGAAGGGCAACAAAGCTGGTGAGGGGTCTGGAGCACAGGCCTTATGAGGAGTGGCTGAGGGAGCTGGGATTGTTCAGTCTGGAGAAGAGGAGGCTCAGGGGAGACCTTATTGCTCTCTATAACTACCTGAAGGGAGGTTGTAGTGAGCTGGGGGTAGGCCTCTTCTCTCGTGCAACTGGTGATAGGACTAGAGGGAATGGTTTCAAGCTGTGCCAGGGAAGATTCAGGCTGGATATTAGGAAATACTACTTCTCTGAAAGAGTGGTCAGGCACTGGAATGGGCTGCCCAGGGAGGTGGTGGAGTCACCGACCCTGGAGGTGTTCAAGGAACGTTTGGATGCTGTGATGAGGGATATGGTTTAGCGAGAACCATTGGTGATAGGTGGATGGTTGGACTAGATGATCTTATAGGTCCCTTCCAACCTTACTGATTCTGTGATTCTGTGACAAATATTTTTATCAGTGATCTGGATAAGGGAATCATATGCAGCCTCAGTGATTCCAGGGATCACAGCAAGTTGAGCAGGACTGTTGATCTGCAGGAGGGCTCTGCAGAGGGAGCCAGACAGGCCAGATCAGTGGACTGCACCCAGTCACATGGTATTCAAAAAGGCTACACACCAATTGCTGTACTTCAGTTACAGCAACCCCATGGAGCAGTACAGGCTCAGAGAAGAGTGGCTGGAAAGTTATCCAGCAGAAAGAGATCAGGGAGTGCTGGTTGACAGCTGGGTGAACATAAGCCAGCAGTGTGCCCAGGTGTCCAAGAAGGCCAATGGCATACTGGTTTGTATCAGAAATGGTGTGTCCAGAAGGACTCAGGAAGTGATCACCCCTTTGTACACAGTCTCAGTGAGATTGCATCTCAAATACTGTGTTTAACCTAACTGCAAGAAGGATACTAGTTGCTCAAGCACATGCAGAGAAGAGCAATAAACCTAGCGAAGGGAGTAGAAAACACGTACATGAGGAGCAGTCTAGGGAATTTGGGTTGTTTTGTTTGGGTAAGAGGAGGGAAGATTTCATCTCTCCCTATAACTACCTAAAAGGATCTTGCAGGGAGGAGATATTAGTCTCATCTTAGGTGACAAGGAATACAGGCTCAAGGAAACAGCCTCAAGTTGCTCTAAGAGAGGGTTAGACTGGACACGAGGAAGACTTTCTACAAAGAAAGGGTGCTCAGGACAGTGGTGGAGTCACCCTCCCTGGGAGTATTTAAAAGACTTGTGGAAATGGCACTAAGGGGCATGGTTTAGTAGTGGAACTCCATAGGATGCATTGACAGTTGGATCTCGTGAGTCTTTTCCAACCTAAGTGATATCCACAATTCTACTATAGTTTCATATGGACCATACTGATTTTGCATTTTTTCTGTTCAAGTGTCATGCAATAGCATCTCTGTACTACATCTCTTCTGCAAAACAGGTAATAAAAGTACTTTTCTGCTTCACAGAGATACAAATGTCTGTATTGAAACTTTTTCGTTCTGTAACATTAACAGGCATAGATATCTGTTTTTAAACAAAGACCATTCAACTTCCGTACTAAAAAAAAATAAGAAGTTGAAAAGCACCTACTGCTTTAGCACAGGACTTCACTGGTGGGGAAGCAGAGTGAAGAGATTTGTATTTCTGAAAAGTCAGACTTCTGTGAACAGTTCGGGAAAGAGAGAGAGACCAAGAAGAACTAAGGATACAGTTCGCAGTCAAAAAGAAGGCGGCAAAGAACTGGTCTTGTCAGAGGCAAGTGAATGCCAACACTAAGGTAGAAAAACTAAATAGGTAGAAGGTTGAGGCTTAAAAACAGGAGTGAACGCAGCAGACCTGTACTAAGCAGCAGTGAGCTGGTGGAAAATTTCCAGGTTGGTAAAAAAAAATTCAAGCCTGGAATCTTGGAAACATCTACTTTCCAGTATGCCATGGCTTGCCCAACTGTGGGGAAAAAAAAAAAAACACTTGGTGCTATTGCCTGATAAAGCCACATCTTTCAACTGGAACTTTCAGAGAGAATCCTTAACAAGATGCCCTGTTTATTGCTGTACAGATGAAGTTCCAAATATGCTCATCACCTCGCAGCTCCCTTTGTCCTCAAAGAGGAAGCTCTTCTCCACTGTTTTCAGCAGAAGCATCTATAAGCGCTTTCAGAAGCCTAGCCCATAATCTCAAAACCCCTTCAATTTGCAGGATCAAAAATAACTTTCAAAACAAATAGCTTTACAGTCAAGAGTAATGTAATTCACAGCAGTGCTGGATAAATCATTTACTCGTGCATTTACTTTAAGCCTTAATGCCTCTAATAAGCAAAGCAACAAGGATCTCTCTATCAATGTTCACGTGTAGTTTTAGTACCCAGAAATAAATCAAAACAGTACACATGCTAATAAAAAAAGAAAATATTTTTTTTTCTGCAGAACTGTACACCAATTGTTAACCAAAAGCTCACCATTAAAAAACAGGAGCAACTAATATTTGAGGAAGCTGTGAAGTGCCCTGTCCTTGTAACAGGCATAGCAGAAGGTTCTTGCAGTCTCACTTAACAGTAGATATGATTAACAGGTTAGTAGTACAAATTGGAAGAAAATACAAATTCTTCTATGTTCCCTTTAGTGTTCTACACACTAACAATAAACAAATCAACAGTGAACAATGATAACAAAAAAAAAATTTCAGAAGGCATATTCTTGCACAGCCAAGTAAGGTAATTAATATGTGCACCCTCCAAAAGACAGGCAGATTCATTCTCTCAGAGCAGCAGTATTTCCAGAGCAGAAGTTCAAAACGCTGTAACAAAGCTCTCTAGAATGAGCATTCTGTAAGCTACATAACCTGCTTGACTTGCTGGCAGGCAATTGGCTCCATGATCTCAAACTAAAAAAGAAGGCATGAATAGCCCCCTGATACGAGTCAAGTCCAAGCAGGAAGTCACAGTTTGCACGTGAGCAAAAAAAGCTCCACAGCTGGTGTTCACGATAACAAATAACTTGATTCAGGAGATGTTAATGCCCATGTGTGCCAGAGGATACAAGGGTAGAAGACTACACTAGTAACAGTGAAGATACAACTGTTTTTCCTTCCTGGGGACACAACTGATTTTTCCCTTCTTTGCACCAATTTCCTTCTAACTCGCTTTGATTAACAGAGGATTGTCTTCTAGGACCATGCACAGCCTCACAGAGTCACAGTATTGAAAAGCACCTTGAAAGATTGCCTAAGCCATTCCTATCCACTGCAGAAGTGTGTCCAGGCTTTTCCTACAAAGTCCCCGCTATCTGAGGCACTGCATCATATCCAGACATTCCAGGGCTCTTAACTACTCTCACTATTATGAAGTTTCACATAACACATCTGTAACTTGATGATCCTTAGGGGTTCTTCCAACCCAAACCATCCTATGATTCTGTGATTCTATGATTACCTAAATCGTCTTTTTTGAAGTTTAGGCATATCACTATTTGTCCTATCAGTAGAGCAGCCTTTTATATACGTACAAAGGATCAGAGGTCTCCTTTGATTTTCCCTTTGCAGGAAGAACCTTTCCATTTACCAACAGCAGAACATTACTTCTTAACAGTAAGACAAACGAAACAGCAGAAGCTCCACTAGCTAATATGTTCTAAGACAAACTGACTACATAAAAATAGGCTGCAAGGGGAAGAACTTGGCATTTGCAGGAAGACATTCAAGTTGAGTAACCCATCAGGAATGTTACAGTTCTTATAGACAACATATAAGGAAGGGCTCAACCAAGCAAGTAAATTCTCAACAGTGTTTTCACTTACCCTTTTTAAGGGTCTTATTCACATAAGTCTTACGTTGAATATACTTTCTCTGTGTACTCAGGAACCTCATCACAGATTAGATGTCAAATTGTCATTTCAGCAAGAATGCAAATTGTAAACTGATATTTGATCCCAGTTAGTGTCAATTGCTTATCTTCGGAGCATCCTGATTATCCTCAAACAACTGGAAATATCATCTCAGTTATGATCCACATCTTACATTTACAGAGCACTTCAAAAAATCCTAAGCCAATATTTACTCAATAAACTGTCTTTGTTTCTAATGATTTCCTTCTACAAATTCCAATATAGCTACTTCAAAAGCAAGTTTATATTTAAATTTTTCAAGCTACAAAATATACAATGAAGGGGCAGCGATGGGGGGAGACAACAGATTATTTCAAGAATCTAGTGCACAATATGCTGGGACCGTGAATAAGCATGCTAATCCTTTCCTGCTTTTATTGTAAAAGGACTCGGCACCAGGCTATGCAAATGGACTGTAATTATTCCTGTAACCTACAACGACCTCAGATGTCAGTATCTGGTGGAAAATCCACAGAGCAAGTAGCCGTGATTTTTCTAACTTGACATATTCCTGTTTGCTAAGGATTTTTTTTTTTTAATTGAAACTTCTCTGGTGTGAGAGATGTTTTAATCAGGTATCAGTCTCCAACTTAAAGATGTAAAGCAGGAAAAAAATGAATTGTGAAACTAAAATACTTCTATGTGATAAATTCTCAACTATTACCATTCAGGGAGAATTATGAGGAAAGATTTAGACATTTAGCTACCTTTTTTAAAATTAAGTAATATGTCTTTTGAACACCTTGCTTTTTGTTATCACCTAGCAAAATAATCTATGGCATATTGTCTGCACATTGTCTCTTATCTTGTTATGTGAATAAGGAGAGCTATGATTTTAGACTTTCAGTTGGGCTTCCAAAAAAAAATAAAATCATTACCTTCACAATTAGCTCTGTAAAAGATGGGTACATAGATTTTTGCCATGTTGCATAAGACAATCTTTCTTTGGGCAAGAAATCAATGCATGATATTCTCAGCTCCTCTCCTATATCACTTTAAAATCACTTGGCAGGCTGTCTCCCAGAGTAATTTGCAGCGAGAGGGTCACAGTCAATCCTAGAAGCTTGGGAAAATTCCACCAGCACGGCCCATGTCTTCACCAATCATGAAGCAGTGTTCAGGATCTACTGTTCTCCTTGTTTGTTCTATAGGGCCTCTGCCATCAGTGACTAAGCTTTATTTTGCTGTGGGTGGTGAGACTTAACTTGATGTCTCCACATGGTATTTGAGCTTACGAAAACCCACTTCACCAAGATGGGTGAAGACATGGGTGAAGACAGACATCCACTCAGAGAAACAAGACAACTCCTGTAGTCCTGTTTCCCAATTTAATTATAAGTCCATACTTTTGCTTGTTTGAAAAGTAGAAGGGCCAGAATGTTAAATATGCTCCAACATGTATTCTGGAACAAAAGAATCTGGTTACCATAAAAACAAAGGGGCTGTAGGTCTCCCTAAGGCTGTCATTCTGATAAGACAGCTGTTGCTTTAAGGAAGCCAGACTTCTGTCATAAACTGAGATTCTCCAGAATTTTTTTTAATTCATTTTCTCTCTCACGCAACAGGACATCATGGGAGTGACCTGGAACTGACCAACAATAAAGCAAACAAAAAAAAAATTAGTAGTCATTTGTCAACAGAAGACCAAAGAAGCTGAGAAAAATGCAGAAATGTCAATAGAGCTATTATTCCCCTCTCATACTCTTTCTGCATCTTTACACATTTCCCACAGCAGATGAACAAAGCTGGAAACCACCCTGACTAACGAAGGCATGATCTTACTACTCTCACTTAGGCTAAAACCAAGAAAGATTAAACATAGTGTGACTGTACTCCAGTGCAGGTCCTTCCAAATCCTCTTGCCTCTCTCCCTCTGCCTTTAATCCCTTTTACAGCACTTGTGTAGCAACAAGCTCAATCAGAGATCTAAGCATGGCTGAAGCATGCAGGTACCAATACAATACAATAACATAAATACCGAAAGCTGCAAGGAGCAAGCAAAGCATGTCAGAAGAAACAGTGCATCATGTTAAGAACTCTGCTGGGTTTACAGCCACTGCAGATCAGCAGACCAGCACTATTCAACCAGGTCATGCAGCACATGACAAACATACAGAACACCAGTTATCCTTAGAGTCTTTTTGACCTAGCATACAAAATAACAATATATTTTCAAACCATTTTCAAAAACATAAATCTTGAGATAAAATACAGAAGCATACCTCAGTTTTCAAAATCCACTTTTCCAATCTGCCTTTCAAGTTCTAGAGCTAGACTTCAAAAGATAAATGAATCCCATCCCTACTTGGATAATTTTTCCAAACATGCCCATCTGTTTAAGGAATTATTGGATGAGAACCCCTGGGAAACTGACCACAGGGATACACAAATGGAACGGAGCTTTTTAAGGGCACCTTTCTGAGAACACAAAAGCTCTCCACCCCCCAGCATAAAAAATATCATGCAAAGGAGTAAGTAAATTAGCATGGCTGAACAAGGACCTGCAGGTCAAACTGAGGGAAAAGATGGAAACATAAAGGCAGGGGAAGCAGGGATGTGTGGCCTGGGAAGAATACAGGGATGCTATCCAGACGTGCAGAGTTGGGATCAGGAAAGTCAAGGTGCAGATGGAACTAAACTTGGTGAGGGATATGAAAAATTACATGAAAAGATTTTACAGGTACATTGGTCAGAATACATAAAGGAGAATGAATCCCCTCTGATTAATGAGAAGGTAGAACTGGCTTCAACAGACATGGAGAAGGCTGAGGTACTCAACAAGTTCTTTGCCTCGGTCTTCACCAGAAGTCAGGCTTCCTACACCTCTCCTTTCCCTGAAATTCTAGGCAGGGATAAGGGGAACAAAATCTCTCCCACTTGAAGAGCAGAACAAGTTTGAGACTGCCTCATGAGGCTGAATGTGTACAAGTCTATGAAGCCGGACAACACACATCCCAGGGTCAGCCAGCACAGCTTCAGCAAGGGCAGATGGCATCTGACAAATATGGTGGCCTTTTAAGATGGAGTGACAGCACGGTGGACAACAGAAGGGCAACAGTTGTCAAAGGCCTTGCACAAGTCCAGGTACAGGACAAGGTTCCACACCACATCCTTATCTCTAAATTGGAGAGATGTGGATTTGAAGGCTGAGTTAATCAGTGGATAAAGAATTAGTTGGATGATCACTGCCAGAGGGGGGTTATGGTCAGTTGCTCTAAGTCTAGGTGGAGGCCAGTCACAAGTGGTGTCTCCCATTCTGGGACCAGTGCTCTTCAGTATCTTTACCAGTAACACAGACAATGGGATTAAGAGCACCATCAGCAAGCTTCCCAGTGGCACTAAGCTGACTGGTGCGGTTGATAAAATAGAGGAAGGGATGCCATCCAGAGGGACATGGACAAGCTTGAGAAGACCTCACAGATAAGTCCTGTGGAGAAGGACTTGGGGATTCTGCAGGATGAAAGGCTTGATGGTAGCCAACAGCATGTTCTTGCAGCCCAAAAGGCCACCTGTGTCCTGGGCTACATCAAAAGAGGGCTGACCAGCAGGGAGAGGGAGGTGGTTGTTCCCATCTGTTACACCCTCATGAGGCTCCACCTGGAGTACTGCATCTAGGCCTGGGGACCCCAACACAAGAAATTCATGGTGCTGTTGGAGCAAGTCCAGAGGATGGCCGCAAAGATGATCAGAGGGCTGGAGTATCTTTTCTATGAAGACAAGCTGAGAGAGCTGGGCTTGTTCAACCTGGAGAAGAGAAGGCTCTGTGGAGACCTCACTGTGGCCTTCCAGTATTTAAAGGGAGCTTATAAACAGGAAGGATAACAGACTTTTTGCTTGGTCTGGTAGCAGCAGGATAAGGGGAAATGGCTTTTTTAAAAAAAAAAAAAAAAAAAAAAAGGAGATTTAGGCTAGGTGTTAGGAGGAAATTCTTTACTCAGAGGATGGTGAGGCATTGGTACAGGTTGCCCAGAAACACGTGCCTCATCCCTGGAGGTGTTCAAGGCCAGACTGGATGGGGCCCTGGGCAGCCTGATTTAGCAGTTGGCAACCCTGCCCACAGCAGAAGGAGGTTGGAATCTTTAAGGTCTCTTCCTACTCAAGCCATTCCATGTTAATGATTATCTATATAAAAAAAGAATTACGTCTAGGGCTTATGACTCCCCTTCTCAAGCCCCGTTTTAGAGGTAGTATTTCCAAAACATCTAAATAGCTTAGAAACTTGGACAACTTAAAGTACACAGACTTTGGTAGAGCTAGGAGGCTTAAAAAGCTTAGATCCTTCTGAAAATCCCACCATCTGTTTTGATAATATGAACAATTTTCTGTGGTTAAATTGCCTCGTCAAAAGTAGGACACTAACTGGCATTGCGGACAAGGCATTACACAAATCAATCATTTCCAATTGCTGTGCTAATGTTTCTATTCAATATGTGTAACTATTCTCAGCGTAGAAGCCTCTGTTGATATGAACAAGGTAGTGCCGGGTAATCATAAACTTTTGTGAAGGAAGACAAACAGATACCTAGGAATTTATGTTAATCCTGGTGAGATCGACACATTGACACAGCAGTGAGCAGAGAATATTTTCCTGCCATTTGACTACTCGTTCTTAAGAAACACAGCAGCAACTCTGTTTGCAGATGTTTGCTTGATTTATTTAGATTTCATCACCTGTGATGCACACTTACAGAAAGTTCTTATTTGGAATAATGAGCAAATGAAATAATTCAGTATGGAATAAACTGTAAATAGTGCTAGATTCTCAGTGTGACATATAAGAGCAAAAGGATAGAGAGAACAAGTTCTCATGAAACTAAACAAATGCATTATTCAGTTACCTCTTATTTAATTTATCCACTGCCGTTCCCTGTCTCTCCCCAGCAACTGCTGGGACAAACACTTCCTTTTGACACACTTACACATCTGCTTCAGACAAAGGACTTAAACCACTTGATTGCATTATACTACCGCAATCCCTCCTGCTTCGTACAGAAGAGGTAAACATTTCAGAAGCTCATGAACTGCTAAAGAACCCGAGTTACCAGATGGAAGTTGCCAGGAGTTGGGGACCCAAATGCCTTGAAAGATTTGGGTGGTTAGGCTTCTCTGCAGAGTAACTTCAGTTTAAACATGCGTAAAAGCCCTTCAAAATAGGATTAAGCATTTATCTTCAAATGACAATTGAAAACTAGGTCCATGCTCTGAACAGAAGACTGAGCAGAGTATTTTTCCAATATTATTCTTATTGTTCTTCCTAGGTTGGATACTCACCAGAGAATTCAAGTAAGAACCTATCCATTAGTTATAGCTTTCAAAATAATATCTTGTCAGAGGAGAGGCAAAAGAATCAAGGCACAACAAAGCATCACCTTGCTATTCTCTGCAGTGGATACATCTCCTTAAATTATCTAGAAAGCACATGACCAGACTGTCATTTGGCACCACTGACTACTTTTACTTGGTGCCAAATTTTAGGGACAAATTGCTCAATTCCAATTACTTAGTTTAATCCAGATACTACAGAAGATGAGAAAACAAAGCCTCTCTCAAATATTATATCTACAGTAAATTTTTCAATTCCTACTTTTGAACACTGATACTGTATTTTGATTCAGTGCATGAAATAAAAAAATATAACTCATGCTAGAGGTAACATATTAGAAGTTCTGTCAGGCCACATGAAAGCATACTGTAGTTCAGGTTATAGGGAGAGAATTTCTACCAATTGTAGTAGTTTACATTTCAGTTAAGTTCGTCTCCACCTTCAACTACACTTGTCTTTGGTGATGCCATTACAAGGTTGAACCAGCTTGCCAAGACTTTCTCCAGGCCTTTCTCTTCCTTATCTCACTATATACCCCTCCATTTTCATTTCAGTGCAGGGACTACAGGGACTGGGGTCTCACTAAGTGATAAAAGCACAGGTCTACTTTGCAAGAACATCATACCTGTCTGTACTAGCAGAAAGATCCGTCCTGTTCTCCAAGGATATCAAGTCTGGGCCCAGGTGAGGCTTTCAACAAGTTTGCACTCAAGAAATAAATCATGTAATCTGGCAGGGATTACCTCACCTAACTTCAGTCAGCTATCCAGTCTATGTCAGCTAAATAAGCCTGCCATTAGGAACTAAGGGAAGTATCACCAAAAGGCAACTAATTTCATCCACTTTAGATGCATTTTGCTCTAAGACAGACCTTAATCAACCCGGATAATTTGCTCAGATGATGTGCCTAACACTGAGAGAGATCAACGTCACTCTTGGTGACTGAAAACAATCTCTGAGGTTCCCAAAGCATCAGTTGGGACCACCCAGATTATTCTGCTTTCACCACGAAAGAAAACTCATGGGTCTCTTTTCAGGGCAAAGAAGAAAGAAGCATCTTGTCACCTGTACTACACATCTTTCCAACTTGTTCTTCAACAGCTGTAACCCTAGACTGGGAGCAAAACACATTTTTGAAGTGCTCCTATCCTGAAAGCTGTTAAAACTCCCCACTTTGAACCATGCCAGAAATCAGCAGTACCACTTACATTAATTGTATTTTTTCATACGCTTTCATGTACAATAGACTAGTCATCACAACACAAACGTGGTGTGAGTTCAGTACCCCTTGCCCTATTCTCTTCACCAAGTTCCCAGTGCATCAGAGTATCATCATCATCCCTAATGATCTAGCCTTGCTTCCAACCTAAAACTTTGTGCACTTAGAAAACTAAACTCTTTGCTAGTAGCCTTCCCACATGCCAGAAGGCTGGGATGCATCACTGTAAGGCAGAGGAAGCGCATGCCTTCAACTATCCATGCACACTTCTCATCCATTCAAACCAAAGAAAGAGCCTTAGCAGAAGACCCCCTGAGAAATGCAGGCACACTTCAGTAATTACGTCTGTTATGGATTATGCCTTTAGGAACTCCACATCCAATCAAAACTTCTGTGACTTTAGAAAAAAAATGTAAGAAGGGACACAAATACATGACCCAATTATAAAAGCTGTTCAGGCAGATTTCCACATATCTGAATTATTATGACATGTTAATGACTATTTATTGCCTGTTCTAAGTTGCAGTGCATTATTCACATTGTAATAATCTGTCTATAAAATGTGGTGTACTAGCAATAATTATGTCCCACCAAGATCAATTCTGCTGTGTTTCAGGGCATCAGAGTGAACCTGTGAAAAGGTTGTTGTAAAATAAACCTGACCACACAGGAACAGGTCTTGCATATAGGGACAAACATACATCACTGACACACAAAAATTTTCTCCTTAAATCCCACTTAGAGACTTCTACAGAACAAATAAGTTCCATTCATACTTGAATGTGACAGCAAAAATCAAATGCTGGTTTTGGTCTCTCCTTCCATTGTTTTAATACAGGTAATCATAGTAATAAAGCATTAACTACTTCACAAAGGTGTACACTGACACTACATATACAACTGAAGGGCAGGAAAAGTGAACCTCAGGGGAAAAGGAAGTTTCAGCTGGACCAAGAGTTCAAGGACATATTGAAAAAGTTGCACCCCAGAATTCAAACCTTGTCATAAACATCTTCCACTTACAGTTGGGTACCTCAGCAACATCCCCTCTACCAAGAGGTATCTGAAATGAGAACAACTACACAATGTCTATAAAGCTGTGTATAACACTGAAATATAAACCAGGCACATCGCTTAAATGATAGTTCAGAAAGCTCAGCTTACCGTGCGCTGATTTAGAGTTAAGAAACATGCCTCAACAACATGAGCCAACAGATCTCCAAATTTTGTAGTATTTAAACACAAACATAATGTGGAGATCTACAAGAATCTCACTGAGTCACAAAGACAATGAAAGTAATTCTATTTTGACCCAGAAGGAAAAAATGATTTTATTAATACACAGCTTTCAGACTAGGCTAGTCTCTTGTGTCCTAGGTGCATGTCCTAACTGACAAGCCTAGCGCCTCAATCATTTTAACTTCTCACTGGGCAGTAACACAGTTGCTTTGTTTTTTTCATTGGACAGACAGATGAGAAACTCACATTGTACAATCTTGTAAACAGATTTGCAAGAGGAAGGAGAAAGAAGAAAAAAAAAAATTTAGTGTTGGCTCTGAACCATGTAAACCAGAGCCCTAAGACCTAACTCCAACAGCGCAGAGAAACATCCCAACTCATGAGCTATTTAATGTTCAGGTACAAAAGAGAAGAGAATTTCCATCACAATCTGGGGCATAGTGCCAAATCCCCAGAGTGAATTTTACCATTCTGAAAAATCAACATATTTGATTGAACAAACTTAATATTTGCAGCAACCACAAAAATAAAATGAAAATCATTAATAGCAGCTTGCAATTCTGCATCAAGTCTGATCTCTTCTGAGCAATTACACTTATTCTGATAGGGTCAATTCTGTGGCAAGGGGCAAGATGCTGTATCTTCTTTCTCGTTAAGTAAACCACCAAGCAAGTCCGAAAATGCAGAACGCATAAACATATAAAAGGAATTCAGGCACCCTCCGTATTTTTAAGTCTTTAAGATAAGCTGTAGAGAAAACTCATTGTTTTCTATGCATCTATATCTTGTCAGCTAAGCTGTCCAGGAGCCAACAGAAAGCTCTGATGCTTATGTATGCCCTTCAAAAAGCCTTATGAAGGGCCTTTAAAACACAGCAGAGAGAACCACCAGAAATGATAAAGCAATTAAACATTTAGTATCTGCTGTTGAAACAAGAAAAATGCCCTTACTGAAATTGGCAGTAGGACTTTTGGACTCAACTGTCAGTGTCAGGAAGCCACAACTTCATCAGGAGTAAAGTTGAAAGGAAAATTAAACTGTTTTTCTTCTCCACTGACACAATGATAGCTTTTCACCTCCCTGTTTCCATCCACATAGGTACACAGTAGCAGATGGTTTTCCTTCCTAATCATCCTCGCAGAACGCTTTTGCAGGATGATTTCTTTGATATTGGCTGGCATTTGAATGGCACTTTTTCAGTTTCTTTTCACATGTTCAGTCTGTATTATTAGATTAGGTGAGCATCTTTATAGAGAATTCTCTGAAGCCACTTTTTCATCCCTGGCTTTCCTCAGCACTTACAGGCAAAATCTGTAACAAGGTGAAGGGTAAGGGAGCTATTGATTATAGCACTATCACCACCGATATCATCTTCATAAATAAAGAGATGTTAACATAAGCTGGTCAAAATAAGGACAAAATTGACAGGATTGGTTCTAATATGCCTAAACTTGCACGTGCACACAAGGACTGCTGAGCAAGCAGCATTTATCTGCAGAATTACCAGCTGTGCTGAAAACTAATAAAAAACACTGAGCAACAGCCTAAAGAAGGATAAAGGAATCAGACCAAGACAATGAAGAAACTGAGACATCCAAAGAAGAAGCGTTATATACCTGTCTCACTTTGGCTTTTGTTCCAAGATCCTTTTGCAGGAAGCAGAGCACACGCTGTCATTAGTCACCTGCTCCTAATATCTGAAGAAATATGGGTATCTTGGGTTAAGAAGGAAGTCTGGAAATGACAAGCTCCTTAACCTGCTGACTTTGTTCAACATTTTAGGTAAGCACAAGTTACTGTTAAGTAAGCTACTATTCCACATGTTTTCCCAGACTTTCTTCACTGAACACTCTTTGAACTTATTCAAGGCAGCGCTTCTTTCTTGAGGGGCCTGTCACAACTGCAAGGGATTGTGGCATCTCACTAACTAATATACATAAAATTGGTATTATCACCATTACACAGATGAGGAACTGTGGAAGCTAAAGTGGGAGGCACATCGTAATTACCACCACCAAAACCCAAACACTAACGATTTTTGATTTTACTCTTCCAAGCATGCAAGATCTTGCAACTCTTTATACACCCAAAGCACAGCTATTTCCACATCAACTGTAAAAACTGCTGACCACTAAACACTATAATCCAGCTACTATGCACACTGAATTAATTAAAAAATCTATTGAATAATACTATACTGCAGCTTTTTATTTACTGGGCGGGATCCAAATGCATGAAAACTTTTGTCACACCATCCCTAAAACCAGAAGTAGTGCATCAGCTAAGCTCTGCTTTGATTAAGACCTATTTACTGTATTATCAGCAAATGAATGGGAGTCCAGTTTTCCACATACATACTGCTACTAGATAAGGTTAACGCTTGTTCAATAGGCAGCTAACAGGTATGAAGGCTGTTTTTGTCTTAAGGGGTCAGCCAGATCATCCAGAAACATTTGGTTACCTTTGCTTACGTTTTCACTCATGAAAATTAGCTCTGCAGCTATGTCAGTGTGTGAACCTACCAAGAGGTGGCACTGGAAGGACACCTTTTAGAAGAAGCCAAGCAAACTTCTGCCCCAGACAAAGGTGATGAGAATCACCTTGCACATAGAAAATCCCAGAAAATGCCCATGATTCATCTGTTTCAACATGCAACTGAAGGCAGCACTTCCCTGTCATTCTGCAAGACCATCACACCAAAATTAGTTACACAAGAAAGCCACAAACACATAAACCAAGGAATTAGTGTTCTTTCACTATTATTTCTTTTTAAACACAAACACTAAGAAAATCTAGCTTCAATCACATTCGTTTCACTGAAATATATGTGTGTGTGTGTGTACCATAAAATAATTGTGCTATTTTTAAACACTGCTGATAATAAATTTAAAAGAGCCAACAAGATATACAAACTTGGTTTTTTAAAGCTGTTTTGACCTTGGAGCTCTTTACAAAACAATTCCTAAGGTCACCAGTTTGCTTTTAGTGAATTTAAATCTCCTACATAGAGATCCACATCTCCCACAGAAAAAAAAATATATATATATATATAACAGAGAAAAAAGGATTACAAATCATGGTTTTAGAAGAGTACCTGTAATACTGCATATGGCAGGGCATTCATACTCATAGCACACACAAATTATCAACACAATGTCTAAATTAAATTTTAGACACTTTGCCAAAGAAACATTTCAAGAATCTCTAGAGAAATATGTATCAACAATTCTGAATCAACTTATTAGAAATTTGTATTCTATGGGAAGTTTCAGAGCCAACTTTTTCTTTCCGGCTGGCAAAGAACAATTCTTATCTTTCCCACATTTTCCACCAAAGGAAAGCAGCATTTCATGCTCAGACATTTTTTTTTTGCTTGTTTATACTCATTCCAACAAAACAATTTACCACAACATATTTATGTCCCAATCCTGAGAGAATTTATACACACTTTTTAGTTCTTTGTAAACAAGCTGCTGCAGTTAATGACTCTACTCATAAGTAAATCTAAGTGTGTACATTTGCATGACTGGAGTCTAAAATCAGTTTACTCAGAAAACACTGGCCATGTACAGTCTAATCACACATAATATCAGGTCCACATATACAGTATCTGATGCAATTTGAATAGCTTATTTTAAACAGTTTATTTCTGTATTAAGGTTGTGCATGCTGACTTGTGTGCAGTGGCCCAGTGGACTTTTTCCCATATTACAAAAAAGAAATAAAAATATGCATTTTAGCTGACATCTAATGTAAGGTTGGTCACTTAGCTGCATCACAAGGAAAAAATCACAAGCATCTTTATAAATTTTTATTAAATATTGAGAAAAGTCTTTAAGTGACTGCAGAGTTTTGCAGTTCATCATAAGAAATAATTCAATTACTACATAGAGTAATTTTAATACTAGCATATCAAAACTGCAATGGCAGACTTAGGACTTGACATAAATTCTTTATAATCTACACCTAAATTATACCTCCGTGTGTGCCAAAGTATGCTTAAGACTGTTTCATTCTCATTAGACAGTAACAGATTTGTTGCTGGGTTAATTTTTTAATTTTGGTTGGTTGATTTTGCTTGATTTTATTTTGCTTCATATGGACATCCCAATGGAAAGACAAAAAAAAAAAAAGATCCAGTGCAAAAAAATTAAATGCTTCCTAAGTATTTGTATGGCAAGCAGATGGAAACTCATTTCTTTTGCCTGAAGGAAAACAACAACAATGAAAACAACAACTGAGAAACAAGTTCAACTCACCAATTTGTTCCAACAAAATGTTATCTGAATCTGACACATTTCAATTACTTATGTAATCAAGTCATAAATGAAAATCATACAGCATTCAAAATACCTCTAATGTTCCAAGTCAAAATATATCCTTTATAGAGAAGGCTAACTCACATCATTACGGTTCAAATTGATTACCACAAACTGTTTCTATAATTAATACAACTAGTGTAATTTAAGGAAGAGAAAACTAATATTTGAAACCTAGCACTAAGTAATCTTGTTGCCTTCCAGTCAGTTACCATGCAGGAAATGTGTTGCCTTGCTAATTTATTATTATTTGAAACATCACACTCTTAATCTCATTCTGAGGATGCATTTTTAATGTAGTACCTCCCAAATATATTTCAAAATAACAAACCTGCTGAGTTTTTGCTGAAGTAAAAAGCACACAACTCCTCCATTATTACTACAAAAGAATGAACAACAGGCAGACTAGTAGCCAGTTAACGACTGCTGCAACAGTATGACCAATCAACATTATAGAGCTCTGATTCAAAAAATACGTATATAGATTCAAATGACAGGTGCTATGTATCTGAAGCAACAATTGCTACCGTTACAGCAAGTACATCTTTCTTAGGACCCTCAAGTTTGTTGGAAGATGTAGGTGCAAATGTGTAGTAGTTCTATGAGAGCTACTTCCACCAAGCCTGATTCTTTTCTTGCACTCAGGAGTTCATTAACATGATTAGGCCTTTATTCACAAATAGCTTTTCCTTTCTACAGCAGGGTTCCACTACCTTCACACTAACCTCATGTTCTGATCTCATATACCCAACTGTTTAAAATGATACTACTAGCACATGTTAACTGTTGAGATTCCCACCACAATCTCCTTTGCTCCATTCATAACAGCTCCAGGAAGATCATGTGCCTTCTAGCCTCCACAGATGAAGTACCAGGCACATCAACTACTCAAGTTAAAAAAGAGGTGACCTGCTGTTAGTAATATGATAACAGCATCTGGGCCCTCTGAAAAACTAAAGGAGAATGTTTCTTCTTCCTCTTAGCCACCTTACAAACTGCTCAGAATTCTCTCCTCATGCACTTAGCAATCCCAGAGCCATGTCAGGAAAAAAAAATTGCTTAGCACAGAATGGCTGTTCTGCAGTGAGCAGCAGTTGTTGCTGCTCCTTACTGCTTTCTAGGGGCCCTTACCTGATTACAGAACATAACCAAAGGTGATGAAGATAATAGAACTACCTTAAACCACAGTTCTCTGAAGCAGCAGCAACTGAAATTTCTGCAGAACATCCATAGTAGTGGTACCGTTTATACACCAAGCTCTGCTTAAGCCTATGCCCTAAAGTACAATTTAGTTTCAATCACTTAGAAGAGTTAAACTCACACTTCACACACATTAGCAAAATCGCTTTTATCACGTGTATTACTAGAGGATAGTAAGAAACTGCTCCTTACCACAAACTAGGAATTACGAGCATCTCTGTCTAGTTGCTCACAATCAGAAGAAGGAAACCAAAAGATTAGATAGCACTTGTTACTAGGTCAAGAACAGCCTAACAGGGGGGCAGAAATGGGGGGGAAGAGAGGCTGTACTGTAGACCCACCCTGGAGAACCCTAAGCAGGACCAGTGCAGAACTGCCAGCACTGATAGATTCAGAAGACTCAAAAAGCATAGCAATAAGTTATGATAGAATAAGAAAAGTCTTACTGTGCCAGTACAGGAAAAGCTTTGTTCTCTAAAACTAAGCTTCTCCAGCTCAGGAACACTGCAAGCTTCAGTTACAATCTTCCAGACAACTTGCAATGTTGTTGAACTCCCTACTAACCAGTGAGCCAAAGGCACTACAGTTTCTAAAGGTGATTTGTGGGCTGAAGGCCTCACATGAACAAAGGCAGGCACACTAAACATTTAAACTTAGTTTATCTCAGTTTTCAAGCCATGAAATACAAGCCCAATATACAGCAACACTTCATATTGAGCATGACTCACCCACCTATAAGTAAATAGTCTGAGACCACCCACTTTTATGAAAGCCACTGAGTAGCATTTTCTAGCTAATAACTTGCCAGCATAACTAATTTTAAACTCTTGACATCACACTGAAGTGCTTCAATGCCTGTTTTTATCACTACTTACAACAGCAGCAGCACACTGAGGGTTGTGTTTGGAACCTTCATCTTAGGATAAGTACTGCATGCAGACCTCTCCTCCCACACAGAGAGAAATGGAAGAGGAAGTCTTGTTACAAAGATGATCATCATACAAACAATCTGAGTTCTTGTAAAGGCACGGTGCTCATGTTAAAAGGCAGTACAATGGCACCAAGAGAAACAGTAAATTATTTCTACACAGCTATACTCATTCTATGAAATTTAATAGGAAAGAAAGCCACCAAATTGATTTCTAATTTCCTTCTAAATGCCAAGTGCCAAAGTCAACTGCTTTAAGGTGATCTCAGTTTGGCATTAGGCAAACCATACAACTACAATTCTCTTTCACCCATATGACCCAGTTCAAGGTTTAGGACATGATACTTTCTGACAGAGACAGCATTCCCTTTTTACCTTGAAAGCGTAAACACCTGACTATTCAAAAAGGAAAGCCACTGAGGTGGGTAGAAGCAATACTGTAATATTTGATGCAATCTGGTCTTCAGCAGGTTTCCTCAACTGACTCACAATTTCATACATAGCAGGCAAAAGCTCTGAGCAAACACCCCTGCCTGCTGTCAGGCCCAAATCTAAAGCCTGCTAGTTCAAGCGTTGAACCTCTATTATGCTAAGCTTTAATACCAGAGAGTGACAAACAAGAAGGTGGGTGGGTGTATGTGAGAACCACAGGTGAGAAATAAAGACTCAGCCCCCCATGTTGTACATTACTACTGGCAAAATGGACATGAAAATCATGCATGTGGGAATCAATTACAAAGCTCAAAAACATACCCTTGGCCTTCTCCAATTTCAATATATTTAAAAGTAGTTGTTTCTATTCATATATCAAGAATGTATTTTTAAAAGAGAGCAGGTAAAATACAACACCTTTCTGACTAAGATTCTGTATCCATGAGGATGGAAGCGTAACATTAAGCATCTCAGTACAACAGATAAACGTACTGCTCCCCTGTGGTGGGAAGTCAGTCAGTCACTGCTGTTAGCACAAAGTATCTAATAGGGACGCAGGCAGTATCTCCTGGAAGCCAAGATTTGGTTGCTCAGCATTTGTCAACAATTTTCCTCAATGACCAAGTTCATGGATAACAAGGTAAGAAATATACAAACCTACTACCACATAGGTACATGTGTAAGCAGTTAAGTGGATACAGAAAATCCCAGTAGTCTTCTGTCACAAAAGAAATAAAAGAATAGGTAGGCACAGAGCAACACCGATCATGTACGTGTCATTGAAGAGATTACCACAGAGTCCACACTAACACATCATTGCTACTTTGTTGCATGGGTCAACTCATGAAAAGATGCTTGCTCAGCTCCACATGTGCACAGAAAACAATCTCTTTGAAGAATTTTACCTCGGTTTCAACTGTTTTGAGGGTAGTGCCGCCTTCCCCCCAAAAAAACTCTCAATTCTACCACAAGAATAAGTTGGCATCACACACTGGTATGCAGAATATAACCAGAACACTGTGCAATAAGAAAATATAATTAGGGCAGGGTGTGGAAGAGAAGCAGAGCTGTCCTCTGGGAGAAAGAAAGCAAACTAGCATCAAAGGAGAAAACACTTTCAGTACACTGAGAATTGTTATTGTTCCAATATTTCATTTAGTGATGTTAATGTTGAAATTCTTAGGAGCTGCCACTTGTCAACTTTTAATGCACTTTACCAACAGTGTCAGTATATTAACCTTAATGTAACTGAAGGTCGCCACACACAAAAAAAACCCTACCCAAAAACAGATATTGGAATTAGCAATTAAATGCAAAGAAGAAAAGACAGATGTAGAGAAATTAGTATTACGCTTTTATAGCTCCCATGTTGATATTCAATAGTTAATGTTGAGTTTTAGTGGACACATCATTGGTTTGTTAATAGCAGCAGTTATAAAAGCCTTAATGAAGCTCCATGTGCACCCTGACCACGTGAAATAAAATCCCATAATCTTGTTTCAGCACCCTGAAAAAAAAAACATATTATATGCTGTTACTTTTAATTATTATTTTGTTGTGGGATCAGGTTCATATTTTGTTTACCTCTTTCCATCACTAGCTTTCCCTTCCACTGTTTTAGCATCCTGAACTGTTAAGAGTCAATGCATAAGAGCTCTCAAATTTGGTGGTCAGAATACTGCAACAATTCCCTTGCGTTCATCTTCTTCGCTCTCTGAGCATTTGCAATAAAAATTGCTCCCAAATTCAGTGTTTGCATTTATGAGGCTGTAGTATTATCTATAGAGGCTCAGAGTGCAATTCTGGTGATATAACATACTAGGAAGCTAGCACCAAAGAAATCCAGAGCTTTCCATAGCCAACTTTTTACTATGTAACTCAGGAACAAACATTTTTTTCCTGTCAGTCCCTCTCTGAGAGACAGTTCATTAAAAAAGCATCAGAAATTGCTTGCTCTTTTTGTGATGGATTTTGTGCTCATAAGAAGTGACAGATAATGTTGGTAGCTGCTGTTCAGCCTTTGGGATGTTCATCTGCCCAAGAAGCCATCCCAATTCCCAGTTCACCAGTCAGGTTTATAAATCGTGCAGCAGCAAGTTGCATTAAATGGAAACACTACAGTGTTCATTGCCACAAAACACCATCTCTGAGCCTTTGACACTGGTGATTTAATAGGTTCTTCTCCATGCTGTTGCCACAGGGTTTTAAATAGGCCTACCTTACAGACTATCATCAAACGAGACATGGGGCACTAAACTGCCTGCTGTATGAATACTGCCAGCATTCAAAGCACTTGTCATAATGCCATACAACAGTGACTAGCCAACATACGGCCGTTAAGGAAAACGCAGTGCCTTCATCTCATTCCACTGGAAGTGCTGGCAATGGTACGCAACCATCCAGTTACAGCACCAGCTATAGAAAGTAAAGATCACAGCTGAACTTCACAAGACAGTTCATGGAATCTGATGGCACAGTAAAATTAAAAGTCATCATATACTCACACTGAAATAATTAATAGCAGAATGTAAGCATCCTTATACCTAGATTCTTCCTTCTAACTCATCACAGACCTGACGTCCCATATCTTCCTCTTCTGATAAGTCTAACTAGTTTCAGAATATGTAGCATGGCTGCATATATTTCAAGACAACAACTGCACATAGCCCACTTCAAAGTCATCTTGACAAAGCCTGACCCAATTTTTACCAATTTTGAGAAAGATTTCATTATTTTACATGCACAAACACCCATTTGCAAGGAAGAAATAATGTGGAAAATACTGTGTCTCATTTTAGTTTCACAAATCTCTATGATGGACTAGTTCAAAGTCAAGATAGCCTCAGGAAGTCTGAGGTCTAGCAAACAGATTTCAGGGTCCTCGGTAGATTATGAAAGGAGTCAAGAGCACAGCGTTGTTGTTTTGTTTTTTTTTCAATCCTCCACATAGCAAAGAGAGAAACAGAAAGCAACAGTTGAGTCCAGGCCATCAATGCTGGCTTCAAGACTGTTGCATCCACTAGAATTTTGAGTTTTATCATCATGGAAGAGTCTTCAAGATGAGAGGTATGCCTGGGGTCTGACAGGACCCACCTGTCTCAATGGGGGGAAAGGTTCCTTGGTCCATACCCTGGCAAAACTGATTGAGAGGGCTTTAAACTAGGATCAGTGAGAGAACATTTCATGACACTGAGGTTAAGCCAAGGGGTGGTACACAGCACCATCTGAGTGTGGCAAGGCTAATGGGAGCATCTGTATTGCTCCACAGTGGGGGGGAGGGGGAGGGCAGTTGACAGATTCAGGAGCACATCTGAAATGCTTGTATACCATTACACAGAGTATGAAGAACAAGCAGGATGAACTTTGGTCCTTTTCCAGAGCTATGATATTATCAGTATTAGTGAGACTTGGTGGGAGGAGTCCCACAGCTGGAGTGCTGGGATAGAGGGCTACTGGCTACTCAGGAGGGACAGGTAGGGCCTGCGAAGTGGAGATGTTAAACTGTGTGTACAGAAGAGATGTACATTTTGAGAAGTCTTGTGTTAAACTTGCCCCAGAGCTGGATCTCTGAACAAAGAAGAGTTTTCAAAGGGACTCAGACCCACTCAAGAGGAAAGCCACTGTGCCTTTCTTTGCACATCAGAAGTCTAGCAATGAATACACAAGTATAGGACGAGTTAGCACCAGAAAGATATATCAGAACACAGGTAGTTGTAAGTCAGGTCCTCACAGTAGTAGTTTATGGTCTCCATTAGTAAACCATTGTTACTCTCAATTTACTTCTCAGGAAGCTAGGTTCCCATCACAAGACATAAAAGCTAGCTACTCTCCTTCAACCTTACCTGAGAATGCCACATAATAAGGTCTGTTTTTTTTAATCACTCAAAATTGAAGAGGAATTGTGAAATGCAGTTTTTTTCTCCTTTACAGCTCGAACACTAGAATGCAGGAACCCACAAGTTACTCCTCATTTATCCATTAACAGCACAGCAAAATTTTGAGCTGATGCCACAAAGACTAGAAGCTGTAATCCAGTCTACTCTATAAAACCTAAAAGGTATATCTTCAAAGTAAGCACTCAATTTACCCAGAACTATGGAGCGTACAACTTCACACATCTACACATCTGTCAGCCAGCCCAAATGCTACACATTGCAGTGTACTGCTGTGCTTTCTGAACTAAGATTATTTTGATGAACACAGTACTAGTGACTAGCAGAATTGCCTATGAGCTCAAACAGGATGCCTAACACTAAATCATATCTCATCTGTAGCGGGAATCACAGAACTGGAAGGGAACTCACCAAGACACTGTACCTACCTCATAAACAGCAAATAGTAGAAGTGTTTAATTTACTTGCTCACAGTTTACTGTATTGTTGAAAACAAAAAGCAGTTTTTGGAAAGATTACATAGCTGAATATTGAAGAGGGTGCCTTTCTGCCTTGTTCCAGAATTGTCCCCTGCATCTAATGTAACTTCTTAGAAAAGGAGGGACTGTTCCTTCCCTACGGGTGCCTTAGCGTGCTCTGTAGAGTGAGGCTGATGAGAGACCAGAAGATCAAGCCTAGAGCTTGACTGTGGTGCGCAGTACAATTTCACTTAAATCATGGAAACGATGAAAAGCAATTTGATTTTATAAGAGACTGTACTGGGTCTGGCTGGGATGGAGTTCATTTTCCCCACAGGAGCCCATGTAGTGCTGTGCTTTGCACCTGTAGCTACAGCAGCATTGATATTGCAGCGACGCTGACGCTACTGCTGAGCAGTGCTGGCACATCACGGCTTTCTCTCCAACTCCCCCAACTCTACCTCCTCCAAAAACCAGTAGGCTAGGGGTAGGCAAGAAGCAGGGAGGGATGCAGTCAGGAAACTGACTTAAACTGTATGGCATTATGCTCAGCCATAAATAAATTGAGCTAAAAACAAATAAATTGATATAAAATTTGAGTTCCACCAACACATGGACCACATACTTTGAGTGTTTACAGTAAAGAAGCTTTTCCTAGTATCAAGCATAGATCTTTATTGCTTCCAATTAGGTTAAATACTTCTTGGCTTAACCTCAAAGGGAGAAAAAAAATTTCATTGCCTTTCACTTAAAAGCACTTTGTAAACTGGAAGAGATCTAATTTTTAGACTGAGCAAGCAGTTTCTTCTCTTAAAGGTAAAATTCAGTAACATTTGCAGCTTATTTTTCTTGTTAAAAATGGTAAGCAGTCACTGTGGGACTCTCCGATCAACCTACACCTTCTTGGAACACTCAGGATGACTGAATCAGTAAACTAACTGGGTTCCTACTTCTGTCAAATAGAAGAATAAGCACCTCACTTTTAATGCATTAATGCATCTCAGAATATCAACATCCATCTTTTCTGCAACAGCATCGCCTTGTTGCCTTTGCTACATACTCCAATACACCAGAAAGATTGTTCTCCTACGGCTGCCTGAGATTCCAAGGGATTGCTTGTGTCCAAACTGAAACCAAATAACAGAATGCCTTTAGGTTCAGACCCTCTTTGAGGCCTCGAGTAACTGTTTTACCACTCATCACTTTGGAAAGCAAAAAGCTAAACCAGAACACTCCAAAGAGAAATAAAAAAAATAATTACAAATAAATAATATTTATGCATTGCAACTGAAGGCAACATCCAGCAAGCAGTCCGTTAACTAATGATTAGCACAACACCATTTGTAGCTGACCATTTCATACTACTTGTCAACTCCAGTCCCCATCAGATAGAATGCAGGGCTACCAGATGAGTTCACCTGACTGCTTCCTACATCTGCCATATGTCCAAGCAATTCACAGAAGCAGATCTCAGGAAACATGTTCACTAATACTGAAATCTCTAAATACAGTCCGCTTAACTGTATGAGATGAAATTATGGCTTCATAACCTGCCATGTTTACTATTTAAGGAGCTCCCTGTACCTTAAGTCCCTTCTTCAATGTTGCAACAATTTTTCTATGGGCTCAACTTGAGAATAGTCAGGTTAGCTGTGTGAAATAGCTGGCAGTCACACTAGAGACAGGCTAGCTTCATTTATTCTGCTGAGAGCTGGTAAATTGGTCAGGAAGATGTCAAGTGTTGAAGAATTGTCCACAACAGTTTCTCCTTATTTTGGAGAATGTATTACTCATTTGATCTAGGTTTTCAAGCCAGTGAGATTTTTCAAAATATCAACAAGAAACATACACATTCCTTACTTAGAGAAAAAACATGTAATATAAGTAATTGAACAAAATGGTAGCAGCTTTCAGAAACAAACTAGATTCATTAATCCTAAAATCTCTGCCCCATCACCATTCTGAGCTAGATGGAATACTAAAAAATAGCTTCAACCCAAGTCCAGTCCAAACTCACGTTGTTCCACTGAGAACATAGCAACTTGGAGCCTCCTCAGAGCAGGGACCAAAGGGCTTCTGGTACTCTCAGAATACCCACTTCATTGCAGACCAGAAGTCAGGATGCTCTGGAAAGAGAGGCCAATACAGGTTGAAAGACCACCTTTCCTGTTCACAACTTCATCAAGTGGACATATCACAGCAGAAACACTATAGAAGGGGAGGGGGGGGGGTTCACCTCTACAGCAAGCCTTGTCTGAGATGCTGAAAAGGATGAGGAACATCCTCAGTGAACATGCTTTGGTACATCTGTCCTTGTGAGCTAAAAAGGCCAAGAACTCATCCAAAAGAAAAAACTAGCCAGGTCAAACAGGTATGAAAATTTTACAGTGTGACCAGTACCTTTAAAAGCTTATGTGGAGTGGCAGATGACATAAAAAGCAAAGGTCTTCATATGCAGTAGCCTTTCTACAAGAAAATTAACACAATTGTTCACTCTTCAGCTACTCACTCTTCACTCAATTGAGTCTCCCGTGCAAAGCCCAAACAACATGCCTATGGAATCCTAAAAAATCCATGGCAAATCCATACTTTAAGGCAGCTCAAGTGTACACCAATTTACTCAAACAGTATATGGAAGGTTCACGTCCTGGAAGTCTATTTATAAATCAATTCCGAGAGCAAAGCTGCCTCTTGACCAGAATATTCTCTGCATGCTGCACCAGGAAGTGAATGTGGCTGAAGTGACAGCAGTTTCTCCTTCTGAAGCCACTGTAAGTAAAATGCATTCAGATAAAAGGCTTGTAGGTATAGACTGATTTACAAGGTCTGATTTATATTGGCAGAAATAGAAAGATCAGGCTGTAAGTACTGTGCATACTCTTCAAAATGGAAAGCTAAACCAAGTTTTAAATTCAATGTGGTAGTTTTGGTGTGGATTTGGACACAACTCCCTTTTTAAATGAAAAAGATAATGTCAATGTTTATCAGCACAATATTAAAATCTGAATGTCACTCTGTCCTCCCAGCAACTGACTAAATAACAAAGATAGGCAAGAAGCACTACAATGCACTTTGACTCCACATTATTATAATGTAGAGCATTTGAAGTCTAATTTATCTCACAAAGGCCTCCTCACCACTAAAGTATGGAAAATTAAGATGTAAAGCAGCAGTCTGAGCTGCCACAAGGGGCAGAATAGGAAACATTGTTATAACATGCAAGAGACTGTACCTAAGGGGAGTTTACTGTAGATTTGGGCCTTCTCCTGCTACACAAAGCAAATAGAGGCCTATTTTTGTGTGGATTAGTTACAAGCGTTGAGGGAAAACAACATATGAGCTCTAAGTACCATAGCATATGACCTGCTAATGACTACTACTGGTCAAGACTAAGAGAACTGGATCTGAAGGACTAGACACAAGATTCTTATGCCCTCACAGGTCTGTTTCTGTTCCTAGTTCTTTCCTGCGCTCATGCATTCTGTCAAGCTACACCTAAATATAAGAGACAGACTGCTGCAGGAGCTCCTAGATAGATGGAAGACGAGCAGATCTATCTCCACATGGAACAGATCTTATTTCTATGGTGATATCAAATAGGAGGCAAGATACTATTTTCAACACTTGCTCAGGTCAGCAGGCAATGGAACACAAATTCAGTTTATTTTACAACCTTTTATCCATTGAACATCTAACTGATAATGATTTTTAGGTCACTTCATCCCTGGATTGGTCTTAATTTAGCTAAGACTGAATGAAAGGTATTTTTTATTCAGAAAAATACAGCTGCCCTGTACCACTGTCATGCAGAAGAGAAACTTAACTGAGGGAAGCATAATTACCATCATGAAAAATCCTGTCCAAAATTTCCAGAGGCATTGTAACTGGATAAAAAGGTTAAGAACTTTAACAGTGATAACTGCAACTAATGGAGAACTTCAAAATA
Organism: Pavo muticus; assembly: GCA_016647715.1. NCBI lineage: Eukaryota > Metazoa > Chordata > Aves > Galliformes > Phasianidae > Pavo > Pavo muticus. The sequence goes on from JACDJE010000062.1 coordinate 446,305, forward strand.
GAAGCGTTCCTTGGACTAACCAGCACCATAAGATCATTGCCATTAACAGGACATGACCACAGAGAAAAATGAAGACATTTCAACTGTTCTTCATCATATGGTGCATGAATTCTTCAGTCCACAGGAGATACAGAATATCAATCATTATTTTATCCATAATTCTGTTATCAGAAAAGGTTTAATTAATACATATGGCTGTCTCCCAAGTAGGAGTGTAGCACACAATATCAGTATCTAACCAACGTCAGCCCTGATTAGCAAGTTTTCTACAAGCTCTAAGCTTCCAGAAGTCTGAGAACTCGCACACAAAGAAAACCCCAGCATTTTCCAGTGATGGGGGTGGAGGAAAAGTGAAAAAACAAAAGCAAAAAAATACCAACCTACCTGTGTGAATGCAATTTTAAAGTATCAACAAGTCTTTGAGCCCAGTCATTTATAATCCCAGCCATTCCTAATCACTGATTGCTCCTAAATGACACGGTATATGGTGCAATTGATAACAAATTATCTCCCTTCATCTCCCTTAACTGAAGAAGAGGGATCTCACTAAGTCAGTATACAGTATATTCACTTTAGAAAACACATTTATGTCCTTAAAAATGAAGCCTCCTTACCTAAGTTTTGATAGCCTCTGAAACAATTCTGCCAGCCACTTAGTTTGATTTAAAAAAAAAAATAATAAAATGCACACGCATCAGAAACAGGCCAGTAAAGTTATGCATTGAAAACCTTATACGGATATGGGAAATACAAGATCAGATTTGAATAATTCAATGACTAATGCACAACTGCAGCAGTATGCATTTCCAAAGGGTACGTGCATATCACATAAAAAAACAGAGGAAAGGAATGACAACAAAGAACCAAAACAAGCCTGTCATGCTCACACTCAGTGGCAGGGTCTCCAGCACTCATCTCTAGAGCTGAGCTACAGCCAAAGAAAGAAGTGCCTTTCCTTTCAGTCCCATCCCCTTAAAAATCCTGGTTTTGCTTCCTCAGAACTAAGACCATCTTATGGATCACACAGATGTCTGCACACCTGAGCAGCTTGATCTCACACCAAGCTATGGGGTGTGACAAGATTCTGATTTTGCTACATAGCTTAACCAGAAATTTATTTCAGGCTTAAAATAATCAGAAACTGGAATGAATGAACCAAAGCTGACGCAGAAACATGTATCTGCATCTGTGACCTAGAAGTGCATTTCTTGGAGCTGTGGATGGTTGTACACCTAGGCAGAAGCTGACAGCATCCTTCAACTCTTCACAATGCAAAATCCCTGTTTTAGACACTATAATCAACAACTCATGCACAGTGTTCTCAGTTTTCTTTCAGCTCATACATGAGACATTTCATTTTTCCTGTCCATCTTCCTCTGTCATGTACGCCACAGTTTCCCCCTTGCCAGGGGTTCAATTAAATGCACTTCAGTGCCACAGTCTCTACAATGCATAAAGCAATTGAATACCCTAAGAAAAAGTTACTGTGAATCTATTCACATTGTTAAAGGACATCTGACTGCCATTTGAACAACTTTCCTCCCTCTAAAACTGATCACCAGCACTGACAAATGTCCTTCAGAATTCCTTCTTCTTTTGTCATTAAAAGGCCATTATCAAAGAAGATCCGAACGTATTTTTTTCTGTAGTTATGTTACAGACACTCAACTTACCCAAGAAATGGAAGACAGCACTCAAAACCTCTTGGGAAAAAAAAACAAAACACCAAAAACAACCACACACACACCCTACAGTACCCACCACATCTGTATTCTTTAGCCATTCCAAAGAAAATAGCTGATTTCCAACCAGTGAAGCCAGTCATGTGGAAAACAAAATTCAACTCTTTTACCATTAACTGGATTCCTGTCCTCCTTTTTAATAAGAGGAATAAGAAAATAGAAGAAATCTATTTCTATGGAAATAGGTGTTCCTTCCCATCACTGCCATATACCAAACATTTCCCAGAGTTCTCAGTCTGAGAGCAGAGCCAACTCCCAGTGGACCCTGTTAGAAAGGAGGAGCTAGCAATTTCTTCACTATTCCTCAATTCAGAGTCAGTACAAGAGACTCTGTGCTGTCTCCTAACTCCTTTTAACCCTCTGAGCACACACTTGGGCAAGATGACTGTTAACATCAGCAATTTCACTAGAGAATCATAGAATGGCTTGGGTTGGAAGGAACGCAACCCCTTTACTGAGGGCAGAGCTACCAAACACTAGACCAGGCTGTCTAGGGCCCCATCCAGTACTGAATGCCTCCAGGAATGGGGCATTCACAGCTACACTGGACAACATACTCCGATGCCTCACCACTATCCAAGTAAAGAATTTCTACCTCACATGTAACCTAAATCTCCCCTCTTTTAGATTGAAGCCATTCCTCCTTGTCCTGTCACTATCTGCTCCATCCTGCCCAGTGTCATCAGCCCCTTTGTCCTCCTCTCAACCCAAGAGCTCTTGCATACTCTTAGAAACTCTAGAATGGACAGTCCTGTTGCCAATGCAATTTACAAAGACAAGTTATTTTTATTTAAATTCATGGAGAAATCAGGGCTCTGTTTTCTACAGAACAAAACTTTGTGGAACTCCTACTACTAAGTTCATGTGCATTTTGAACATCATCCCTGCTTAAAAACAAGCAGCCAAAAATACAGCTTAGTGATTTTGCATAGAGAAAAGTCAGCATTCACGTGAAAGAAAAGAATATAACCAAAAGGTAGATGAGGGGCAAAGTTGAAAATTCATTATTAACTAGTCACCTGATGCCATATTCTGAAGCCTCATCAAAGCACAATAGAATGCTCCAGTTCAGTCTCCAACCAAAGAAATATGCTGAGAAAGGCACTAGTAAGCAAATTAAGTAAGCCAAGTTAAGACAGGGAGTCAGAAATAAGCTTTTTATTCTTTTTTTCCCCAGATATTTGAAAGAATTCAGTAAATTACTCTTTACTTATTATAGTCAGGCCGGATAGGGCCAAATCCAGTGTAACAACATAGGTCTCTTTCCAGCAAATTACAGCAGTTGTGATGGTCAAATGGACCTTTGGAAACAAACAGGAACTTCCAAACCATCTGCTATGTGACTCAACATGTTTTCTCACACTGTATTAATACAGGCCACAGAACAGTCACATACACACTCATCAGGCAGAATTCTCATTGCCTAGTGAAATCCTTGTCAACTAGAACTACTAATACTAGGCAATATCTGCTCCTGTCTCTGTCAGATGCATGTCACAATGATTTACCTACAACCTTGAATACTAATGGGCATGGCAAAAATAAAAGGCCTCCCAAAGATAACCGGAAGATCCGTATTGGAGGTGATCCAGTTTCCTGCCCTGTGTTTTGGATACTGTTTTCCCAGTTGCTCCATTCAAGTTATGGTTGACACTGCAGGCTGAACCCTCACAGCTGAATCAAGGTTAGATGTCTAGAAGCCAGGAGGCACAGTATGTCTGGATCATCATACATCTGCCCCATTTCAAGGACACTTCAATAGCAGGTATTAAATCTCCTAGAAGCAAAAAGCCATTTACAAATGCTGCAAAGTATTACACAGTGCTCTCTTTCAACAGGAGCTAAAGATGCTATTTTTTGGCTCCTGCCTGGAACATTGCACTCTCACCCCCATTTTCAGAGAAATTTGAAGGATGCATATTTCTCACATAAGACAGTAAAAACCTAGGCTTTGGGGACCCTACCAGCAGCAACTGCTGAAAGAACTCAGCATAGGAAGGACTCTAAGGGGCAAGGTGGCAGTTAACTTCTGTCCTCCTGTGGTGACGTCACAGTTAAAAATGTAAAACAATTACCAACATACCCAGGAATGTCTTAATATCATGTCTAAGCTTACCATTCCTCTGACAGACCTGAATCTCCTAAAACAAACAAATGCCAAACCCATCTGCATTTACTTCTGATTATCCAAGGTATATAATTTAGTCTGAATTTGACATGTTCCTAAGACTTTTCCTCTTCAATAGTTGCTTACTTGTCTTCACTTTCAAAATAAATCCCTTGATCTCATTGTTTCTTGGTTGTCAAATAGATATAACTGCTGCCTCCAGATGTGACCAGTATTGTTGACAGTTGACATACAGCTCTTAACCTCTTCTCCAAGGAGAGCATTTTAAACTACTGTTTTCATAATAGCTAAAGATTTTCATACAGGCATCTCCTTCCCAGGCTCACTGCTAAGATGCTCATAAAGTCATTCTCCAATATAATTTCAATACAGACATCTTTAAGTCTACCCTTTAGGAACCTCCTGTATCAATCAAGACCATAAACGAACCCACGTACACTGCTGGGCAAAATTCCTCTTGTCATTCCTATTAAAAACTGTAGCTCAGAGTTAAAACAATGACATCAATAATTAGCCATTCTGTATCTCAGCATAAAGGGATTCTCTTTAAATCGATGTGTTCTGCCAAATATCTAGGAGGCTGGGCTTCTTTTTAACTTGAAGAATATCAGTCACTATCCAAGACTAGCTAGCATTAAGAGCAGCTACCAGACAAACTGAGAAAGACAACAAGAAAGCTCCCTGGGCTTTCCACTCAGCATAATAATCCTTACTCATTCTTTATTTTGAACAACCAATGAACAAATGATAGTTTCCAAGCAGGGCCATATACAGGCTTTAGATAGTGCAACACTCAGCTAAAGAGACAGACAAAACATAGCACTAGAGACAGAAATACAGCTCAAATTAGCTGGGCTAGTATGATAAATAGTGTGTCTTGTCAGAACACTCATTTTCCACACAGCAATTTATTTTCTCTTTAAGATATGCAACTTGTACCACTTACATTTGAAATGCAAATAGAACATGCTTTATATTCACTAGTGAATTGTTTCAGAAAAAAAAACATCCCAACTTCTAAACAAAAGACATGAGTTTTGTGAGGGATTACACAGAATCACAGAATGGCTTGGGTTGGGAAGGACCCTAAGATCATCAAGTTCCAATCCCCCTACTACAGGCAGAGTTGCCAACCACTAGATCAAGTACTAGATAGAGTTGCCCAGGGCCCCATCCACCCTGGCCTCGAACACCTCCAGGGATGGGCATTCACAATCTCCCTGTGCAACCTGTTCCAGCACCTTACCACCCTCTCAGTGGGAAACCTCCCCCAGCATCTAATCTAAACCTTCCCTCCTTTAGTTTAGAATCATTCCCCCTTGCCTGAACACAATTTGACCATGTAAAGTTTATTTCTCTACTGTTTATAATTTCCCTTTAAGTACTAGAAGGCCACAATGGGGTCTCTCCACAGCCTTCTCTTCTCCAGACTGAAGAAGACCAGCTCCTTCAGCCTGTCCTCATATGAGAAGTGCTCCAGCCCTTGGATCACTTTCATTACCCTCTTCTGGACCCTCTCCAAAAGCTCCACATCTTTCCTGTGTTGAGGGCCCCAGACCCGAACATAGTACTCCAGATGTGGCCTCATGAAAGCAGAGTAAAGAGGGACAATCAACTCCCTGTCACTGTTGGCCATCCTCTTCCAATGCAGCTCAGGATATCATTGGCCTTCTGGGCTGCAAACACACACTGCTGGCCCATGTTAAGTTTTTCATCTACCAGGATCCTTAAGTCCTTCTCAACCAGGCTATTCTCAGTGAATTCTTCTCCCAGTCTACATACGTAGCTAGGACTGCCTCAACTCAGGTACAAAATCTTGCACTCTGCTTTGTTGAACCTCATTAGGTTCACACAGGCCCATATTTCGAGTTAATCAAGGTCCCTCTAGATGGCATCCTTTCCTCTGTTGTATCAACTGCACCAATCAGCTTGATGTCATCAGCAAACTTGCTGAGGGTGCACTTGATCCCATCATCTATGTCATTGATAAAGGTGTTAAAGAGTGCTGGTCCCAAGGACAGACCTTTGGGGGACACCTCTCATCACCAGCCTCTACCTGGACATAGAGCCATGGACCACTAACCTCTCACTGCAACCTTCCAACCAATTCCTTATCTACCAAACAGCTCACCCTTCAAATCCATATCTCTCCGTTACAGAGATAGGGACATGGTGGGGGACCATGTCAAAGGTCTTAGATTACAAAAAGTGAAGAATTTATCTGACCTGTGTTTTAAGAGCTAGAAGTTACAACTTCACACAGATAACATTAGCTATCCACTGACATCTGCACATCACCCTAACAGGCTGGCAAGGTACCTGCATGGAATCAAGGCACCAGATCTTTGAAATATCTGGTTTAACTTATGAAGATTACACCGTTGTTTTCACTAAGCTGTAGTCATGGCAAAATAGAAGCAAGTGAGGATCTAGTTGTCACAAAAACATGATACAATAGATTTTTGTGCCCAGGAGTTTTCCAAGGAAGCGCTAATCCAATCGTAAGCAGAAAAGAACCAAACAAGAAGAGGGAAGATAATTAAATAGCATCAACTAGCACCAGATCCACATTCTCTGAACTACAAAGACTTCACAGCTCCATCTAAGACTTAAACAGCAGGCAACCACCACTACCAAAGAAAAAACTGAGTATTTGAGAGTAACAAAAGCATCTTCTACATTTGAAATGTCAGAATTACTATAGGAACTTAATGATCTGCAGCACTGGCAAATACATCATGACAAACTATGATAGCGATCCATACCAAGACACCACTGAGGTCCCTATTGATAAAACTTGAGAGAATGCTTTATCAAGCACTTTGTCAAGCTTTATCAATATCCACATGCAATTGCAAATTCAAAGCTCTGGAAAAAAAGTGAGAAGTCATATTAAGGGTAAAGAGACAACAGTAAGAGGCGGTGGCTGCTCTAGTTCAGTTGGCTTGCTTGGACTTCAGGGGGCACTAGACAGTTACTGACTGCTTAAGCTTTGCTTGTTTTTGAAAAATCCACTAAATCAAAAAGAGATAAGCCATTAACTTCATTGGGTCCAAGCATTACTCCAGACTATTTTTAAACTGAGTTGTTCTACGTACTCAGTGGTTACTATGAACCTTTGACTTTTCTTGAAAAATACAGACACACATATAATTTCCAAATCACTTTCCCCCCACCTGTTTCAGGGGTTATTATGTTTGCAGGCTTTATGCCAAGGTCATCAGTTTGCACATACTGTGTACGTTAGGATATTTTACTTGAGTTTAGGGATAGAAACTGTCTCTTGCCTACTGATTTCATAACTAAGTTTTACTTCTGTAAAGTTCACATTTTCCTTCCCTGTTGAAAAGCTAAAGCCATATCATATGGTCTTTATATAAACACATCACAGTATCAGGTACACGCAACTATAAACTACAGGAGAACTATGCTTCAGTAGCTTTCAGTCCAGACTTTATTTAGCATAAAGCATCCAGTCTTTATGTACTTTTTGTATCTGACGCGCCCTAACACTGCTTGCTTAGGTGCCCAAAGGAATGGAAACGAAGCCATGAAACGCCTCAATAATTATTGTGCCTGACCTCTGGTGAAGGATTCTCCTAAATTAAAACCTATTTGAATAAGCAGATCTTGTATGAAAACATCCAGTAGCACTAAAGATGTCCAGCATCAGAGACTCAAGCACAGCTTTTAGGAAGCTGTGTTGTGGTTTGTTACCTCATAGTAGGGTTCTCATTCCTTTTCTCTACTTGAAAGTCCTCACACAATCTTATAGACAGCTTCAATGCTTGGCCTTTTCATTCTAGTCTGCCACAGTGAGTCAGTACAGCTCAGAATATGACTGCATGCTGAGCCAACCTGGCTCTACTTCAGCAAAACACTGAACAACATTATGAGCCTTATTTCCAAGCCTGACTACACAGAGTCACTGCTACCTTAATTGCTGGAGACCAGGAGTTTGATCAGGACATTTAAGAAAAGCAAAAAATCAATCTTTTAGCTGGAACTGTAACAGATTCCTATCCACTATCAAACAAAGAGAATCAAGTAATTCACTCTTACCAACAGATCACATGGGCACTTGAGGAGCTTTGGAAGCCATGCTTCTCAGGTCTGCTGGATAAGGTAGGGAGATGCTGTATCTGAAACATGCTGACTCACTGAACTCAGGAAGAGGCTCCTGATTTTCACACATCAAACAATAGCTTTCAGTATGGACGCGTTTTCTCTGTCAGCACGCTCTTGAAAACAATAGCATTGTAGGCACCTGCACAAGAGCATGCTACAATTGTAAATAGATACTGTTGCAACTGCAATCCCATGACTCCAGCAGTCTAAGAGTCCTTACTCAACTGTGTAGATCTAGAGATCTATTCCACGTGAGCGGAGTAGTTTCCTCCACACAGGGAGAAAGTTACCTTGCTATACACATCAGGGGTACTAGGTCTCCTCATGACCCTCAGAGCAACTGAATGTTCAGTCTTTGTGCCCAGCCAAGGCCAAAGAAGATGACCACAACACTCAAAAAAAATGTGCATGCCCAATAACACAGGAAGAAAGAGAAGGGGAAGGGAAAGGAAAACATACAAACTTTACAGAAGGCAAGACTTGGTTACAGACTGCTGATCTAGGAGCACACCTTCATTTATCACTTTCCTCTCCTCAGGAAACACTTCATTCATCTTTTTCTGCACTCTACCTAGCTCTCATTTTCCCCTCACCTTGAAGAAATTAACACAGTCATTCCCAAATCTTACTTTTTGCACAAGCAATTTGTGTTCCACAACTTATTTTTCCTTTGTGGTATCTGCTACAGATTAGCTCAGGGGCAAGGATAAAAAATAAGAGGAAATTTCTCCCAGTGAAAGCAATCTATGAACAACTTCCATTCTGGTCTAGAAATCATCTCCTCTACAGAGCTGCAAAGATAGCTAATAATAATAATAATAAAAAATATATATCAATTTGTATTACACTATGCTATGCTTTTGAATGGATGAAAATACAAGTAAATGCAATGCCACCTTTAACACTAATACTTCAATCAATACATTTAAAAATCAATCCTTCTCAAAAGAAAAAACAAGGATCTCCCCATGCATAGATGATCCTCCATGACATCCAAAGAAATAAGAGAACAAATCAGCAGATATAGCTTCGGGACAATACTTAGCTCAACAGCCTTCCCAAGCAGAAAGGGACTTGGTTAACTCAGATTCAGCTGCAAAGCACCCATTTGTATCCACAAAATAGCTATCAATCATCCTGATATGTTTGTTTCTACCATCAGTTAAGCCAAACCAGTACAATAAAGAGCAAGCAGTTAGACAGCAAGAAAGGAGAAGTATCTCTTAAGGTCTGAAAGTCAGCAAACCACACAGCACCTATGGTGAAGCCCCAGTGCACTGATGAATGACCACTGTCCAGTAGAAAAGGAATGGATTTGAGCACGTGTATTAAATATTTTGCTAAACTTCAGCCTGACTGTCTGAGATCTATAAACGGAGACTTTAAGCCATTTCAAACATGTTTGACACCTTCAGCACTGTTACCCCTGATCTAAGTTACATCACTTAGTTCAAGCGACTGAGCTCAAGATCCCACATACGCACAACTGTCTCCGGAAAGAAAGACTACACTGCGGAAGACCTAGTGAACAAGAGAGCAGAGCAAAGGGAAGATCTGGGGCATTAGGAAGAAATAGCACAAATGTTGTTACATCCACAAAATCCCGCCACCATCCAGCTGATTATTACACAAAAATTTTATGCAATCTATAATGGGTTTACTTTATAACCTTCTCTTTTCCCCAGTATTCTCATAGAGCAATCACAATTCCCTTATAATACCAGAACAGAACCCGGTTTCTCTCACAGAAGCCACAGTCCAGAGAAGGATTTACTTTCTGTTTTGTCTCTGTTACCTCTTAGACTACTCTTTGTATTTCTTCAGAAATTTTTACTGGGACTATAATTAGCTCCTACCTCCCTGCCTTCACATGCCTTTTCCCAGCTTCCTTTATGAAGTGCTAGATCCTAACAATATTAACATTCTCCTCTGGAACCTCTTGAGATCCTAGCAGTAATTTCATGCATCAATAACATTTTACTGAAAATAAACAGACATAAAACATGGGTAACTTGGGAATAATCAAGAAATTGCACATGTCCTGATGTTCAGCCAAACTGCCTACTGACCTCTGTAATTACGTCATTCATTTACATATCCCCATCCAGCCCAATTTCCTTCTTCATGATGGAAAGCATACCTGTCTAGCTAAGCAGACTGAAAAGGTGTGACCGACAAAAGCAGTGAAACCTAATGAGACAGAACCCAGATGCCATAAAGGTTTAGACTCATTGGATTGTTTTCTTGTAAGGGCTGACGATCAAATTCCAGGTCTACAGCAGGAAACTGCTATTTATTCTGGCACAGCTCTCATATATATATTTTTAAAGAATTCATACCACCTCTTACATTTTCACTGTTACTGGCCAACCTCTGCCAGATCATTCTAGACAGAACTACTATCCAAAATAAGGGAACTATACACTTTCAAAGCTCTAACATTTCCATATCCACAACCATCCTTCTCAACAGACAAAACGGGAACCTTGGTCACATGCTAGTGAATGGACAAATGCCAGAAGAGGGATATATTAAAAACAATTAAAATAAAATCAGAGCTTTAATCCTTCAAACACCAAGATATATTTAGAAGAAAAAGACAGTTTCCATCTGCCTTACATACAGTAATCTTTCCATCAGCAAAACATTCCTGCAGTCCCTTACAGCATAAACACCTGGTAGTTCTTCTCCAAATTATAAACTCTGACACATCTGCACGTGGAAAAAAAGATAGCTTTTTAGCCTCAAGAGCATCTCACATTCCTAATTATATTCTTTACTGCAACAGGAACTAGAGGGTCTCAAACCACTGAAAGAGTGAAAGAGATTTCACAGGGAAATGTGGAATCTCTGCTATTACTGAGTTTTTGGAACATCATCTTGTGTACTGTGCACAGTTTGGAGCACCACAATATAAGGAGGACATCATAGGACTATTAGAGAGCATCCAAAGAAGGGTTTCAAAGATGGTGAAAGGTTCCTGACCTTGTTCTTACTAACAAGAAAGGGCTGATTCAGAATGCGAAGGCTGGGAGCAGCTTGTGATATAGCAATTGCAAGATGGTGGAGTTCAAGACCTTGTGTGGAAGAAGCAAAGCAGCAAGTAGGATTGCTATCCTAGACCCCAGGAGAACTGACTTTGACCTCTTCAAAGACCTACTTGGAGTTATCTCATGGGCTAGAGCATTAGAAGGTAAGGAGGCCCATGAAAGCTTAAGTTGACACTTAAACACCACTTCCTCCAAGCTCACTGAATGCCTTCTCTGCTTTGGTCTTTAATGTAACAAGCCCTCAGGAATCCCAAGCCAATAAAGCCAATCCCCAATAAACAAGCCCTCAGGAATCCCAGACCCTGCAGGTAAGAGAGAGAGTCTAGGGAAAGGAAGACTACCTGTTGGTCAAGGAAGATTTAGTCAGAAAACATCTAGCCAGAATCAATGGACACAAATCCATGAGCCCCAATGGGATGCACCCATGTGTGCTGAGGGAGCTGGTAGAGGTGATTACTGAACTGCTCTCTATCATCTTTGAAAGGTCTTGACAAACAAGAGAAGTACTTGAAGGCTGGAGGATACCTAATGTCACTTTAGTCTTCAAAAATGGCAAAAAGAATGATCCAGGAGGACAACAGGTTGGCTGTGAGCCATCAGTGTGCCCTTGTGGCCAAGAAGGCCACTGGTATCCTGGGGTGCATTAAAAAAAAAAAAGTGTGGCCAGCAGTCTCCTTCCAAGGAGATATTCAAGACCCATCTGGATGCCTGCCTGTGCATCCTATTGTAAGGAACCTGCTTTAGCAGCAGGGTTGGACTCGATGATCTCTCGAGGACATTTCCAACCTTTGCGATTCTATGTGACACTGTGATTCTGCAAAGATCTGGAGGACAAGACATATGAGGTTCACTGCAGCTGAGGTTCATTGGTTTGTCTGAAGCAGAGGAAACTGAGGAGAGACCTTACCTCAGCCTGCAGCTTTCTCACAAGGAGGAACAAAGGGAAGAACACAGAACTGGGCCAGGTGGATGATAGCAAGACTATTCACTAAAGGTTAGCTGGGCACTGGAACAGGCTCCCCTGGGCAGTGGTCATGGCACCAAGCCTGCCAGTTTAATTCTTAGGTAGACCTGCATAGAGTCAGGAGTTGGACTCAATCTCCGCAGGCCCCTTGCAACTTGGGATATTCAATGAAACACGCACCAAGAAAATACACAAGCATATCTTTCTCAGGTCATGGAAATTGAGTGCTTGGCCTTTAAGATTCATTCTTAAAAAGCTTTTTTGGTGTGATTTCATTTCAGGAGAAATTTTGAAAACAACTAGGAGGTTAACTGAATTTTAGAGTACCTTTCTTTCTTCACTGAACTATCTTAGATAAGAGACTTAAAAGGTTTATTTCCCAAGTATTAAGTGAAGTGCCTCGTGCTTACATTTTAGGTGGTGTGTTTCAGCAGTAGCAACAGCAGGTTACCTCCACTGATGCAGATGTTTTTATTTTACAAGCACAGCTCCAAGCTCTCAATAACTGCTGGTGAAAATGCATAGCTAATGGCGGTGACTACGTTGAAAAATAGTGTAGCTGAGAATTTGCTCTATCAAACAGCATTAACAAGCTCTTTGCATCTACCGTGGTTTCCATGGAAATGAATAGGAAGCATTACTTTCAGAGCAACCTATGTATAAAAGAAGATGAATACTTTCCTTAGTCTGGTTCAGCCAACAGGCAACCGGAAACAGTTTTTAACACTTAATAGGCAGAGAACAGTACAATGTTCTGTATTTTCGAGCAAATTACAATATACTTAAAACATTTTAATTCCTTTTTTTTTTTTTTTTTTGCCTTAAACACCACCAAACTTGCTCATCTTCATTTTAGTGAACAGCTCTTTTTCTGAATTTGTCATTAACTAAAAATGGAGAAAGTAGTTTTGTGGTTTTCAGTTCTCTTTTGTTTTTAATAGTAGGTTGAAATCCACAGAATGATCTCTTGTTCTCATTACATTTCAGTCTTCGATTACAGTACTACCGAGGAACAATCTTATTTTGAAATTACTTTTTAATGGGAATAAGTCAATCTCATAATTTATTGAATTCTCAAACTCCAATTGCAAACACTATTTAAGTTACATCAAGATAACAAATTACAGTAAGTAAAATAAAACCACAGAAATGTAATCATACAGTTTCAACACTTGCTCTTGTCAGGGCCGTGGAAAGTCACTACATGAATCTGAAATCTCACTCAGTTGTGTTGCGTTCAGCCCAAGAACCACTTCCAGTGCCAAAGGTCTTTGATCCCGGATTCAGGGTGAAGTCCTGCCAGAGGCTAAGTACTTCAGGAAAAAGTGTTAAAAATGTCCTTGCATCCTAGTCTTCACAGATTCATACTCACTCTCATTATTGTTTGCAAGAAACTCTATTTCTCTTTTTAGACCTACCAGTATCATTAAATACTACCATTCTTGGTATTAAAGACAAATCTCTAAGCCATCATTCCAGTGCTAAGGTCTGGGACACATCTGAGCTCCCCTTCCTTGCTGAGCAGCAAGTGTGAATGAAGCAGAAGCAGATAACTGGTGGCCTATGTCACATCATAGAATCACTCAGGTTGGAAAAGACCTTAAAAGATCATCGAGTCCAGCCACAACCTAACCATACTACCCTAACAACCCTCTGCTAAATCATGTTCCTGAGCACCACATCCAAATGATCTTTAAACACATCCAGGGATGGTGACTCAAACACCTCCCTGGGGAGCCTATTCCAGTGCTTAACAATCCTTTCTGTAAAGAAGCTTTTCCTGATATCCAACCTAAACTTACCCTGGCACAACTTAAGGCCATTTCCCCTCGTCCTGTCACCTGTCACCAGTGAGAAGAGACACATGAAGAGAGCAGAAGTGTACGTCAATAGTTCGATAACTATGGCCCAACAGACAATGGGTTAAAGAAAGACTCCAAAAGATGACAGTTCTCTCTGTCAGAGACTTTGCAATGACCCTGATCCAACTGTTTATGTTCTTTCTCCTTTCTATCATAGCAGCTTAGATTGAAGCTCCTTTAGCAATGAAAAACATCTATTTACTTGGCATAAAGAGTAAGAGACCCTCATCTTAATTTGATCCTCTTGGCACCACTGTAATTACAAACAACAATAATCAGGGGAAATGATTAAATAACTAGTGTGAAAAAACACTGAGATGCATTTTATAAATTATTCAAGCAGTCACAGTTATTAACAGCTTCCTAGATTATTGAAACTAAGCCAACAATAATTTTTTGTTTTAAATGATTTCCATCCGTTACCATCATTCTTTAAGACAAAACTGCATTGGCATATTTAACCTCAGTGAGGACACCACCACTAAGTGTTGCCTTTGGACAGAAAGCCTTGCAAGGAAATTCCTCCCTTGCAAGGATTTGCAAAGTCATAATAATATTTCTGTGTCCATATTAAATTTTATAAGCTTTTTTTTATTACCCAATATAAATATGGGGCCTCTGTTACTTCCATACCATCTTAAAATAATTCCAAGGTTGTGCTGTCATCCCCAAACCCTGGAAATTTGTAACCTTAATTCAAACACTGGAAATATAACAAAGTACAACAAAAGAAGCAATATAATGCCAAGCACAATTTTCTACTACAATAAGCTGGAGAGTGGCTGAGCAGAAAATTCATCTTTTGTGTTTTATTACGTATCAGTTGTGTTATGCATCAGTAGTCTATAAGCAGAGATCAGACCTCTATCAAATGCTTGAATGATAATGTCTCTTGTGAAGCCACTTCTGAAGAGTCAAAAGACAACAGCAATGGCTTTCTGAAGTCAATTGTTCAGCTCTCTGAAGTTGATGCAACAAAGGAAACTGGTTTTACACACATTCACTTTGTACTAAATATATCCGGTCATGGCTCCAGATCTTCTACACTCCATTTTATCAAAGTGTTCCTAGAAGATGTAACTTTTGCACTGATAGAAAAATGGTAAGAGAAAGCAGCCATAAAGCTCCTTAGCTGCCAGAAACTAGGAGCGGAGAACTTCCTTGTACTTCACATTACTAAGACTTTTCAAAAAGGCCAGGAACACCACACATCACACTCCACAGTGACACTGTCTGGCAGCCTCTTTATTAGGTCTTAGTTTTGTCACACCATGTCTCATGACTTAATCCAGCCAACAGCTAAGCACTACCCAGCCATTTGCTCACTCCCCCTCGGTGGGATGAGGGACAGAAACTGAAAAAGATTAAGACAGTAAAGAAAGAGATATTAGTAATAATATGTATACAAGACAAAAATGATGCAGACTTCTCTTGTAAAACAGTCTAGAACACACTGATAGAAATGCTACACATTAAGTCACTGTATCATACACTTCACAGGAAAACAGCAGGGCGTACAGAGATAGGAGAGAATCTGCTACCAAGCACCAAGTTCAGCCAGTAACATATAGCAGAGTAGTCCTGGACTACAAAGATCAATAAAGCAGAGGCTATATTGAATGTACCAGTCTACCCACATTACACATTTGACACTATGAAACAGTAAGATCTGCATCACGTTGAGAGCTGTCTCAATGCACACATTAGGAGACTGCTCATTTATATAGCATTCTCCGAGATAGACACAGTTTAAAGAAGCAAATAGGTCAAAGTTTGAAGAACTGCAGTTTTACAAAATTGCATACTCAAAATTGTTCGTTGCTACACTAGGGATGCCTCCACTGTTCCAGGCAGCATAGGTTTCAAAGTTGACAGTAAAACATACTTGAATAGGACCTCAGAGAATGCTGTCTCTGCCTCCATCCCAAAACTGGCAAAGTGCAATTATGTTTTTCTTCATTATTAAAGCACCAAACCCTGGCCATCCATCAACAGACATAACACAAGAAGTGAAGCACAGACCAATAGCTTGTGGAAAATACCTCTGCTCAAGGAAACAGCTGAGAAGAGCAGCCACAGTAGTCTGCATGGCTGCAGTCTTGCGTCAAAAAGGGCACTGCTTCATGAATTTCACAAAACAAGGCTCTGTGCTAATACCGCTACTTCCTGTATAGTCAAACTACCTGACAGAGCATAAACAACAACAGAAAAAAAGCCAAATCCTTGGCAGAGACTTGTTAGCAAGTATACTATTACCAGTACTGAGAATTACTAAAGCTTCAGAGCTGGCAACATTGCTGTACTGACATGTGCACTATGAATATCCACCCAAGAAGTAGCGCATAACAATAATACCCTTTCACACTCAATAACCAAGTTATATTCCAGAAATGCAACGGAATTACAGATCTTTTATTTTTCAGCCTTAGCACAATTATCGCTTCGTGGCATGAAAAGACCAGCATCAAATCAATAACTACAGACAAAGTTTTCATCTTTATCATGTTTGGCAACCAGCAAGTTCTGCTGGATCTTTAACAACACGCTTCTCATTTTCTGAATATGCAGGCTGGAATACCCATTCAAGGAGGAGCACACACAACTGCTGCTGCTGCCTAGAGACTGCTGTCTCACGCCACAGAAGAAAACAAGAATTCTACACAGCCAAATAATCAAGACAAACATTTTTACTGATTCTAGCCTGACCCCCTCTATGACTGAATCTCAGCTACAGAAAGAAGCTAATTCAATTAGAGTTAAGCGTTCCTCTAAGAAACCACTGAATGTAATGATCAGAAAATTAATGCCTTATCTTCAGAGCAAGATAAAGACAGTGCACAGTTGAAGATGTATAGGAACTGATTCCGAGAAGCACAATCAACAGGAAACAGCTACCAGTTCTGCAAGTGCTCTCTCTGCTTGGGCCGAGACAGGGATTCTCTGGCAAAAAAAAAACAACCACAAAATATTATCATGCCCAATGAGAACACGCAGAAAACAAGAAGTGATCAAGGCAAATTCATCCATAATCAGTAAGCTTTATAATTATTCATCATTTGATTAGGAAAGCACATCCATATTTCTTTTTAATGGTTCCTCAGTTTATGTAACACATACCTTATTCTTTGTGTACAAGAAGAAAAAAACATACAGAATGAAAAGGAATAAGTGACAGGAAAGGAAGTACGTAGTACATGTAATAATCATACATCCACAGTGATGGAAGGGTCTTTAGGAAGTTATTAAGCCAACTCCCACCTCAAGGAAAGCTCAGTCTTTCCTGATCAATATTTGCCTGACCTGCTATTAAGGACCAGCCATGGAGACTTCAAATCCTAACCAGAAAGACTAATCCACTGTCCTTTCCTGTCAGGAAATGCTTTCCTAGTATTTAGCTTTTTCTATCAGAAATGCAGGTTTGTAAATTAACCACAACATCCACAACAAATGTAGATTGTGTGGTTTTTTTTCCCCCTTCCTCTTTTAGAAAGGAAGCTTGTTTCAAATTTGTTGATATTCTGAAAAATCACCATTACTTTTAAGATGGGGAAACAATATGTAGATCTTGGCAATACATCTCCTTGTCATTCCAGAGTAACATTAAGCAGTTGCTGAAATATTATTGTTATTTTGGGTGGGGGAAAAACAGCTCTTCTTATGAGTACAGTATTTTCTGTAATGTTAATAGACATTTGTACATCATTGTTTTACCTCTTACAATCAGCACTACTTACTTTCTGGCCAGCGTAAGTTCAGTTAAAAAAATCTCATTTCACTGAACACAGATTTGTACAAGGATAAAAATGGCGTCGTTTTACGTTATAAGTGTCCCACAAAGGAACATTTCTGTTGTGCTGTTAACAACAAACACTCCAAAAAGATATCTTTGAAATGCAAAAAAAAAAAAAAAAAAAAAAACAAACCAACACTTCATTAGAAATAAGTACAGCTGGTCAAAACTCCTCAACTCCTCTGCTAGTCAAATAATCCTAAAAAAAAATAAATAAATTCTGAAGGGAAAAATCAAAATAATTCTGCTTACTCTTCCTTCACACATCTCCTGTGCAGGGCTTCAGCTATACTCCTATGCTCTCTGGGTCACTGCAAACTCTGCATGAGCCCTGTGGTCCCTACAATGACACATGCCTATCTGGCACAGCAGAAGCCAAACTGCGCCTTCAGTCCCTGCACTCTGCAGAGCACTATCTTTTCAACAACCCGAAGCTTTCTATCCTTCTCTCAAAGTATCAACTCTCTCTGAAGAAACTAAGTCATGCATGCAAGAAAATCTACGTACACATTTGTATAAGTGAGCTCAGACTCAAGGGAAAGGAAATAAAGAGTGGGATTTTCTGGGAGGTTTACCATAGATCTGAACAGATAAAGAGTTTTAAGCCAGCGCTCTCGTATCACACACATCACCAGTAGTAATTGTAAAGTGTAGCAGTACTAAAGCCAAAATAGCTCAATAAAGATCAAGAAAATAATTTAAAAATAAATTTCAAAAATAAAAAAATCAGCTGTTCTTGCTGTCAGTTCTTCAAAGAGTCTACTAAACCTGAAGGCAAATGCGCATTCTAAAGCCTCCTTAGAAAAAGTTAGAGCAGCAGATTCTGGGAATTGCTCACATATGTTATCAAATGGCTAGCAGTATGTTTCAGAGTTGACTCATGACTATATGGAAATGGCAGCAAACTCACACAGCAGCTTTTGCTCTTGCATCACCATCAAATCTCTCCTGGTTCAAGTGAGAAGTCTGGGCCCAGGAACATTCATCATTCAGATGAGGTCCTTCCTCCAAAAAAGTAGATGCTTGGCCTATTTAGCACAGTCACATTCTGTGGAGTGGGAAGATGATGCCCTTGTATATAAGGGGAAAAAAAAAAAAAAGAAGGATGGTGAAAAGTATTTCACTTTATAATTAACTGTTCTTGGAAATGCATTTGAAGGCGTAGAATGAGCTTTTGCACATACATCCTTACCCTCATTAAGGATAAAGCAAAAAAAAAAAGTTTGTTCTTATGAAATAAACATATAGAGAAAGATCATCTTGCATCAAGGGCAGCCCTGCTACTACGTGCCTGAAGGGCAAGTCACACAGATCCAGCTCTTCAACTTTACCACACCCCATGGTGTGTTGCTACACTGCCCACTGCACCTACTTGAAACCTCTTTGTGAACAAAAGCACTTAATCATTAGAGCAATTCAGCCCCTCAGCTTTTTCTTCTAACATGGCTTTTGACAAATCCCTCACCTGCATTTTAAATTGATAAAGCCCTTCCCTCTCTATGACACTCAGCTGAGGCTCATGGGCATTCAAGATTAGTTTACAGTGAGTGGAAATTAAAGATTAGCTTTCAGTCAAAAATAGTGGTTCACAGTTCTGCACACAGCTTGCAAACATACTCTGGAAATGTAAGACCCTAAATAACAGATGATATTGCAAAACGAGCGGATGCCACATGGAGAGATACAAAGCCGTCAAGGAAAGACGACATTTTGTAAAAAGTAAATAAAAATGTAGTACCAAAAAGTGACTATATTTATTTCATACCCCCATAGGATTTGGTTTCATTCCCAAATGTTGCTATACCAATAAATCCTCCTTCCCTTCGAAGTTACAGCAACACAAAGGATAGATGAAACGACACATAAACAATCTGTGTGTTGACAAGAAGGCAATTTTGTAATATGTTGTTATTTATGGGCAACACTTAAGCAGATGGAAGACGCATCAAAATGAGTTTCATTTAGAACATGCAGGCCATGAAGAAGTCTGCAGGAGTGGTGCATCATGGGAAAATACAAGGAACTTCACAACTAGAACTGCATTACTACACCTAAAAGAAAAAAAGATGCAGCACAGGAAGGGTCTCTGAAGTAGAAAAGGAGTATGGAGTGAGGCCTTTCCCAGAGGTGCCCTAACTGTGAAGAGCCTTCTCACTTCCTAAAGAAGCAACTGACAGATAGGGCAATCAGTAATGCTGGAAGCGTCACCAGTATCAAGCCCACAGCCTAGCTTTTAGAGATGGACCGTTCCATCATTTTACTTGGTCCTTCCCCCTATACGGGTAACAACCTTCCCTCTACCTTCCCCGTGTACAGGTAACAACCTTCACTTTTCCAACTGCAGGCCCTGAATCACAGTCACAATAGTGAATGTGGCCTTTACTACATGCATAGCCAACTGAAATTGTATTTATTACTCTGCTTTGTTTGTGAGATTCCAGAGCCTACAGGAGGGGGAAAGATCAGACTGACCTAACAGGCCAATGAGCAATTTCCACCCAAACTCTGAGCAACACAGCACGAAGCTCCCCATGAATGCACTCACTTTAGCTGCATTGCTCTCCACTGCATTAGCTCATGCATGAAAAGGGGAAATAAATTAGCAAGGGAAAAATATTTACGCCTCCTCCTCTCCCTCCCCACTATTTCATTTGATTCTAAATCAATTCGGAAGCCTTGCTGGCATCAGAACCCTGAAGTGCTGACAGCCACAGGGAGCTTTTAATAACTGAGAGTCCAGCTCTCTATTTTCCTCTCTATTGGCAAGGCCCCTTAGTCATACCATGGGATACAAGAGGGAGCAAAGCCATTTCAGAATCACATTCTTCTTCTAATAAACAATTTCATTTCCTGATCAAAACTGAATTTTAAGACTTTCCCACACACTAATGAGGCATCTACACACAGTGCTTGGATAATAACCATCTCACCCCCTCTCCTCCCACACCCTCTGGCAGTCTACCTCCTTACCTCATATGATCATGTTTACCAAAGGTTTGGTTTGTAGCTCGATATCCCAGTTATATATTATGAGTGTGCTTTTCTGTCTCCTTTTGCTAATTATGGGCTCATTAGACTATCTTGATTACATTTGGCAAGATGGAGGAGGCCTCAAAAAAGTCTATGCTTTTTCCAAGAAACAGCTGCAAAGAGAGTTTAGCACCCTGGCTGAGGGAAAGGCTGTACAATGAATGTTTCCCCCAGTTATGCCTCAGAGAACCCACACAGGTGTCTCTCAAGAAACAAACCTGTAAAAAAAAAACATTCATTAGCTCTGCCACCCTCTAAGCCATTCCTTCTTCTTCTAGTCTTCCTTCAGCTTCATCCAAGTTCCGTGATACTAAGCACAAACTTAGCCTGCAATATTTTGCGATATTCCCCGTCTGGCAAAGCACTTCACGCAGCGTTAGGAGGGTAGCAATGGCAGGAAGCCAAAAGCATCATGTCTGCAACAAGCAGCATCACAGAAGGACCCTGAATTCAAGTCGGGCTCCTTCCACCTCATGCAACAAACATCAGAATGTGTAATAAAGCAGTGCCAATAAAGCAAAGAAGCCTGAGGTGCTCTCCTTTCCCAGCAACTCACTCTTGTTCCTGAAGCATGCTGCTATAAGCACCCACTTTCCTGCAAGGCTGCTTGTAACAGGAAACAACGGGGCAAAAGAACAGGCCTGCCCAATGTGACTGAAACATTCACAGTAAAAAGGGTGGGGGTATAAGCCACCATGAGGGTCTCTTCTTCTTGCAGCAAAGCAGATGGCTCAAATGCAGAGCAAGTTTCAGTTTCAGAACATATTTCTGGAGGTGCTGTGAGCTCTGTTACGCTGGTAACTGCCAGACAACACTCTCCATGCGACTATAAAATCAACTACCAAGAAACACAGGTTTAAAATACAGCGTTTGTCTGTACTCGCAAGCTCAAATTAAATTTAGCTGATAGGTACAGCTGGGGGTTAAAAGCCAGTAGAAATGAAAATAGTCAAATGAAGTAATTTAAAACGTACTATTCTGGCCCTTCCTTTTAAAGTACTTTTCTCCAGAGTCCCTTTACTGTGTAAAAATCGTTATTTTCTTTCACTAACTGTAACACAGTTTCACCTATTCTATAGGTTTTATTAGACAGAGTGGCTGAAGTTTCAGCTTCACAAAAACAAATGCACACACACAACACGTTAAGAAGAGTTCTCCCTTTCAGATCAATTGGAAAAATGGTAAGTTTCTGGAGAAAAGAAATCTGAAACTCCCCGAGAGTTTCTTTTCTATGGCTCTTCACAGCTTTGCATAGTTAAACTGCAGATCAGGCTTGAAAGTTATGACCTATGCTTCGTAAAAATGCAAGTTGTAGACTTTTAGGTCTGAAGCCTATGAGGATTTTCTATAAACAGAGTCCATTAACAGAGCCAGCTGAGCACAGTACTAAGACTACAGATATATACGTACGTGTACATTCATTCCAGTCATTCTAACCTGCATATCTAAGATTAAAAAAGGGATTAAAAAAAAAAAAAGGAAATACTAATTTACTTCTTCGATAGTTTTGCTCATCCAAAGAAAGGAGAGCACAGCCAACACTGCAATATCCCGTTTACATTAGAAAAGGCGGAATTCATACCCCTTCCCCCAGCTTCTGGGAGCACGAGCAATGACCGTTAGGGGCACGCGAGGCGCCGCCCTTCCCTTTGAGGCATCACAAAGGGCCGGCAGCTGCTGCGGGCTGGGAGGGGCCGGCAGCTGCTGCGGGCTGGGAGGGGCCGGCAGCTGCTGCGGGCTGGGAGGGGCCGGGAAACTTCTAGAAGCGAGTTGCGTTTCTCTTCCCCCCTGCGAATACCGATGCAAGCTATTCAGATGCAAAAATTAAAGGGAGGAGAGGGAAGAAGCTCTTTGCTCTTCCCACCCACTCGACCACAGAGCCTGGCTGTTTTCTTCCCTTGTTTCAGATGCCGTTAAGTGCCTTTCTGGCTAGTGACACTACAGCAGCTGCCTTAGCCTCCAAAATACATACACAGCTGTAACACAGTGGAAAGTGCAGCACTACCAGCAGAGTAGCGACGTCCTAGGCTGCAGCAAGTAAGGACTTCCTCAAATGCAGCAGGCACAGAAACAAAGGAAAAAATCTGCTTACCTTCAGAAGGACTCGAGTACACACAGGTGTCCTTGCTTCCACTGCCAACCCTTAAATGAGGTCTGGGAAGGGGTGAATCCTGGCTCCATCCCTTCTGGTCACTCAGTTGCACTGCATGCACCTGAGCTCCCCTGGGTTGGCCCTGCCTTCCCACCAGGTGCTCAATCACTGCTTCAAGCTGTGACTTAGCATTTCTGCTACAACAGCTCACTGGAAGCATTTGTACGCTTGCCATATGTTAAGTCCTTGTTGGTCCATCTCTACTGCCTTCCTTATCCATGCCAACGTGGGTAACAAAACATTACACATTTGCTGGGTCCTGCTATACACATGCTCATTTTACTACCAAGCACCAAAACAAAATGCCAAAAGGGTCCACACCAAGTGACTCACTGCACAGTTTCAACCATTGTCACCATTGATGGTAACAGAGAATTCAGCACGTTCACTGACCCTCAGCTGATTGCCTTGAGATCCGAGATCACAGGGACAGAAGAGGCATCTGCAGCTCTAGAGGGTCATCCTAGGTCTTTCACAGTTCCTCAATCATCCTCCAAACCTTTCTCTTCTTACACTGACCTAGCCTGTGCTTCCTGACCCAATCTTACCCATAAAAGCAGATGTGAATGTAATGAAAGAAGACTCACTAGAAGGGCTCCGGAAGCAGCAGAGAAGAGAAAGATTTAAAGAACTTGAGATTCAAGGACATAAAGATAAAGAGGAAAACAAAACTGGGTAGGTCATGTATAGTTTTATAATGAAATGGAAGAAGGAGATGAAAGGTGGATTGCCAAAAGCTCTGTACTGGTCTGCCTCTGCTGTTTATCTTAGTGATAACACTCTAAGTGGTATCAACACTTAGGTCAATGCTAAATAGATTACGAATTCCCCACAGGGAGTGTGCAACACAGATGCATACAGAAATTGAGGAAAAGGGGCTCAGGATGAGAACAAAAAAGAGGAAGAATAGGATCCTGCTGTGTTAGCAGTCATGTGTTCCTTTATGACTATACGTGCTTGATAAAGTGCTGTTAGCTTTCTTCTCGTTCTTGGAGAGTGGGAAAGTCCATACCTATGCAACCATGACAACAGCACATAAATACAGATTGTCTGCACAGTAAAATATGTACCTTAATAACCAACAAAAGGCCAAAAAAAAAACACAACAAAAAACAATCCTGTAAGTTTACAGCATGCAACTCTTCAGTCACTGGATCACCAGTATGAAGCTGGCCACCACTATCGGTTTGGAAAAACCTCAGAGGTTAGTTCACACTTTTAGGAACATCTTGTCAATTTTGGTGCATCTATAAAAAGTAAACAACAACACAGTAAGACTAAGCAGTAATTTCTCTCTGAGCTTTAAAACTACTGATATTTTTTTGTATTAGCATTGTAGATTCAGACTGACATAACACTTAACATCTGAAATAACTGCGTTTATCCATTCACCACCATCTGCTGCCAGAAGAAAAGTGACAGATAACCACTAATGCCACTCAGCTTCATTTGAATGCTATTGGAAAACTAAGAGCCACCTTTCCCAAGGTAGTGACACCACACCGACTGCATCCCCTCAGGCTACTAAAGAGCATCTGTGAAGCCTCAGCACAGACTCATCATCCCAGTACTAATGTCTGCTCAAATCCAGCGGAACCCAGTGCATCAGGCTGTAAAAACAGCTTGGCATTAGGGAGAGGTCTATAAACCAGGTCAAATACATGTCAGAAAGAATTTCACGTAGAGTCCTGTTGGAACAACTTTGCTGCTCTGTCTGTAGTGACTAATTATTACAGATATTTCTATTGTGTTAGCATCTAGAAGCTCCAGGCAAAATCAGGCCCACAGTAAATTTTTATCACACTGAGACACAGAATCCCTCCTACAAATGTCTCTAGATGAAAGCCTGGCCTATTTCAGCAGAGCTAGGATACAATCCTGAGCCAAGCAGGCAGCAGAAAGCCACACAACACAGTAAGTCTCTGGGGGAGCTCAGTGCTGGACTCCAGATTTGCACTCCGATGCACCCCCTGGCAGACCACCTTCCTCTACAAGGCATAGTTGGTATGCCAGTAGGCTGATCTCTGTGACAGCAGCTTTACAGAAGGGCAGCACTGTGGCAATACAGGTAGTTCTCCTGGGCACATGCTGACAGGTAGCTAATGCCATATACCCAAACAGCCTTTCACATCACAAGAACTTCTCAGCAGGGCAGCTCCAGTGACACTGCAATTATTCTCCATTCTCTTGGTTTGTCTGAAAACTGATGGCACTAACCTTCAGAGCCCTGCTTGAGGACTCTTATGGCTTGGTAGTGAGGAAAAGAAACAACCTGCAGGCCATCAGCAACAGATCAGCCGAGAGAGATGCATCATGCCTACCACTTCTCCCATTCTCAGAGAGGTGCAATCTGTGACCACTTTAGAGGTGTAACCTTCAGCTCCTGTTCAAAGTGGGGCTTGCCTTTACTGGGCCACATGTCAAGGCTGATGCGTTGGCTTGTGTAACAGAATGAATATCTCAGCTACTGAAGCTGTAAGTTTTACAGATCAAGCCCTGTTGTCAGCAATCCACCACAAGGTGCTTTACTTTATAGCATCTCTGAACATAAGGGTTACCATGGCTTCCAGTCTTCTATATTACTACTCTTAAAAATCACAGTGTCCACTAAAAATCTACCATCAGTTTCTGTGTTTCTCAAGGGATTGGAAGTTCATTCTTTATGGCAGAAATTACGTATTTTTTTCCTACCATTGGTACAATATGCAAACCAGAAAAGGTACCATGCACAAAACTGCACTTACAGTTTTTCAAGCCACCATGATTCATTCTCATGCCTTGTAATTCTTCCAGATAAAAAAATGTGACATCCTTCTCTGTAAAGTAAAGCTAAGCACATAGTTATCATTACTGACTACACGAAGGGCAGATTGTTGTTACTATGACAATACAGTGAAAAAATGAAGGGGTGACTCCTCAATCTGTTCATCCCCACTTTACTTCACATTTGAGGCACAAGCTTACTCAAAAGGATCACATCTTTTAAAGAAAGAGAAGGGCTGGAGGGATATACAAGGCATTACTTGCAAGACCAGGAGATTAAAGTTCGGGAGCTCAAGGAGGGATTTTCAAAACAGCTTAGCTTTGGCATAACTATGCTTTTAACACATCAGTGATAAAACTTCCATTGTCTACAAAGGATGAAATGCTGCCATTTTCCTTGGTGAAAAAGAATCGGCAGCACTGGATTTAAAAAATGCCAAGCAGTTTTGAAGCTGTTTGGTACTAAAAAAACATGTTTTAGAACTTCTTACACGTTTTAATCACAAAAGCTTGGAGTCTAACAATCACCTGTCTTATGAAGACAGGACACTGACTGCTATATATGTATAATAGTCTTCAACTGAGACCTCATAAAATCTTGAGAGCCAGTGACCCTGAGTGGGGACTGTAGCAGTTCTCAGCAGCTTATCCTCTTCTTTTTTTTCCCCTCAGCTTCGCAAGGCTAATGCCTGTTTCCACGCTTCAGAAAAAATCTCTGAATGGGAACAGAATGTAATGCTACCCAAGTAGATGGCAAAGGACAAAACAGAGGCAGGTTAAGTGAACAACTTGGAAACAATTTTTTTTATCCTCTGTATCTCTGTGAAATGTTTCCTCTTGCTTTCCATTTCCAGGGCTGAACAAACTGTTCCCAGCACTGAGTCTGGGAAAAAAATGCAGGTCTTCAAGATGCAAAAAATACTACAAAAAAAAAAACAACCACTAAACCACACCAAACAAACGAACCAAAAATACCCACACAACTGGGAAAAAAACAGCAGAGCACTGTCAGCAGGAAGTAGCCAACTGAAGGGTTGGTAAAAGTCTTTTAATGGCTATGTGGTAGAGAGAAGATCAAATAGAAACTGATTGGAACAAGGCTCCACTGTTCCCAGCTCTACATCCTACTACACCAAGATGGGAAACCTCAACCAGCATAAAAAGATATAGCAGCTGGGAAGTTTCTGCTCCTGGAATACCAACACAGTTCTGCCAGTTGCATACAACTCTACGCTCAAGCAGCTATAACAAGTGCAACAAAGCTTCTTTACTTGCACCCAGGTTCACACATACAGGTAGATTTCAAAAAGCATGGCCTAAGCAGACGGCTCTGATGCTCTGCAGCCTCAAAAACTGAGGCCACTACTGAGGATGATCTGTAAGCTTGGGTCAAGCAATACCTGTGACCTGCTGTTGCCTAAGAGGTTACTTTTGCACAGCACAAAATCCTTAAGCAAAGGCCTCCTTTTCTTCCTCTCTGCAGTTTTCCTCATGCCATTTCCAGCTTACTGATCAGCCCTTACTGTTTTTTATTTGTTTGTTTAAAATGAAATGAGCCTAAGGCTGTGCTCGGTTTCTGCATATTTTATTTGATCATGCTGTACTTCAAGTATTACATCCCTTCAGTGATGTCAGGTCTCGGCAGCTCTGCTGGAGCTCTAACACACAGAGAGGATAGATTCATCACTTCATGTATTTTCAAAGGAATTTTTCTCTTCTTTCACTGAGAATTATGCAGGAAGCTCAAGCAGAACCTTCATATATTCTGCAGAGACCTTTAATTATAAGTTTCTAGGATGTATCCAGCTACTATATTGTACTATCCAAAGTCAAAGTAAGAGAACTTGGTGCCCCCTTGCTCTGCCACTTATACAATAAATTAGCATTGGATGCCTACTCTAAAGGAATGCGTCATCTTTAACCATGAAGTACGCATGTTTCCAGACTCATCCATGCAGGTCTCTTGTTCTCACCCTAACCACAGCCTTGCTTAGCTTTTTCAATTAAATTAATTATACCTCATCTACATGTGATATGAGATCCTTTTAGCTTGACCCCAGTGGGAAGAAAGACGTTTACCTCACACTGCACAAACTCAGAGGACAAATTCGGCTTTGATACTTTCCTGTACAAAATCAAGAGCCATTTCTGACAGCACTCATTGTGAATTTACTGCTCAGGGTAAATCCTCATCCTGCCTTGCAGGACATATGGACAAAAAGAACGCAGCAAACAGAGCAGCCCTTGCTTTGGTGGTCCTCAGCTCCAGGTCTGGCTGACAATAGCACAACCACTTTGCACATAAACTCCAGCAGAAAGCTGAAAATCCATCTACTTGAGAGAAGGGGAACTGAAGAAAGGCTTTGACCTTCAGGCCCAAGGGGATCAAGCAAGAAGGTCGCACTTGTTTACTGCTACCTGAACACACTTCTCAACCAAAAACAGTCCTCATGTGGGTGCACTGATACAAAATTTCAGACCATTACTTTTGTGTTTCCCTGATATCCTATAGAATGCAAAATAGGTATAGATAGATTGACTATGCAGGTTTAGGCAATATCCAGCATACTGCTGAAAATATCCTATGACAAAGCCAATTGCAAGAACCATAAGATGAAAGAAAGGCAAAGTGATGCACTCAAGCAGGTCAGCACCAAAAGCAAAACTAGACTTGAATTCTCAAATCTCATAATGGTGTCTTCCTATTGCATATTGTCATCTCCCCAATAAAGCTCTGCTCCAGAAGTGAAAACAACTTTGCCTCTTTCCTGGTGTTCAGGGCTTTCCCAGTATGATGCCCCATTTGAGGTGAGATTCTAACATAAGCAGAGGTCAGAAATATCTTCTTCCCATTCAGATAGTACTGGTAAGTTCAGGTAGTGCTTACAAACAGAACTGTCACAATAACAGATCAGAAAAAAAGCATGTTCTGAATGAAGTTAATCTCAGGCTGCAAGCACATTTATCTCCTTTTAAGCTCAATAGCCTTTACCTCTCACTCTGTAAAACATACAGAGCTAAAGCCTATGGCCGTTACCTTCACTTAATCACGAGATCATACAGCTTGTGAAGAGGAATGAGTCAACAAATCACACACAGCCAGCACCAAGAAACAAAAGTAGTTTTAACTGTCAAGGCAAACTTCTGTTAAGCTTCTGGTAGCTGGGATGAAGAAAGCTGCAATTCTGGGAGCAGGGACACACAGTGCCTGCAGTTTTCTAGCAAAACAACAGGACATTCAAAATACAGTGAAGCCTCAGCAAAGACATGAAGAACAATTTATTTTTGGGGGGGGGCGGAGGGGGGTGAGGATCTAGGAACAAAGCAAAATAAAGAGAAAAGCTGTCCTTCACCTTTAGAAGGTTTCAGCTCCATTGAGAAGCTGCTTCAACTTTGGAGGCAGCAGCAGTCACTTCAACAGCAAGCTGCAGAGAGGCTAATATTAAAGCACCACAGGTTAAGCCAAACTTCCAGGAGTTCTTTGCAAGAGCATGAACATACAATAGAACTGGTACCCACATACAGTAAAGAAATCAAAGGTCTTCAAGTAATGTCTGTAGGCTACAGAGATGAACTTAGGAAAGACAAAACACCAAGAAACTGTAAAAAAAAAAAAAAAAAAAAAAAAAAAAAGAAAATGCCCAGACATTGCAGGATACAGAAATGACACTATTATCCAGTGTATGTATTGCTCAAACACACCTTCATTTGTATCAAAAACAAATCTATATGTGTATTTCAGTTACCTAGTGGCACTAGTTGAAAAGAAGAAAGCTTTGTTTATTCCGATCATCTGAAACTACACAGGAGGCACAGAGATACTTAAGAAGCTGAATGTCCTATTTTAGAGACTGAAGAGCTTTTTTGAAAACTTTGGCCTCAGCATTAGAACACATCCTATGCTTTGTACATAGCATAGGTGACATGAGGTGGTGGACATTCAGTATTTTCTCCTGCTGTTGGGTTAACTACAAACACCTTGTTTGTGTGCTTTCAAACTAGCAATGCTTCTGAAACCACCCAGTCCATCTCACCCAATGCTACTGCAGGAAGAAGGGAGGGACAGTATGAGGTTAGCCCAGTGCTCCTAGATTTCACTAGAAATAGCAGCTGTACGGTGCTCTTTCTGAAGAGAGGAGCGTTCAGCTGTTTTGCATCATGCTTGACATCAGCTGACCACCAGCAAGATGAGGTGAAGTAATTAGTATAGGCAATGCTCTAACCTACATCATAGCCTTTGCCATTTCTAGCATCCCTTGGCAGTAAAAAGTCTGGAAGGAAGCTTAACTTGTTTATACTGCAGGACAGCCTGAGAAGAGGTTAAAAAAAAACAACATAGGAAATAGAGTTTCATCATTTCTGCTACTTACAAAACTGTTTATTCCAAGTTGCACATCCACAAATAAGATTTCAGTGAAAGGTTTGATGAGCTGCTTTATTTGGATAATTCTAGGCAAATAGTGCACTGCTAGAGGTATCCAATTCCTTACAGGCTCAATTCATTTGGTTGTGAGTTGAAATGACCTGAAATTAATTTCCTTTTTACATTATTGAAAAATTTCATTCTGTATTTCAAGAGGAAGTACTGCCGATATGGGGATGAGATTCTGCATCTTACAGGCATAACAAAAAGATGAGCTGTAGCCTTTGGGAACAGAGCACACCTGCAAAAGTAGCATTCACAGCGTTCCCCAAACACCCACCCACCCACACTTTGTTCACAGCTCCACTGAGAAGCTTCCTACATCCTCACAACCACATAAAATAAATGTTTTTCTCCCACCTTGCGCCCTTAATTCATTAATTTGTCTTATTTTGCTTCATGTGGTTTCTTCATTTCACTCCTGCCTCTAGTTGTTGGGTGAGTTTCTTCCAAAAGTTCAGCATTAGCAGTGTTTCCTCAGGAATGGGAAATTTCATCTGCTCTTGCATAGGTTCCCAGACCCTACTGCTCAAAACCTAGAAGCAGTATTTTTATTAAGAGAAACAAAACTCAGTTGGAAAGTTAGCTGTTTCATTAATAGAAATAAAAACACCGTGGGTTTGGCAGCATTAGAACAGAACTGTGGCTAAAAAGCTTATCTATATAAAAAGTGGGAATGTTATGGAATTACATTGTTGCCATTGCAGAGTCAAATTTCACACTATGTTGGCTGCTGCATCCAGAGATTAACTATTTTCTCATTTTATGAATTTTATGGAGACTCAAGCTGCACCTCTTAGGGGTTTTACTACGAAATACAAGAAACCTTTATTTCCAGTTTATTAGAAAATGTGAATAAATCTAGTTGCAGGGAGAAATAATACTGGTTGGTGAGAGCTAGACATGGCTAAAATTCTGGATAAGAAGTAAAATATAAGTTATTCTCGATACCTGAGATAAAACTAAATTTCAGCACGATACCCTGTAGGTTAATCTGCAAGAACTGCCAGACTAAGCTTTCCCTGATTCAGTTCCTGATGCTGATAAGTAAAGTGGCATCTCATCACATGTAGTGGTGGGTTGCTCCACTAGTGGATGAACAATATAAAATCCTGAGCTGGATCTGAACTTAGTCTCATAGTCTTGAAATTCCTTTGGGAGTCCAAAAGTACCTGATAAAGTCTCTAACTTTCTCTCAGCTCCAATTGTAGCCATCCAAACATTCAAAAAATTCAATTCCAATGCAAGTCTATGTTACCTGAAGGCAGTGAAAGCAACTTTTTTTGTTTGGTTGATCATAGCTCTTAACACTCTGGAGATGCCATACTTGTCTGCATTTGCAAGGTACGCTTTAGCGTACCTAGTTCAGAGATGATGTGTAATAAGTAGGGAAATAATTATTACTTACAAATTAAGATTGAATGATTTTGACTTCGGGGAGAAAAATATGACCATAAGAGAAAACCTGGTTATAAATGCTGTGATGTAACAACAGTCTTAGAGGGCACAATGTCCTTTCCCAGAGTAATTACTTCCATTCTCATCTGGAGGGAAAAATAATTGATTTATGGTGCTTGATTAATAGGGTTCTACCATACATGCTATTTCATATTATGAATACTTAGCAAACCTTTATGGCAACTGTGTGCTCATTGGTAAAACTCTCTTTGCCCATCCATGAAAAAACAGCCCCATTAGCTACCAGGTAAAGCATGGGAGATGCTATTAGCTTTTATGATAGAAAAACACTTCTCTCCACCAGTACATTTGATTTTTCAATTAAGATTTGAAATTCCTCATTGGAAACCATTGCTGCCGGTACTCTTTTAATTAAGCAATATCCAGAATCCCATAATTTCTGTGTTCTGCACATTAAATCAACTGCGCACTTATGTATTTTGTTTATTTCATATTTTCACTTTATGGGCTGGTGCTTCAGAAGAATTAAAATGTGCAGAGCACCATTGTAAGAAAAGACAGATGATGCTTTAAGGTTGGTCCTCTAAGCCAGAGCATGGAATTAATTTGGCATCAACTGTGTCAAAGGAGGTCTGTATTTTATCTGTATGTAGGAGACGGATGTATGCTATTTTATTACTAGATGAGACTACTGATTTTATTAGGATCATTTTGCAGGTTTTCAGAGAGGATTGCTCTTTTTCCAGTGTTATTGTTCAGTGCCTTCTAGAAGCTGGTAGGGGGAGCTATTATCACAAAATGTCAAATGTCAATAATGCAGAGAGAGATTTTTCAGACACATCCACTGCAGGACAGAGGTAGATTCAACAAATTTGATGCCCAGTCAGTACTGGGACATTCTGACATTCATTGCAGGAAAAGCAGTGGTGAGATTGCCGTGATGAGAGGGAAGATTTTCAGTGAAGTGGAGCAGGCTGAATTGATGCTTGGAAACCCTGACAAGTATTACATCTAATTAGTGTGGCTGTGCAAATGATGTAATGAGGCATTTGAGAATGAAACTAATAGCAGCTGGATAAAAAATTATTAATCAGCATGCCTGCCATCTATCAGAGGCCCAAAAGAGGGCTGCACAAGACACTTCTCTTGTTGTATGCATCAGAAATGTCCAGATATAGAAACACACACTGAGATAAGATGGTACAAATAGATGTCAGAATAACGAGTTAAAGGGAGTAGATGAGCAGCTACAGAATGGAAAGCTGAGAACAGATAAGTCCTTATATCTCTGTTTCACTTTGGACCATGCTGCCTGTGGCTTGGAAAGCCAGCTGCCACTTTGGCATCAGCCTGCCTGGTGTCCAGCCTTACTTCCACTGGCTTGAGTATAATCTCTTATTTGCCTAGATAAGTATTACCATCGGAGGTGATAAGGAAACTGCCTTGTCCTCTCTTTGTCCCTCTCCAATATATCACCATTATCTTTTTGAGACGGTATTAAAAACACAGAGGGAGGTTTCCACTTTCAGAGTTACGGTTTCAGGCTGTCTGCAAATTTGGGAAGAAATCTTAGACATAGCGCATATTGATTTTTTTTTGTTTTGTTTTTAGGCTTCCAGCACAGATTTGGGAACTGGGAACTTGCTGTACCTCCTCTAGGTGGTACAGAAACAGCAGTATAATCCCATAACTCCAGAAGCTGGAACCAAACTTGAGCCTGACCATTGGGATGTAAGCATGTCTAAGGATTCAATTTTTCACATATTATTTTACAGCAATTATTTTCACAATTAAAGAAAGCAGAGGATAAAGTATGAACTTTGCACATAAGTCAGCTCAGTGAGAAAAGTGTAATCTGCTGTTTTGCCAGAAATTTCAAAGCGGCAACAGTGTCAGTATTTACTCACTAACCGCAGGAGATGGCCAAAAGCTCAAACAACATCTCATTGCTCCATGAGTCAAAACAGATCCCAAGTTATTTGGTGAGGGAGGAAATATCTCCAGCAATATTAAAGAAATTAGACTAACTCCTATTAGAGTTTGTCCAGTGGGCAATGACCAGACCTAGCTACAGTTATTTAAAGGACCTCATTCATACCTAATGATCACAGAGAATAACAATCTAATTGTAAGACGCAATCAGACACTTGTTCACTCTTATCTTTTCTGCACGTTTGTAGTTACCGAGAAAGGATCTGCCTTTGATCATTTTTCCTGTGCTGCCCTTTAAGTCATTTCATTAAAAGACCAGAGAGTTTCCTGGATTAACGGCCATTTGTCATTTTCCCAAATCAATTTTGCCTCCAGTCTGTTGAGTCTTCACAAACATTTCCACAAACGCTTTTCAGAATTACAGTAGTTAGGAAGGCTTGCTCAGAAGAGGTTTTGTCTTTAAAACAACAACAACAAAACACCAGAACAGCTGCTGCTGCTTTTTTTTTTTTTAAGTTGTATCTTAATTGAATTTTTCATTTTAAAAATGAAAGAAAAATATTGATTGACTTCAGTTCTGTCTGCATCTCTGAGAAGTCTTCATTAGTTCAACTTTTCTACTTGAATATTTCTGTTGAATCGTCTCCAGAGCCTGGGCTCAGCCCATCTGGTACTGTTGAGCTCTTTACTAGCTCTGTTTCATTTATCTGTATCTTACAGCTGCTTTTCAGGTTCAATCCTGACCTGTGGACTTTTTTGGAAAGAGCACTGTATTTCAATAAAATCAGTGCCACACTAAAAACTCTTTCTTCATAGGGAAGACTTTACCACCTGCGTTGTCTCAAAGAAGCACAGCCATCCTAGTTGCTCGTGAATTAAATTCTCCCCTTCATATCACTCGAGGGCTGAAGTTTAGCAGCTGTGCCTTTCTTCAGCATTAGCAGTTATCTAGAGATGATATTAAAGCCATCCTAGGAATTAGTATGGACTTCAGTATTCAGCAGGGATATGCTTTTTTTTTTTTTTTTTTTCCAAACAGAAGAAACATTTTAGTCTTTCAGTGGCACAAGATGAGGGAAGTCCATTCCCATTCTATGCCAAGGCTGCTTCTTGCAACTCCAGAACAATTGCTAAGAGGTACAACAAATTTAACATAAACCTTTACACAGAGATTTCATAGCATTTTAAACCAAGCCAAAGGGGAACAGCTGTTTACGAGGGTGGATAGTGATAGGACAAGGGGGAAGGGTTTTAAACTGAGACAGGGGAGGTTTAGGTTAGATATTAGGAAGAAGTTTTTCACACAGAGGGTGGTGACACACTGGAACAGGTTGCCCAAGGAGGTTGTGGATACCCCATCCCTGGAGGCACTCAAGACCAGGCTGGATGTGGCTCTGGGCAGCCTGGTCTAGTGGTTGGCGACCCTGCACATAGCAGGGGAGTTGAAACTAGATGATCATTGTGATCCTTTTCAACCCAGGCCAGTCTATGATTCTATGATTCTATGATCCAGTGGGTGTAATTTCCTTCACTTTTACAGTGCTGGTATGGAGATAGAGACACTAAACATTCACTCATGGTCTATCAGTATTCGGGCACCTAACACAAGATGCTGACCAGATTTTCACAGTGATTTTTAGGCAGATAACTCCCCTCTTGCATGTGGATTTGCAATCCTGTTAACGTGTTAGTTATTAGGGTAACACAGGAGAACTCTCTGAGGCTTCTATATGTTAATGCCAGAGTTGTTAGACTGCAAGCAGTATCAGCTAAGAGCAGGTCTTTTTAACCTTAGCAACTGACATCCAGGACAAAAAATGTGATCAGCTACCCACCACGCAGCTGAAGCTCTTGCAAATGAGAGATATTTCTCATCTCTGCACATCAAGTGACTGTTATGCAGTCTGGTCTGTGTGAGTGAAGATATCATGGAGCTTGGAGACTATGCAGGCAGTTCCTGTCGCCAACAGGAGAAGATTATGCATGCAACTACTAGCAAGTTGTAGTGGGACATTACAAGTTGCCCCACTAGCCCTTTTTAGTGAGTCCATGCTAGAGCTGAACCTACAAACTCATCACATTCAATGTGAATTGACCCTGTTGAAAAATAAGGCTGTCAGGGGTTTGCTCAGGGTCAGTCACAGCATTGTGTAAGCCACAATACTGCATTCTGATCATCTCGTT
Organism: Pavo muticus; assembly: GCA_016647715.1. Classification (NCBI taxonomy): domain Eukaryota; kingdom Metazoa; phylum Chordata; class Aves; order Galliformes; family Phasianidae; genus Pavo; species Pavo muticus. The sequence continues at coordinate 481,872 of JACDJE010000062.1, forward strand.
AGATACCTCCATCCAGTACAACCCAATTTGTAAATGTGGTTGTATTGCTTTGATTTTTAATCTTTTTAAATAGTAATTCACCTAAGTGACTCCCATCCAATTGACAGGCATATGCAGCTCTCACTTCATTTAACTCAGGCACTTCCGTTCAATCAGCATTCCATTCTTTTCAATGAAACCTTCCAGAAGTGGGCTGCCCAGGACCTTTGTGATGAAACTGTGATAATAAATGCCAGTCTTTTTGAAAGAGGTCTGAAATGCCTGAATGGCAAGACAGAAGGCAGCAGAGAGCTGCCTTCATAAGAGCCCTTCTCAGACCCAAAGCGGTCTAGCTACCAAGCATCTCAATGAAACAATAAATGCTACTTTACACAGATCCAAAAAAACAAGCGATCCAAGGAAATGTTCCTCCTAGCTGAATGGGCATTTCCCAGGACTTGTTGATTTTATGACCTCATCTGTGCCCTTAGCTCTCAGCAAAACAGTGCTGAAAGCTCCTCATTTAAAGCAGGCCATAGCAAACAGAGATTTACCATCTATCCAAAGCTTGTATAAATTTACTGCGGGCAAAAGCTCAACAAAAGCTTATAAAAGTGGGACCTGTGGCTTCCAAATTAAGCCCATTTTCTCTAATTAGCCTCCTTTTTCACAGCTTTCCTTTTTCCTCCACTCAAAAAAAAAAAAAAAAAAAAAAAAAAAGGCAATAGTAATACTGTGGAGGCCATAAAAGCCATCTGCTTTTACTGAGCAGGGACCCAACAAATTAAAATCTTGCTGGAAGAGAAGTAGAAACTTCTAGCTCAATTACAAGGCAGACAAGGGAAACCAAGCATTCTGGTTGACTTGGATGTAGTTGTCAGAAACCTTATACATTTGCCTAGCATTAATTTCCATCTGGTTATATTCTGATAGAATCTATCCTCTCCTTGGACATTAATTCCCAGCATAACTGTTCACTGTTTACAAACCAGTTTCTCTGTTACTTCTTCCAACTTACAGAGCAAAACTTAATTTCTTCAGATAGAAGTGAATGGCTCTAGTCATTAGCAAAGACTACTAGCAACAGACTACAGAGCAAAGAGATAGGTGCTCAAGCATCCTGTACTGGACTCAGCTTGAAATCTTGGCTCTGCAAAAGCCCAGTTCATCTAACCTAGTTTTAACTTCTGCCTGAAGATTGGAAGAGGCACATACAGAGAACACAAGGTGAAAACCCACTGTTAACTTCGGCACTCCAGTTGAGTGCATCTGGTTCCATGAGCACCTTAGCTCACCCAACTTTACTGTCCATCACACAAGGCAAGGGATACCTGCAGCAGCTTTCCATGGTAGCATGAAGCATGGCCAGAAAGTCATAGCCTGTGCCAAGCAGCAGAGCTAGCCCTTCCTCATTTTCAGTAACATCACATTTCAACCAGTTCTGCCATGCACTGTTTTTTTTACTTCAATAGATAGGTAAACGTGACCCACAGTAGCAGAGTTTGATTGCATGTCTCTTCTCAGCAGCAGATCTACTATCTGAAGAGATTCTGACCCTCACCTACCCTCTGGCTCTCCATCAGAGTGGCCACTTCTGCTCACTGCTGTGGATTACCCACCTCCAGATCTTCCCACTCACGTAAGTACTCCATGGCATTTCTCAGCCAGAGTCAAAAGTGTAGTTAAGCCCAGTTTGAATAACTGCTCTTTGCTAACTATGTTTCTCTTGGCTGAAACAGGTCTGAGGAAACAGGGACATCCAGATGGGAGAAAGCAGTGAACAGGGTAGACAGTGGTCTCTGCAGCATTTGCAGCCCAAGGATGCTATCTAAACATGCCCTCATTTAACTTACATGTATCTGTCTCCACAAAGCAGTGAAAAATAACTGTGCTTCCAAGCAGTTCTTTACCCTGACTTAATTGCAAGAAGAGAAAAATAAGTTGAACCACCAGGACTTGTAGCTGAATCACTCACAACTTAGCCTGCAGGAATGAGGCTGGATAAGCAGAGAGGCTCTTTCTGCTCCTAATACACATTGATCTATTCACTGCCTGCTGAAAACCTTCAGGCTTTCATTCTGTACCAACAAACAGTGCAGTCATTTAGTTGTACCAGATATTTACCCCCTCCCTGTCTCTCCTCACAGACATGAATACCGTTATGAATGCAAAGAAAGTACGTGTGAAAAATAAAGAGTCTCACAATCAGTGAAACCCAAAGTGAGTTTAATAGAGCAGGCCTGGAAAATCTTCAATAACAAGTTCTTCGTAAATGTATCATGTGGAGGCAATGTGCATGTAATACAAAATGTTGAGTTGGCTTGTTTGTTTGTTTTAGCAGAGCAAGTTGTTATCAAACTACTTTAAAATGTTTGCACTGAAGATCAAATTTTCTCTGTTTGTTGGCTACAAAATATAGTCATCTTTTCACACAGAGAACTGGGTTTGTGCTTGTATCCAAAGCTAGTAATGGTGACCCAAAAGTAATTCAGTGAAGCTGATTAGCAGAACAATAAGAATCATTTCCTTCAGAAAAGGTGGAGAAATTAAGGGCTAATAAATTGAAGAAATGATAGATCAGAGAGGGCTTGAACAATCACCTAGTAGTTGCTAAGCCTAATTTAAATACAGGAAGAATATCACATTTCATCATCTTCGATCTTCAGATTTAAGAGCTTCTCAAGCTCCTCATTTATACCTGAAGTGTCACCAGCACATACATTAATGCTGACAAAATCAATTTACTACAGGCAAGGTGTTCATCTCCCTGCTTTCCCCAAATACATTAATTTTCCTCAGTGTTCTTTGTTTTTAGTAAAGAAATAAACAAGCACTTTGTGTTCATTAGTCTGAAGTTCTTCCACAATCATTTACGTGCATTTCGGGACTGTACTTATGAGCATCACTTGCATTTAGTCTAAATGTGTTTTGAAATCCCCAGTACGTTTCACCCTTTGTATGTTGCTCCTTCATATCTCAATACAATAAAATATAAAACGACCTGGCCTATATAAACACGTTTCCTAAGAGGGTCCTCAAATCTTCCAAAATATGAAGCCATCCAAATTTTAAATAGTAATTAAAATTAAAAATAAATGAAAACTTTGTTAGAGGCTCCCAGGTATTAATGTTCAAGGAAAGCCATACATCCTTTCCCACCCTCCCTCAGCCATGAAGAGAAACTCTGGGAAAGATGACTCGCCGCTTTTCCAGCATTCTAATTTGTATTGTGACCTTCTTCCACTTGTGTCTGGGGAGGATAAACAGGAGGAATTTACAACTTGATTCTTTAGTATTTGACAGGGCACGCGCTGCAAAGGAAGCTCTGCCTGGGCCACAAGTCTCATGGAACCAAGATCATAATACATCTGGCACCTCACTCACCTGCATCTGAAATTGGCTTATTTGATCAGATATTCTTCAAGAAGGACAGGAAGGAGTCAATAATTTCATAGCAGCCTCATATCCTTAATGAACAGGCTTAAATAAAAAAAAAAAAGAAAAAAGTATTTTTTCAGATTGCTTCTCTTTAGGGAAAGATTATTTCCTCCCCCCATATAGGCACAGCCCCTTGATATGCAGCCATTTACTCTTCAGAGAGCCTGTTAGATGGGTCAGACAAGTCCACCTCAACAGATGTTGTAAGAAAAGTAAAGAAACATATAAAATAGTGTCAATTCATCACCAAGTTTCAACCTCCCTGACTAGAACAACCGCAGCACCTTAGAACAGCTGAAATACTGAACTAAGTCCTTCACTGGTGTTAATTAGTTGTTCTCAGTTGATTTATACTTGCTGTCATCTGCCCCATTCTAGCAGTATTTTCAGTGCTGCAAAGAACATACCACTATTAAAAAAAAAAACTTTGGACATTTCCTCCTTTGTTTGGCTAGTGTATCTGCAGGTATAAAATGTTTCTGCACCAGCACTCACGAGCACACCATGGCCATCCCTGGCAGGCCAGCACTTCAGTCCCATTCCAGGAGGCTGCTCACTTCCTACTGCTCCCTTGTACCTCACAACTTCTGCCCAAACTGACCTTGCCTTGGCAGGTGTTTCAAAACCTACAGGGGACTTCAAGAATGGGCATCTCTTCCACCCATGCCTCACACCAAGCATCACTTTGAGCACAGACCTGATAGTAAAGCCTTAAGCTAGATGCCATGTCCTGTTAGTCATGCCCATAAGTCCCTTTGGTTCAAAGTCTTGGTGCATTCTCCTCTTCTCTATGACCTCTTCACTGCTCCTCCTTTCCCATTATAGATCACGGTTCTCTAAAACATTAATTCCTTGCTCAAGGCAGAGCTCAACTTGCTCCTTCACCTCATTGTGCAAGAGTTATTAGGACCTGCCTTGATCACATATATAGTCAGATGACAGCATACTGGGACATACCTGCACAGCTCCATGCAGATGGGCTGCTTATGACTTCTGGACAAGCAATTGAGAGAATGCAGAGGACACAGCTGGTTTGCAATTTTTTAGTGACAGTGACAGTAGAGACCAATACATTTAATTCAGTGGGGAAAAAAAAATAGGATATTTTCACTCTTAATTGTTTTGGGTTTTGTTGTGCTGGGTTTTTTTGTTTGTTTGTTTTTTCAATCTGTCATATTCCTGCTTCCTTCTCCATTTTTATCTGTTTGCCTTTATCCAGAGCTGTTTTCCTCCCGCTGTTTCAGGAACTGAAGCAAATTGTCTTCAGTGGATCTATCTACATGTCTGAAGATAGGCACAAACAGAAATGCTCATAAAATCAGCACCCTAAAGAGATGAGATCATTTCACACATGCTGTTTGTTTCCTGTTATACTGGCAAATTTATAGTGGCTGCTGGCCACTATAAATACTGAACTGGTATGAGGTGTTTCTCGTATATTTTATCGCAATGTTCACTGCTGCATTTTTGTCCTAAGAGTCATTTGCTTTGTTGTAAATGATCTGGGTGGCTTTTCATTCCTAATTAACTGTTGTTATGATGGAATGATGCAATCTTTGTTCACAAACCAGAGCTCAGAAATGAAATTCGGAACAGAGTAATAGCAGGAGGTTGGAGGAGAGCCCTGCCTACCAAGAAGGCCTAGCAATGGACTGGGAATCCAGTTAGCCATGGCGTTGATTGATGCTGTTCTCATTAGTGGTGTGAGTGGACACATTCAGTTTTCCCATGCTTGTGGTCAGAACCCCGCAAAAAAATTTCTTCTTAAGACTTGTTAAAAAGGACATACCTCATGAAGAGCTCCTGAGTAATATGGCAGAACTTGCATTTTTGCTGGCAGTTGCCCATCTCTGGCTCTACTACATGAAGGGTGAGGCCATGGAGCTCTGCAGACGCAAGCTCTGCCATGGACCCTCCATCTCCACACAGATGCAAGCACTGCAGAAAGAAAGATCAGAAAAGGCTTGTAGAGAGATAGAACATCCCGGCTGCACCCTCAACAGTCTTGATTTACTTCTGGATGCTGAAGTCCAGGAACATATACAGCAACACAGGCTAGAAGTGAAAGCATATGTCACCATTTATATGTCAAGCCAATGCATTTAGTTTTGCTTAACTGGAATGCCTGCTGTTATTTCTGTGCTTGCTTATTTTCACCAGACAGTTGAGAACACTAATGATTTCCAAGATGGAATTCTTTTCAGTTAACTTTGACTATTGGGGGGGATTGAAACCAGAACTCACAGAAATTATTCAAGAAAACGTGAATCTTGAGACTTACTCTGCAGATACATTTTGAGAAAATTGTCATACAAGTCAGAAGGTCTCTGTCAGCGCAGGCTTGAGATGAAAAGACTATAATCACAGCACTAGAACTCTCCCCTGCTTTTGCAATACCGCTGTAGCTGCTACAGCACTGATACAAGGCATGTTCTGTTTCCTTGCCTTGGTATTTCCACCTTGATCGAATAATGTGAGATGTAAAAGCACCTACACGTATCACTTGAAGAACAAAAGTGAACATTATCACTCACAAATATTAGCTAGTTCTGCCCGGATTTTTCATTTTCTTTATAGAGATGCCAAGCAGTGAAAACTATATATATATATATTTTTAAATGAAATCATAAAATAACTGTATTTGACAATGGTTTTGGTATGCTTTTTGACACTCCAAGGCTCAGAAGCTACAGGGTATTATTCTCTTCTCCAGAAAAGGATCTAGTCTAGGTTTCATGAAACACCAAGGTCAGGACTCACATGGTGTCCCTGTCCTTCCAGGAGTCATTAAGGACTGTCTATAACGATCAAGCCAGATTACTTGGGTACCTGATTTTTCTATTGAGGACATGATTACAACATCCATTAGGCAAAACAGAAGCATTTCTAAACTAAAGTCTTTCTGGATATATGCAAAAAAAAATCTGTTTTCCACTAGAATATTCTAATACTTAAATTTCCACAGGGGAGAAAATATTCTCTGCTGAGAAAACAAAATATACTTTTCAATCAGTCCTAGTAACTAGTTCTGGGCACAACTATCCTTTACCTTCAATGAAAGACATTACCAAAGTTCATATTCATTTAGTTTTAAACAGGTAAATAAAGATAAAATAAAGGCAAACTTTCGTCAAATCACAGCCTCTATATCATTATTCATTTTTTCCTTTTATGGAATTGTCCACGTGGAAGACAAAAAAAAAAATGTGCTTGTGTTTATCTGAAACAATAATGGAGTTACAAGGAAGAAGTAACATTAACTAACTGTTATAGCAATGTTTAGTAAGGAGCATAAATGATATCTCTTCTAGTCCTGGGTTTTAAGAAGTGGCATGCTTGTGGAGGGGGCACATCATAAATGCAAATACACATTTTGTTTCGGACCTGAAAAAACATTGCTTAATTAAATAACATAACACAATTTTATCTTCACTGAGAAGTTGATCCTCATTCTGTTTTGCTCTTTCCCATTTACTTTTGCCCTTTCAGTTCCTTAATAACAGATGGGTGCGCTGGTGTTAACAATATTCCCAGCAAGCCCAATGGCAATGCTGAAGAGATCTATATGCTGCTATTAACATCAATAGGCAACATTGCCCCTGATGGACAAGCTATTATCTTCCTAAGCTTTAGTTGTCCCAGTCTGAATACTTATCTTTATCCAACTGGTAAAGTCAAGGTCCCACTCTATTGTTTTCTCCCACAGAGGGTGATTTATTTGATAATACGGTTTCAAACACAATTTCTTCCTAAATTATCCTATCCATTCAATTATTTCTTTTCTATTATCTTGAAACTCCAAAAGACTAGGTAAAAAAATTAGGTGCCAAATTCACTGGAAGTTTAGAAACTCAGAATGACACCTCTAAATCCCTCTGATGAGATTCTGCGATGTCCTTCTGTCTTTCCAATTAGCTTGGAGTGGTGCAGTAGTGATAAAAAAGATCTGGTCAGTATTTGTCTTCCAGACATGTAAATAAAACTATCTGTATTTCATCTACACTTAATCATTGTTACAGTAGCAATGCATGTTTTTTATTTGATAAAGGTCATACGTACTTCTCTTCCATGCCACAGACACATTTTGCTTGTGCACAGTGTCATGATTAAACAAAAACTAAAATAGGCAAGAACGGGTACTATTCAAAGATGCTCTTGGGGAAAGCGGTGACGTTTATCTTATTAGGACAGCCGAGCCTTTAATGATGTGATACTGCCATAGCAATTCAAAGCTAAGCCACTTTATAAATGTTAAATTCCTCTGAAAATGGAAATTCACGGTGTACTAGTTTCAGAATGTTACTTCCACCTGTCACTTAGATCCTGAATGTGTAGTCTCTGCAGAGCAAAGGACTCTTCCAATATGAAGATGTAGGTGTCAAGATTTTTCTTGTAGATTGTTTTTAGATTTGTATGAAAAGCTCAATTTTTGTTGCTCTGTGTTTTTATTTTTTTTTCCTGAAAATTATGTAAACTGCTTTCTTCACAGTATTGCCTTCAGTTCACTAGCAGAGTTTTGGGGTCCAGTTCTGTTGATGCATATCTTAATTAACACCTAGATCCACGCGGTGCTAGACAAAAAGAAACAGGAAACATCTCCCTGTTGCCCAAGGGAATAGCTATTTGAAGCCAATGGTGTCTGTTGACCAAAACTCATCATCTGACAACAAGACCAAATGGCAAATTAATTTTGTCAGGCTGACATAGTAGCAAACAGGCTGAAGCACGAGTCCAGACACTCAGCTTCCTTGGCCCCATTCACTTGACTTTCCTCAAGACAGGCAATTACAGAACAGGCACAAAACCCAGTAAATTGGCAGCTCAAGACCTCTGCAAAAATATCTAAGGCACCATCCCAGAAAAGGGGAAAAAAGAGCAGCTCTACAGAAAATATCATTTAGCCTTCATATGCATAGTTTCTCATAAGGGATCTCTGACTTTCTGATCCGTGCATAAGCACCTGCCCAAAAGCCAGATCTTAAAAGACTTATAGCACACGTGTTTTTCACTAACACAATCCCTGGGTGTAGGAAGTTTGCTCATATTCACCCTGAAGCACCAAGACTATTTAGCTAGGTAGGGCTGAGCGGAACACTGTTTCTTCGTCACCGCCTTAAAAGCTCTGTAATAATGCCTTACCATTCCTTCTTCCACAGGGTGAGAGCCCTTCTCAACTTTCAGGCAACATTTTGCAGACAGCCAAGAAGAGATCCGTGAGTTCTGCTTCTTGTAATAACTTGAAATCTTTGCTTTGCTTCAAACTCACAGCTTTCTCAAGAGCAAGGTCATTGTACTGAAACAGAAGAGAGCAAAGCTCCAAGCTATCAAGCTGAGTACAAGCAGATTATGAAGAAATGAAATTCATCAATACAGTGCCCTCTTGGTCAAAAGTTCACTAAGAGAGAAGGGAGCTGTGTGATGCACCCATCTCCTTTTAATTGGCTTGGAGCTGTTTCCTACCATGCTCAAGCAGACATGGTGTCAATAGAAGTCATGCAAAAGCAGAAACTTTTAATTATTTTAAAATGGCCTGCTTTATCTTGGAGAACTGTGCTTAAGACTTGAATAGGAGAGAGAAGAAAAAAATGAAAAAAAGAGAATGAACTAATATTTGCAGGACTAAATCTCTGAATTTACTTCAAAAACATTTGTGCCCACAGTTTATTAATGCAAGAGTTAAACTGTTCAGCAGCACAAAAGAAAAAATAAAAATGCTGTAAGCATTTTTGCAAACATGAGTATTTGTGGTAGAAGCATTGTGTGATTATGTGGGATTTATTTAAATCCTTTTCTTAACTCAAAAAATTGCATCAGTCTGGGGAGGGAAGAAAAGCACCACCATGCAACCTACTGCAATTCACAAAACAACTAACTGTGTATTAGATATCTGAAACTTTACGTAGAAGACAGAAATTAAACACAAATACCTTAACCACAGTACAGGAAAAACCATGTTTGAAATATGGCCACAATGAAACTGACCACAACCGCATGACAAGGCTATATTGCAAGTATGAAACCTTGTGTCTAATGAATTCATGTAAAGATGAGCATCTGGGGAGGAATATCCCCAAGCACCAGTACAGGTTAGGGGCTGACCTGCTGAGAAGCAGCCCTGCAGAGAAGGACCTGGGGGTCCCAAGGGACAACAGGTTGGTCATGAGCCAGCAGCGTGCCCTTGTGGCCAAGAAGACCAATGGGATCCTAGGGTGCATTAGAAAGAGTGTGGCAGCAAGTTAAAGTCAAAGGAAGTGATCTTCCCCCTCTACTCTGTCCTGGTGAGGCCACATCTGGAGTACCATATCCAGTTCTGAGCTCCCCAGTTCAAGAAAGATGGGGATCTCCTGGAACAAGTCCAGCGAAGGGCCACAAAAATGATAAAGGGCCTGGAGCATCTCCTGTATGAGGAAAAGCTGAGTGACCTGGGTCTGTTCAGTCCACAGAAGAGAACGCTAAGTGGAATTCTTACCAGTGTATCTTAAGGGAGAGTAGCAACAGGAGGGGCCCAGGCTCTTTTCTGTGGTGCCTGACAACAGGACAAGGAGCAACAGGTACAAACAGAAACACAGGAAATTCCATCTGCACATGAGAACAAACGTCACTGTGAGGGTGACTGAGCACTGGAACAGGTTGCCCGGAGAGAAGGGAGTTGTTGAGACTCCTTCTCTGAAGATATTCAAAACCTGCCTGGATGTGATCCTGGACAATGTGCTTTAGGTCACCCTGATAGGAGCAGGTGAGTTGGACTAGATGATCCCAAGCAGTCCCTTCCAGCCTCAACCATTCCGTAATCTCTAGGTCTTATCATCAACAAAATTGCACCACAAATACATAATGAAATGTTATAAAAAGCGGAAAACAACTTCAACTCTACTAAACTATTAAAAGTTTTTTCTAATGCTGGTTTGGCACTTCTCACAAATATTTTATCAACCCATCTTTCTTAGAATTGTGAAATAAAGCAACAACTAAAAACTTCCAGCTAAATCTAGCTACCAAGTTCCAAGTCCTACAATGTCCTAGTACCACTAACCAGTGGAAGTTTAAAATGTGCTTACTGTTGACATAACTTATTTCCCGCTGGTGTTATATGGCACTTTACTACCAAATTCAAAAAGTGATTAATGAAACTACTATTGCATGCTTTGAAAAATCCCAACCTACCTTTGTTTTCTGTCTTATGAAGCAAAAGAAAGACCAGAGGAAATATCTGTTGCTGAACTAATGTTGATTTATTACAACAAAAACTCTGACCACTTACGATTATCTGCCAGCCATGTTTTTGCAGGGCTGCTCTTGGTACCTGTTTCTCCTGGGACTGAGATTAGCACATCAAAGTGTCCATCAGCACCAGTATTTCTTCGTGGCACTAACAGGATCAGTTCAACAGAAACTTCCCTTAAGCACAAATGTATAGAGCTGCTGAAAATCATCCTAGCAAAAAAAAAAGAAAAAGATTTATGCAGAAGGGGACAATAACACAGGGAGAAAATAGGAAAGAAAAAAAAATTCCATACTGGTGGTTATAACCTAACTAACATGGCAGAATCAATGAGCAGTTGCTATGAAGTCCTTATATTTTTTCTCGTGACAAATATCCTCTTTTAAAAAATCTGAAGTTACCTGTAACATTTTGCTTTTTGACAATGCAACATAGCCACAGCAAAGTCTCATTTCTGCCAATGTCCCTGCATGGAGACTTTCTGGCAACATGGGCAGTCCTTCTGCAATCCATGGGCAGCCTTATCTTCCCAGATCATGTAAGTAGTGCTCTCCTCTCCTTGCGGGCTCTCCAGCCGGGCAATGTATGGGGTTGCGATTTGTGCTGGGGCATCCAGATGTGTCTGGAGGTATGTTCAGCTGTGCACAAGCCCATGCTTGCAGCTCACGTGTCTGTTCCGAGTACAAGCGTGCTTTCAAAGGTGACCTTGATGCCATGCACCCCTCACCTAATGCGTAAAGTGCAGGGCACAGTTATGCACTTGCAGAATTAGAGCCCTACTCGATTTAAAACATAACCATCCTGAAAGCTTAACTGCTTCATACTATAAATAATTGCATTTCTTCCTTCCTGGTGACTGTTTTCTGCATTTCTTTAAGCTTCTCATTTTAAAATAAACACAGACAGAAACAATACGTTAGAAGATGCCAAACTGTACATAAGGGAAAGGCATGTGGAAGAGTGCAAGCTATTTCTGAAAGGCTGACAGACTCATGCAATGTTTTTCTTCGTTTAATAATAAGTAATCATAACATTCAAAGCACACAAATAGCATTAACAAGCACACAATGACACGAAAAAAATGCTCAGGTTTTTGGCTGGTGGAACTCACTTGCACGAACTGTTTGGCAGAACTGACAGTTAGAAGGGAGATGGGGATGAATATCCTTGGATCATATGAGCCTTTCATCTAACTCCTAATTACTGTAGGTGCCTCTCGTGATTCTCTTCTCTTGTTTTGACCCATTTCAGTCGATGTGACTTCCAGAGTTTTGCAATAAGGATTATTGTCAGTAAGTTGCTGTGAAAAAAGGCCACTGACTGCAACTAGGCGAGGACTTCCTAACCCAAGGGGGAACCCAGTACCTTCACCAAGGTGCATCTGAGGCCAGGAGTCTCAGCAAGAAGGACAGCCCAAAAATAGTTCAATGGTCAGCCACACCCAACCCCCATTAGAAGAGGGACAAGGCTAACAGACACTCAGAAGCAAGTCTAGACGAAAAGAAATCATGGAGAACATGTAGATCAGAACACAAGCGGATGGCTTCTGGCCATTATCTGTAGCAGCAAAAGAATCGAGCCAGCAGGGCCAGACTGTGCTGCTCTGGTTGAATTTTGACCCACAGTATTATCTTGCTGTTCCTCACAGTTATGACAGAAGGCAAACATGCCACAACATACTCTTATTCTGGTCTCACATCTTCTCACAGCCTTTCCCATCTGGAAGAGCTTGACAGCAGACAGCAGCTGTTGCTCCCAGCTCACCTTCCTTCTTTTCTCCTCTTGGCTTTTTTTCTTCCAACTCTGGAAATCAGTGAGGCCACTTGCCTCACTCCACACATACAACCTTGCATTTTGCTGGGCAGCAAACCATACTGGCATTCAGGTTGAGTTTGTTTTATTCAGCTGTTTCCCAGTCACACATGTATAAAAGCTGTTTTAATCTCTCACCTCTCATTCAGATGTCATACACGCCTCCACTTTTCTGGGTCGTACTTGCTTTATAACCTGCTGCTCAGTCAGAAAGCTGGCAGGTGTTTGTTGCATTCACATGGGAAATATTTCTCTTATCTTCAGCAAAATCATCTTGGAGATTTTTGTCTAGGCCACATCTTTTATATGTTTTTAGATGTCATCTGGGCCTAGCCAAGAAACCCAGATTATCAGTGTGTAGCTCACACTATGCAGCAGTACAGTCAAAACAGTGTGGGATACCTGTGGACATGTCTCATCCTCATGAGTGCAAGAAGTACCAGCCTGCCTTCTGGGTCTGGATTTTTCAGCGAGTTAGAGGAGCTGACAGACAATGATAGCTCTTACCTCAAACAACAGAGCCCATTGGGTGTGGAGGGAAAAGCTTTGGAGAGGCAGCAACATTTTATCTCCAGAAATAAACGCTCAGAGTGATGTCATACCCTGACAGTATGGTGGCTGCAGCTGGAAAGCATCGTGCTGCTTTTTAAATGTGAAAGTCATTGTATAGTTATATTTCATAATCATGCACACCTTATATCTTTAACATTGCCGGGAAGACTGTTTAAATATCTCAGTGCGAAGGGAGTGTTTGCAATAATCCTGTCTCCTGAAGAGGCACAGCCCATAGAGCTCAGGATGGTCTTTGCTGCCAACTCTCCTTTTAGCAAATGAATTCCCATCTGTGGGGGGGGCGGAGGCTGAACTGCAGAAATCTCTAGAGAGGGATAATAAGACATTTCTCCACCAGAACTACAATTAAATACAATTTGGCATAAGCTCAGTATAGTCTAACCTAGCAAATACCAGCTCCTCAGATTTGTTAACTAGTTTGTCATAGTCATACACACACACCTCTATATATGCACATGGTGCTTTTTTTTTTTTTTTTAACATTTGAAATTACTGAGAACAGAAATAGTACACTGAAGTCCAGACTGTGCAATCAGTACCCTTTCCAGTAATGTTTTCCTCCTTGATTACCCATACTGATTTCATACTGTTAGCACTCAGTGGTGTCTTCCATCAGTTTATGAAAAAATGTACATGCGTGATTGTACAATAGATTTAGATAACACATTGAATATAAAGCTGATCAGACAGCAAACCCATTTCTGTTTCGTGGTAGCTCTGAAAGCTCTGAACCACACTGCAGAGTGAAACCAAACCCTACTTAGATGCTCTTTGCAAAAACTGAATCTCACGGTATCCCCCTCCAGCCCCATTCTGCTGCTCATGGATCAGAAGCTAAACTTTTCCTGCCCATAGCCTTATAGGCTACAGCATTCATCTAAGCTGCACAGAGTGCTCTTTCTATTCCTCAGTCTGAATGAAGGCATGATTTTTCACTCCATATGAGTGCAGCTCATAGAGTGCGAGGGTCTGACCTTACCTTTTGAAAAATAAAAATAAAAAATAGAAAATAGATTTAAAAAAGAAAAATTTTAGGCTAGCATGCTAAACTCCAGGAGTTTATGAAAACAGAAAGATGTAGGAATATCACTGAAAGCAACACACAGCCCAAAAGTGCTATGCTGTGACATGACATCACACGCTGATTGAGACTGGCTTTATGAGAAGTGTTCCTTCTGGTCTCTGTACAGTTTAGCCATAGGCACATCCTGTAAGCATCAAAGATAGTTATTGAATTGCAGACCATATTTTGCCTAGGGATGTACTTGTGAAATGAAATCATTTCTAGGATAGAGTGCAGGTGCCAGCTTTTCAGCTGCTGTAACACAGCATAACTCCATGCATTTAGACCAATCGAGTGTCCTACCCATGTTGTCCACCTGTTTTCCCTGTTTATTAAGCCAGAAGAGGAAAGGCATTTTGAAGACAAGGGTATATACCCTATATCAAATGTCAGCACCCCACATACTGCTTGTGTCCCTTATGTGTTCATTTGGTGGTAGATCTGCAGTGTATATATGGGACCAGACCCAAATCTGCCTGGAGTCTTTGGTTCAGCATTTCAGTCAAAAGCAACTACACATCAAAAGCTGCTGAAATTTGTTGAAGGAAAAGATTCCGCATACTACAGAAGGAAAAACACAGCTTGAGGCTCTCAGAATTTGTTCACCTTCTATGAGTGAGTGTCCTTAGCATGCTGGAACAGGGAAGAGAGCTTGGAGAGACATGGTTTTACAAAGTCAGAGTAAATTATAAAGAAAATAGATCAAATCCCCTCATAGTTCACTGTTAAAGAAGAACCATACAGCATCTGCGTTCATGTCTGTAGCTGCATTACAATGAAGGACACAGTCTCTCAAACATATTGCTGGCATGGCTTATCATCTCCTACCTCTCACCCTGATCCTTCTGCCTCAGTTAAGCAGTTTTCCATTGACTTTTTCTGTTCATCTTCAATGCTGTTTGAGCTTTTGATGACATTGGCTGTTATGAGACTTCTAAAACTCAGATTTTCTTTAATATGACGACAATCCAGTTTTTTAGTATCTTTTCTTTTGCGCTTACCCTGAAATTGTGCAGCCTGCTTGAAAGGACTCAGACCCCTAAAATGGAGAAGGATTTCTCTAGAGTTCTCCTCTCCTGTAGAACTCAGAAAGCATGGGCAGGGGGGAAGAGGAATGCATTGCTGAATACACACTGCTTCTGAAATTCATCTTCTCATTTACTTACACAGAGATGAGGCAAAACTGCTAGAATCTTTTTTAAAATCTCACTGATTGAAAAGTTTACACTTTAATCTCACTTTAATGGATCCTTCTGCCTGTGAAGAAACAGTACCCTTTCCTCCTAATTTAACCTTCATTTTACCTCATTTATTTATCCTTTTCTTCTTTATTTCTGTCTTTTTTCCCCTTTACATTTAGCTGGTAGCTGGCTTCTTTTAAATGTCACCTGTTACGAGGAAGGTTGTTAACCTGTTACAGATCTCGGTTGGATCATTACATCCCCCCATCTGCTCTTGGTAATACTGCAACTCTGGAATTGGTAGTAAGTCATTACAGACATCCCTTCCCAGATACTTGCTTCTTTCATGGTGCCGTTACAAAGCTGCTTTGAAGCTTTCAAGCAGTCCTGGTTTATACAGATGTGTTGAGCCACAAAAACAAAAGAAAGTTTCCATAGGAATGTCCTGCAGCTCCTAAATGTGACCAAGCCTAGACTGAGTGGCGCAGAAAATCATCTGTCTCTAGCATTTGTGCAAAGCTGATTTAGTCAGAGAAAACAGACTGACTACTCCATGAACATGCATATGTAAGTATGTTTAGACCTATGTACACATCTATCAAGAGCTACCCCACTTCTTCTCTTTAGGTTCATGCTAGCATAAATAAATACATAAATAAATAAATAATACTAAGGGATTCTGCAAGGCAGTAGCTTATGAGTGCAGAAGCTTGTACAGAGGTGACATTAGCAGTGAGGGATAGCTGGTGCCCTGGGAGGGCAAGCACAGATCAGAGCATGCATACTTGCTGCTCTGAAGGGCCACACCATTAAATCCCCCAGGTCATGGCATTTGCTGCCTTGTGAGATGCTATCCCCTACACTGCTTTAAGGTAACTGTCAGCAGCCAGCAGGAATCACAGCTCTTTTAGCCCCGGGAATTATTCCCTTCCTATACGTGATCTTGATGCATAACTGTGATTTAAGGCCACTGCCTGCTTCTTTGCTGATTGTCAGCATCTGACAAAAGTCTTAAATTTTGTGTAATATTACCAGGATAAGTTTGGATGGTATTGCAGAGCAAATAAATACTATGGCAGAAAGCATGGTGAATAAATCTTAAACATTTTTGTATTTGCCATCACTAAAATATTTAAAATGTTGACAAGGAGAAATCAAAAGGCTTTGATTCAGAGATGCAAGACAACCATTAAGAACATGCTTAAATGGAGATATAATCAAACAGAATCATAGAGGTTGGAAGGATCTCTGGAGATCTCCCAGCCCAACCTCCTACTAAAGCAGTTCACTACAGCAGGTTGCACAGGAATGTGTCCAGGAGGGTCCTGCATATCTCCAGAGAAGGAGACTCCACAGCCTCTGGGAGGCCTGTGCTAGTGCTCAGTCACCCTCACAGTAAAGAACTTTTTCCTCATGTTCTTATGGAACTTCTTATACTCCAGTTTGTGCCCATTGCCATCCTGTCACTGCACACCACCAAAAAGAGCCTGGCCTCATTCACTTGACTCTCACTCATTAAATACTGATAAGCATTGATCAGATCCCCTCTCAGTCTTTCTTACCCCAGGATAAAGAGCCCCATCTCTCTCAGACTTTCTTCATACGGGAGATGCTCCAGGCCCCGATCACTTTTGTCGCCATCTGCTGGACTCTCTCCAGCAGTTCCCTGTCTTTCTTGAACTTGGGAGCAGAGAACTGGATGCAGTGCTCCAGATGCAGCCTCACCAGCCAGAGCAGAGTAGAGGGTGAGGATCACCTCACTCGACCTGCTGGCCATGCTCATTTTAATGCACCCCAGGACACCATTAGCATTCTTAGCCACAAGGGCACACTGCTGGCTCACAGCCAACCTGTTGTTCATCAGGACCCCCAGGTCCTTCTCTGCAGGGCTGCTTCCCAGTAGGTCAGCCCCTAATCTGTATTGATTGATACATGTTTAAATGTCCTCCTGAACTTGGGCCTAAGTTTTTGCAGATTGAATCTGAGCCAACTAGTATCGATAGCTATGCTAAATTTTCACTGGGACCATAATAGCATGGCAAGGGAGTAGTGTACACTCAATCCTTATTCAAACACTTACGAAATTATTTTGATTCCAGAACTAATTAACTGGACCGTGTCTTACTCATTCCTACTAGTATCACATAGACTGTAAGCAAGCTATCATATGATTCCCTACCAGCCTGATATATTTCAATTTAAATGTAACTTAATAATTGCAGTACCAATTAGTTAAAATGTAAGTACAAAAAAACATTGGATGGAGACATCTTAATTTAAATATAATCCATTAAGTAAAAACTGCTATTCTAATTAGTGATAATGTTGCACAATTAGGAAATAAAATTTGATTGGTACACTGGAATTTAAACTCAATTAGTAACTGCTATTCTAATTAGTAAATGCAATACGTTTCTTGCAGGGTTTTGTAAGGGAGAAGTGCACGTACAGTGGAGATGACAGCAGGGGAAAAACATACAAGGACAGTTGTTGAGGCAAGCAGTGCAGAGCAGAGGAGTTCAGCCAAACTCAAGCTCAATGCCCAGTTTCTGAACCAGCACTGACCTTGCAGGAGGAGTTCAATTTCATCCAAAAAACTTGATGTGGAGGAGAATTTGCCATCGGCTTCAGCTGGTCTGCTCCCATGGCTTGACATTTTCAGCATCTTGACTGAGTGTTTCCCTTTGGCTTCTACAGTTTTCTGTTTCCAGATATGGACTGGCAGGGCAAATTTTGATAAACTAGGGAAAAATAACTGCAGGAGCCAGCTGCATCAGAGAGCCCAGGGTTTTGAATTAGGAAGTGTTTAGGACAGTTTTACATTGGACACACTGTAACTAAGACAGGTCTGCTCTCTTAGGAAGGGGAGAAAATTGGAGAAAGGAGCTTGAAACCTAGCCAGATCAATAGCCTTCTCAAGAAAGATATTTCAAACTTTTTTTTCAATATGAGAGGGGAGGGGGAAAAAGAAAGGCATTGTCTGTTTCTTTTTCATAGACTAATCACAATAGTTGCAGCATTTCTTTTCTGGAAAACAGTTCTTTTAAACCCCTTGTTAGGCATGCTTATTTAGCACTGTTCTTTATTGTATCACTTTGCATTAGTGACGCTGAATTTTGCCTGCTATTTTACCAACCAGTCAATTACTGGCTTCAACACTTTGCTGGCAATTTTAGATTTCTGTTTCTGAGATGGCATATTACTGCTGGGAAATTCCGTTGCTTCGCAATTACTCTTTTTCCAATCACCTATGACTGCAGAACAAACCAGATCCTGATACTGATCACTAAAGGATATCAATTTATTCTTCCTTTCATTGCTTACCTTTTAACAGAGGAGAAACACTGTAAAGGAATAAATCCATTACAAATAATTAATACATAGGAATGGTACATATAAATTAATGAACCTTTTCCCTTAGTACTGATAGCTTTAGGAGACTGTGGTGAAATAATAGTCTTTGTCGAACGGCTTTCAATATCCAGTGTTTTGTATTGACAGGATTTTCCTTATTAATATATTTGATGCTACAGAGAGCTTTAATAATTTGTATGGTAATAACTTCCCTTCCTAAAATCTACATAGACATTTTTTTCCCACTGTATCATATTTATCTAAATGTCTACTCATTCCATTCTTAATTACAGTTTATACCAGATGCTCTCAGACTTCACTTCAAAAACATATGTTATATTTCCCATCTTCCATTCTCCTGGTACCACAGGCTATTTAAAGAGCACATGAAAGACACAGCTGGTAGGTCAGCACTTTCATACTCTAATTCCTTTACACCTCTTGTGAGAATTAGTTAGCCTTCACAATTGGTTAGTGCTCATCTTTTTAATTTACTTGGAAATCTTTTCTATCAGTAATTTAATTTCAGATAGTTCATCACAAAAGCACCCCAGAAAGAGATGTTGCAATGTGGGAAAACTCCCTTGGTTCCATCAGAATTAATTTTTTATGACTTTTTATTACATAGTCTGGTCTTTCCTAGTGTCCCCAATTGTGCCTCCATCACTTATTATCCCCGCAAACTAGATGGCAATATCCCTACTTCTGATATGTTTGTGAAATGAAAAATATTATCTTGCCTTTAGCAAACAGCATCTTTTGGGGCTCTTATTAGAGTTTAGTATTTAACTCTCCAGAATTTGGGAGGATTTTTGTGGGTGTTTTTTTTTTTTTTTTTTTTTTTTTTTGATGTTGAAAAAGAATTTCTTTGTTTCCTTAAGTACTCTGCTTAACAAGAATCCCTTTAATTTATTTCTTCCTGATGGATAACACGTGTTTACTCTGAATTTCTGCTGTGCCATTCTCAAAGTATTTATGCTGTAATCCAAGAATTTCACCCTTTCAGCTGCTCCTTTTATGTATTTATTCCTCTTTGGCTTAGCTAGATGGCTGGAAAGTAAGCTTTCTCATTCAGTCTTTTTTTGTATTTCCCCTTTGGAAGTTAAAAATCAGGAAATGCATTTTCTGTTCCTGGACATGGAAGTGGAGAAGCAAAACACCAGCATGCATCCCCCCATGTGCAGCATGGGGTTTCCACTGCCTTCATGAATGGATTATACAAACACCAATCAGGAACTTTATGGGAATGTCTATGTTGGCTTTGAGGCAAGGACAGGGACTAGATAACCATAAATGGCTCCCTGCAATGCTTTTTTACTCCGCAATTTCATAGAACATAAGAGCATTACGAGCAATAGTAAGAAAAAAAAGTCATCTTTTAAGCTGAGGGATAAAGCTATTAGAAGACAGATGTATTTAAATAATTAGCAAATAAATTATGGCTGCCATTTAGAAAATGGTTCACAGCTATCAACAACACATTTCCAGCCAGAATACTAGGTTAGGAAAACATTAACCATTTTCAATGTGAGGATTCCTGTACCTATAGGAAAGATTACAACACTTGCTTTCAGTCATGGCAAGTCTCAATGTGCTGACTGAGTAGATCTTCCCCAGGTCCTTCAGGATGTTTTTGTGCTCTTTTCTGTTGGATTAGAGAATTCCCCCTATGGAAAACCTTCTGTACTTGCTCCCCACCTTGAAAAATGATTCAAGACGCTATTCCCCCTAAGATTCCCAGCAAGGAGCTAAAGTTCCTCATCTAACACTTGCTTGTCCGATTTTCCATTATATGTTTTAAATAGGAGAATATACGAGTCCTTCAGTGGCAATGTTTCACATCCCAGTTAGGAAGCCTACCTGCATTTTGGCAATGCAGTGTCAGATGGCTTTACTGTCAGAGGTGGTCTATTAAATCCAACACTGTATGAATTCAAGTAAACGAAGAACACAGTCCTTGGATGTATATAGATCTACTTCCCTGGTATAAGGGATTGCTTGAGCCAGAGGAGGTACAATCACATGAAACCGTCCTTGATGGGGTTTTGCCCCCAAGAACTTGCCTAATCTCTTTTTGAAGCCAGGTATGTTTCTAGGTGAGCCCACAGTTTTGGCAATGGCTTTGGCAGCATAATTCTCCACTGTGAGGGGGAAAAAAAGGCTGCCTTTGTTTGTACCCAATCTGTTGCTTGATAATTTAAACTTATGTTCCTAGCTCCCAAACTATAAACGCGATCAGCTTCCCCCTCTTCACCACACTCACATTTTTTTTTAAGTTTCCCTTATACATACCCCAGGCACCTCTTTTCTAAACCAAAGAGCCTTAGGCCACTTAGTCACCCTTTATATAAAGCCATTCCATACATCTGATAATCCTTATTGCCCCGCTTTGGACTTTGCCCAGCTCTACTAGATCATTTTTGAGCTAGACAAACTGGAATTGCACAGAGTGTTCAAGATGTAAAAACACCATGCATTTAAACAGTGGCCTGAGGGTATTTTCTGTTCTCTTTCCCTAATAATTTTTAGCATAACTACTAACAAGGACTGAGCAGATGTTGGAGCTCCAAGACCTCTTTCCTTCCTGGCAGCACTCACTTCAGAGCCCATAACTACATGAGGAAAGATTTGAAGGTTTTTTACCCCATGCAGGGCTGTTGTTTCTAATGCATTTTTCACATCTTGCAGGAAAAAAAAAGCTTTTGAGTCGCTCCAGTAGCCAAAATGTCACCTCCAGCATGTAATTCCTGAACTGATACGTACCAGAAGCCATTTGCAAATAAACAGCTACATCCATGCAGTACTCCAGACATTATGCAAACTTGAATTCTGGATGTTTCTCTCTTGCAATACCCTCTCAGGTCTCCATTAAGAAACTCACTTGAACATCTGCTTAATACTACTGCTGCTTAAGCACATAGTTACCATTATACACCTAGAAAATCCTTTCATCTTCAAGAGCGTTTCAGTATTTGCTTGAATTTAAGTATATAGTTAGGTACTTTCTGAATTGAGATGCTTTCTTGAACAACAATCTTTTTCAACAAATTAACTAAACAAATCTACGCTTCCTAAATCCTAGGCTTTCACTTACTGGAAATGCATCGAGTGTGCATAGCTTAAGAAATGAATTCATTACTGAAATTACCCATCAGAATTATTTTAGACTAGCAAGTGTAAATGCTACCTGATTTGTCCTACACCGTCTTAAGAAATGAGAGCCATATGCAAGCCAGATTTTGCAAAAGAAGAGGAGGAACTTTTGAAGATACAGGCAACAGAGACTGACTACCAGATATACACACTGCCATTGCCAAATTTGAGTCAAGATAAACCATCACTTCTCTGACCTTGGTGTAATGCCACAGAAGCCCCTTGATAAGCATGCACATCAGATTAACTTCTCTCACCATTAAAAAAAAAAAAAAAGGAAGAAGAAATTGTTGAGCTTTAGATTGTCTCTGATAAGTTAGTATTAAAGCCAGGGTGCTGCCCTTCTGTTCTACCTGCCTTTTGTTCAGAGAAGCAAAAGACATTCAATTTGACCTTTTGTGCTCACTGGGGAAATATTTCTTCCCAGTTCTCTTCCACTGCCTAGGACTTAGAAAGCCATACTACACTGGGGTGCAGAGCTGGGAGAAGGCAGTGGGCATAGAGAGAATAAAAACCTCATGAAGGTGAAAGATCTTGCTGTGACTGCCAGCCCACATGGAGTTACAGGACTGTATGTAGACCTGCTTTACAAATTTTGCAAAATGCTTTCATTTCCAGGGCTTCAAAAGCCTTCTCCAGCTTTTTAGAACAGCCTCTACCATTTTCCTGCATGTTTATACAGACTCTAACACAATAGGCTCTGGGTCCATGACCTGAGCTCTTGGGTAAAAGCATGACTCCACGATCTGATCAGTAATCAACAGGTCCTTGCCAACCTGGTGAAGGTTTTTTCTGCAAAGTGCTATGGAAAATAAGGAGGTAAGGAAACTCAGAGTCGCATCATGAATTAGTGTTTGAGGCAAGAACATTATCTCCCTGTTCTGTACAAATTATATTTAACCTCCATCCGCATGAGCTGAAATTACAGTTTGCCTCACACAATGGACATGAAATAAGCACTGTGTTCAAATTGAAGGGCTTCTACCATTAGGCCTCAGTGCAGAAGTAATGTTTGTTCCTAGAAAATGATGGCAAGTCCCCTTATGTCCCCTTCTGCAGTGATGTATGAGGGCTGCTTTGAAAGCAGTATCTCCTATTTTATGATATGGGTCCACAACATCAGAGGCAGATGGTGGTACGGCAGTAGAGGTTGAACTTTCTCACCAATATTCCATTAGATGGTGTTGCCATGTGACAGATGGCAGCAGAGGGACAGTCTGATAGAACGGCATCTGATGTGGAAGCACTTACAAAGCAATGATGTGTCAATGAATTCCTCCATGTGGAAAAAACTGCACCCACTGATATTCATTGATGTTTGCTGGATGTTGATGGAGACCAAACAGTAGATGTGAGCACAGTGAGGAGCTGGATGGTGTGTTTCAGCAGTGGTGACAGTGACATGAAAGACAAGCCACATTTCAAGTCGCCATGCAGGTATTTACAAGCACAGCATACAGGCTCTTGTTCATCACTGGTGAAAATGCATAGCTACTGGTGGTGACTTTTGAAAAGTAGTGTTTTGCAGCAGAGAATTTGCTCTATCAATAGTGTTATTGTGCTCTTTGTTGTTTCCATGGAAATAAACAGGAGGCATTACTTTCAGAGCAACCTACTCTTGGTATTTTGGTTAAGCATCATCCTAACAAGCTCCGATGAAGAGTCAGTCAACGTGCCCTCACACCATGCACAAAGCACGACAGGAACATCTCAGCTAGTTTTAGCTGTCTGAAGTTTAACAGCTTCATCACAGCAGTCACCTGGACATGTTGCATTTGGGGGAGGTTCCTGGTTCCAGCAGGCCTCATTGTCCCCAGAGCCACCTGCTGCTCTGTGGGAGAAGGCGATTCATCCTGCACTAAAATAGGCACATAAGCCTTTTGCTCATGCTTCTCTCAGCCCTTGATAACTCTCAAGGGTGCCCAGATATCCAGGACCAAGCCCAGGGCTCGGTGGCTAAAATAATTTAAGATTAAAACACCCACAGGAAGCCTCTTCCAGCCCCAAGCAGCCAGCTGCCTAAATTGGGCAGATCCTCAGCAGAAAGCTCTGTGGCTGTCAAGTCTGCTCCTCTGTGCAAGACAAATGCCATTCTCGCTTGAAGACAGAGCTGGCACATAACTGCATTTCAGAGATTTTCTATCCTCGTCCCCACAGAGCCGCACAGGGATGTTCTCATTTCGACATACGACTGAGCTTGGCTTTGGCGTGTTCCATGCAGAGTACATTTGACATTTTAATTGATGCCATTTGTTAATTAAGAAGGATAAATGATGACAAGGAGAAGGGAGGAGATCTTATAAAGAATGAATAATAACCTCATTCAAAAGCAGGTAATGAGGTACCGAGTTAAAAATATGTAAAAGCTTGCAAAACTGTCTAAATGTTTTTCAGAAATCCGGTGCTGCCTGTCTTGTCTTTTCCTTATCACAGAAATGTCAGGGAGACAGATTCATCAGCCACTCATGACGCATGCTCTTTGCTCAAGGATTGCTATTAGGGAAGGCATACAGCCTTTAGTGGATCTCTCCAGCCTTGCTGTCGTTTACTGTTTGCCTTTGCCTTTCTCCCTCCTGGCTACTACCGCAGTGGCCACCATACAGAAGAACTGGCCACCATGCTGGGGCTGCATGAGAAGAAGGAGGGAAGTGGAGCCAGTGGCACGATGCTGAACACTGATCCCTTTTCAGATGCACCAGCAGCTGTGTTTGGGGCCCCTTAACAGTGACAAACAGAGCAGCTTCTGTTAGCTAGGATGGCAGCTCTGCAGAAAAAAAGCCAGAAATGCCTCAGGTCTCAATCCTGTCTGTGCAAGCTCACGAGAGATGAGAGGAAAGGCCAGGCAGAGGCTGGAGAGGAGAGAAAGGCAATTTGTGCCAGCTGCCATGGGAAGAAAGACTGTCACATCCAAACTCCCCATAAAACCCCCAAACAACTGCCTTAGCACCCATCAAAAGTCAGAATGCCCTTCCTCTCTAGCTTTACCTACTCTTTCCCACCCAGTTAAAAATGGCACTTCTGCCTCTCCCCCTTTCCCTCACAGGGCAAAGCTTGGCCCAGGGGTGCTCCCCAAGCCATGCAGCATCAACGCCAACTTCCTATCTTGCCCTCTTTCCTTTCTGCTCCTCGCATGCATCTGGAAAACCACCGATACCTATTTCTCTCTCTGCACTGGTATAGCACTATGAGTTCTTGGATCTGTCATGGTCTAGAAAGGCTACACTTGTGTGGGACCTATTGACCACAATCTGTAATGACCATACAACTCATGCCTCTGAGGATAAAGGGTGAGGTAGTTTACAGGCCATCTCCACATCCAGGCGCACAGCAGTGAAGGTGCATTTTTGGATGAACAAAAAATGCACCCAGAAGATTCCAAACCTGTGTTCCGGCTCTATTCAGCAGCCTGGATGACCACCAGCAAGCCTCCTGCTTTCATCAAGCCTCCATTTCCCACAGGATGAGAAGGAAAAGCAAGGGTGAGCATCGCTGTGACCCTACCTGGAGCTGGGTAGACAGCCCCAGCGCTGAGAAAGCGGCAGGGGTTTCCACACATAGGCATACTGCAAAATTGCCAGAACAATTCATGTGAACTTCCATTTTAAAAGAAAAAAAAGAAAAAGAAAAGTTTGAGGAGGGGATTAATCTCATCTCCAGATTAGTGCAGGCTGTTTTTTTTTTTTTTTGTTTGTTTAAGTATTTGTTTTAGGTTGTTTACTCAAAGTATTCATTTGTTTACCTTGTTTTTCCACTCCCTGCATCTGTTCATTTGTTTAAGTACAAGTCTCCTCATTTTCCACTTCTGCTTCCTCTCATTACAGCGGAGCATCTGCTTAGCACTTAAAAAAATCAATCAAAAATAATCTTATACCATGGAGCAGAAAGTTTTCACGAAGTACAACTGAAGAATGATTATTGTCTGCATAATCCCTTTGATTATTACTATTTGTTTAGACTCCAGCTTGACAACAACTCTAGATAACTTTGACAAACATTTTGTGAGGGAAAAAAAAAGAGTGGGGAGAGGATGACCTAAAAGAATATCAATGAAGAATATCAAAGAAACAAAACTATTACCTTTCCCTTCCTCCCATAAGTCATTTCAACATTCAGCTTAAGAGTGGGATAGTTTGCAAATGTCTAGGTTCTTCCCCACTAGCTGGAAATCCTAAGTAAGGATGTGACCTGACTGCAGAACCTCACCTGACCAGGTGACATTTAGAGGAAATTGTTCTGTTGATTAAAAGAAACACATAGGATCCAGGGAAAAGATGTTGGGAGTGCATAACGTAACTTGAGGCCAAGTGTCCTCTTGCTGACTGCAGGTGAGAGTGATTCATTAATGTAATCAGGTCACATGAAATTTCATGTGAATACTGGGGAGTTTGGGATTAGTGAGCGAC
The DNA here is from genome assembly GCA_016647715.1 of Pavo muticus. Classification (NCBI taxonomy): domain Eukaryota; kingdom Metazoa; phylum Chordata; class Aves; order Galliformes; family Phasianidae; genus Pavo; species Pavo muticus. The sequence continues at coordinate 508,050 of JACDJE010000062.1, forward strand.
AGGTAGATGAACCTCTGTCAATAAGGGCTTGTGCTTTTCTAGTAAGAGCCCAGCCTGCCTCCAGGTCCAGCTTACATCTGGGAGCCGATCCCATTGCCAACACTCAGTCACAGTAACTCACCCCATCCATGGCTCAGCTCAGCCCTCCAGCTTATTCATTTTATTCTGCAGACACTGCTTTCAAGGATTTTTGAGCAGTGACTCATTAGATATTTCCCCAGGCAGGTTAGTTATTGTTATTCTAAAGTAATAAAAACATAATACTGAATTTGCTCCCTAAGATATGGTTACAGACTGCACTAACACTTTATTTCCAAACAGCATGGACAGGTCATCTTCACCAATCATCTACATCTTTTGCATTTAATGCCCTGTTTCGGGCCTTGGATGGCTCTGAGTAGGGCAAGCATCTCCAGCAGGACTGCTTTCCTCCAGTGCAAGCCAAAGCAGGACAAACAACAGAGAGCTTTAGGGCTGGGTTCAGCCACATGAGTGTTGGTTGGTGTCCCCTCTGCCACAGAGGGAAGTTTGCCGTGGACATGGGCATGAATCCTCACATTGCCAATATGGAGATGCGTCACCAGCTCACATCTCCAATAGCGATATACAGAAGGCTGTAAGGAGGTTTAGAAGAATTTGCTCAGAATTTATGATTGCCTCTCAAAAAATGTCTGCCCTAAGATGTGCCCATCAGGCTTACGACACCAGGGCCTCGGCAGGGCATACAACTGCATTGCTATGGCCTCCCAGCCCTTTGGGTCACCATAAGCACAACTCTGGGACTGGCAGCTTCTGAGAGTTGCAACATACTCACATGGGCTTCAGCAAGGCCTCGACACATTTCAACATCAGTGCAAGGTATCATCAGGCAACATTGGTCCTAGCTCTCACTTCTGCATCTGCATGCTTTTTGTACCAGAGGGAACAGAAAGAGCAAAACTCTTTCAGTTTTGGCATCCAGCCCAACACTACTTGGACACTGCATCATTGGGAATCCCCAGTACCTACAGATATTGAGAGATTGACTCTCCAGGTCTCCAGGTGGAGAGAAAGGATAGACCTACTCCCTGGGAATATAGATAAGCTGCAGCAGATCTTTTCTACTCCTCCTTGGATGTTTACTCTGACACTTTTTCTTCTCTCACCAGACACAAGACAGGGAAGGAGTGTCTACAATACAAGATAATACCTACTACATAAAAGTACTGTTCCTCTAATTAGCAGAGATATTCAGGAGAGTGAGTAGAGGAAAGCTTTTTTTCCTGCCTTATTCTACTGTAAAGATATGCTATCATTTAGAACAGCACTTAATTAAATACTAGAAATGAGGACACTTTGGAATTGAATAATTCTTTTCTCTAGCAATTCTTCCTAGTTTTCAAATATTGGTCAGGAAAAAAAAAATCTAGCCTTGTCATAGTCATCTAGTACTTAATTGGTTTTTTATTTAGCTCTATATTAAAGCATGAACTTTGAGGAAAAAATTAATTCATTGCTCTTCGGTGTGAACAGCTCACAATGAGTAATTGTGCAGAAAGAAAGAAAACAACTCAAAGTCTTTATACAGCCCAACATCTGATCTCAGCATCATCTATCATCCTTTACAAAACTCCAGCTGACACAGGATGTACATCTTTCCTATGATAGCATTATAAGGCAAACTGAAGGTAGGATTTTCAAAGGCACTTGCTTCCTGCTGTTCTCTTTCTTGATTTCCATTGAAGCCACTGCTAAAGTCTTTACTGCCTTCCCAGAGACCAGGGCGAGCCAAACACATCCACATACATGAAAATCAATAAATACTTGTTCATATCATCCTGATTGTATTAGGCTCATGGTCTGGAGACCTAAAGGTCATTTGGACCAACCCAATTCACTGGGCTCACTCCTCCCTTCAAGTTGTCTCTTTAGTCCACAGCAAACCTTTTCTCATGGTGCTGTTTGCTGCCCTTCTCTCATTTTGGATTTATCTCAGCGTAGAGGGCTATGGAAAAGGCAGCTAGGGCCACCAGCAGCAGGAGAAAGGAGCAATGGGACTGCTTCGGGCTGATTAGGGTGCTGCCAGCTTCTTACACTGGGGGCTTGGCAACCCATGGGGCAATTCCTGCACTTTCTTCAACATCATGAGCCAAATTCACTGAAAAGCTATAACAGGATTTGTATCAGAACCAGTGGGAGCTACAGCAGGGCTTAACGCATTCCTGGTACATCAGGGAAATGTGCAGTAGGGGATAAAGGACAAGGAAAGGAAAGGGGAGAACAGGGCTCAGAAGGAAACTACAGAATCGGTGGAGACACAACACACAAGAAGTCCGCAGTCTTTTCATTAGCACTGAATAAGAGCAGTTTCAAACACATGAAACCCTTGCAGAGCCTTTTGCTGCACCATCTGTTTTGTCCAGCTAAATTCTCATATTAATCATCTTTACCCCTTGTGAGTAATTCCCTTAGGAAAAATCCACAGAGAATGTTTAAATTTATTAAAACTTTCAGTTTATTAAGAGTCCATACCCAGTATCTTCTGCCTTATACACCTGATAGTGCAGACAGAAAAATGGTGCTAAGTTGCAGAACAGTTTCCTCTCATCTCTATAAGTCCCACCATTATAAGCAGCAGACGTGGGCATTGCATTTGCTGTAACATCACAGCATGTCCACTGCAATGTATCAAACTTGTCACATCTCTCCAGAGACCTTACGTCAGAAGATTAAGGAAAAGAGCAGACATAGTTAGAACTAGTCTAGGGAGAATAAGTATGTAAATGAACAGACGGCATCCATGAAAGTGCTCAGCTGCACTCCCATTAGTTACAGCAATGTGTATGAGCCCATACACCAAGATTTACCAGTCAGTCTAGAGAAGCATCAGCCAGTTGATGGTCCAGAGCTGACATCTCCTGAGATGTTTGCAAACCCCTGCTAAAGACTATCTCATCTGCACAGGTTGTCAGAAGAGCAGCTGTACTAGCCCATTAACCACTTCATTAACACACATGTACATTACTGGGATGCTGGCTACTGCATCAGACCCTGGGCTGGAGCAAGGACAGTGCAGGCATGTTGTCCATTGTACCCACTGTGCTCCAAGGGTGGTAACTTCTGGGGGCTACTATGTCCCAAAGCCACCAGGTCTTGTCCGCTATGTAACAAAGGCAAAAAGAACTGTTACAACTCACACATGCCTTATCAGAGCTATGCCAGGCCTGGTTTATATGGGACAGAGCCATATGAAAGTTAAGCACAGCTGGATTTTCTATCCAAAACCAAAACAGACAATTACCACTGCAGAACTACATTTTACAAGCTTAACTCAGTCCATCCAGGCAAGTGCTTTAATCTGTACTGACCAGTGACTCCTCAGTGAATTAGCTTACTTCTTGAGATGGATGCCAGCCTAACTTGACTTATGCCTACACTGGCAACCCAGTGAAGCATAAATAGGCCATCTAGTGTTTTCAGAAACCCATTCCTGTGTAATTGGTTTCCATAATGACTCACACACACAATCACCAAATATGGGAAAGCTTCCCAGTTGGATTTGCTAAGAGTACATACAGTTTTTCACCTGTAATGAATAACAAAAAAGCTTCCCCTCTTTCCCCCCCCAGTGTTCTCCTCTGTTTTTTTTCCTGAATTAACCAGGCAGGGAAAAAGTGGAATCTGGCTGAGTGCCATGGCTAAAGGATAGAAATCACATGTGGAAAGAGCAGGGACATGCCAAAATGCCATATGGAGAGTAAACAAGCTGTAGTGACCTTCTCAGGCTCTATCAAATATTCATGGGAAGAAAGCTCATGGGGATACAACGCTAATAATAATGAACCCACTATCGTCTTGGCAAGCTCCAGTGCTGCCTGCCTCTCGCGCACCAGATACCTGCCAGCTCACCAGCTTGGGCCAGACCTAAACTTAGCTGCCTGGTGGGCAGCAGCATTAGCCCCTTGCTAATGCTTGGGACTAAAGGCAAAGAGAGAGGGGGCAATGTTGTAGGAGATTACTTTACTTCTAGGACTTTTATATAGAAGAAAGTGTTGGCTTCAAGAATGATGCCAAAGGTGGAGGAAGAGACCGGAGACCTTTAGGGACACCTGGAAACCTGTGGACAACACTAAATTACAAGACTGAAGTGAGTGTCTTGCAACACCAGTGTAAAATCTTTTACACTGTACCTTGAAAAAAAAGACCTTGTTTTTTTCTTTTTAAGCCTGTGAAGCATGTTCAACGGGTACTTTCTAGGGATCAGGGAAGGCATGTGCTACCAAATTACTGACCTTGAACATGAAAGAAGTCATCTTATTAGAAGCCAGCCATTCAGCCGTAGCAAGTTCCACTTCTTGAAGGATGACAGCCTTGAGTTTTCACTCTACAATACATTTCAAAGGAAAAATAGGATCTCCAAAACACATAACTGGAAGACTAAACTGCAGAAGATGAGATGATTCTACCAAAGGACAATGATCTATTTAAAAGTAACAAGGATATGCTGAATGGAAATGAATCAAATTAGATAGACATGAACACTTAGGAAAGTTAAACACGCGTAAGTCTTAGCATCAGTGCCTTCATCTTTAATCTCTTAAGAAGAAAGGCAAAAATGACAATATCGTCATTGCTTGAAAGACAGCAGCAATATCTTGATTTCAGTATTCTCTGCTTCTCTTTGAACTGTTTTCCTTTCTCCTACACGCTTCAAATTTAACAGGTGTTTTAAAGTAGATATTACTGCCTAGAGGTGAGATGGAAAACAGAAGCAAAAGAAGACTTGTATAAAGACAGAGGGCAAAAATAAGCGGACAACATATATAAAAACCGTCTGGTTCTAAATAAAAACAGATTTGGAAGCTCTAACAGAAAAAAAAAAAGAGCTTAAATGTTACAGAAGGCAGCTTAGATCATTTGCAGTAACTATCTGAAGATGAACATTAAAGCTATTTGAAATATATACCTTTATTTACCTTTACTTAGTAGAGCTATAATTTTAACCACCTGCCTTATGCTTAACCCATTCATTCAGCATACATGGACCTACTTCTAATATCCCAGACCTTTGAACAAAATCCAGCTGCTAAAAAATAAACAAACAAAAATAAACAACGAAAAAACCCACCACCCATGCACACAGAAAACAAACAAACAAAAAGCAACAGAGAAAGAGATAAAGGCAGAAAAGATATTTTCATTACTCTCTTGTGAAGCTGATCCAACAAAATTGTATTTGTGAGCGATTTACGTGTGGAGAAACTGGCATTAAAGTGTGGGGAAACAGTGAGGAAGGCCAAAGAAAATTCAAAGCAAAATTCTGTCATGCAACTACCAGGGAAGGGAGGCTTGAGGTGAGAGAGAAAAGATGTCGAGAAGATGGCAGGAATGGATTGGGATGCATGATGAACAGAAAGAATGAGAGCAAGCAAGTAACTGTACAAAAAGGCAGTGCGATAACACATTATTGTTGACCATGATGCTATTTTAACCCTCTCTGACAATCCAGGCAAAGCTTTCCTCCTCACAAGCAAGCATGTGCACCAAGCCCTGCAAGTATGCATCCATCCCACACATCTTAGCTGGCAAGCAGCATCCACATCAGCAGTGGTCTTTCTCTTTGGGCCAGGACATCTGCAATTCTGAAGGGAGTGTCTTTCTATAGTTCCTTATTTTGTCCTGCCCTCACGTACCAAGGGATCCAGAGTGCAGCGCTGTATACCAACTGGCCTCTGGGAATAAGGCTCACTTTGGTTTCAAGTACAATCCATCCTTCCATTCACTTTGGTATTCTTTGCTCAATGTCACAGCAAGAACAGCTTCCTGATTACCTTGCTACATGTTTATAATTAATTTCTCTCAGGAGGATTACAGCCAATATTATTACCAAATGCATTTCCTAAGTATTGAATCAGCATTGGTTCCAAAAAATACATACAATTTATTTTCTCCCCAGGGAGTAGGTATTTGTAAGCAGCAGATTACTGACATGCTGCAACCAGAAAGCAAAACATATTAGCAATTAATAAGACATAGTGAATGAAAGCCTGCTCACTGCAGAAATCTCTCAATGGCAGCAACTCAGCAGTGCCCTTGTCATGAAACTTGCCTCAGGACCCAAAATACCAACCACAATTAAGATTAAGAAAGGGGGATTTAAAACTCCCTGTGACAAAGACTATCCTTTTATTTTGTCTTTGAATGGCACTTAGCAGAAAGGTGTTCTGCCCTGCAATACAGCCATTCTCTGAAAGGAGTATTAAATACTCAGTGGCTCACAAACCCACTTCAAGGTGCTTCCTAAAAGCACCTTTGCCAGCACAGGGCAAGCCTTAATATGACAGTAAAACTTTCTCTCCCCTTATGTCTCAACACTGAGCTCTCCTTCACCTGTAGCACCCACACAAGCAAGCCCAAACCCCCGCTCACAGATGATTTGAAGATCAATTTCTAATTGCCAGTGCAGGTGTGACCTCAGTTGCTACTCTGACAAAAAAAACTTGAGATGCTGTACAAGAAAAACTGCTTTCACTGAGAAACCACCAGTGAGGGCTTTCAGCCCCTTCCAATCGCACCTGGTCAGTAGGTCTATCCCTCTCCCTTATTTACTCACCTGTAAAACCAGCACCAAAGTAATTTGCAAATGTTGGTAAAACATTTTGCAAGACACAGGAGAGGGAGAGAGAGAGAGGGAGAGAGAGAGGGAGAGAGAGAAAGAGGGGGAGAGAGAGAGAGAGAGAGAGAGAGAGAAGGAAGGAAGGAAATTTTGAAAAGTGTGATTTTCCTTCTCCTGCTGTAGCTTTTACAGTTGTTCTAAAGGGCGTGTCCAGGGCCAGTGGTAGTTGGTGCATGGGGGAAGCCTGAGCATTGCTGAAATCTCCCCACGGATACCCTGGTTGTTACAGCATCCCAGCTTTCACTAAAGGAAAGCGGTTCTACCTACAAAGATCACTCAAATAATGTAAACCGCTGACCTGGAGTCCACAGGGGGCTGAAATAATCATGCTAAGAGAGACAGGAACATTCTATCTCCCTGCAACATAATGACAAGTTTTTAAAATATAATTAATAACTTTGAAGTGTCACAGCCTTAACCTTTTCACTACCATTTGCTGAAGCAAAACATCCAACTCCCATGCCCGCAGTCTGCAGTTGCCCCAGTACCCCTTGATGCACCATGCATTTGAAAGGATGAAATGTTACAATTAAGTTTGCAAGTCCAGACCACAAAAAAAGTGCTTAGATGACATGGGTGAGTTATTCTCCTCCAAATTAGACCAGCAGGGCTGATGATGGTAATGCCAATTAAAAAGAGCAACATTGAAATCCTTCCCTGACCCCAAAGCCCACATTGCTTCATGCTGTCTTTCTCTTGATAGCTATGAACTTGGAATCTGGCACTCAACAAAATTTGAGTCCCTCTACCTTAAAAAATATAAATAAAAATGTAGTAGTGGAAGCTCCATGAAATACATGTGTACAACAATCCAGGTTTTGTTATGTGGTGTTGACTAACTTTAAATTATAGCTATTAAACCATGATATCTTGACAAAACTTCTGGCTTTTGGTCTTCATTGTGAGTGTTGCTGGAAGACATCACTGTGTGCAAGACTTCATCTTCCTTACTCATCTCCTTTGAAAATGGGTTATTGGCCAGATGGACCTGTGGTCTGTCCCAATAGGGCTATTCTTATACTATTCCAGATATGCATGACAAAAATCACAAGGCTGCTGATATAACTTGAAGTATTTTGCCAAAATGCTTCAAAGAAGTCTTTTTGTTTTTGTTTTTTTCCCCTTGCTTTAAAGAGCAGAACAGATTTTCCAATTCATGATGTCTTGGGTTACGGCACGTGCATTCACTCTGTACTAACTGGTAATGCCTGCAGCTTAGCAGAAATGTACAAATGTAAATGTTTTTCGTACTATAACTTCCAAAGCAGAAGGAACTCAGAAGTCTGAAGAACAATTTAAACAGAAACAGATTTGTTAATAAACAATTTGGCTGCTTGCTTGAAAGTCTTAGTAAGATGAAATTCTGGGTTGTTTGTTAAGGCAGAGCAAGAAGGTTTTGTTTGTTTCCCCATAGCAGTAGCTCTGAATATGTCCCTGCAGCACAGCATATTTAGAACTTGGATTAGATGCTGTAAGCTGCTGGTATTTGAAATAGCGAGCTGGTCCTCAGGGAACTGAGAGAACAGGACAAGAATGACACAATTTCAAAAATTATGTGTTTTGGGTTCTCTGCATCTTTAGTCTTTGATGTCAACAGTTTGGAGTGAAGTATTTTACTTTTCCTTTCTGCACTGTAAAAGCAAATTCCTGGCTGGGAGTAGCCCAAATCCTGATTCTTACTAGCTCTTGATTATGCTTGTTGCATACCTAGTTGAATGCAGAAATGTGGAGGAGAATCCCTATGGGGAATGCAGGTTTCCAAAGGTTAACTCTGGTCTCTGCTTTCCAAGTGGTATGCTTTTTCTGCATTTGGTTCCTCTGACTTGGATGGATCATTATTTTTTTTTTCATTTTTCTACACTGTAGCAAGCAGTTATGAGGCCAGGAGAATTACTTACTTATTTTTCAGGTATCTCAGGGAGGAGGAACCTCTTCATTCTTGTTGTGACAAAGTCTGACCTCATCAACATTCGGGATGTAACACTCAGTTTATTCACACTCTCGTGAGATCACATTTCTCCATGCATTCACTGGGAGTTGCATACTACTGTATACATTTGTAGATGATTTCATGTACGAGCATCTAAAACTTGTTCTAATTAGTCTCAGCTTTAACAAGCAAATAAGTAAAAATTCAGCATACTAAACATAGAAGGACCTGGATCAGTTACTGCCCATGTGATGAGCATATAACTTACCCCACATAGCCCTATCGCATAGTCATAACTCCATAATCTGATTGCTGGAGTCCAATTATTTTAGATACTCCCAGCAATCAATAGAGATTCATCCCCATAAACTTGTATGACCCCTTTTCTCAATGAGGCATGATTACACACAAAATAGTCCTCCATTAACCTTTGACTTAGGTAGAAATTAGTGATGGGATCAGACATTGCGGGTGGAAAGTTGCCAAGCAGCCTCAAAAATCCATCGGTGGAATGAACCCAATACTGTGGCCCTTTTAAGGAGAAGAAATTCACCTGACAAGGTGGATATTAAAAGATAAGAGAGGCTTTATTGATCTTTCATTTCTTACTGCCATACTGTTGTTAATTGCAAGTGTCACGAGGAAAAGTATTCGGAGTAAGCAAAGTTTTTCAATATTAACCTCAATAAGTGAATTAAGCAGCAGTACTTTGCATAAAATTGGAGATCACTAATGGGTCAAAAAATGCAATTCATTCTTGCTTTGGGCAATCAAGACTCTCAAATCATAGACCTCTGAAACTTACTGCAAGCATACTAATTGCTACCCATTACTGCGATAATCAGACTGACCCCAGGGATGAGCAATACCAAAATCCTATTGGATTTCAGTGGCACTGGGGCAGCAGCCTCCACCAACAGGCCCATCCTTTGAAAAGCCCACCCAGCAGCTCATCCTACATGCTTGAACAGTGCAAAGCAGTTTAAACTGCTTCCAAAAGAGCAAGGGGTTAAAGCCATCCCGAGGCTATCCTGCTGGAATCATGATAAATCTAGAGCAGCGTTAATTAACAACCACAAGAGAGTCTTTTCCTATTAGCAGTAAAAAACATCCATGACCATTCACAGGCGGCTGCATTTCAGAAGTAAACGATTAACGGATATTGTGAGTTTCCAAGTTAGCCTCTGAATCATTCCTTAGCATTGCAATGCTCAGACAAAACTCAGAATAATTCTCCTCCTACAGAGGCAGGCATCAAGAGCAGCTGCAAAGGAGACAATGAAATAAAACTGAGAAGATGGGGGAGACACGAAGTCTGGAATAGCAAATATAATCTTCACCCCTACATCGGTACAACTTCCTTTTACATCATGCAAAATTTGTCACGCCTGGTTCAAAGATCCAGCAATGCCAGTAGGCAGTCTTAACAAAAACTAGCAACAAAGGCTTTGAAAGAAGGCAGAAACACCCAGAGCCTATGAAAGCATAAATAAATAGCTGTAATTCCCCGGATAAAGAGGAAAGACAAATCTGCTAAAGTATATTGCAATGCAAGAAGATGCTGCTGCATCATCCTCCTAGTTCCTGGGTTAACAGTGCTAAACACCAACTTGCCTGTGCTCTCTGAGGAGTACTGCAGAGCCTAGGGCTATATGCAGTGCAAAGAAATGCGTGCTACTCACCTCAGCAGAAGGGAAACTCTGATCAATAGTTGCTGAAAGCAACAGAAGCTGCTACAGCAGTGCTTGTAATGGTTGAAGTTCTCTCCCAGTGCTTTTGTCTTTATAGCCATGAAGGAGGTGAAGGAAAAACAAGTGGATTTTATAGTTAGCTTTGTGGTGACACATGGAGAAGAACTTACGTGACACACCTGGGGTGAGTCTGGATTGATTTTGTGCTTGGCTTGTCTATCAGAGATAGATGAAAACTGGCAATGTGCGTTCCAATGAGTTTCAAATTTTGAGGATACCTATAAACAGTGACGTATTATGACACAGAATTAATAATGTCAGCTGTATGAAGGTAAACCATATGAAAAATGCTAACCTCTAAATTAAAAAAAATATATATATAGAACAGCAGACATATTTGAGCATATACCTTAAATTTTAGCTTGAACTACAAACAAAATTACATTCTTCATCTTGAACATGGACAGAATCCTTAAACTTCTGACCCAAAATCAGCTTGACAGCTCACAGACATGCCATGAGCTTGCTTTGTCCTTTCCTCAGCACCCTACCTGAGCATCACCCCTGTGAAGCAATGGAGATCTATCATTCCCTCTTTGCACAGATGGACATGAACCAGTCATCTGCTCTTAGGCAGCAGTTCCTTCCACTGTGCTTCACTTTTAGAGATTCAAAAGCCTACCTCCCTCCTTTCTTCACCTTTTCATCTTAGCAACTTGTGAGCTTGGAGCTGGTTTGTACCTTGTGTCCTAAGAGCCAACACCTGACTACTTCCATCTGCTACTTGCAGCAGTGAGCCTACAAAGAGCATGCTGCTATGTTCTAACCAATGATTTAGAGCTCCTGAAGCAATGGTCTGAGACCACTGGAGGTCTGGGGCATCCTGGAATAGCTCATACCATCTCCAAGTGGACAGGAAAGAGGAAGATAATAAATCTCTGCCAGATCAGGGACACACTAAGCTTTTCCTCTGTGTCCTTTTAATTCAGCAGATATTTTGCTTCCTTGAAGCTGTTGATTAAAGCATGCAATTCTATGCTTAAAACACACATGCCCACGTTGTACTTGTAGCCCTTCTTAATAAAAACCGTGATGCTACTGACCTCAAAAATCACATCTAAAATTTCCTTCCTAGCAGAATTTTCAAAAGACAGTGGGGTAATAATATTGGAATTCTGCTGTGAAATAATTGTACCTTTTATGCCCTTTATCTTACTCTGACACTGATCTTGTAGCTTCAATACATCCAAGTTCTCTGTAATTTGATGACATGAATGGATAAGCACCATTTCTATCCAGCTCCAGCCAGCTTGATCATACAGCCTGCGAGCCAATGGCAACCTACATTTGTGACAGCCATTGGTGGGCTTTGGTTATGGAGTTATTCTTGCCGATGTTCAGAAAAGGTTTTGTTCCTTACAGGCATTTCAGTGAGCCATCTGGGAAATCAAAGAGCTTCTTTACATCTCTCAGTGCTGTTTTGGGTATGTGACTAACTCCCCTATTAATTTCTTATCTCCAGCGTCCCAGTTTCATCTCCCACTATTAAGTTGTTTCCATGTCAGTCGCTTGTGATTTAAAAAACAAAAAACAACACTTTCAAAGTAGTATTTGCTCTTTTGAGATCAACCCTTTTACGATGGATCAAGTGGGGAAAGCAAGCACACAACGGCGGGAAGTATCAAGAGAAGAAGAGCTAAAAGAGCATGTTAAAAAGAAGTTGCTTATGTAATTCATTCATTTCATATCTAACTGCTTCTTTTCCAATAGGCAATCACACCGTGCTGAAGACTGGCAAAATTCTCATTAGGTAGCATAGCTCCTCAAAACAAACCCTGGGCAGGGTGGACATGACTCATAGAAGACTGCAAGGCAGCGCCAAACGTGTTGGCGCAACAGGATACTTCGTAATATGCGTAGAAGCGTGTGTAGAAATTATGACAAAAGCACATACTGAAACTCTTACCTGTTCCTTCCCCCCAAAATTGCTGAGAAGTATGATAAATCCCTTCCGTGAAATCTGTGTTCCTCCCCCCCACCTGCAGTGTCTGTAACGGTCCTATGCTCCCAATTCCTTGCTGCTTCTCTTGGAAAGGATAACAGTTCATCCCATGCAGGCAAGTACAAAGATGCCTTAGAAATCTGTTCTTTCACACATACTTGTGATATTTTATTTCTCCTAGTTCTGCATGTTTGTTTGCATTTAGCAGCTTTCAACAATTTCAGAGGGCTGCATTCATAGTTTATTTTTATCTTGTTTCCATGGCTCATAAAGAAAGGCACAGTATCTCATCCTCCCAGGTAACACAGACACAATTTTTTTTAATGCATTTTGCTTTAAAAAAATGCTTTGTTCTTTCCTTGCCCTTCATCCCACAGCCCAGCAGTAGTGCGTAGGCAATCAGATACAAGGACGGGGCAGCAGTGCCCAAGATCTACACTTCTCATTCCGAGCTCTCTGCAGCCTCTGATGCTGTGCAAAAGCGATGAACAGACTCAACTTAGTAGCTATGTTATGTCACCCACAACTTGGCTCCATACCCATCTTTATTGACTTACCTCCTTCCATCCTCCATAGGCGTGGCTATACACGGGCACTGACTGAAGGAGTCATTCCCGATTTGCGTCACTGCAAGGGAAAAGAGAATCAGACTCAAAATCCAAAAGGTGCCGTGCTCTCTTCCAGAACATATTAAGTGCTAAGCCATTTTACTAGCAAGTCAGTCACATGAGTCTAACCAGTTTCCCTTTAAGTGGTTGTTTTAGTATGTTTTGGCCCACCTAAGTATGTCACATAATTAGGAGAGTTGATCAACTGAAGTGCAGGCACAGGTGTTTCTGCTTGTTATTTATCTGTGCTGCATGACATTTAGATCGGAAACAGCAAATACCTGTGCAGTGCAGCTTGCAAGAGACCCAGCCTCGCCGTGGAGGAAAACATTCATCTCAAAAACAATGCACAGGAACTGTGCCACCCACTGCAGCATCCACTGCTGCCATGGGGACTCAATACCTCAAGGAATACACTCCCACCGCTCTCAGTACTTAGCCACCATGGACAAAACCAGATGCAACTATTTATTTCTGCACATTAGAAATTTGCTTCCTGGGTCCTTTCCCTGTAAATCTTCAGGGGAGTCAATCCATCCACTGCTGTGATTACCACCCGGTCCACCTCATTTGGGAATAACTGGCTGCACTTGTGCTCATGAGGTTGCAGAAATGGCACTGCTGTGCCTTCCCACCACTTCCAGAAGGTTGCATCCCAGACCACTTGGCCCCACCAGTTCCTTCTCCTTCCTTCTCTGCCTCTTGTGCTACAAAAAAACACGGCTTCCCTTGAAAACAGGGACAGAATTGCCCTTTATATGGCATTTTAAAGGTGATCTCGAGATTAAAAAGAAGAATCTATTTGTATTCTAATCCCAACAGAGTGGAAATTCATGCAGTTTCCCCTGACTCGGTGTTTTTTAAATCCCCAGAGAAATTCCATTTAATCTTATGAAGTAATACTAAGTCATGGCTCATGACCTCTGACTCAAAGATGTAAACTAGGGTCCCTTAAACCTGCTAATAGGGAAAAGCAGGTGCAAGAAGTGAGACCTCTGTTGAAAATATTTTCCCATAATTTAATTTACTTGTTTACTCAATGACTCCCTTTCGTGCCCATGAGTTATTTCTCATTTGCTGATGCCCTTTTCTGGAGTGGAAAAACTCAGGTTCTAAAATATTGTTTTATTTGTATAAATGCAGAGAATATTCCAAGTAGCACTTGAGGTCTCCAGTAACCGTATGTAACCCTTTTAGTGGGGTTTGCATTGGTTACTCACAGGTTACATTACACCATAGTACTAAATGGTACAAACCACATCTGTGTAAAAGATCACAATCTCAAAAAGAAGCTGTTGAGTGGATTGCAGGAGAACACTTGCTCAGGAAAGAATAGACCAAACCTTTGAAAACTGGGCCCTGAAATTTTCTATTGGCATTGCAAATGTGACTGTAATTGGAAGCTGTCAGCTCTTGGATCGCAGTAGGAAATTAAGGTGATGAGCCAAGGTAAGTGAGGGAGATGATAAAATAGAGACACACTTCACTGTCTGCTGACATACACACTCAGTCATATGTAAAAGCTGTAACGCAGAGCAGTTTTTACAACAACACTAATTTGGAAAAAGCTCCTAATGCTATTCTAGGTAGCTATAGGTTTGAAAAAGGTAAAATAAATACATAATAATAAAAAGGGTGGAAGTAGTGCAGATTTTCTGAGTTTCCTTCAAGTTGCTTTCTTCCCAACTATAACAGTGCTGAATTTTCCCTGTGGCTCTGCAACAGAGGGCACCAAAACTGTTTGTTCAATGCATTGTGCAGGCCCTACATTTTCTCCTTGCAAAGTCAACAAGAACTGCAAATGAAATTAATACTCATTTTCCTTCATAACCTGTTTTAAGTACAATCTCACATGTGTATGGAGGCATGTGGCTCTACAGTAGTGTATATCACACCAAGATCCTGGTCTTCTAGAGCACGTTTTGACGAGCCACAATTCTGTAGAAATAAAACAGAAACACCTTCTCATGCTGCTTCAAACATTTTCTCTCAGTACTTGGCCCAAAGGAAGTGTGTCCATCGCAATGGTAATTACTATGGATAGATAATCTCCAATTCCTGCCGCAAGGGCAACATGAGTTAATGACCTGAGTGGGCCAGTCACATTAGGAGAGATGGTTCCAGCTGTTTTGGCCAGGTCCAAGTGCTCCTGAAGCCAAATGCAGTCATTTTGCTGGCAGTTTGGGCTCACACGTGAGTGCATCATGTTAGTTCAGCACCCGTTTTGCACTGTGGAAAGTGTTTATGGGAGGAATCAAGCAAGAAATCAGGCTTTAACAGGGGAACTTGACAGACTGGGCAGAAATGCTCTCCTCCTTGTATGATGCGACCAAATGTCTCACTCAGCATGCTTTTTTTTTTTTTTTTTTTTATGTCTGGAAAAGCCTGTGAACATGGTAAGGCTGTAATACCTATGTAGAAAAGCTAGTCACAAATTTTATAACACAATAGAGCACAATTACAGGGTATATTTTACTAGTGACAGTAATTACTAATCACCTAATTTGCTACTTCATAGTACAAGACCTGTATTCACCAGCTTCTGTCAGCTCCTCCCTAAGGCTGGCACAGGCCAGGGATGCAACTCTCACTTTACATACTGGTACTCCAATACACTTCTTCCCACTTAAGTGGATTATAGCTAATTAAAAATTTATATTACAGAAAAACCAGATAAAAAGCACTTTAAAGCTATTCCAGAGCTTATATCAGCAATAAAATAAATACCTTTCTTCCAGGCCGTATTTTAAATTCAGACTGAAGAGCATTTCCTGCTCTATATTTTACTACCCTGCATATATTTTCAGGCTTCCTTGTTTTAAAGGAATTTATTAAGTTCAGGAAGATGTCCAGCACCAAGTCAGCTTTTTTGCCAGCGTGGTTATACACAGCTAATGAGAAGCACGTGTCAATGAAGTGGCTGTGCTTGCTTTCTCACTGTGTTATAATGCCTCAGCCAAAGATTTCTACCAACCATGGCTGGGAGTGCCCCACTATTCTACATGCTCTTAATGTGAGGAAGCAAACCTCCACTTTCCTCGTTTGGAGGCTTCTTATCTCTTGCCCTCTAGGCCAGATATACTGCAGGAAGGTTTCCACAAGATGTTTTGCTTATGTGCTGTACATACATAAAGCCATGGGCTGAAGGCAACTCATCTCAAACACCTGCTGTTACTGCTTTTTATCACTATATGCCAATTTCCTGTTTAATACAAAAATGTATCTTCATTACCATGTTTAACTTTGAAGATGACAGTCTTCCCATTATAGCGTGTGCTGACAGTGAATTAAATCAATAAGTAGAACAAAGGAAAAACATCCTTTCAAATCCATAAAACTGCAATAACTTCCACCAAAACATGCTAACTGTAATTCTCTGAAAACTTACTGTTAAAACTTAGAGTTTTAAACATCAAAAAGTTACACCAGTTTCTGACAGCTTTCCTTGATTTACTGACAGTATTTAAGAGGTCTGTATTTCATAGCATGTGATGCTACTGAGCTGCATTTTAAAGCATTGTATGGGATCTTCCTGCTATCCATCCACAGAGATTCTAAAACTCTCAAGGTTTACCTAAAATGGGACTGGGATGTCCATCCTGTTGGCTGTTGATCTGAAGATCACTGAGAAGTTTCATGGCATCTTCAGCAACAGCTCCAACAAGCTACAATACAGGAGAGGAACTTACTAAGTAAAACAACAACAAAAAGAGCAATTCAAGCAACATAATCTCTACAGCTTCCACATCCTACACCCAGAAGATCTGCCATGTGGATTCTGTGGATAGGAATAACCAGTGATGTGGGTGTTTTATCTTGTTGTGATTTTTGTTTCTTTAACAAGAAGGATCTTTGTATTCCCCCTGTGCTTCAGTAGATGGCGAAGCAGAGCTCACGTGCATCATCTCTGTGAGGCCATGCACTAATGCTACAACAGAGGCTGTCAAGTTAGTGGGAGTGACACAAAGTGGTGGAAATAGGTGCCTCTATTTATAGTGAAGAGGGAGTAGCTAGAATCAGCTTCTAAAGTACCATAAATGCCATTTTTCTCAGTGTAATTGCAATACAGAGGCTGCCCAACTTGGTACGAGAGATGGTAACTGCAATAGCAGCTAGGAGCATGCCATCTCTCCGGCATTTCTCACAGCAAAAAGCAGTTTCTCTATCCCTCCTTTGTGACCTCCTGCAGAGCATCCTGCTGGGAAATATCATTAATAGAGCAGCTCTGCTGAGAGGGAAGCCAGCCCCTGTTTGCCTCCCTGGAACCTCAGCGCCAGACACTTCTGTCACTGCCTGCAAACACCCCCACCCAGCCTGGTTTTCCCACCCAAACATCCTTACCTAAAGGCAACAGACAGATCTCTTGCAGGCATTTAGATCCTATGCATGTTTGATGAAGTTGGGCTGTATGCTGGGAAAAATTCCTCTCTCTCCCTAGCCTCTAGGAAAATATCTAATTAGGTTTATTAAGCATTAACATATCTGCAAAGGAGAGAGGCAGTGGAAACCAGGCATCACCCCTTCACTGTCTCAAAGAAGCCTGGTTTAAAAAACCACAATGTCTAGCTGGGCCAGCATCAGCTGTGTATTACAAGTCCCCAGTGGGGCCCATGAGGGATTATGAGGATGCTCTCCCTCGATGCACTGGAGATCTCTGATTTTTGGATGCCTTCATTTTCTTCATTCAAAACCAAGTGTCTGGGATTTAGAGTCTAATGACAATGAAGAAATCCCTAATGCAACACACTACTTATGTTTGTTTGTCCTGAGCCAGCAAAGGGCTTTACCTGGATAAAAGACTGACTGGGACAGAAAGACCATCTGTGTAGTCTATCTAAATACAAGCATGAATCCACGGTGGTTGTTCTGTACACAGGAAATGTCTGAGCACACTGAAACCCCCAAGCTGCCTGCATTGGTACCATGCCTGTGACTCCAGAAGATTAGACAGCTCGTCATACACAGAATATCCAAACACTGGGACATGACAATGGCTGGAGTGCAAGGCTGGGTTTGTCAGAAGCCCATCGCGGGCAGATGCTCGGCAGACTTCAACAAATACTTTGCATTTCAGTTCTTTTCAAATGGAGCTCTGTAAACAGTGAATAGTCCCACTGTTAATGACTGGTTTGCTGTATTTATAGAAAGCCAGATGTTATTTAGCTATAGTGGGATTTAACAAGCAGCCTAAGAACTGAAGACTTTTTTCCCCTTTTTTTCTTCTCTCTTTTTAGTCTTATTTTTTATGTTTTATTTTTAATTTTCAGCAACTGACCCATTAAAGTTTTGTTGCGCCAACAGCCCCTAATAAAAGGGCATCTACTCAAGGCTTAGCAGCACCAGCACAATGTAGGACAAGGCTGTGATATTTTTTCCTAGAAAAAGTTATGTGATTTGGAAGAGAGATCTGAGTTCAAATAGAAAGAAACACTCCAGCACTGCAGCAACTCTTCGTACATCAGTCTCTTGCCTCCTTTAAGCACAAACTGAATGAAGGGAGAGTTCCCACAACACATAACTAGCAACACCGAGTATGTTGGGGCTCTCCTGTTGGCAAGGGCATTTTTTGACATTGCTAAGATACTGATAATAACCACAGAATTCTTCTCATCAAATTTAAGTCTACTTTTTTTTTGTAAAAAATGTTGGTCCCCATCAGTTTTAGGTGCCTACTGTCTATGTCAGACTGTTTTTCTTCCAAGCAGCTCAGACCCAGATTGGAAGCAGAAGTTAGGAACAGACAAGAGAGTAGGAAAGAAGAGTATGAAAAAAGAATTGCTAAACAAAACTGAAGGCCTGCTGCACTAGATGTTTCTTTTTCCCTTATATACAGACCTGGAAAACAGGTATTGCTTCTTTTTACATCAGCATCTGGCTGAGTGCATGCAGAAATAGAGACTCCTTTCACAAACCCAGACTGATTTCTTTCCTCCACCTGAGGAACACTCCAGAAGATATCAGCATGAGGCTGGCAAGGATGCCTTTCTTTTGGGGTTGTGCTAAGTAAGGCAGTAATCCATACCTCAGCTCTGTGATACATGTGGCTCGCACTATCAGCCTGTCAGCCTGGATTTAAAGAAAACACATGATCACATCTCTGAGGGGACCTGGAAGCACAAGCCAGAAATCATAGGCCATCTGTCCCCAGATAAGGGAAAAAGTTGATAACAGGAGCAGAGTTAGCCCTGCTTCCCTCAGTCTTTCTCCTATCATCATTCAGGCTATGAAACTGGGCCTTTACTTTTCAGTAGGTAGAGACTATTGGGGTCTCCACACACACCCCACAGAAGAAGAAGGTGTGAGGCAGTGGCAGCCTCTTTAGGTTCAAAAGGTGCCACGCCACTAAATGGCATGCTTGGTCTGCAGGTAAAGGCGCTGGAAAATAGCTCAGAAATCAAAAGGAGCCAAAGTAGGGCAATGCCATAAGCTGAGAGTTGAGGAGCCTGCTGCCTGGTTCAGCAGAACAGCATTTTCCTTGTCAGGCAGCAAGTCATCATCTGACAGCCTTATGCAGCAGCGATTAGCTGGTGCGTGCTCCCCATTTGTGCTCGGCTGACTTCACTGTGCAGTGCAGAGGAGCCACAGGCAGATGAACCTGTTGTTGTTAAGAGCCTGGTTTCCAATCTCAAAACTCTCTGTGCAAGCACCTACAGCTGCACTTAGAACTAAAATTGGCACTTGACACCCACTGATAAAGGTAGAGCACCGACAGGCTTTCTGAATCACTAATCAATGTGCAGGTGTTTAATTGCTGGATTAAGAACTTGATTTTGAAAACTGAACTCTAAGTGTCTGCATTTCTGTACCAGTTTTAATACCACCTTTGCAGTTATTCTAGGGGGAAAAAAAAAAGATGCACCTGCTTACATAGGACAGTTCCCACACTTATTTACACACCAACTCCCTTGCTGTGCCTCTGCCTAGCATCAGCTTCCCCCCCCCCCCGTTGTCCTCAGGCAAAGAATACAGCAAAGAGCAAATTAAGCCTCTCATAGCTTCTGTTCCTAAATATCTCCCCACAGGTTCCTGGGCTTCCCAGCCTAGATGAAAGTTGGGGGAAATGTAAGAAGACTTATTAGGGCTTACTATTTCAGTGTGGCTCTGAGCAGCTCATTTTTGTTGAGACACTGAACAATTTTATTTTATTTTCTAATAATTCAAAGACAAGATATTAGAAATGCTCATGGTTGAAATAAAAGCTAGAAGAGAAACAAGGCGCAAGATCACTAACAGCAAGAACCAGTAAGATCCAACATGTCAGAAAATACTGTGACTGCTCTCCTTTCAAATTCTTATGATCAAGTCTCCAGCTTTTCATGAAGATCAGGTTACAGGTAAAGAAGGTTGCCAGGTCCCCTATAAGAGTAGCTGGATGAAATATTCTGCTCCTCTTCCTGTTTTGAAAGAGGGTCAGTGGAGAATACTAATTCCATTCTGGCTTTCAGGTTCAGCAGTCCCTTATGAAGGACAAAGGAGAAGAGCCCAGACACAGTTAACAAGGAGCAAAGCCCATTTCACTAGCAAATAGCACAAAACTTCTGACAATGCTCTGGAACAAAGTTTGGTTACATATCTATAGATACAGGTTTGTCCAGAAATAAACTGGAGACATACTGTTAATAGAAAGCTTTGAGAGAAGCCTTCATTCAATTCATGTAACCCCAAATCCAATATATATGAAGCAGGAGAAGGCAAAGAAGTTTTAGAGAGGAAGATGGTGATGTAGGTGTGAGTTAGCATGCTACATAAACTATACAGCTGAACATTATCCCAGGCAACAGGCAACAGAAAGGTTTTTATAAATATATATTCTTATATTTCCTGTAAAATGAACCAGAACAGCTCTGCTGGCATAGAATAATCACATTCTAGGGGAAAACTAAAAGACTGGCTGCCAGCTCTAAGAGTTCAAAAATCCCTGAACATCTTCTCTGCATGCTCCTACACCAGTTTTGTGCTTTGGAATTCGATCAGTATCCTAAGTGTTCAAGTTTTTCTTGTGCTTCGCATTCTAAGTACTAATATCGACTATCACTTTCCCATAATACCAACATCGACTGCTGAAAAACAGTACTATTCTACCTAATCATTTGCCTTTCCTCCCATGCACATAAGCCCAGTTTTGAAGTAAAAGGACAGACTTCAAAGGTTGTAGATTTGTTACCTCCACAGGCAGCTCAGTCCAGTGCACTTCTGGCCAGTAGTTAGAAACACTCTTTTTGTGACTAACCTGAATTTTGCTTGTGGCAGTATAAGACCATCATTCTGTGTCCACCATACAGCTGATCTCAAGGCTCTAATCTCCCTCAGTTCCTTAGGCAAGGTAGCTCATACCTTCAAAGAATTACTTCAGATTAATTGCGAGTAGTAACAGCTGGTCTGTGCTCTGAATTCACACATATGGTGCTCCCTATAGCAGAGTCTTCCCACCAACCCACTGCTCTGAGGGGCCACTTTTGGTTCTGTATATTTTTATACTGTGATTTTTATTTGCCCTTTTAAAAAAGGATTTTAAGAGTGTCTTTCCAATGCCACTCTATCATGCTTTACTGTTTTGTACAATTGCCTTCTTAAGGAACTCTCAATAAATCAACAGCCTTCTTACAGGTAATTCTTCCCTCCATCAATAGATCTTCCACCAAGCCCCAAAGGAGGTGCTTGCCCCTACAATTCAGCTTATCCTTTCAGCACACCATCGTTCTCTCTTTTCTTACTTTGAGACTGTATCCCTTTTCTGGAATGACTTCCTGAGATCTCATGAATGGAACAGCTCACCAGGAAGTGGCATCACATTTGTAGGAGAAAATGCCAAAAAACACCCAGCCATGTGTGACACAGGTTCAGTGATTTATACCGGTCTTTCTTGACTTCTGATGAACTTGGGGATTATTTCAACTACTAGACCAAAGATTTTGTACCAGCTGACTACCTATCATATAAAATAGACTAGATGACCTTATTAAGGCTCCAGAGCATCTGATACCTGTATCTTCGAAGATGCCGTGTAGACAGTTGTGCCAGGACGAAGCTTTTAGTTTGCAGTCCCAACAGCTAAATTTATGCCTTTCCCCTACCCACATTTCTGCATTCCCCTTTTCCTCAAAAATAATGGCTGCATTGTTTTCACACTGCTGCATACTCTTGGCAGTAGCTCAGCTCCCCAAGACAGACTTAAGAAAATGTTTGCCCCTTTGCTTTAAAGGTAACCAAAGATCATAACAGCAATGACAGTAGAGCGTAGTCTTCACCTTGTGGCTCCTCCCTACTTTAGCACTGTTATTTTAATACAAATAGAAAGCGTATTGCATTTAGTAACGTAATAAATTTCCATTCATTAGAATAATTCCAGTACATATTTCAAGTTATTCTAGATCTTTATTGCTACTTATTTTCCAGCATTTATTTTCTATAAAGTATAGAACTTCACACTATTGCATCTAACTCACTTTCTGCACAGTATTTCTTGTTCAAACTTAGCTCAGTCTTACCATTTAACTTTTCTGAAAGTTTCAGAGCAGAGATATCATCTATTCCCTTTATTCCTTACACAGATACATCTCTTGCAGAGCAGCTCGGTGAAGACTCAGACAGTGGCTAATTCAGCCTTTTGGGTCTTCTGGAGCTTTGATGTGCCGTCAGAGCAATGGGAAAACCATGGATAATCTGAATTTGGTAAGGGATTTAATATCAAACTCAGATGGAATAAATGAAATTGAAAAAAGATGGCATCAAACAGACAAGTTGGAGAGATCGGGGGGGTTAATTGGCAACCTTTGCCTTTGATCGTGGTCCAAGCATCTCTAAGCCTAAAAGCCAAATGTTTGCTTTGTTACCTTGTAGAGGCAAAGGGTACACATGTTCATTAAAAAATAAACAAGGCACTATTTTTTAAAACGCTACTTGTATGTATGAACTGCCAAAACTTTCTTTGTAGAAGTCTACTCAAAAGCCTTTGAATTCAGGCAGGTCGGCCACAGATAAGGCCCATTTAATAGAAGATTTGGGTTGAATGTGACTTTCTTACATCAAAGTTCTTTAGATAATAAAACATTGGCCAGTTTCATTCTCTTTGGTTCTTATTTTTAAACTTAACTGCTATAACACCATTGACAATAGGAATTTCTAAGCGCAGTTGTGGCAGCACATACCTACACTCTGAGGACAGACTTCCAGAAAGAAAAGCTGCATTCTGGCCCATCAGCAGCATCTCTGTGCTGCACTCTACGCAGTGTGATGGACTCTCCTTTAAATAACTCTTGCACTGCACAGTTCTCTTTTGCTGCTTTTTACACTTGACAGACTACTCAATCAGTAGCACAGTCGCTTGCATTCCTCTATAGGAAAAACAGGATGTTTATGACGGTAGGACAGAATCTGACACACTGCTGCACATATCTAGTCCAGTGAATGAGATGTAAAGGAGCAGTGCAGAAGTATATTAGACATCCCACTATAGCTGCTTCAATTTGGAGACGCTTGGAAAAACCAAACACACCTGTCAGGCTAAATAAAGGCAGATGCACACAATTTAATCCTCAAGTTTTAGAAATATGATGTTAGCCCGTGGCAGATCACATATTACAGGTGCCAGCAGTTCCCTAAGCCCTGCAGCTGGAGATAGCAAACTGGCAATCAGTGCATCTTGTCCCAGCAGTGTCTCCAATGTTTTACCCTGAGAACATTTTACTCTGTTACTTCTTAACAGAAGATGCGGTGAAGCCAGGCCAGACTTGCAACCAAAGCATCATTTGAATTATTATTTTATTTTTAAATAGACAAGAAAAACCACAAAAATAAGTGACATGTGCTTGTTTTTCTTGGACGTTTTAGCTATGAACGTTTATCTGAACCATCAAAAGAAATGAAATTATATACCGAACAATAGTTACAAGAAATATATGAGCTAATTCTGTCCTCAGAGTACGAAATAGAGGAATGGAAGCACTGGCTTAGATGGTAAGTTCAACTCAGCCCTACTTTTGCATTACTGCCCACCTCCTCCCCTTTCCTTTTGCCTGCTCCAGAGATCACTCTGAAAAAAAATTCAATCACTACCTAGAAAATTCAGAGCAAGCTTGCGACTTTGATAACCAATTGCAAATAAACTTGTGCAGTACATTTCCAAAATTGAACTATTCTAAATCTTTTCATCAAATATTTACAAAACAGCTCATATTAGGCTGAAGACAAATGCTCATTTTTTCTGTGTAAGCCTCTCCCAGCACTTCCTAGGGGCCTGAACACTTCTAACTCAGAGCAGAAGCCTTCTCACGATTTGCAGCACCCAAAGGCTAGCCGCACAGTACAGCCAGACAGCTAGACGAGCCTGGGGAACAGACTGAGCTTCTGCTGCTCATTTGAACTGAAGCACCCAAACCCTTTGACATTTTCTCATCATTAATTATTTTAGCATCAATGTTAATTGCCTACACAATGCGTGGAACTGACAGTACATCGAGGACTCAGCCTGTCTGCTTTGTAGCCAACTAGCTGGGGACACAACTCTTTGCTGTTCTCATTACTATTCTCATCAGGCCAGACATGAAATAAAAGCGGTGACTATTTTTTCCCCCAGCACAGTCTGTTGAGGGTGCGAGTCAGATCAGATAGCTACCGAGGAGAGAGAAAATGGGCTAAACTGGCGTCACGATAGAAGTCCACAGACAGCATTTTTCTCCTTTTAATTATTAGCTTCAAAAGATATATGCAGAGAAATTAAGGCAGGCTTAGAAGAGGTGGCATAATACCTTTATACATGCTCTTACCACGGGGACCAATTTGCAAAAATTACTACAAACTGGAGACAAAATATTCAACAGATGTAAAGCAAAACCATCCTGAAACAAACAAACAAACAAAAAAAAAAAAAAAAAAAAAAGAAAGAAAGAATGAAAAAAGAAAGAAAAAGAAAGGACAATAGGATTCTTCCTTTCCTGCTGCAAAAGTGCATCATTAACATCATGAGTCACACCAAAGTTAGTTCAGGCTCAAACAGCTGAGGCTGCGCAGCAGGAACCCAGTGTGCCCCATTCCTGTAATTACAGCCCGAGCTGCTCCCCCGTGTTCCAGATGTGCATAACGCACATGCTCTGCTCAGAGAGATGATGGCACTTCAACCCCCAGCATGCAGAGGCAATCTCATGGTTTATGTCCCTCATGTGTCTTCCCTCTGATCCCAATTCACCGGTTTTTGTTTTGTTAAACTGGACTGGGTACAATTACATTGTGGTTATGTTGGCTGTATGAAAATGACGATGGCCAGCAGCAAGTGGTGGACAGAGGCATGGGGGAGAGTGGCTTCCCCCATGAAGCTGGAGCAGGATGCACAAGCACAGCCTGCAAACCCTGTGCCAAGCCCTTCCCAACACAGTGCAGCAGATTAAGAAAGCAATACTTAAACTGCTCCTTTAAGCTGGGATTGAAGGAGGCAGTTCAGCTCTGTTCAAATAACTAGGTCAATATTTTCACAGGAAAGCAAGATTTCACCCAACTCCCTGGGATCTAGAAGGCCAAAATCCCACTAATATGCATGTATCCCAGAGACAGAGGAATAGAGTCCACAGGGGTAATCTTTACATGTCCTTTGGACTCACAGGAGGAATGCCCTCTACTGTCAACAGCTGCCTGCTGCTAGGAGCAGGACATGCCGGTCCACAACACCTAAAAGTCATCAGAAGGACAAGCTTCAGCAGCCAGAGAAATCAGCAAGCAGCCCTTCTGGACTCTGCTTAAACATAGTCCAACAAGCTACAGCAGCTAGTGCAGGAACCTCTCAAAGGCTCATTTTCCTGCAGAAAGGCAATGATTCATTTAATCAGCTAGCAAGCCATCAGCACTGATCCCATGCTCCACAGCACTTGAAGGAAATGTTTGTTTGTACCCGCAGCACACACCAAATCCACACAACCACCTCCACACCAGCCCTCTCCTGGTTTGAGTTTGAGTTTATTTTTGAGTCTTCATGGCAGGATCACCCTGTTTCAGCCCCCATGTTCTCCTTAACACAGATGAGAAAAAGCAAATGCAGATGCCACAAGAGCTGTCTTCCACCACACAGTGCTTTCATGAGCCAGATTCAGACTGTTGCAAGCTGGCAAAACAAATACCAGATGGCTGCTACTCATAGCATGAGGATGTAACTGAGGGACCACAAGGATCAAACACACATGTGGTCTAAGCACACTGACACAATCATCTTGTAGCTATACAAATAAAGTTTTGGGATGGCTTTGTGTCACTTGACCTATATCTCTCCTCCTGTTACTAAATCAGGTTTCCTCAAAGTTTCCAGGTCATGGTGGCAGCTTCTATTTAGATGGCCATTTATCCATGGTTCATCTCACTTGCTGCAGTTTAAGAGCAAGCTGGCAGCAAAGTTCGCAGCCTTGATGCTTGAATTTCTTATGATGATTCAACAAGAAGCCATCTCCCTTCTACCCAGACTGGGATAGCTCTCCGTTCCAGCTCCCTATTATTAGCAGAGGTTTTAGGCGTACCTCTTGTCTTACTTTGGTTTTGAGTGTTTAGCACCACAATGTCACTTAGTTCTTCTGCCAACTGACTTGTGTCTTTTTGACAGCAAGCAAAAAAGGTGATAATTTGAGATGTTTGCACCTAATTCGGCGCCTGTAGCAGTGTTTATGTCACAGGGAGCCTGTGTCAGTGTGGTTCCAGTTTCTTCCCCTACAGTTTACAAAGGCTCCTTTGTTATATGCACACCTTCCCTAACAGCTCGCTCTTGGCAAATCTGAGCAACACTTTCGTTGGAAGGAATATTTATGTGTTTTAGCAGAAAAAGGTATCTTAGTGCTTTGCTCAGTCTTACTTCTTGCAGCATCTTCCAACCTAACACACACCAAAGGCAAACAAGAAGACTTTGCCCAATCAGCATGACAGTCTGCCCCAAGGTCAGAGGAAAGCTGAAGTATAAAACGTGCAGTTTTTGTGTCTTACATAGAAGCCTCTCTTTCTCCCCCAGAAAAAGCAGGAAAACAACCCACAAACTCATACATGGACAAATCTGACCTAAGCAACTATTTTCTGCATGAGAATCATAGAATCAAGGTTGGAAGAGAACTCTAAGATCATCAAGTCCAACTATCAACTCATCCCCACCATGCCTGCTAACCATGTCCTTCAGCATCACATCTCCCCATTTCTTGAACACCTCCACGGACAGTGACTGCACCACCTCCTTGGGCAGCCTGTGTCACCAGCTGTCCTCATAAAAACAGCATAAACATGGCATCAGTTCCCCGGCTGATTTAAAGGAAATGTAATCCTGTGTATGGCAAGGAGTAAACAGAATTTAGTTAGTGGGAATGAGTGGAATTAACCACAGCACTTATCTCTGAACACTCATGACAGTCAAGAAGTGGTGGATGTCTTGGATCTCCAGGAGGATGAACCCATGTCCTTCCTTGGAGGCAACCTCATACCAAATACTACATATCAAAAGCCTGCGTGCTAATTTGTCCCTTTTGGGAAATGCTGTTCCTGACAAGTAGATCTCACTGTCTGAAAAAAGATACGGGTAGGTGGAGAAGGTGGAACAGAAAGGTAAAGTGCCCTCTCTGAGGCATCCAAGAAACTGGTCGTTGTGCCAAGTGATTTGCCTGTGTTCTGTACTCCCTCATGCTGCTTTTCAGCAGGAACCAGCCATCTGGCTTTCCCTTTGCTCATGCTTTGCAATGCCAGGAAAGCTATATTTAGAGGGTAGGGACTTCAGCCCTGTCCAGCCAAACAGGTGGTTGAAGGGCTTCTGGAGGCATCCCTGGCACACCAGGGGATGGAGGAGGAAAAGCAGACCAGATACTCTGCATCTGTGACCTGCAGCCATGCCAGTGCTGCACCTGTGCCCAACATGGAAGGGAAAGCAATGTGCCACCTGATGTAAAAGCAAACCACACTGCGAAGCACAGGAAAAAAAAAAAAAAGGCAAGATAGGGCATCTGCTGTTGCATGCTCTGTGCTCCTGCATCTTCTACACACTAATGGGGTTGCAGCATTACTTTGGGAGCAGGTCTGGGGAAGGATAATGAAACAGGCTCCTGCCAAGCCAAACAAGATGCGAACAAAAGGAGGCATGTATGTGGCAGAGTGCATCTGCAAGCCTGAGAGACTTGACAGTGAAATGCCTTTTCTTCTTCCTTGTTGTCTTCTTGTTACAGGGAAATAGCAACTGGAGAGGAGTCTCCTGCAAGTTTTGTGCTGTCTTCCCTGACAGCTAGATGATATGTTGATTTTGAAACCCAAAGCCTGCATCAAAAAAAGCCAAAAACTGAAAGTCTTTTTCTCCCCGTATATGCAGCAATCTCTTTACTTTCAAAAAGATATGCAATCAGGAAGGAGTTGTCAGAAGGCACCAGTTCAGATGCTGAATTAGGGTCAGTGGCCCAGTACCTGCTGTGTCCACAAATGGAGGGAACACAGGGGACATGACCCTCACTACCTCATCAGGGCCCAGAGCCAAGCTCTCACTTGTGTCTTCACAGAGTAAATTGTTAGGTTTGCAGGCACTAGAGCTGAAACAGGAGGAATGTGGATACCCCATCCCTGGAAGTGTTAGCCAGACTGTACGGGGCCCTAGGCAGCCTGGTCTGGTGGGCAGTGATCAGCCCACAGCAGCAGGTGGAACTGGGCTGGCTTTAAGGTCCCTTCCAACCCAAGCTATTTGGTGACTCCATGATTCCACAATACTAAAGGTGAGACAAGGAGCAGCACTGCTTGCAATTCAGCTCCCTCATTTGGACCTGGAATTAGCACGAACTGTTCCCCACAATATGCCTCTGTGTCTCCCTGTTCTTCCTGTTATGGTTTTCCTTTATCTGCTTGGTCTGTAACAGCTATGGGACAGGCTGATAGCCTCTGTACCCTCTCCTTGCCCAAGGATACCGACAGAGGACTGTCACACTGAGGCAAGCAGTACCCAGTCCACCAGACCCTGGGAGCAAGAGAGGCCATGTCTCAATGAGAGTAGCAATAAAATAAAACAATCTCCCCGGCTTTCATTATTTTTCACGCAGGCTCTGACCATCAAAACCTATTAATGTAAAGCGCATTAGCTTCAGAAGTCACAGCAGCCCAAACTACGCAGATGGCCAGCGGTCTCCCCACACTAATTCAGCCTTGTCTAATGCTTGCCAAAGAACTGTCACGTCCTCTTTTCTCTAATGCATAAAAAAAGAGAGAAAAGCAAAATGCAAACACATACCAAAATAATGAGTGCGAAGGGTTATTTATCTTTTTTAAGCACGTGAACCATCTTTTTCTCTCCCCTTTTAATCTCTCAAATTCATCTGACTGCAAAATTCTAAAGGCTACATTAGCCTCAACTGAGTAACTTTTATTATCTCTTCCCCTCCTCCTCTCAATCAGCAGATGTAACTTTCCTCTGGAGTAGCGAAGCTTTGCAGGCTTTCAAAAATAATTCCAAATAAGGACAAATGAACAGGCTGCCTTTGCGTTTCCCTCCAGAGCCTCCCAGGGCAGCTCCTGAGAGCACCCAAAGTGCGACTGCAGAGCGCACCGAGCACCCCAGTGTCTGTATCTCATCTCTAACCGAACCCACAAGGGCTCACCCCAAGTTGTTGCTGTCCACAGACTCTGCCTAATGAGGGTTGCTGGCTTCCTAAAGCACTTATTAATTTAATTACTTATTAAGGCAGTTTATAGGATTTTCCTACTGAAAAATAACAGCAAGTCAGTTTTAATTCTATTTTCAATCAGACTTGGAAAGCTGAAAAATTATCTTCTATNACCGCATGTACCCATTATCACAAAATACCATTACAAGTCTTAAGGTCAAAGGGCATTTGAAGTCTAACTAACAAACCCACACCTTGGCAGCCCTTCGCACTGGGCCGCAAGCTGGCAGTTGCATTGTTCATTGCACACTTGGATGCACCTTTCTTTCGGAAAAGAGAAGCGAGTGCAAAGAGGTCTCTGCTGATTTTTCTCCCCAAGCTATTTTCCTCCCCAGAAGTGCATTGCATTCAAAGAGTCCCACACAAAAGAGAAGTAAAATACTACTTTTGCTGATATGTATTAAAAAAAAATCTCCGGAAAGGTTCAAACTGTGATTATAGACCTGAAATATTGCTAGCCCACAAGTAGTTGGGAAAAATACATATAAATTGCAGTTCGGTGTTTTACAACAATTATATTTTAGCTCTTAAACCGACTTGAAATCCTGACAGATTTACTGCGGATTCAAATTAACATACCATGACTGAATCTTACTGTTACCTTAAGTTTTATTCTAAGTCATATTTCCAACAGCAGCAACTAGACTTTTACTGTTGAATAATTATCACTAAGTAAAATAAACACCCTCTGAGGGTCAGGCTTTAGCCTGAGGACATTGCCACTCGGTACCCATGGCTCCTACCATGGGGTAAAGGCAAAATGCATCACGTTGCACACGAGCTATAAAAGCACAAGCCCGGGGTGATGGCTGTGGCACATCATGCACTGCTATTCATTTACTGTGTTCAAATGTTTGTCCACTCCCTTTTGTTTTCCTCTAAGCACCTTTGGATCTCACTCAGCTGAAATAAGTGCTGCTTGTTTTCTTTTCCTCCATGTCCCTGTTTCTGACACAAAAGTTTGGTTTAAGGATTTAGATGCTCCTTTAGAAGACAGACTAATACTTGGAGTTTGAGATAATCCCCCCGATAAAGACTTGCTGTAAGTGGTATTGAGATGTGATTCTATGACAACACCTACTTACTTTCAAAAGGAAGAACAAACTAAAACCATCACAACTTTCTTGCTAGAATTTGAAAGTCTGAGGTTATTTAGCACCAAGAGCAATTGGAAAGATCTGGATTTGTGTTAATTTGAATAAACTCTCCGTCTCGATAGGGATCGAGACAGGTAGCAGATCTGTACGTTCGGGAGCTCAGCAGTACTCTGTGCATGGGAAGCTTGGGCAGGCACTGCCCCTGGCTATTCTGCTCCTTGCAGGCAGGGGGTGACCTTGTCCCCCGTGCCTGGTGCCACAGCAGCTAACTCACCTGCTGCAATAACACCACAGGATGGCATCTTTCCCAAGGGAAAAAATATCCTCTACATAATTGATCACAGCTGTATTTAAAGGCCACAGGAAAGACTTAATGCAAGATGAAAGGCACGCTCATGGCTGCAGTTAGTGTCACCAACAGGAGCCCTCACCCAGCATAGTCATGGTGTAGGACAGCAAAATGCATTACACAAAGGCTGTGGCAGTCAGACACAAGATGAACTGAAATCCTGGTTTGCATGGCAACTCCACTCTTCTCTTGGCAAATCAGCTCATTTACACCTCACAGTATTTACACTCCCACAAACCCAAACTGAAATTGGCCATTTTCAAGTCTCACTGCACTCAAACCAAAATTCTCAGAAATCATCTGTTATTCACTGTGATTGATATGTTACGATGAAGAGAGTTGGCTTTGATTTAGGGAGGACAGGTTCAAATGCATTCAATTTCTTAATAAAATATTGCTACTGAACTTTGACAGACAGTAGCTCAAGCCTGCAATTAAAATAGGCCTTTCTTCAGCTGTGAAGTCTTCCTCTGCCTTCACTGTTAAGATGTTTCATTATTTTGGGCCACTGCTGACAAAGAGAAATTTTTTATTTAATTCAAGATGACTTCATTATAACCTTGTTGGGCTGTTGGTAGTTTATATGAAAGTTACCATACGCATACATCAGCCAATTGTTACCATTTGTCAATTGGTACGTCCCATATATCAGTATAGATGGGAGAAAAAAGTTATTATGTCCAAAGTCCCTTGCTTACACAAGAAGTTCATGCTGAATTTGATGTTTCAAATCACACACTTGACAATTTTATTGTTGTCAGTGATAAGGGAAAAAGCTCAAATGAAACCAGTGTCCTTTGCTGTCAAAGACAAGGGTATCTCATGTCTTGAATGCCATCACAGTCAGGAAATTGCCTGCACTGGTTTCAAAGAGATTTCTGGAAGAAGAAGGGAACGACTTCTTGACAAACCACACTCTTTTTGAAAATTGCCTGTCAATCAAGGAAACCAAATCTGTGATTAGATGTTAACTCTTTCAAGGGGCGCACTGACCTAACATTGTCCATAGGGCATCCTCAGGCACATACTTCAGGACAGCATTATTTAGCAGAGAACAGCTTACTCTGATTATCCAAGTTGTTGGAGCAATGCTACTGATATGCCAAAAAAAATTTAATCTGTTTTAGTCACCACCTATTTATCATTCCTCACTTTGTATGTGGATATTGCCTCGAGCAGTGTCTCTGCAAATGCTCAAACAACACTTGTTTGATTCATAAGCCTGGAAAGAGGCAGCCATGTTGTTCAGAGCTTGCAAGGAATGTGTGGAAACAGGGGATGCATAAGTAGAGAAGGCAAAACTTAACAGCACAAGTCTGGACAACAGGAGTGCTTTGCTGGGAGGCTGAGTACTGGTATCTTCTAATAAGAAGAAAAAAGTAGAGAAAACAAACAATGAAAAGGATCCCAACACAGGAGAATCATAGGATGTGTGTCATGTTTGTGATCTGGAAGAGAACACATCTCCCACCAACACCATCAGCACAGCCTCTCTGAAGATCTGTCCCTCCTCTTTAGGAACCTCACAAATCTTTTTCCCACAGACACCAGTTTTGCTATTTTGTGCCTATGCAGTTCCTGCAGCAATGATGCCAAGACTTCAATAGGGGATGTCTCTGGGTACAACTGCAAAGTGAAATTAAGCACTAAAGCTGAAAGTTCTGGAATTACAGAAAAAAAAAGAAAGAAAGGATGTTCACAACAGCCTGTCCCTTCCATCCATTGGCAAACAATTAAGACTAATCAAGCTTTGCACCAGGAAGTATGGAGAAAGAATTTTTCCAAAATTGCACAGAATTAGATAAAAAAATGCTAAAAATTAAAAGCAGTGCAAGAAAACACCACGTTGTACAATGCAAAATGTCAAGATACTGGTGAGGTTGGATTTCAACAAAGTCAAATCAAAATCAGTGAGTCCTAGGATCAGACACTTACGCAGCCCTCCAGAGATGCAACAATAAATTCTGCAGGGTTATATAATCCCTTGCTACAGGATTTAAAATAATCTCTAACTATGAAATAAAATTAATATGAAGATCAGATTATTCACTTTCTGCCCACTCTTCTTTCTCCCAAGGCAGCTGGGTAAACTGTTCAGGAGACTTCAAATTGCTGGGAGGAAGCCCACTAAATCTTTCCCCAGCACGCTCTGGGTCTGATTGGAAATGGGATTTCAGCCCATGCATCATTTAGCTGCTTTTGCAATTTTTATCTCAGTTGCTCTCCACTCTGAGACCACATCTGGCAATATCTACAACCGTTCTCTACGCATGAAAATGTGATGAATACCAGGGATTGCCCAGGAGATCCATATTAAATCTAACAGCTTTATAATAGTCAATAACTTACCTGTCAGGTCAGGGTATTTTATTAAAGACCATACTAAAGGCTTTTCACTATTATTACGTTATTGAATATATAGGTGGCCCACACAACAGAAGAAGAAAATGTCACCTCTTCTAGCTTATTAGCTAAATAAATACACATTTATGGAGAAAATCTGCATTAGTTAGCTGCTCATTTTCAAAACACCAAGCCCCTCCTGACATCCACATAAGCATACTTCCTCCCTTTCCCTTAGGGCAGGATTACTCTTGGCTAACTGCTGACTATGTGCTCCTCTGCAGCACCTCAGCCTGGTTGCAGTGGGAGAGGTGGGGATCTGATCCAGCAGATAGAGCAACATTAGAGTTACGAGTGTGCTCACATAATCAAGCGTCACTACCAGGGGCTTTAATTTCTCTTTGCAGTAGTCATGTCAGCCCTCACCCTTAGGCATGAGCAAATCATGAGCCCCTCTACTCCATTACTGTGGGAACCACCGGAGAAGTATCTCTCCATGGGGCTTTTGAAACAGAAGTGCTCGGCTGCATGGGAGAGAAAACCTGAGCTCTGAGGGGCTCAAGTTTCCTCTGACACGCACACTCAAGCATTGGACAAACACCTGCAAACAATTCACGGGTCAAATAAACACCGTGATATGTCACATTGAGTTCATAAACAAAAGAACTGCTCACCACAAGCACAGGATGAAGAAGAAGCATCTTAAATTTCCGCTCATTTTGCAGTCAGAGAGCTCAGGCACCAGCCTGCTAGCACTGACGTACATGCTCCAGCTTCACCACAAGCAGGAGCAGATACTGCAGCTTTTTAAGCCTATTTAGCAACATTTAGGCTCACTTACCTGTATAATATTCAGGGGAAATGAGAACCATCCCATAGTTCTCTTTGTTATTAGTGCTCTTAACAGCATAAGCTGCTCCCCAGCACTTGCCAAAGAAGGACAAAACCTTACTTAGGGCTGGGGCTGAATGGCTGCTGTGGGTGGAAGCCCAGGTGGGGCCTGTATGGGCAATTAGGGGAGCTCTCCTGAGCACTTTGTAGAAATTTTGATGGCTTGGACTGGGAGAAAGATGGGATGGCTTTATTGCAAGCTGCAGCTGGGTTCTGTTAAATAATGCAAGCAATGGCACCAAATCATCTCCCTGCCTGTGACCCCAAAGTGGTAGCTCTTCCGGTCCATGTAATACTGAGCATGAAGCAGCACGGGTCTCATTTGGAAACGCAGGTGTTGAAACCAGGCAGGAATGCAAAAGGCAGTGGTATCCAAGCCAGTAAGGAAAAGAGAAAGTACCCCTGACACAGGATGCTACGACCTGCACACCCCATTGCATGGTGAATGCACACCTTTCCCTCCCTCACTCCTCTGGCAATGGCCCATGTGAAATTTCTTACTGATCAGCAAGAAGGCACTGGGAACTGCTAACGAACTGGGACCAGACACTTGGCACTAGCAGAAGAAAGCCTGCAAGTCTTCTGTAGGCATACACATAGATTACTCCAAAAGTAATGCTTCCTATTTTTTTCCATGGAAGCTATAGCAGATACAAAGAGCACAATAACGCTATTCAATAGAGCAAAATACTCAGATACAAAATACTCTTTTTCAGCATAGTCGCCATTATTATCTATGCATTTTTGCCAGTGATGAACAAGAGCCTGCATGCAGTGCTCATAAAAATCTATATGAGTGAAGGTGATCCACCATCAATGTTGCCTCTGCTGAAAAGCACCACCCAGAGCCTCTCTGTGCTCACATCCACTGTTTGGTCTCCATCAGCATTCATCACGGTCAACAAACATCAATGGGTGCAATTATTCCCACGTGGAGGAATTCAGTGACACACCTTTGCTCTGCACACACTTCTGCATCAGATGCCATTTTGTCAGACTGCCCCTCTGCTGCCCTCTGTTGCATGGCAACAAAATGGCGGGAAGGTTCAACCTCTACTGCTGTACCACCAACGCCTGCCTCTGATGTTGTGGGCCAACAACATAAGGCATTGCTTTTGGAGCAGCACTCATACATCATTACAGAACATCATTTAGAGGACATGGCCATCACTTTTTAGGCACAAACACTACTTCTCTTCTGAGGCTTCCCTCACACAACCAGGGCAGTAATGCCCAGCAGTGCTTCTCCTGAGGACTTGCTGGGTGTTACACTGCATAGATGCATGCCACAGAGGATAGGGTCAGCACTGAGGAGGTAGCCTGGGCTGGGGAGGTGCACGGGTCTGTAGGTAATTGCTGTACTTACCTTACTGCTTCAGAGGGTGTAGGACAGAGCTGACCTCTGGGTAGCAGTCCTAGCTGCTCCTGGGCCTGCCCCGCACCTGGGGAGCAGTGTGCTGGATCTTGCAGCAAGCCCAGAGAGGGAGAAGCAGTAGGATTTGATTTCCTCATTTGTATTCCCCCTCAGAAGCAAGGAGCAAATTTGTTCTTCTGAATTCACATCATGTCTCCAGCCAAGCTGCCGCATGCCCTTTGGATGGATTAATCTACCTGCTCGCTGCTTCACTTTCCAATTCCCTCTGCCTCGGCTGCTATACAGTATTTGTCATAATGCCACAGGAGCTCTTGTCCAAACTCTTTCTTAGAGCTGATGGACACAAGACACAAGTGCAAGGGGCTGTATGGCTGTTCTCCCCTTCTTGTCACCCAGGTGTGCTCCCTGCCCACCCTAGGATGACCAGCGCAGCCTCCTCACTCCTCCTCTGGCCTCGAGCCTCCAGCCAGCAATGCCAGATGAGCCACAAGAGCTTATGGGAAAATTACTATTTCAGTTCGCCAGCAACTTCATTTTTCCTTGTTACAACAGTGTAGATGGAGAGTAATTATTTCTGGAAAGCCTTTTCATACTCCATGGAGTATTAAATAGGCAATGCTGGATTCCCTTCATTTAAATAGCTTCCTCTGTCAAGGTAAATCCTGTGCTCGGCCTCCCTCTGTCTCTTGCTCATTTTGCTGGCTTTAGCAGCTCGAGTCTCCCTAATTGACCAATTATGACCACTATAACTAAATCAACCATCCTTCTAGAGGTGGTTGCCTGCATTTATTTGTCTGGATTGGGAATACTGTAGATAACGGGTTATTGAAAACTACACTTTCCATACCACAGATATCATCGGCCCTACTGGCAAAGAATGAGCTTTCAGATAAGTAGGAATGCTTAAGAGGGTCAATTAGGTAATAATTGACTTGGATCACAGCCCTCTCATACACCAGCTTTATTATAACCCTATAGCTGGAAACAATAGCTTATCTTTTCTTCAGCACAATTATTTTTAAAGCAGGGATGCACAATTTGTGGGTTGCCAGCACCCGATATCCATTACTGACAAGTCTGAGATTATCAAATGCTCGGGGCGATCAGACTGTGAAGTCAAAGGTCATCCTGGGGAGAAGATGTGGAGGACAAAAGTGCTCTTTTTCTGGTCTTTGCAAAGCACGACTGACTTCTGAAATAGAACACTACTGATCTGAAAGGAGCCAGCCTGCCCCAAGTCACAGAGCCCTGCAGCTGAGCCATTCCTCTTGGTGCTCAGATGGGGTTTCCATAGCCTGGAAATATCTCCAGGAATGGCACAAAGCAATCCCTTGTTATGAGCATTCGCTTTGGGAAAGGAGAGAGAAACTCTCTGACGTCTTTCTCGAGCTTAATTTTTGCCTACAACTCAGCTGGGAAATGATGAGGGCATTTCACAGCTCCCCTAACGGCAGTGGAGTTTGTGTGGGGTCGGCCCTTAGGCATTTCAGATAACAGGAAACCAGATTGCTGAGAAGGAAGCATCCGGAATAACACCAGAATGAGCAAACAGCACCTGGTGATCATCATCAGGGGTTTTTTGTGTTGAGCTGCTGCTCTCACACCTCATCTTTGTATGACAGGACTCTGTGTGAAAGGCATGGGAACTGAGAGCTCTGGAATCCCAGCCTCATTTCTGCTCCTTGCTTGCCATTTGGCTCGGAGCAAAATATTCATAACCTTACACATCCACTTTGGAAGGTATCATGAGGACTAATCAGGCCCAGATTTATAAATAATGGCTTCTGCATGCTGCATTGTAGGCTTACAGTCAGCATAATGCTGGACCTGGAGAGCAAAGGCAAAACAGGTGTCCTGAGGACTGTTACAGCGAGGGCTTCTGAGAGGACTAGGAACTACCATACCTTCCAAATTAATCTTCCACATAGAAAAAAACTCCAAGGATGGACTTGGAGAGTTCCCCACGTTGCTTTACCCATAAACTTCCTTCATATTCCCCATTTCTTTCAGGCTGGAGTCCCCTTCAAATACTAGGGAAAGGAAGGAGAAAAAGGTTGCAAATACTTATAACCTATTAATCCCCAGAAAGTGCAAAAATACATTAAGATCTCATCCCAGTTTCATTCACCCTGAACACCCACACTTGTCTTAACAATCAGAGTGGTGACAAAAGAATTTCCTCCTTTATAAGGCAAGCAGCATATTTTGATTAAGCATGCATTCATAGAATAAAATTTCTGTAATAAGCGTCTGCCTTTTTGACCATATATTATAAAAACTGCCATCTACATCTTACATCCATGTGCAATAGCCACATATTTAAAACGAGAGAAAATGCACTCATTTTTTACCCACGTTTAGCCTGAAGAGGCTTCATAATTTATGGCCTCAGTTTGTTGCTGCTGTGACTGAGTGCTGGAGAATGGGAAGCCTCCAAGCAGGGATCATGGGAATATAAAGGGAATTGGCACTTGCAAGGAGATGAGAAAGTCTTGGGCTTGCGGCCTCATTTTGACTTCTATCAATGCCAAGTGTAAAATAATAGTCTGATTCAGAGCTAAATGCCATCTAGATTTCCCGCTGAGTCCATTAATTCTCTTCTTTTATTGTGCTGGAAAATATTAAATACCTCATGCTAGAATCAGGGTTTCATGCAGGATCTGTATTCCAATTAAGAAGCATCCTTTCCCAATTCAAGACATCGTATTGATTTCTTTGGGGGGATAGGGTGGAATTCTTCCCCCCAGCTAAAAAGAGCAATTTATTTATTCTTCATCCAGTAGTTCAAATCACAGATTTCTGGTCAAGCTGCTTCCCATCAGAGCCAGCGCATTAGCAAGGAGAATTGTTGTTCACAAAAAAATATGTGAATATTGGACTTGCTTTGTCCAGTCAGATCCCCTCTCTGCAATCTTCAAGGATTATCATCAACTATGAATTCCAAAGTGACACCTGCTAGAGACAGTCCAGCTAATTATTTGCAAGCTTCTCTGCTTCTGCTGAAGTTTTGGCAACTGGCCCATAAAGAATGACTCTGAGTTGTGTTTCCACAATAAAGTGCCTCTAGCAATGACACAAACTGTTTTTCCCAGCCAATGCAAAAGGCATTTGCCTCTCTATCACCACAAAAACAATATTAAGCAGCTGCTCAGCACTCTTTCTGAAGGCACTTCTGTCACTGATCAGAAGAATTTAATAATGTCTAGATTTAATCCCGCAGAACAGAGCTAGGCTCCCAGCAGAGACAGGGCGTACAGAGGATGGGTTTGAAGCTCAAGTTTTTTCAATGGCAAGTGAGCAGCTGGAGGTATTCTGCCTTGAAGCATTTAGCAAGGGCCAAATGAGCAGACTGGACAGGGCTCCGGCAAATTATACTTTAAAGTTTATTTTTTATTTCATGCTGGAATCACTCTCCCAAGGAACCTGGTAAGGAGTTCTCTACCCACCCTTTCATTCTTTTTTTATTTTTAAATTTGGAAAATACTCTTTTGAGAAATGCAATGAAAAGGGCTAATTTGGCTGGAATGACAAGCAGTCTACTGGATACCCAGCAAGTTAAGCAAAAGGATCTTTGTGGTACACACCATTAGCTCCTATAACACTGGGCAGATGAACATAGGTCTAGAGTGTCAATGAACTTCTCAGTAGACAGACTCTGGGCTGCATAAGAGAGCAGCCTCACCACTCCAGGCTTTGTGGTCCTTACACAGAGGCAAAGACCCACTGCAGGTCAGTGCACCTAGTGTTGTCCCATACTCCTAAATTGGGTGCTTCCAGTGGCTGGGATTTAGACAGTGATAACCCTCCATTTCTCTGCTCTTCCACCTCACCCTTCTCTGTTCATCTATGAAAAGGTCACCTTTATACCAAGATGGCAATCTTGACTCTATTCTTCATAAAGTGTTCTTTGGCTAGTGGTGAAGGGTGCTTGGCAAGGTGTGCAGAAGCAAGCAGTCACAGTAAATGAAGCATTTGTAGAGGTTTGCATAAAGCCTAATCTCAGTAATACCAGATGTTTATCCTGTGAAACATATATTCTCCCTGTTCCTATTTTATTATTTTGCCCTGTAACTCTAGAGGAAAGATCAAGTTAAGATCACAAAGCCTGCATAGAAAAGAGGTAAAAAAAAAAAAAGTCCCAAATGTCCAATTGGAGGGGGCAAGCTGTAGAGGAACACTGAGTATTTAGATTTAAGGAAAGAAGGTCACAGTTGCTGAACACTTGATCAAGATACTCTTCACCACACCCCATACCCAGAGCACCCCCTCTCCAGACTTCGTCTCATGATGAGGCTGTCTATGCCCTTCTCACTACTTCCACAGTAGTTGAAGTACTTCTCAGCCTGTGCCTGTTGGTAAATAACATAGCTCCTGCAAATACTAATCACTCCCAGCATTTGCCATCACCTCCCAGTTAGCCCTCCTCACTCAAATCATTTTCCATCCCTCCATCTTTTCCAGCAACCCTGTCACAGTCTTCTACCTACAGTCACCTTCCAGCAAGATGGAGCCTACCTTCTGCACAAACAAGAAGCACCTGCCATGTTTGGTGGGACATCACTGGTAGTACTCTGTGAAGGTAATGTTGGAGAAACAGCTCTCTTTACTTAAATGAATACATGAATACACATTCCAGAGAGCTTCTGAGTTTATTTTAATAACAAAACAGTTGGCAAAATTGTCATTTTCAGCAAAAAAAATGTTTGCTTCCTTCCACCCCTTATGCTGTAATAAACCCCCGGCTGGAAGCAACCCCAAGCCTCAGCCAGTCCAGTACAGCATTTCATACCCTTCTTCCCTGCAGCTGAGGCTTGTTGGCCAGACTGAACTTTCCTTTTGGCTCAGAAAAAGGCACCCCGCAGAAGTTGCCCACACGCCCCACAGGCTACTTTAATGGGAATGAGATGTGGCGCTGGGGAAGAACAAGGCACAAAATCCCTCTGGTGGTACCACCAGAGGAAGATGCATTTCAATCCTCCTCAAAACTGCAGATCAATTCTAACAGCCACAACTGTATACCTTTTTCCTTGTTTTGAGGCTCTTAAAGCCTATCCTTGGTACCTTGCCTTGACAGCAGTGGCTTGGCAAAGCTGTGCCAGAATCCAATCAGTCCTTGCACCAGAGATGCTAAGAACCAGCTTCAGTTGTCCTTAACATTCTTCATTAACAAAATTACTTATTCTTGGAAGATCAAAGTAACCTCACCATCACAAAGAAATAAGCAAGATTGTGGGTGTGGTTGGCAAAAGCCTTTTTTTCTTTTGTCTCTGAGATGAAAAGTACTTCTGCATACTTTTTGTCTGGACCATTCTGGACCAGAAGTTCAGCTCACAGAAGCCAGTATAACTCTTCAGTATTCACTGTAGCTGGGACACCCCCCACCAGCTACTAAATGAACTGCTATAAATGAGGAGTGATCAGGATAACGCTTCTTTTCAGTAATGTGGGGTTACAAATGAGGAATCTATACTTGTATTTTTTCCTTCTGGTCTCAGCCATGTAAATGCAGGGAGATTTATCAGATATCACTGAGCTTTTGCAACAGTTTCCCCCACCCTATATAAGCCTGTGTTCAAGCCCACATGCAGATGATGGGCTCTGAAAATTCCCTGCCTTCCCCTAGGAAATAATAAATACAGTTTT
The DNA here is from genome assembly GCA_016647715.1 of Pavo muticus. Classification (NCBI taxonomy): domain Eukaryota; kingdom Metazoa; phylum Chordata; class Aves; order Galliformes; family Phasianidae; genus Pavo; species Pavo muticus. Next base: position 549,280 of record JACDJE010000062.1, read on the forward strand.
CAAAGTTATCTGAGCAGTAGGTGGCAGTGCTAGGACTGAAACCTGAAAGGGAGAAGCTAGATGCAAATTTCATTCTCAGGAAGGACTGTTGGGATTATAATTGCTATAAAATATCCCATACGTGCAGGTTGCCCTAATAACCACATATTGATTATAAATTGTTTCCATAATTGCATTTTTAATGCATGGAGCTTCTAAACAGGATGTTGCGTGGCCGCAAGCAAACAGGCAGGCTGGTAGCAATTACATTTTGATTTGTGTATCACAACATACACCTTATAGTTAAACAATCAGCCACACTCCAAAAAAGCTTATCTGGCTTACAGGGTAATGAAGAAGTTTCCTATTGTGGGAAGCATTTGATATATAGCCTGAAAAATATCCTTATTATTTAACAGGATTATGCAGAGTTCTTTTCTAGGTCTAATGTTTATTGGATATTGTTATAAAATGTGATCACACATCATTTAAGTCATGAACATGCATAATCCTCAGATGGACTGAAGCTGTTAAGTGAATGTACTTCATTTCTTGGAGAAAATCTGTGGGAATGTATAAGTCCCATGATCACTGCCAGCAGAAAATGGGATGACCAACTGGACTCCTTCCCAACTTTATCTTTCATTCAGGTGATTCATCATCCCTCATGCCTTCGGTCTAGAATCATAGAATCATTAAGGCTGGAAAAGATCACCAAGATCACCAAATCCAACCACCAGCCCACCCCCACCATGCCCACTGACCGTGTCCCTCAGTGCCACATCTCCATGTCTCCTGAACACCTCCAGGGACAGCGACTGCACCACCTCCCTGGGTAGCCTGTGCCACTGCATCACCACTCCTTCTCAAGAAATTCTTCCTAATACCCAACCTGACCCTCCCCGGCGCAGCTTAAGGCTGTTACCTCTTGTTAATGGCTCAGCTCTAAGCCTAGAGGGAGGCATTTTCATCAATACAGGCAATTTTAGGGCAATCCCATCTATATCCACTTCCTTGCTGATGGGCTCTGCATCCCACAAGAACATCTCCTGCCTCAGCACAGCCTGAAGCAGAGAGCAAAGAGCTGGATTCAGAGATTTCACACCACGAATGCCCAGACCTGAGGACCCCAAGGGTGAATTTCTACACTCCTATGGCTGAGGAAGTTTGGAAACCACAGCTGTTGTTAAGGAAATCACTCTAGCATGTCTCACTTTAAAGACGCTCTTCCATTCTTTTGATTTCTGTGGGATTTGGGGCTGTGGAGCAGTCAATCAAGACCTCTATTTGCACATAAAAACCTCAAGCCCACAGAGGAACATGCATCTGCTTTGACAAAACCTGCGTCAAAGCAGGAGAAAGTACAACTGGTTTTTCCTGTGGCACAGTTTTCTATATGAATATCAGGTTGTGCAAGTTCTTGGCAAACAAACATTTGCTTGGAAGGATGGTTGAAATAAAAAAAAACAAATTGAAAAAGCTGAGAGAGTATTTCCTTGCTTGAAAAAAAATTGTGCAGAAACATCTCTTCCACAGCATAGCTCTGCCTGCATTCACAGCTACAACTGACATGTGAAAGCAAGAAGTACCATTTAGGGCAAGCATTTCCAAAATAAGATATGCTCTTATAAATCTTATCAATTTTGCACTAGAACAAAAGCAATTAAAAGCAGTGCGCTCACAGAAGCAGCGCATTCCAGCAGCTCTTCAGGCGCTACTTGCAGAGATCACTGGACAAGAAACTGAGAAGTGCTGTGACAGGGATTCATCCTGCATGGATCAAGGTTTTAGAGGTATCCCATACTCACATCTTCACTGCAAGTACAGCTCTCAGTTTTGAGGCTGCAGGTCTCATACCTGCACCAGTACTGTGACACCACTTCTGCTGCTCAAGGAAGCTAGGCATCCAAAACAGACTTCATTTTTCCCATGACCTTCTGGAATTGGAAAACAACATTTTTTTTTTTTATCCCAGACCTGCTCAGAATAATAATTCTGCAGATATCATTCTGAGTACCTGCTTCTGTTGCCATGCCAGTGCATTATTAAAAATACCTACAGAAATTACTTTCGAAAGTAACTTACCATTTCCCTTTTTTTCCCCCCTCTCTCTCTTTTCACTTTGTTTTGGTTGAAAAGCAACAGTAGGAAGCCAGAGGTGGGAGGAAAGACATTTTTGTGACAAGACTGCAGAATATGCAGCAGCTCAGAGAAAAACACTTTTTGCCACTCGTTTCTAATCAATAATGCATTTTTTAAAAAATATAAAGATAAACAAACACAGGCACTGCCAGAATAATTCACCTTTGTTGTCACTGTTGTTGTTAAGTAATAGAAATTGTCCCAGAGTTTTGTTTGAGAATCAGTTTGTGCTCTGACAGCACCTCATTTCCTGTGATCTCAAAAACCAAGATATAAGTGCTCTGCCCTTGAATGGTGTTCTTTGGGTTCTGAATTCCTCCCCCTTAAAGTAATAAAGAAACCAAAACATTAAAGGGCTGAGTATCACAGACAGGACAGCTGTTGTTGTTTGTAAATAACAAAGCCTTACTTATAAAAGACTTTAACATAGACTAATCACTTCATTCAGCTTTCCACTCTCCTACTCCTCTGGCATTCCCATCATTTCAGTGGTGTTTCAGGCAGAAAGAGTTTCACTAAATGGGGCTTATTTAGATCAGAGTGGATAAACTAAAACTACTTCTGGATCAACATTTGGGGTTGTTATGTGTGGAAGTCGAACCACACGTTCCATGGCCATTTATCAGACTAAAACCGAAGTCAGGACCAGTTTGGTTCAAGCTGAGGTTCTCTTGACAAATGACTCCAGGTTGCTCTCCATGCTTCAGAAGGCGATTCAGAAACATAACCATACCCTAATACCTGGGTCCAGGGCCCCCAGGCATGAAAGAGTCCACTTCCACCAATTTCAGTGGGGTTTGGATTAGCAGTCTGAGGAAAGTTGAGTTTTTTAAACAAAATTTTCAGCACTCAGCAGCTCCTACTGCAACTTGATAGAAGCCTCTGGAGACCCCAGCTGGCTCAGTCATTTGTAAGTCATGACATTGAACTGGCTTCTAAAACATGAATTTGGGAGTCTATGCGTGCATGTATATCTCTATGTAAACATACACTAAATACTAGGCACAGCTTTAAGGTTAGCAGCATTTTAAATTCAATGTGTCCATTTCATGGTGCTTTGGACACAAGAAAATGAGACTTGGCCACTTCTCACTCACAGTTTAATCCTGTTGTGACTCTCTTAGTTATGGTGGGGCAACTTCCAGTTTACGGGAGGGAAACAAAATGCTGATTTGTCACCAAGGCTGGTATTTTCCTTACTGTCCCTAGCATGATCTTGCAGAGCAATGGGAAGAAGGGAGTGAACTACTGAACATTTGGGGAAACAAATGTGGCTATGGACTTCCAATGTAATGGCACATATTGTGATCTCATCTCTACTTCTGATGATCCCTTCAAGCACCCCCCTATTCTCACCAGTCATTGTGATTCAGTGACTTCAACACACCTGCAGCATGACTGGGGAGTCCAGCAATGAGGAACCAGATGTTTCTGTAGGTATGAGACTGATGGCTGTGAAATCTCTCAGTCTACCTGTCTAATTGCACAGGAACAACAGAAAAACTTACATATTGCACTCTTGGCATGAACGCTAGGAAACTCAGACCAAAAGAGACATTAATCAACATTGCTCTGTCCTTGAGGCTCATCTTATATCCCCCTCCACCCTCCCAATGTTGACTATTCAAAAGGAGCCAAGATGCATGAACAGGATACAACTCCTTGAAACAGATGTGCAAACACCTTCTAGCAGTGCTAAGTACCTCTTATTAGAGAGGCTCTTTCAGGTCCCACAGTCACAACAGTGGAGGGAGGTAAGGTTAAGGACCAGCAGAGAGCAGCCAAGTCACAGACCCACTGGAAAATCAAGTTCTGAGACACACTCAAAGGTGCAAACCTCACTCGGGCTGATCTTGGGCACAAACCCTTTCTGTCTTATTTGCACAAACACTGAGAAGTGCTCATTTGAGCACTTTATTTATTTATTTTTTTTTTTTTTGCACATAACAGCAATTTAAGAGCCTCACCACTGTGTTCACATAAGACTGAAGATTCAGTTTGGCAAAAGATGAATAAGAAAACATTGAGCCTTTGGCTTATCAGTCTGCCTTGTTTCCTCCAATCTCTGCATCCACAACGGGACAGTGCACCTCCCCGCATCCATCACCTGCCAGCTCTCACAGCTCCTGCCTAGCCCACCTCATGATCCTGGCACCAGCCTCCCCTTCACTACAGTGGCCTCTTTTGTCACTTGTCAACTAATTAGACCTTGCAGGCACATTACCAGCCCATGCAGGCTGAAAAGAATTATAGTTTTAAAACAAAATAGGTACCAGATGTTGACTGCATCTTATCCAAAGGAATTTTATGGCAGCTTCGGCACAATCCCAACAGAAGAGCATCTGTGATCTCCAAACTGAGAGATTTCATTAACTCCTCAATAATCCTACATTTCTACTGAGGCCTGGATTTTTCTCATTTCTCCCCTAAACTGTGCATCAGATCTCAATGGAGCAGAATCACTGCCTGTGCCATATAGCAGCATTTCCTGGCAAACAGGACAATATGAAAAGTGTTGGTGTACCCCCAGTCCTCAGCATCAGCACATAAGCAAAGGACACAGATGTAGTTTAGGACTGGCAAAGCACCATATTTCTATGAATTGCACCTACATGCCCCAGTTTCTCTTGGATCTTACCTATGCCGTTTCCAGTATTTCATAGGCCACAGGTGACCACAAATACTATTTTTTCAACATTCCTGTAGACACAGTCTTTGCTATTAAAGGAGAGACAACATAAGTGCTGCTGTTTGGCATGGTACATTTGCTGCTCTGTATGCTGGGCTCTATTTCCAAAGAGGGAAAAAAAGAGATTATCCTATGGAGGTGGGTTCCTGGAAGGCACTGTACTATCCATGTAAGTTGGGATCTACACTGTGAAAAAGCCAGAGCTACACCATGTATGGAGAGCTACCAGCATCAAAGGCAACTTTTGTCTCAGCAAATGGGCACTGTGGCAGACTCAGGCAGTATCCAGTTGTCTCCTGGAAAAGCTTAGGTGTGGTTTGGGGGCTGGCTTTCAGCACCTCATTTCACTTAAAAGATTTTGAAATGCTGCAGGCTCACCTCCTTTCCTTCTGAAGAGGGGGACAGCAGGAGAGCATCTTCCAGCATCCAAATTGCCTAGCAAAGGAAACACAAAGCAATACTTCCTTTCTTGGTTTCTGGCTCTATACATTCCCTTCTCATTTCTTTTTCCTATAGTGACCTAGCCCTGGACTTGTTTACTACAGCTTAAAAGATCATCAGAACATCACAGTTCTTACAACCATCTCTATTCAGCTCCCAACACAATCTCTTCAGCTGATAGAGTCAGGGTGAGCAGAATTTCAGTTGCTGGTAAATGCACACCTGCTCCCTTGGAGACACTGAAACGTTTAAGACGACCTCATACATATCTTCTGTTACTGAAAAATAGAGAGAATCCAACTTGTGGGACAGGAGAGCAGTGGGCAGGGGTTCAGCAGGTTAGCTCCATTAGCCACTGCTCATCAGGTGAGTGTCACTATGAGAAGTTAATGGAGGGAAAGCAAAGAACTGAAAACTGAGAGCTAAATCCCACTCTCAGCTCAACCCTCCAGATGCCAATTTTCCTGCTCTTCTCTCATCACGGGTCTGCCTGGGAGGTTCTCTCATGTCCACAGTTGAGCTCAGGTCCCATTGCATGGACTCCAGCACTGGTGTCCCACTCACACTGTCAGATATATTTTTAATTATTTAATAATTAAATATTTTTATATTTTTTTTAACCATCCATTCCCCTCACACCACAGCCCCTGAGGTGGACGTGGGCTGATGGAGTTGAGCTGTTTAAGAGGATAAGAATGGGCACTCAGTGCTTCTGTCAGGGGCACTCTGAGAGGGCACTTGAGGAGTCAGGACACATAGCTCCCAGCTGTGACAGGGCTGTGGGGCACTGTAAGGTCTTACACCTCACTCACCTGCAGAAGCAGGCAAGCTGAAAGCTTCACTCTTCAGGGTAAAGCAAGAAAACTCAAAGTAAAATTGACAGCAATAGTAATTTTAGTGGAATGGTGTATTATCAGCAGTGTTATTGCATTTACTGCCTTTATTAGGGTGTGTGCACAGTATGTAATAATGTAATTAGATTTCACAATGTGTAATAATGACTTGCATGCAACACAGCAACTGCACATTAGGGAAGGGAATTGGTTCCCATTATGGAGCCAGAACAAACCTTGTGCTATCAGGTGTGTAGTATCAGCCCATCTGTCAGCTGCAGGCCCAGGCTGTGATGAGGACAGCCTGGAGGAGGGATTTCACCCTCTGCAGATCCAGTGATGCCTGATTGACTCCTGCCCCACAGCACTGCCACAGCCCTCACCAGACCCCAAGGGATGCTGGTCGCAGCACCAACAGAGAGCTACCAGGGACCACAAACACATCACAATGCCAGGATAAATCATTTCAGTGCCCCTCCAACAGGGCTCCTTTCAAAGGCCACTCACCCTGCCACCACTGCTAATGAGCACGAGCTGGTCCATTTATTTGCTGCTGCACTTTCCGCAGCAAATCACAGCTTTACAGCAAAGGTACAGAATATGAGAATCACAATTTCATCAGAAAGATTTTTGCTTGTGAACACATTAGTATTTTCCCTGAGCAGTTCCTCCCCCCCCTCAATCTTGCTAGGCCAGAGAACTGCTCTTTCACAGGTCTGCTCTTTTTGTTATTCCCTTGGCTTCGGTGAAATATATATGAGATGACTCAGAGCTTGAACTCCCACTCCATGTTCCTAATACAAAGCTGCCATGTGTCTGGGGACCTCAGACAAGTACTTAATTTTAGATGAGACGTACCAGTGACATCATGCTTTTGATTCCTGCACTGGGTGCATGCAGCAAGCACATGGGGCAATGGCTTGGCCTCACCTCATGGAAAAAGCTGCTTGGTATTCAGCACAGGCAGAGCCACGGGCAGCACTGGTGCAGACCAACAGGAGCACAGCATAGCACTTAACCCCATGCAGCCACAGTGACATGCACTGGAGGATAAAGGAGCTCAGAAGGAAAACGAGTTTTTCCAGGGCCATTTGACGCAGCTGCTGCAGCCCCTGGACACAAAGCTCTAATAAGAGCACATCAGCAGGTAGTTCACATGCCCTTACCCCACACCTCACAACGCAGGTGAGGATTTATACCCCTCACATGCTGAGGGTGTTGGATTGAGCCTCATCACTGAAGACTTCAGCACTCCACAGCAGTGGACATCAGCAAGTGCACCCAATCTGAAGGGAGCACACCACAGCTTCATTTTTAGCTTTTCAGCTAATGAAAGAGACGTGCCTCCTTTTGATTTTGAAACATGACTAACTAAAAGCTCAGATGCATGGAGAGAAGCCTGCAAAAAATACAGGCTCCTGCAGTACCACCTTTTAGATAAGACCATTTCAGTGACATTACACTGACAAATTTGCAGCCTTTCCTACAATTATATATCTCTCTGCACAGCAGGCATTATCCAGAAAGAACCAGGAGATATATTAGCATAGATAAACAGAGCATGAGGCAAGAAGTAAAACTGAGTAGCTCAGACACAAGGCAAACTGCAGAACTAGCACATCAGCAGAGGGATGACTTACCAAGGGGTACAACAGGCTCCTCCTCCCTTAAAAGCTGCAGTCACCTGAAGCACCATCCTACAGGATAGTCTGTGGCTCAGCCAGGTGTGACACATCTGGTGCCAGCACCATCAGCTTCATTCCCTGAGTCTGCACAGAGCATCTACACACCCTGGGCTTGTCCCCAATCTGCTGCTGCTATAGGGTAAGGACAGAGCTACCAACAAGATAGACTCAGAGCCAGTAAAAGCAGTTTTCAGCAAACACTTCTACCAGCTGGCAAAAGCCATTTTTATACAGAAGAATCCTAGGGTATGCTGGGATTTTTTTTTTTATTATTTATTTATTTATTTATTTTTTTAAAGCCAGTGCCAGGTGCATCTCCTAATTGCCTTCAATTGAAGACTAACAAACAAGCTGCAAAGCCTCTCACAGCTGCAGTGCTATTGGTACGTCCTACAGCCCCAGGGACAAATCAGCCCCCGGTGCAAATGAAGATACCAGTGGGTTTCATATCCATTCTAAAGCATAAAAGCCACAAAATCAGTTAATTTCCCATTCCTAATGCTAAAAGGCCAAGAGCTGCCTTCCATACAAACAACTCATGAAGTAGCCCTAATGTTTCAGTTTGTACTGATGGGTTTTGATAAGTTTTGCATCACTCACGCTTACAGGTAGTCCAAGAATAGCAATTAGAAACTTAGTTTTATGCTCCCAAAAATTGTCCACTAGTCCTCGGTGAAATGAGTTGCCTGGGGCTCAGCTGTTCCTGCTGCATTTGCCCACTGCTGTAATTTCCAGGCACTTAGAGCCCCTCTGGTTTGCAGACTGCAGAGCATGGGGAGGCAGAGGGGTCCCATCATTGTGGGAGTATAAACTGTTCTGCTTATGGGCAGCATCTGCCAAGTTGAGCACTGCCAAATATAACGTATTGAAGCTCCTGTCTGTCTGTCACCTTACTGGTATAATAGGTTAGGGAGTCCGGGCTAACCATGTGCTGGGTGATGAAGCAGTGCCTTCAAATGTGCCTGAGCCTCCCCCCCTCTTCACTTCCCTGCATATTACCACCTGCTGCATTACCCGAGGTTAACTGGGATGCTCAGTTCTGGAATTGGTGCTTTCTCACAGGGGAAGCGTGCAGCGAATGCCTCATGCCCCAAGGACGGCCAAGCTGGCAGTGGGGCACCACAGCAATCATAGAATCATGAAGGTTGGAAAAGACCACTAAGACCATTTAGTCCATCCCTATCCCATTCCCACCATGCCCACTGACTGTGTCCCTCAGTGCCGCATCTCCACAGTTCCTGAACACCTCCAGGGATGGTGACTGCACCCTGGGCAGCCTGTGCCAGTGCCTTATTGCTTTGAGAAGAATTTCTTCCTAATATCCAACCTGAATCTCCTCCGGCACAACTTAAGGCCATTCCCTCTCATCCTATCGATGTCTCTAAGCCATGGTGCATGATGGTGACTTTGGCACACTGCCACTCAGATCTCCTGTATGAGGGTCAAATGGGTTTTATGCAAAGTATCGCAGTCGCTAATTGCAATTACCAGAAAGCAAATACAAGAGAGCTTGTTGATTGCCGGTAAACAAAGGCACTTCGGAAATCTTGGATTTTCACTATAGATGGAAGCCTATAAATTTAAAAATAGACACCATGTTATCGTTTACAATTTTCATTTGCTAACAAATTCTGCTAAACAAAATCAGTGGCTAAGTAAACATTTATACATAAATAAAACAGTGAAGATCTCTTCAGTTATTGAGATGCTGCCGGCTCAGTCTCTTGAAAATAACACAGCAGTGAATTCTGTTGTTGCAGTGCATGTCAATCCTACCTTGCCTCGAAGTCTTCGCCACTCATCCATTCGCACGAACCCATCAGCTCATTTTGGTCACACTGGCAATACAGAAACGTCACTAAAATCATTGCCTGAAAGAGGTCCCAGGTTAACCCCTCTTGGTGCTCTCCGTCCAACAGGGATGCAGAGCTGCAGCACAAGCAGCAGGGGCAGGCCTGTAATGAGCCGGCGTGGATGGTAGAACCTGGTGTATTATTCATTTTAGACGGTACCCAATTCTTTTTCATAATGTACATTTTATTAATGCTCTCCGTGATAGCTTTTCATACCGTTTCATCAACAGGAGTACAGTAATTACAATGTATTAAGATTCATTCCATGCCTGAGGAGTAAGGAAGTCCACCGAAGATACGCAAAGCGAGTGAAACATAAATCACTGTTGACTTGGGGCTGGCTTGAACCAAACCTCTGCCCGGGGAGCAGCATGACTTGGGGATGCTAATGGGATGCACTGGCTTTGCCAATTAATCTCGGATCCCTCCAGCTGTGGCTGGTTGCATTATCCCATGTCATGGTGGTTCATGTCTGCAGCCGCCAACCTGCATGCCATTGGGGTGGAGGGGCTGGATGGGATTTGTCATTTTTGTTAGGACTTAGGCTGGGCTCTGAGCTGTCACCATCGGTGACAAAGTGTCAAAGTGCACCCATTGCCACTGCTGGCTGTAGAATAACTCCTCTAGACATCATGCCAAAAGCTTTGGGTGCAGGAGGACAGGGTTATCTCAGGAGAAAAACTCAGAGGGAGGGCTCCAATAAGGAAAAAGCAACCCAGCTGCTTTCCAGTGATCTACTGAAAAAAAAACCAAAAACCTGAAAAAAAACCCAGGGTATTTCTGCTTTCAATCACAGCCAGCTTCTACCCAATGCAGCACCCCACATTTCCCCAGGCCAGGATTCAACACTAAACTTTTGGGCTGTAGAAAGCATAGGGCCATCTCCTTGGGCTGAAATCTTTCATAACTCTTGGGAGTTTTTTTTCTTTTCTTCTTGATTTACTGGCTGGTTTCCAGAACCTTTCTGGCACAAAGCAGGGGGGTGTTCATTTTTTTTCCTGATTTTCATAGAATCGTAGAATCATAGAATCACTAGGGTTGGAAAAGACCTCTAAGATCACCAAGTCCAACCACAAGTCCATCCCCACCATGCCCACTGACCACGTCCCCCAGTGCCACATCTCCATGTCTCTTGAACACCTCCAGGGATGGTGATTCCACCACCTCCCTGGTCAGCCTGTGCCAACATCTCATCACTCTTTCTGAGAAGAAATCTTTCCTATTTTTCTCTCTGGGAAAAAAAAAAAAAAAAAGAAGAAAAAAAGGTGACAGCTTTTTATGTCTGGAGGAAGTTATTCTGGGTCATTTTTTCAGAAATGTCCTTTTTTTTTTTTTCGGTCTGGTATGTATTTTCTATCTGCTGCATGAATTGGACTCAGAGTAAATAAGGAAGAAGAAGCCTTTGAGTTGTGCAGGGTTAAGGTGAAACCTCATGGCTCCTCCGCCGTTGCCATATTCTTCAAAAACCTGTGCTGAAGCACAGCCCTGCTTGCTGCGTGGCATTGCAGCACTGAGCCGAAGAGTTGGCCCAATGCCATTCAGGATCTGGTGGTTTTTTTTTTTCTTTCTTTCTTTTTTTTTTTTTTGTTCTCCTTAATTAATGTTAAAAGACTCAGGGGAACCACACCAACACGGCTTGTATCCCTCATGATGATGCTGCCCATCCCACCCACACCTGAACCAAAGTACCCAAGCCCCCAGTGGGTATAGCTCCATGGGGAGAACAGAGGCCAGAAAGTCTTCCCTGTTGGTAGGAGCAAAGGAGAAACTCCTACCGAGTCCTCTGCCCTCCATCCTCTGGCTGCCTCCCATGTTGCTGCAGTATGGCTGGGCTGCAGGACCCTTGCCAGGCTCTGTGTCCGTCTATCCCCGGCTGAGCTGAGGGAGAATTGTGATCCGCGAGAAACTAAGGCTTATTTTTACAAAAAATATCTCTATTTACACATGACAATAAAATCCAAGCGACACTTCCCAGAAGCCTTTGCTAGGTACGTGTGCTAGTCGATCCCTATTTACAAGTGATGGCAATTCACCTTCATCTGGCACGAGGGTCATTTCTTTGTATATTTTTTCCTTCCCTGCTTGACCCCCTGTATTTACAGCAGGGATCTGGTTGCAGCAGAGCAGGGTCCGGGAAGTGAGGCAAGCACACTCATGTCTGTGTTTTCCAGTCAAGAAGCTAACATTAGTAGCAGACAGAACTACAAAAGAATTTCTTTTTGCCAGTTCTGCTCATCTTAAAAAAAAGCAGCAAACCAGCCAAGCAAGAAGGTATGGTCCTCAGTGCAGCAGAAAGCCTGGCCAGGCTGGTTTCTCCTTGAGGATGACAGGGTTTGCTGAGGATTCTCTCGAGGCTGGTGGCTGGGCCTCTCCCATTGGGCCATCCTCTGCAGGGATGGGCAAACCGAGGCAGTGAGGAGCTGGGACGGTGTGGTGCAGAAGCTAGATGACGCTGTCTTCCATGGTGACCCTCCTGAAGACCGGCTCCTGCTTGGGCATCCGGCCGCTCTCTGTGGAGAACAAGGGGAGAGAGGTAAAGCCCAGAGCAACACCTCACAGCCAGCCAGGGGGCAAACCAGGTGAAAACCTCTGTGATCACAGAATCATAGAATAGTTTGGGTTGGAAGGGACCACAAAGATCATCTGGTTCCAGTCTCTCTGCCTGGTTGCATCACCACCAGATCAGGCTGTGCAGGACCCCATCCAATCTGGCCTTGAGCGCCTCCAAGGATAGGGCATCCACGGCCTCTCTGGGCAGCCTGTGCCAGTGCCTCACTGTCCTCTCAGTGAAAAATGCATGCTTTTTTTAGGAGCATCTTGAACCAACCAAAGGGTCTGGAGGATGGGCTGTGCTCAGGTGCTCCCTGCTCCTGTGGTGAGCATGGCTCCAGAGCCACAGCCCTGAGCTTGTACCAAGCTGTGGGGCTTGCTGGAGAAAAAGGCAATTTCTGTGGGTTCCCCACTTTTTAATCAGTAGGAATCACTGCAGAGTAAACAGATTTGTTTTGATATCAGACATTATCTGAAGGGTACTTCACAGGCTGTCTCTGAGAGCTCTACCGTACAGCTGTCTCTGTAATAATTGCAGCTCCAGGAGGAAAACGCCTGCTTGCAGGGGCACGGGTCAGGAGAGGCAGCCATATGCTACCAGGGGTGAAGCGGACACGTGCAAGAACACTCAGGGAACGATTCAGGTAACAGGCTCCCTTGACGTCCAGGGAGAGGTTAAGGTAGGCCAGACATACTCTGGAAGAGAATTACAGCTGTTTTTTAAGGGTAAATCACTTCACCCCATCTCCTGTCCATCCAATGGCCAGCAAATTCCTGCTGCAGCAAATCTCACACAGAAAGTGCTACCAGGAAAGTGATGGGGGTAGAACCAGAAACTATTCACATTTATCCCTCAGCTTGGCTATTTTTGCTGCTCTTTAAAAAGAAGGAAAGTTCTTCCTTTCCTTGTAGCTCATCACTTTGTTCCAGGCAGTGGGATGCACTTTCTCCTTTCATTTCTATGTTGCTTTGTATTACAACAGCTAAAATGTTCGGGTGTATACTGTATGTTGGGGAAAAGAATCCAAAATCCCACCTATTGGATATGAGGCACTCTTTAAAACCACACTATCCTTTTGCATGCATGTATGAATGGCAGCAATCAGGAGCCTGCTGAGACGGAGGCTGTGGGAAGGTGGAACCCAGGTGCGTGCAGGGCTGGGAAGGCACAGTATCAATGTACTACGTCATTTATCTATCAGGGAGAGCCTTGCTAACAGGGCTGCTAAGCTTGAAAAACATATAGCCCTTCCTCTCCAGAGAGAAAACTATGGGGAAAGCTCCTTTTATCTCCCATAAACTTGGCCCAGCTAATGAAGTTGTTGACCCCTCGTCCCCCAAAACCCATTTATCAGTAGAGGTTAACAGAGACTCATGCCTGCTGAAAGGCAAAGCCTTTGCTGCAACTAGGACACAAAGCCTCCAAAGCACAGGCATTTGCTCTTGCATTGAGCTTTCCTGCCATAGGGACCTGAACTAAATTCTGCACGAGATGCCTTGGGGGGAGGTGGGAGAAGGCAGTATGAAAACAGCTTCATTATAACCATAATTTACCCATGGAGCATCATGCTGCTGGAAATAACTTTTCTGAAGTTGTAACAGTACATACATTTGACTGTAAGCAGCAATGGAAGATACTGGGTCATCTGTATGTGTTCAGAGCAATGCAGCATTGCTTTTCTGTACCAGAACTCTATGTTTAACATGCTGTCCTGCCAGTGTGAGTGAGGCACGTACGGCACTGAGGGAAGCCATAAATATTCAATGCTTTAAGACCAAAAAGAAAGAAAAAAGGAAAAGACAGCTGTAGACTCTCACTATATTCATTCTTGTCACCAGGATGCAACAATTTGCCCATTAAACAAAAGTGGATGCTTCTTCTCTTTGGGCATAAGATTGCTTTTATGGGACGTGGGATTCAGGCCTCATCCATAACGTGGCCATGCACATCAGCTGGGAGGCCGTGCAGCTCTGCTCCTGCATTTCAGTTGTTGCTTTGGGTTTAAGCAGCACTGTCAAAAAGCAAGCATTTGCTTCCAGCACATAATAACTGCTCTGGGTTTACCAATATATATATATTTTATTATCGAGGTTTTAGTTTGGGTTTTTACATGTGTACAGAGTATTTAAGGAGTAGAAACATAAGAAAAGAAGTGAGGGAGGGGGGAAATCAAAAAGACAGCAAATAGTTAGGAAACTGAGTTGTTTTGCTGGCATTGTGCTGGAAGAGACTATCACCGTCTGGAGTACTAAATACAACTAACAGTAACCACCTGTTAAGAGCTATTCTGGTGTGGAAGGGCAAGATTTCCAAGTTCTGGCTATGCTGAATAGCCTCAATATTTCAGCGTTAATCAGACCATCTCCCCTGAACTGGGAAAACATGCCACCAGCTGTATGACCCCACACATCCCCAGGACATGCTGCCCCACTGAGTGCTCATCCAGCCCCGGCTCAACACCCAGCAGCAAAAACCAGCTGCAGAGTGAGGGCTTCCCCGTCCTGGGCCCGTAGCCCCACTTGCTTTTGCTGGTATCCCTGCCCAGGATGCCCACCGACAATGTGGCTGCTGCCTTCTCTGGCAGCATTAATCACTGGTTTTATCTGCTTTCAGCTTTGTGCTGCAGGATGTTCTCAGCTCCGTTACCAGAGAACCTGTGCCGACACGACGCTTGGAGAATGTTCATGAGCACAGACTATTTAAACCCTAAAATATTCATTGAATAAAATTTGCATAGAGTCTAGCTGAATGCAGCAGGTAGCTAAAAATAAAGAACTTTTCAAATGGAAGGAGGAGATCAGAGTGAGACAGATGACCAAGCCACTGCTCTTGGACTCTCCTGAGACAGCTTTTAATAAGACAAGCTATCCTTACATTCCTGTTGTGCAGGCAAGTCTGCAGGGTATTATATTCTTTATGAAATGTCAAGATCAAGAGTGTGTGAGGGCAACAGGGACACAGGCAGGGACATAAGGACCCTCATCACTCAGATTTCAGGGAATTAAATGCAATCACTAGGAGGAAAAGAGAAGCACCGTAGTAAGCAATATTGCCTATGTGGTGTTTCCAAAGCTGTGATGAACACCCTAAACTTCTAGCCTACATAGTCTTGTAGTCTTTCTTGTCATGTCTTGTCTCTCCTTCACAAGTTTACAGTCTCATGCAGCTTGTCCCTTATGGCTCTTGCAGAAAATTAGCAGCACTGCCCTTCAGAGCCTAAATGTCCTTAAGCAGTAGGAAACTTAGTGGTAGCCCAGCAAAATGGTGCATCCAGTAGCTATGAGGTCTGACATCTGATATGAGATTACACAAAGAAAGTAACATTGCTTATGTGCAGGTTAGAAGGAGCATGGGAAAAAGAGATTTGCTACTTGCAAAATGTCCCAGGATGATGGGACATTGCCTGCAATTCTCAGTGCTCACCTCGCAGCCTTGCACTTCTCCATTTCCCTTTCCCACCTGTAAGCAAGACTTTCAGAAGAAAGGATGACTCAAGCTGTGCATTGTCATTGGAAATCCTCACTCCATACATGCCCAGCAACCAGCATCTCCTTAAAGTGGTCCCACGCTTCCAGCAGAGAAGGTCTGTATATAAGATCGATGGCTCTGCAGGACCAAGCATTTCTTTTTTGCCTCTACACTGTTTTCCATGGAAAGTTGGATGCTTATTGCAGTCAAATGAAGCTTCAATATTCTCTGAAGGTAAATCTTTTTTTTTTTTTTTTTTTTTTTTTTTTTTCCCCTTTCTTTCTTTCTTTTAACAAAGCTCTAAAAAATAAGATCCCTCTGATACACGGCTGTTTATCCACTTCAACCCAGCTGGCAAAGTTGTGTGCTCCAATCATAGGTACGGGATTTAATACCATAATTGTTACTGCCTCTTCGTCAAGCCATTGTGTGTACCACACGCTGTTCTCTTGCATCTCCCTGCCTTTGCTCAGCATTAAGAAATGCCTCAGAAGTTCTGCAGTTCCACCTCCCACTCTGACAGCATTTTAGCCTTCAAGGGCTTCAGCCAAGTTTCGTGCTGCAGTCTGCACAAAGGACACCGCTGTGTTGCCAGTCAAATTACACTTACGTCTACTGAGTTACTTATCAACAAGTAGAAACCTTCACCACGCCAATAATGAACTATCTGACATGATAAGAAACTGTCTCAAAGAGGAAAAAATGAAAAAAAATTACCTCCATCTTGCTCCCTCCCTCCCCAAACCAAATGACAGTCTTAAAACATATTTGCCTTGATGTAATTAATGATATCTATTTCCCCTCTGTTTTGTGATTCAGCTGTTTCAAAATTTGTAAGAAGCACCAACAGTGAACCCTGTGGTGCCAGCTCAGCCTGGGGATGGAAATAATCAGCTTGAAAATAAACAGTGGTTTCTGCAATCAAAGTGCTAATAGGCATGGTTGCTGGAGGACAGAAGCTCTCGTGAGAAGGGATGGAGAAGGGGAAAAAAGCCTGTTTCCTGCTGAATCAGAAATACATGGGAAGGGGCTAGGTGAGAACGACCATTTGGACTGAAGAAAGCCAAAGATATTTAGTAGGACACAGTCATCTCATAGCAAATCCACTCCTGGTTTATTCTTGCAGTTTCAGGCACACTGCACTGATCACCCACCTCCCATTTTATCATAGCAGTATTTGTTACAGTGGATCTCACCCTCTGTAGGAGTTTAATCCCAGCAAATCCTTGAAAAATCACTTTTTGGAGGCTAATTTGTGCAACACAGAAGAAGGTAGAAGAGCTTTAACTTTCTCCAAAACAGAGGTACTTCAAGGCCTCACAGCCTCAATTGGACTGTGGCTAAGATTGGTTTGGCTATGGGATCTGAACAGTGTGTGCATGAATCTACCACTTGCCTCCCAACTAAGTCCCTGCTGGCACAGAAAATAAAACCACACAAGAAGGCAGTTAGTTAGAAGCCATTGGGGCAGCAGTATCAAGAGCAAGGCCACAGCCGGTGGCTGTTTTGCTGTGATTCCCAAACTACTGGTAGGAAAGGCCAAAATCGAGACCTGGCAGGAGGCACAGCCTGGTCAGAAATGAGGTCTCCTTCCCAAGGCATTTTGGCCTGAGCTGTTGGCTGCAGGAACACCTCACATGGCTCAGGACAGCCCTTGCACAGACCCAGTTGCTCTGGAGGGACCTGAACAGGGGCTGGGTGACCGGGAAGTGCAATGGAGTTTCTAGCACAATGTTGCCCGGGCTGGCAATAGAACCTTTGGCGAAGGATAGCTCTGCATACGTCTGGAGCAAGAAAATAAAGAGACAGCAAACAATGACTGAGGCCTAACGGGGACTTGTTTTACTCTTTGACATGCTACCAGCGGTATTTAATCTCAGAAGAATCAAAATTAAAAAATAAAAAATAATTAAAAAATCATTACAATGATTAAAAAGACACATGAAATACTATGCTCAAATCATCTGCATGTCATTGTCTAGTTTATACAGTAGGCACAAAACAGACCTAGGATAACCTGCAAGTAATATGGGCCAGCTTTGTTCTCACCCAGAAACAAGTGCTGCTAGCCTCATACTTCTACTCAGCTGTAGCTGGGTAACGTTTGTGCTTAAATTGCTCAGCCAGGCCTTCTCTCTTTGGCATTGCTCACCCATGCCCTAAAGAAGTTGGAAACTTGTACTGAAGACAGCAATGGAGAAAGGAACAACAGAGAAGAGCGATTAATTGTACAGTACATACATACAGTGTCTTCTAAATTGTGATCAGTTGTTTATTGGTTGGCAAACAAGCTTCACTTTTACAACAAATATTAGTAATGAGGTCATTCAACTGCTGAGACCATACAAAATGATCATAAATTAAAAACAAAAAGAAAAAAAAAGAAAAAAGAAAAAAGAAGGAATTATACTCCGTGCTGCTAATTTACCTCCGGAAAGCCTATGTTACTTAAAATTGTGTCAAATAAATAACTTTCCTGTTAGGCAAAATAATGAACAGAAGACTTTTTTTTTTTTTTTCTTTAAAAATCACTGCAAAAGTACTTTTTAGATCACTACGCATCAATCAATTTTCTTCTTAACCACTGCAGTACAAGTGCCTAAACGGGGACCAGACGGGGCCGTGAAGGCCCTTAGCTCCTATGGGGAAATCGCCGTCTCATGCAGAAGCCCCGCTACGACTACAAAAACCTCTTGGCTTCTAGATGCGAACCTACGGCCTGGGTGAGGGGCTGCTTGCCAAAGATGCTTCACAGGATTCTTGTTACGATCGGTTGTGCACTGTAAACATAAAGTTTGCCCTGCTCTATTCTGCAAAAAGTCTGCCGGCCATGTGGCGGCTTGAGAAAGATACACGATGAGGAAAGAAAAGACTCTCTTGGTTGGAAAGAAACTGCCATCGCATTCCTAAAAATGGTCCTTAGAAAGTGGTGTTTGTTTTTCTGCCCAGTGAGACTTTTTACCAGGATGGGAGGGACGGAGGGGAGAGGCAAAAGGAAAGAAAAGAAAAACAGGAGTTATGAAAAACCTTGCTCCTACTGGTAGACAAACTTACAAGACCAGCACAACAGAAAAAGTTCTTATTTTTTTCCACTACATTAACAGGGACGCAAGTTCTGGAGGAACAGAAAGCAGACTATATGTGCAATGCTAGTATCTGTACATTACATAGAAATTGTTCGATTCTCTTTTTCTGCCATTAGTTTTGATCGTCAGTTAATACAGCAAAACATAAAATATGCCTTTAGCATATAATTCTAGGATTCCCTTCCGTATTAATTTTTGTTTCGGTTGCTCCCGCAGCGAAGGGCGCTGCGATCAAACCGAGATGTGAGTGACCAAACCCCGTTGCACGATCCAGATTTGTAACAGACAGTTTGCTAGCTTGTTTGTTTTGTGCAGCACTCCCACCTAGATGCGTCATCGCTACTAGTTTCAAATGCACATTTTTGGCCTTTTTTTTTTTCTTTGCTTTTTTTTTTTCTTTCTTAAATCAGGTCCTCAGTATTAAGAGCAACACAGCATCAAGGATCGTTTAAACAAATACAGCATAACTTGAGAAGGCCACGAAGTGTGCCGTTATCTGTCCTATCTCTTTCATTAACATAATGAAGTCTGTCTGAAGGGAAGGAGGATGGGGAGGGACTGGGGGGAGGGAGGGGGAAGCAGTTCCTGTTCTCTCCGGGCTGGCCTAAAAATTCCAGTAAAAAAAGTCCGAGAGTTTCATTTCGCTTAGAACAGCATGAAGATTTAGGAGTACACACAATATTACCACTGCTTGTATTAACTCAGAACAGTAAACCGAGCGTTACGGAGGGGCCGTGGGTGTCCGTTTGCTTCATTTTTGCTTAACCTTCTATAGACTAGTGACCAAATGAGCGGGTCCTTTCGCACTGCCGTCCGGGGAGGTTCCCTCTTTGTTCGGCGGGACTATAAAGCCATCGCTGCTGCCTCGGCCTAGCTGGTAGTACGTGTGTAGCTGATGGACGTGGTTCCTGGAGCCGAGGTTGGGCATGCTCTTGTAGTAAACATCATCGGCGTCGCCGCTTTTTGCCGGCGGGGGGTCGGTCTGGGTGCTGGCGGCAACGCTTTCTGCCACGGGCATGCCGGCCAGCGCAGGCATACTGGTGTACAGAGAATCCCTGTTCGGCGACTGGAGGTCGTCCGTGTGCTCATTGGTCAGCAAGGGGAAAAAGCTCTCGCTGTTGTCCTGTGGGATGCGCCGCCGGCTGTAGAGGTGGGGCTGGGGGCCGTCGGCCGAGTACACGCGGGGGGGCAGCAGTGGGGCGTCCGACTCCTCATGGATGAGCTCCAGGCCCAGGCTCTCCTCGTGGGTGAAGGAGGTGGCGTCGTCCAGCACGATGGCGTCGTCCTCGCTCCCGCCGCCCACGCTGTTGACGAGTTTGTTCATCAGGTTGCGGCTCTGCTCACTGGAGCGCTCGTGGTTGTTCAGGTAGGAGGGGATGTAGTTGGAGGTGAGTTCCTTCAGGATCTTTTTCTCGAGGGCGTTCTCGGTGTGGTTGTACCCGCGGTCGAGGATTTGCACGCAGTTGCTGAGGTACTCGCCGCTGGCGATGCTGTAGCTGTTGCCGTGATTACCATTCAGTGGTAGAGTATCCGTGACACTTGTATCCCTGGCATTGTTCAGAAGCCCCTCTGAAAAACATTACACAAGAGAGGGTGACTTGTACAAACAGGACACTCACGCGGGACGTGCACACTCACACCCTTCCTAGGCTGCCACAGGGCCGGGGGGAAGCGAGCGGCGTGCCGTCTCAGCACTGGGGAGAGTGCTTCGGCCCAGGCGTGAGGGCGCGGCTCCGCTTCGCTGGCTTAAGGCCTCACTGCAGGCTTAGGGCCTAGCTGCTGGAAAATGGAGGGCAATAGCTAGCAGGAGGGAATAGCCTCTCCCTGCCAGTATTTCCTCTGGCTGTTGTGCACTGCTGCTTCCAGAGGCTCTGGGATTTGCTCTACATGTTCTCTGGGAGCTGAGCGATACATGAGCCTTAGCTGGGCCGAAGTGCCCTTGCTGCAGGGCTTTGGCAATTCACCCCAGCTGAGGAGAAGTATTTGCTGTGTAGGTTAATCATCAGCTGAACTTCACTTGGGACTGTATCCTTACTTTGGAGGGGGGAAATAAATCTGCACTCCCCATCAGAGGAAAGGCATGAGTGCTAAAGGCAAGATTTGTGATTAGCTTGTGCAGCCAGCACAGGGCCACAAAGTGCTTCCTGTCCAAAGGATTTTTGGAATGAGGCTAAATGTCCTACTCCTCCTGGCCCAAGGGCACGGCCAAAATGATTTACTTGATCTTGGTCAGCTGGGAGTTTCCTAATGCAACCAGTACTGGGACAGCTGTAGCAGGGCCTTGCACAGCCTTTAAAAATACCTTCCATCTTCCTTTCCAAGTGAAAGCAGAAGGAAGAGCAAGTACCGTCACTGCCATAGTATGGCAGACATGGCGGGACACACAATGGGGTCGTGGGGACACTCCTGAGCCTTTCTTGCCAACCTTCTTCCCTGCCTCCTGTCTTTGAAGAGGCAGCCCAAGGAAATTCAGATGCCTGGCTTGCACAAAGAATGTATATATGCACAGACAGCTGCATAAATGAGACCTCTGAATTTCAGCAATGAACTGGCCTACTTGCTACTGTACCACTGACTGCTGTCTCATTTTTGCTGGCCTGTCAACACAGCCAGCAAAAGGCTGGGGCTTGATGCCATCCTTAATTACGCTATGGGGTATGGTGGAGCAGGTAGGCAAGGGAGAAGAAACCCAGGCCACAGGCAGGTTAAGCTGCCACACATTATTTTTTTTTTTATTATGGCATCCCCAGAGCAAAGACAGACGTGGGAAAGCACAAAATCCCGTATCGACCTTTCAGCTAAGGGCCGCGGGTGTTGCCGAAAAATCATAAGCAACTCCCAGCAAGCAGCAGTGGATTAGAGGAGCCATTAGCCGACAATTTAACAGTTGCTCTTACCATGCTTGGTACATGGCATGTGTACCTTCTGAAAATACAGGATTCGGTCTATATCTGCGATGTCATAGTTGTGCATGACAACGGCTAGAAAGCGCTAGTGCAGGCTTTTATTCTTTCTTTTGAGTGAAATGCCCAAATATGTCTGTTGCTTTTTAGGTTTCTGAAGCTTGGAAGGTGATGCTGTATCCCGGGTTTCCAAACAAACAAGGGAGCTATGCAAAAAGTCAACTAGCCATCACAGACATAGAGCAAAGCCACTTATTTTCATGTTGGAAGCTCTCCAAATGAGCCATGATGTCTGGGAAGAAATGGGAAGTGAGCATTTTAGGGGAGGATCGTAGGCAATGGGTGACGGACACAACAGCATCTGTCTGATAGCTGAGTGCCGTATGCATTGAGGCACCAAGCAATGCTTCTGCTGCCAATGCATAGAGCCGGAGGCTGCGAGGGTTCAGAGGGAAATAAATGAAGGCATCACATGTGAAAACAGAGTGGGCTCTGTAATTAAACAAGCCATATAAAAATGCAATGACCTTGCAAATCAAAAGGTGAAGTTTAAAAGAATTGCACGCACAGCTAAATGAGAAACTAGTTTGGGTAAATGATACCACAAAAATGGGAAATAAACAAAGAAAGCATCATCTAATCTTAACTATATATATATGTACACATATATATATACACACACACATACACACGCATACACAGATATATACATATGTATATTCATATGCTTGAGATTCTTTTGATTTCAAAACTGTGAGATGAATTTCCTTTATTAACTACATCATCTATATGTGATGCAATAAAAGTGAACTAAAAAAAATTACATTTGATATGCAATGTTTAGCTTTACTCCCATACTTGTCTCTCTGTAGGGCTCTAAACGACAGCATGAAGAAAAGGAAAGAAAAACAACAAGTAAGCTTACAGCGACAGTAGGAGAAACATGAGTAAAAAGCAAATTGATGATGTGCAGAAAAGAGAGTTAACGGAAATAATTTTCACTGCCCAGAGTACATGAATTTGTTACATGGTTTATTTCAGGTTAAAAATATTGACATTTCAGACAGAAAAGTATTTTACCCGCAATATCAATGGACTACAGTTTTATTGAAAATATAATCACATTTAAAACTTTATCCAATGCCATTATAAATGTTCAGCGTGCAATACATCAAGAAATAATCCCTGGAAATTTTAAGAGAAGTCTAAAGCTGGCAATGGTCATGCTTGAAAAGACAGGCACTGTCAATGTCATTTCCAGAGTCTTAAAATGAATGGCTTTACTTACTGATAGTTCTAATAACCCCTGGCAGTTGAAACTGAAATCCATTTCCTTGCTAAACTGTTTTGCTGTCCATCCTTTGCAACAGTGCTTTGCAAGAGTACAACTTAGCTCATCATAGGGCTGTTGGCATTTAAAAAACTTTTGCAAGGAAGCATTTCCTTTCTGTTCTTTTTATAACCAAACACATGGAAAATTACATGGACTTTGCAAGCAAATGTGAGAGAAATAGTAGTTCGAATAATGGCATCTCTAAATGAAGCTGTTGAGAAGGAAGGGTTAAAAAAAAAAGCAGAGCCAGAGATGAAGATGAAGAGCCATTGTTAACTGTCAGCTTCTCACTTTGCATTGGTCTGTGGCACGCTGTTATTTAAGCAGAGCTTGTTACGTGATTTCCTTCTTCTCTTAAACTTATCAATCACAAAAGCAGTTAGGCCATTTTGAGACGCTTATGCATCCAAGAGACCGAGTGAGTACACATCCATCAGATGCAAAGGGCAGTGAGCGCTTCGCACGTGCCGCGGGGTGCCAGGCTCCTCACCTACCATCTCCTCCTCCTTTTACACTCTGTCCTGTGAAGGAATTGGTTTTGTCACTAGTACATGGCCTCTGGCCTGTTGGGTTTTCATTCCCAGCCTCTTTACAATGCTTTTTAGGGTTCCCAGCCCCTGCTGAGACGGGGCAGCTTCACCTTGAACAGAGAAGGTATTTTAAAGCACGGAACTGGAGAGGAGGAAGGAATGGGCAGACCACCCCAGACTCCACATTCATCCTCTTTATAGTGTCCTGTCTCTGTCAACGGCCAACACTAGATGTGGTAGATGAAGGTGCAAGAAAATCATGTGGAATGAGTTAGTAGGGCAACATTAGCTAGCATGGCTTCCCTGCACACCAATCCTGGCCAAAGCACACTCGTAGATGGTGACAACATCTACTTTTACAATGCGTTATCATTGCTTTAGCCAGGTTGCTGGTGCAGCACCCTTAAAGCGCAAAGAACCCAAATGGGTTTTGCTAAGTTTCCTTTCCACTGCTGGTTCTCCTAATATGCACACTTTGTAACAGAATGCTTTGTCCCAGGATAATAGCCAGTTTGAAAAGCAAAAGCTATACCACTTTCTTTGCTCATTAATTAACTTGCAGCCTCCTGAATATAATGGGTTGTGTTCTGCTGCCTCTGAAGTCAATGGCAAAGCTCCAGTGGCTTAAATGGGATCAGTAGTGGTCACACTCTCTTTAATCTCCTAGGGATGTAGGCTGGGCTTTCTCTGTCATCCATCTGGCTGTGTTGCACTGAATAGCACGTTCAAATCAATAACACTATTTGTGGAATAATGTACTGTTAACTCAGGTAATTGTATCAGAATCCAGTCTCATAAACTAGAAGAACATAAGATTATTAAAATGCACGTAAAACCTTTTGTCACATTTCTGCTCAAATCACTTTTGTCCATTTGAGGCACCCAGACCTGAACCTCAGGACTTGCCTTAAGTTAGATACTGACCCAGTATTACCTGCTGCTGCTTGATTTCTAAGTCCCTCAAATCTCAGTATTATCATGCAAGAAGACATACAGGATATCAAAGCTTGTTTTGACATTTGTGGTACACTAAAGATCTTAAAATTCAGAGCATTTCATGTTTAACAGTAGCCCCTTTTTAGAAGACATTAGTGGAAGCAAATTTATTGCACAACGTTAGCATAGCTTAAGAAATTTATGAACAACAAAAAGGTCAAACACACGTGTTTCCTTGTGGATTGAATGAAAATACCCTATTGATACAGTTCAATGTCTATGTCTGTTATAAACAATGCACTGCTATTTAGCACAATGGGGGTTTTACTGCTTGCATTATAACCATCATTACTCTCCCTTCCTTAGGGATCCTTTATGGGAAATGGGCTCCTTCATTGGAGGGGAGAGGTGAAAGAGTGCTAACCCCCACAGGACATGGTAGAGCAGGATGGAGCCAGAAAGCTCCACACCTCAGCTGCTCTTCTGTCCCAGTCAAACACCTCTGCCTGGCCTGGGCAGCAGCACCAGGACAGCAACCTACAAATACTGCCTGCCCCCATAGCTGGAGCAGAGAGACACGCACACTGGGGACAAGAGACTGACCTCACAGTGGAAGCCTCAGCTGGATACGACTGACTCTACCTGCTCACTTCTCATTGCCAGAACAATGTGCCAAGAGCTCTGAGCTTCCCTACACCTTTTTCCATTCTTTCTTTCTTTTTCCTTTCTAATAGCATATACAAAATGTATTAATGCAAATGGCAAAACATTTCCTCCAACGTCTAAACTCTGCTCTTTGGAGCTGACCTACTCTTCTTCCTTCAGCTGTCATTTTTTCCTACAAATCAAGGCTGTTTTTGCTTTGTTTGGCATTTTTTTCTTGTGCAACCCCCAGAAGACATGCTGGTATGCTGCTGACCACATTTCTGTCTGCCATTTCAAGCAAGAGGAGCTTTGGTGTCAAAGGCCATTTTAGCTTCACTTACCTTCAGAGGTGTTCCTGCTTCTGAAATGAATGGTTTAACAAGGAAATGTGCTGACAACAAAGAGAGGAATGGATACATCTGACAAAACACACACACAAGACCAAAACAATACAAAAGCAAGGAGATTAAAAAAAAATCAAAACCACTGTGAATGCTTTGAGTAGAACTGATGAGTGTCTCTCAAAGTGAACTTGATTGCTCATGGAAAAAAGCCTACAGAAAATGGAAAAATGCACTGAAATGAAAGGAAAGGGAGGATAGTTTTTGTGCCCAGTTCCAAAAAACAAAGTGTGTGTTTGAGGGGGAAAAAAATAAAAGGAAGAAAAAAAGAAAGAAATGGGGCAAAAATAAGCCACAGAAAATGGAATTCTCACTAGAAAAATTAGAGAGAAACTCCAGCACACCTTGTGCGTTGTACATGCTGACAGAAGGGTTGTTATAGACCGCCGATTCCCCGAGCAATGTATTATAAGGGTTGTTAGTGCCATGAGGACGAAGCAGAGCATTGGTTATAAGATGATTAGCCATGGCTCCTGGAGCAGCCCGATAGGAAGACAGAGAAAAAACAAAAAAGGTCAATCAGGCAAATGTGGCATAAAAAAAAGGGAAAAAGAACATTCAGAATGACAACAGTTGAATTAGTCCTGATTACAAGCAGCCAGCTAATTAGACTTGAGAACTGTATGCCACTAAAGCAGCACAGATGTTACTGACAATGCACAAATCCAAACTGATGCAAAAGAAAATGGATCAGAAAGCAGATAAGCTACATTTATGGTGGTTCCCCAGTCGCTAGGAGTGTAAGCAAGGCTATGCCCACATGCTTGCTACAAATAAACAAAGGAAGATGGCAGCCTACACAATGGCAGAGGGTGGGGGGAACTCTCCAAAAAGTGCCAAATGAAGAAGAAAAAACAAAAAAGACTAACATAAAACAGCACATTCAGTTCCCACTATGGCCTAGGATCTCTTACTGGTCCTTTGAAATGTGTTTGAAACCGAAAAAGCATAATTAAAAAGAAACGATGGAAAACGCAACCTCTCCAAAGGCTCTCAGTGCTCACTGGAGAGCTCTGCTCTGGCCACCAGTTTCTTGTATCTAAGAGGATGAGTTCACTGCAGCTCCTCCTTTCAGAGGCTGTCCAGTGCCTCCTGGCAGGTGGGTAATGAGAGCACCTCAGCCCAGCAGGTATCGCTCTTGGGAATGAGATGGGGACGTATGCTTGGAGAGTCCCTGTTTTCCAAGCAAACATCTTTTTGCCCTCCTTCCTGTCATTTCTGAGCACGCAGCCAGCAGTCAGCTTTCCCCTTAGCTGCAGGCGCCGAACTTCTGCTTTTCAGGATCATCACAGCTTAGCAGGTGGCTGCCAAGACCCACCTTGTTTCCCACCGCAGGCATCAATCCCTGAAGCAAAGACTCCCCCCTCCTCCTGCTGACCTGCAGGACCAAAAAACCATTAAAGCCTTGTCCTGTTAAATCTCCCCTGGGATCCAGAGAGGCAGCTGACTCAAAAACTCAACCCTAGGCAATTCCCACTCTCATCGCAGGAATACTCAAGGGCACAAAGTAATTTTCATTTACTTCCTGGGCTAAAACATTAGAACAAATCCTTCCTACTAGGAAAACAAGTCTTTGATGGGGCAACTCCAAGGCTATCAGCAGGCAAAAAGAAAGGGAAGGAGCACAGAAAACAGACCGCCACCTTTTCCCCAGTCCAGTCCTCTTCCAGGGCACCAAAACCTCCATCCCAGACCCCTGCATCCCAGCTTGGCCCCTAGCTGGAGTGGTAGGGTTATCTGGCCGTCACCAACATCTGCTGCCTAAACCCAAACAAGCGATTGGAAAGCAAATTCCTCAACACCAGCCACTCTTGCAGGGTCATTTTTTGTCACTTATGGGGTGCTGAGTCCACCATCTGCCTCTCTTGGGGGTGGAGGTGCCCCTGTGGCATGGTGGAGTCGGTCTTTGCAAGATGTTGATGCTTCGGGGGCAAACTCTTCTCTGCAACTAATTACCTGGCTTCTACTTTCTTTCTTTCCTCCTTTTGTTTTCTTTTGGATGCCGTTGCTGAGGATATACAAGTCCCAGGTCCGTTTCTTAGAAGCAAGCTCTATGAAAGCTCACGCCAACAGAGCATTTAAAGAAAGCAAAATCTGTCCTGCCTTTCCTTTATGCTTCCCCAGCCCTTCCCGTCCTGAGGCGAATGGCATTAGCGGGTCACTCGGCCTTTTGAGCGCAGAACAAGGTAGAAGGCGGCACTGTATGAGAGCTGCATGCCAGGGAGGCTCCTTGATACATGCAGCTGCAAAAAATACTGGTTTCTCTCACCTGATGTTTTGGCTATACTGATGTAAAGCAAGATGAACTGTTGTGTTTGGAAATAAGGAAACAAAGCTGTCTCCTGTAAAAAAACATTATACGAACACTTAACTAAGCAACCTTGAATATAACTCATTGTCAAATGAGTCAATCCTTTTGTTCTGGTAATGCGTTTATCCATTAATATCACATATTGGACTGAGGATGAGGACTGTAGGAACAACTTCTCCTCCTGCACTTGTTCTATACCAGTGTGACTACTAAGGCCATTAAAGTAGTCTCCGCTTTTATACCACTTCCAAACAAGCTGGGCCATAAAAGACTCAAAGAGGGACTCACTTTTATACAAGTAACAGGAAAGTCCAAAGTTAATGCCAGTCACAAATTCCGAAGTGACATAATCCTCCCATTTGAGATTTAACCCAATCTCCAAGTTGGTTGCCATGAGATTTGATATGGAGAAGAAGGCTGTACCTGCCCCATGGCTTTGAACACTTTTGCTCAAGGTGTCTTTCAATGGCAACTGCAGAAAGAAGCATCTCACATGATGTGTTGCTGGCCTGATCTTCTCTAACGCATCGGGTTCCCACAACAAAGACAATGATGCTTTTCCCAGGTTTGTACCCTGCCTGTCATGATGGATGAGCTGATCCCACTGCAGCTTGAGCTTGGAGCGGTGCATGGCAAGAGACAAAAAGGGACAGATCTGTGCCAGTACACAGCACCTGGCTTGCCTACATGCACCGCAGGGGCCCTGTGCTGCCTGGTGGGCTCTGTAACAAGCTAAATTCAGATCAACCTGGTCCTTCTGGACTGTATGAACTAGATAGTTTCTGGAAACTTTTAAAGCAGATCTGTGATTCTGACTACGAACACTACACAAAGTGGAAAACTCAGAATAAGTCAGTCATTTTCAATTTCTCAGGTGCGTACAAGAAGAGGCTTGGTGTAACAAAACTTCCACCTATTCCTGTATGCAGACACTAAGCAAAAATACCACATCTTCAGCTTTCCTCTCCCTTTATCTGTGGGGGCGTTAAGATTTTTTAATTTACTGATCTAAATGTCACTTTTGAAGTCAGTTCTGAGTAATTCTCCTGGTACAAAGCCGAAGTAAATCCACTGATATCTCTTTCCGATACCTTTCAGTATTTTGGGCACTGAGCAGCAGGTTCCCATCAGGGTGGGCTGCCCATAGCGAACTTCACTCTTTGTGTGGGTCATGGAAAATACCACCTCTGGCATCTTAAAAAGAAAATTATATATGCCTCGTATTCATTAATCTGGGGTCTTGTTTCTCCTTAGCTGCTTTAATGCTGCAACATTCCCTGCCTCAAAGGATTGAGGGAGAAGAACTGCATTCAGGCTCCAGAGAGCCTAAAGTTAAAGCTTAAGATAAAACAATAAAACAACAGCCAAATCCCCATTATTGAGTTTCTCCTTCCCAGGAGTGAGAAAGAAAAAGGTATCGTGAGCCATACATTTAAGTATCATCCTGCCATTTTCATAACACTTTATCATTGCTATAGCAACCACCAGGACTACTAGGAAAAGCAGATTAAGTCTGCAGATGAGGTATGAGCAGAAGAAGCAGGTGGGCTACCCATGAAAATGGCCATGGTAATAAACAGCTAGTGAAGTCCAACAAAGAAAGCCCGGGATCAAAACATATGCCTTCTGAAAATGCTAAGAGAAGAAGCAAATAGGCCTGCTTGGCACAACATGTCATAGCATTCCATGGCATGACACCAATTACTCCCAGCAAATCACGCAGCCCAGCATCATCCTTGCTCTGCAGCACTTCAGTGGTAACATCCCCTATACAAATTCCTTCTCTGCCATTTTCTGAAGCTCCTGAGCCCAGCACACAGTCACCAAGAATGCTTTTTACTTATTTGCTTAGTTATGCTGACTGGCTTCAGTTCAGCTGCACTGCAACACCTTCAGTTCTGCTAGCCAAAGGTATGCTATTGAAAGCAAACTCACCTCATTCCCAAATCCGCCTCATGTTGTGTGCATATGGGCATGCCTGCTCTTGGGAGTGGGAAAAAGATGAGGCTTCAAAGCCAAAGGCTCACATGGGCATCTCCTTATTCACTGGGATGAGAAGTTCACAAACAGAGCCCATGTTTAACAGCAGGACAGCAGGAATTTGGTGTATCAGCATAACAGAAGGCTGCACCTTGTTAAATAGGTCCAATTTAAACACTCAACTAAAAGCGAACGGTGAAAAGAAAGATGACAAGTGTATGTCACCAGACTTTAGGTTGTATCGTTCAGAAACAAAATTCAACTAATTTCTTGTGGGCAGCTGGCTGACAAAGCCATACAAAGGCATTTAAGCTAACTTGAATCATCTGCGTGGTCTGCTCAACAGAAAGGGAAACGTATCCAAGTACTCCTCCAGCCTTTCTGAAAACTAATGTCATGCAGCGTGGCCTAAGCAAGCTGCCAATGGCTTGGGCAGCACTGCTTTATTCAGGGTCATCTGCCCACATAGGTAACAACACCCTCACATATCTCTTTTGGCTTTGTATCTTTTCAGTGACTTGCCAAAACCAGCTCTTGCCTTGCTACGTGCATTTTAGCAGGCTGGAAACACACTGGGGAAGGGAAGATTTCCCCGCTGCCCAGAAGACATGCCAAGAGTGCAGTTTTGCAGAGAAAGGAGACTAAAGCATTTAATAAATGTAAGCTGGCAAACTAGTGAATCAATCAATTGAACATTTCAAAAACATCCAGAGAAGCCCAGTATTTTCCAAATGAAATTTTTTTCTTTTTTGTTTCTCAAGAGTGGTTTGTATGAAAGCTGACTTTGACTCTCTTATGATGTCATCTTTTCATTAGAGTAGAAACTAAAATAAATAGTTCAGAAAAAGCCCATCTAAGTTGTAAGAAAATATTTCATTGCCTCTGACCCAGGAGTTCAAAAATGTAATTTTTCCTGTTCTTTTTTTGGTTGTTTCCTGAAAGAATGTACTGATGTGCTTCCAGTCAACCTCAATCTTTATGTTTTTTCCCCATTTGCCATCCACGCAGCTCTCGCTGCTCCCATTCCACAGGCTAGGGTAGGGAGCTGGGCCCCTGCCCACTCTGTCTCCTGAAAGCAGCCAACTTATCTTTCTATCCACAGACCCCATAAATCGAGACCACTGGCTTCTCACACTTCATATATTGGACTTCAGACCACCCTGCAGAGAGAGTATGGCCCAGTCCCCAGAGGTACTGCAGTGCCTTGGCTACCAGGGAGTACAGGTTTATCCACTCTGGTTTATCCAGGGCACCAACTATGTGGTCAGAGATTAATCTTTTCCTATGTGTCCATTTAAAAACAGAAACAAACAAAAACACACTGCCTTACTCTAACCATGGTAAGTAACTCATATCTTTAACTTGAACGTTACTGAAATAACCTTGCCGCACAGATCTGTTTGTAAATTCTTGCTAGCTCTGCACAGCATTGAGCATTAACTTATTTATTCCATTTTACTCCCAGGCAAAGAAAATACATTCAAAGCAGGTTTGTATGAGTCAAAGCTCCAGTCATCTCTGTGACTTTTCTTATCAGCATTCAGTACTGCTCTTTACTGTGTTGCGGGCAGATTTTTGAAGTATTTTAAAAAATTCTGGTCTTCAACATGTTCTCTTGTAAATTATTCAAACAATTAATACAACTACGAAAAGTGAAATCACACACATTTGCTGAAGGACAACAGGTATCTTCAGCATTCTTCCTCGTTCGCTTCAACAAATGCTCTGACGTTCAGATTTATCGAGCTGTGTTCTTATAATAGCCAACAGGATTTAGTTAATAAACTTCAATAAACCTCCCTATTAAATTTCTCTCAAATAGGTTTGTTGTCACTTGCAGCATCTAATCTATTCATTGAGAAGCTATTAATACTGACTGCAGTGAAATGGAATTTCAGCAAATGAGATTGTTAAGCTCTGGGCCATCTTCTGCAAAATGAAACATCCCATGCTTTTATGCAGATACAGGGCAGGGAAAGTAGCTCTTTTTCCCTTTTTCCCTCCTTTCTCATGGAATGATTTCAGATGATAAGCCTCAGATGGATTATAATCCATGTTCAGAACACACCGCTATCCACATCAACTTATAAATGTTTGCCGTAGGACAGAGGCCATCGTTTTACTGATTCCTTCTCAGCTGCTTAGAGCAGAAGCACATTCCCCAGATGGGACGTTTCTTTTTACCACTGCTGCTCCTTCAAAGAGTTTATGGTTCTCTATACCTTGACTACACAAAGGTGCATTATGGATCTTTGTTCCCCTTTATACTTACTGCTCGCTAGATGCAAGTTCTTAACCAAGACATGTGGGGAGCCACGCCTACGGTGGAAACTGGCCTGTACTTGCAAGAGTCTGTATAAGCAGCCATGCTTTCTTCCTTCCTCCACAGTCATCATGCTAAGACTGCTCTGCAGCAATACTCTCCTGGATCTAATAGTCTCCAAAGCCTGCTCTGATTTCAGAAATTGCTTTGCCCTTACTTTTCCTCTTTAAATCTGATCCACCTAATGACTGAACTTCCAATTATATGGCTGTCAATCCTAAAATCAAAGCCAGTTCATAATATCTCCCAAAGGAAGAATGCCACGTCACTCACTGAAATCACTGCAACAAATCTCAGCTAACTCTGTCCCAGGCAGCGGAGAGGCAAAATAAACCAGAAGACAATCAGCAGTGGGATTCATTTCACACGTAGTCAGAAATATGAGTTAAATTCCCTAAGTTTTGATCCCTGATGCAGAAAATCATATTTTTCCTGGCATATGTAAGGCTGATTGAAAAAAAACCCCACAAACCATGAACAACAGGAAAAAAAAAAAAGTCAAGGCAATTGCTAGTCCAAAAGGATACTGCATTTTCCTTACAAATAGAAAATATTCATTTGCTTACAGCTAGCTGGAATTCATCTCTACTTCATATATGATTATCAGGATGGTTCATTTTGAGGCCAGATGCTGACATTTAGTTATACCAACAGCCACTTAGCAAGGCTGCAGAGATTTATGTCTTGCAAACAGCAATCCCTCCAGGCTGACGCAGTGCACGTAGACTACTCCATCCAAATTTGTGATCTGTCTGGGTGTGGGACCCAGGCACTGGTACTTGTGGGGTCAGGGAGAATCAGGGGGTGATATAAATGCTCTGTAATGGTTACAAAGAGGGAACAGAGAAGCAGGGGACACAGGCAACAAAACCAAAGAGGGAACAGAGAAGCAGGGGACACAGGGAACAAAACCAAAGTCTTAAAACTTAGGCAGTTTCATCAGGAAAATGCCAGTGGCAGTGATGGTAAAAAAAACAGCCAACCACGCTGGGCAAAATGGAAATTTTAGAATCCTGACATAAATTAACTTTCTGAAATTCCTGTGATATTCCCCTGGCTGTGAGCACTGGCACACATGGCATTTGCAGTATTGGAACGGTAAGTGCTCTTGAGCATCGCCTTCCCCAGAGAGGGAGCAGAAGCCACAGCCCTTGAGAAACTGTGGCTGGATGAAATGCTAGAACAGAGCCTGCAGGCTTGCTCTGGATTAGTGGAGAGATGCCTCAGGGGACTCTCAACCTGCTTCTTGCCCTTTGACTTCCACCAAACATCCAAGGGACACATAAGCACCTCAGAAAAACACTACTCTGCTCTCAAGAGGCAGCCTCAACTGAAAAGAAACAGAAATGGAACTGCTAATCATACTCCCGAGGCTGGAGGAGAGCAGGTTCACATTGCTGTTGCTATTTGAGGCTAAACCAGCCGCCTCCAGGCTCCAGGACTGCTGAATCCCTTGCAACAAATCCTAACCTTCCCAAGGCTGGGAGCTTTGCTAGACGTTGGGAAGGGAAATGCTCAAAAGCAGAGTCTGCTGTGTCCCTTGGGCTGGTGCAGCAGAACACACCTGCTGGCTCAGCAGTGGTGAGCAAGGCCAGAATCAAGCACAGACACTCTGCAGAAAGGCTGGGCTCTGGGGGAAAAGTGCCATGCCTTTGGTTTAAAGCAGTGATGATGACGAAATGAGA
This sequence comes from Pavo muticus, assembly GCA_016647715.1. NCBI lineage: Eukaryota > Metazoa > Chordata > Aves > Galliformes > Phasianidae > Pavo > Pavo muticus. Next base: position 583,054 of record JACDJE010000062.1, read on the forward strand.
TTTGCACATTGGCAGACGATGGTCTCCAAATGGTCACTGAGGCTGCAGCTTCTACCAGGGTCATCCTAGGCTCAGCTTTGAAAAGTCCGCTATGCTTCCCTCCAGAAGACCCAGACAACCACTAAATACAGAGCACAAAAAAGAAAACAAATGGAAAGAAAGCAGTATTTATTCTCTAATACCTTTAAGCCTGAACAAGAGTCATTGGTGTTGCTCAGAGCAAGTAAGAGCTGTTTAGCCAGACTGTGACATATCAGTGGATGGCGCCCTCTGAATATCCGATTGAGTAAAGGCGTTCCTACCTCTCCCAGAGTTCAAGTGCTTGCTATTTGTTTTATATGCAATATAAATTCAGCAGAAATCTGTCTGTCAGGCCGGTCACATAAATCCATCAAGGAGAGAACGAGCATCTTGAGATAGACTGACACATGACAACAGGAACGATCCTGCGATCCAAATTTCTACCCATCCTTCGCTTTCTCTAGGCACTGACAGTGAAGGGTCAGCTTTGCAAATGGGCTCAGATGAGCAAGTCATTCTTTAAAGTGTATGGAGAAATTACTCTTTATTTAAGCTCCTGAACTGGGGCTGACAGCTCAGGTAGAGCACAGCTCTGAAGCCAGAACCACAGAAATGCTGAACTGGGTTAAGCCATTCCTGAGCAGTTTGTGTTGACTTTTCATTTTGCTCTTTCTTCCCCTCTGCTTGTTTCTCCTTTTAACCACACCAAAAGTCAAACTGTTTTCACTGCTGTATTTCCAAATTATGTCCTACCTACTACACACCAATCCTATGCAGACAGCTAAACAGAAGCGTCTTCATCTCACCATACAGAAGGGGAAAATTTGGGGACAGCAACCCAAACTAGATTCACTTCAGCGCTCCATCGCAAACCTGCAGCTATGATCTTTTGGAGAGACAGCCTCTGGCCAAGGCAGAATGTCACCTTCTAATGCGTTTTATGAGGAAAAGCTTCCTAAAATTGCAGGCTGATATGGCCACCTGAAGATAATTTAAAACTTCCCCCCCCTCTCCCTAAAACACACAGTCATCCCTGCTGAGTTAACAGTGCAGATATGGTTTCAGCATGGAAATCACAGCTTAATTATATTTTTGAGTGGGTGGTAGGAATTTGATGGGAGATTTCATTTAGGAAACAATCACGTCTTGGGTTAGAAATCAGGATATTAATGTTCTTCATTTTAATTTTCCTCTCTGACTCAGATTCCCACTGTTTGAATTTGAGCTCAATTTGTTCTGTTCATTATGAAGAAATCCACATGAATTTGACATTAAACTGATTATCTCTGAAAACAGTAGCAATAATTTCCCTTTTTCCTGTGTACGTTTCAGATTATGTCTTTGTGGTTGATATAAAAACGCAGGGGAGAAATAATAAAGCAAAGAGAAATTGAGTACTTATGCTGGAGCACTGCTTACAGTCTGAGACACGCAATGACGCTTAGGCATTTGGGAGGAAAAGGCAAGGGACAGGGACAAAAGAATACCCTCATTTCCATTTTCCATTTCAGAGCATTTGCATGGGAAAAATAGGAGTGAATATGGCTTTCCTAGCTGGGAAAAATAACAAGTGCACTAATATTGGGGATCCTGGAGCTTCACAATGAAGGGGTTAGCAGGGGCTGTAAGCACTGCCTTAGGGATGAGAGGACGTAGAGCACAGAGCCAAAAGACAAGGGGTGCGCATACTCATGTTTCTACAGGAAGATTGGGATTGAAGTATTAAGCTTTATATTAAACTATTAAACTTGCTCCTAAGGTGCAACTTGTTGTCTAGTTTGGAAGCCAAGATGCAGGGCAGTACAGTGGATGCAGGGCATTACAGTGGGAGGACAGTACTTGACCAAGCACAACAGACTTTGGCAATAGTTCCTATTTACAAAGAAATGCGGCGGCTCTGTCCCTAGCCCATTCATTTTCCCAAAGAGGGAAAAGCCATCAATATACTCTAAGCGCTTGCCACAGTGAAGATACACTTCCCCTTATCTGCTAACTTCAATGGATACATGCAGCTCCAACAGTACGTTTTCCTGTATGAAAACACTACCTCATACCATCGACAAAGCTTTCCTTTTTCTCTGCCGTTCTCAAGCCTCGCCTAAACAGGAAACACTCCTTCCTTTAACAGATAACTCATTTTTCCTCTAGAAGAAAATATCAAATCTCCAACTCGAAAACCTGAAAGGTAACAAAGTACCATAGGGTTCATGATGGTTTTTTTTCTCTCTCAGCTGTCTCATATCCAGAGAGAGACAGTAATTATTGTTTTACCTCTCACCTAAGACATGGATAAAAACAGGCTGGAGTTGCATTGCTGTTTTGCACTACAACTGCTTGTTTGCAAGGCTGTCTGAGCTACTTGAGTGCTTTTTGACAGTAACGCTCCCAAGGTGCAAACAGACCTGTCCCTCATGCTTAGAAGGAGGCCACTTAGATGTCCCCAGACCTTGGGTCCATGCCACACCAGCAGAGTTCCAACAGTGTTCACATTTGCAGTGGCCCCTCGCAATCTGTTCCTCTTGCCATCAGCACATTGCTGGGTGACATTCCCTTTCCACCTGCGTGGACTGCACAGGTCCATGACTGGATTTCAAAAGTACAAGTGTAACAGAATTGAAACAACAGTAATGACATTAATTGCTTTTAATCTCTGCTCTGTTTAACAACTGTCTTTATCCCAACCACTGAAGAATCTCCTCTTACAACCAAGCAGTTATCTACTGTCTTCTCCTGATGAACTTGTTGCTTTCTCTACCTTCTACTTTTCAGCCTTCAAGGAAATAAGTTCTAGCAAGTGTTCCACCCAACAGGCATCTCAGCATAGCCTTTTGGTCCAGTTTTTCAGCATTTTGTCTGAGTGTCTGCATCAAGACCTCTTAAATCTCCCAAATACCTTTTAGGCAAAGGAAGACTCCTTTTTTTTCCATTCACAAAGTCATCAGCTTGGTTCAGGTTTTACCCCACTCACCTTTTGTAGCACACTCCAAAACAGCTTGCAGTTATAAGTTCAACAATACTAGTATGCTCAACCCTTGCACTGTCTCTGGCTTGGGTGGGCTGTCCCCCAGATGTTCAACAACCACATCTGGGCTGCTAATTCAATACTGCTCTACAGCTCCAGCATTACTTTGCCATGTGGTAGTTGTCTGAGCTGAGTACAGCTCTACAGACTTGGCTCAGGTGTAGCAAAGTTTAAATAACTCTGCATCAGACTTAGACTTGGGAGACTGAAGTCAGCTGGAAGCCATGGCATTCATACCACAGCTGCATCAATTCCCAGTCAGGCAAAGAGGATAACAAAGTGCAGGCTTGGGGACTTTGCAAACACACTATTCCACAGTGAATTACAGTCTAGTCATGCCTAATGTAAATAAAGGCCAGTCCATGCTGTGTCACACATGAGATATAGCAGAAGAGAAATGCAGAGAAAACAGACAACAACGCTGAAAGGATCACAAGCACAGGAAGATGAAGAAACTCCCAAAGTAATGTCTGCACTTTTTATCCTGCAGAGATTGGAGTCACAGACAAGCTGGAGAACCACTGAGATGAAGGCATCAAAGCAGTAGGTCCAGCTCAAATTTTCAGTGCTGAGAGAAGCACAAGATGGATGTAAAATAGATGGAAGGAATACCCAGCCAGATCCACGGTGGGAAAAACGGGAAAGTTGCAGAGTTGAGTGTGAGTAGCAGGAAACCCCTTAGATCTTGAAACAGAGTAATTGTCTACAGGGCAGACTAGCACGTTCTTCCTCTGACAGTAGAAGGGGTAGAGTGCTATAACCCCAAACACATGAAGCTATGATGAGCAGCAAGAGGGAATGGAGCCTAAAACAGTCTGGACTAGTCCATAACTGGAAGTTGCCTTCCGCAGATACCTGAAGTGATCATGTATGTCTTGGCAGTCAAGAGTAAGTATTGGTTTCATTACAGAACGTGTTACATCAGGCGAGTTTGAGAGTATGCTGGAAATTCCCAGTGGGATGAATGAGAATAACATCATGCAGAAGGTGCAAAAACAATATCATGGCCCATGACATTTGCAGGGGAAGAAGGTAGCAGATGAAAGAGGGGCTGGAGCTGAAAAAAAGCTGCAAGGAATGTGACATCTGCTAAATCAGAAAAAGATACAGCTATGTGTCTAAAGGAAGACATGCAGTACAAGCACGATATTCCAGACTGACACCCATGAGGTTCATGGAAGAAGGAGAAAAGTGGATGAAGTGGGACAGCAAAAGCTAATCGTAATACAGGAAAAAGGACAGCAAGGGCAGACTTGCCTGGGACCTCAGCAAACAGCAGGGGGCTGTCAGTACTGTGAGCGTGACCAGGGAAAAAGGCTTAGATAAGAAAGTACCCCAGTTAGAGGATATGTCACTGCTGTCTACTTTCACAACAGGAGCATGAAAAGTCAGCACCAGCCTAGGAAACGGAGGAGTGGAGTGAGGCCAGGAGCTGGAGGACAGGATGATTCTCAGGAGAAAGGATCATTTTCTCTCTGCTTTAGAAACTGGGCTGTTGACTGAAGGCTCTGGGAAAAATACCTGTGCACAAAGAATGTATAATTTGGGATAATACAGTTTCATGTAGAAGGTATCTAGGCTGGGAGGGCTAGAGAGAGACTTCTGAAAGGGTATACAAGCCTGCTGTATCAACCTCAGGCAGGGAAAGATATCAACCATATAATTCAAGACTTGTACTTGATTCCTCTGAGCTTTAATTGCACACTTGTAAATAAAACATTAATGAAATGTCTCCTTTAAAGCTTGATATGTATTAAAATATTAAGAGGAAGACAAGAACTGTGAAAACCACACTGCCCTACTGGTCTGTTCAGGCTTCAGCTCTCCTGAGGGAGAGATTGAAGAACCAACTTATACCTTATGCAAAGCCCTAGGACCATGAACATTTCTTTCCAGGCAGAATAAAAAGGATAAAGTGTGAAATATCTAGGGCCCTCTGCAGCAGGACTTCTGTTGATGTCAGGTGTATTTTCCTAGAAGAACTGACCACCTGCTGCTTCAGAGACGCTGACTCCCAAATAAATGTTTTAACCTCCATTTTGCAGAACTATCTACCAAAAAAACAAACCAACCCAATAAACAGAAACAATAAATTGCATGCCTGCTTGTGTGAAAAAGAGGAAGTTGTGCTGTGTAACAGCACAACTTATTCAAGAAGCTTAAGCATCCCACCACAAAGCATCCCTTTGAAGACAGTTACCAGGCTATTTCTGCAGTCTGCAGAGAGATGCAGGCCCTTTGGGTGATTCATCTCATGTGACAGCACACAACAGAAATAGCTGGATGAAATCCACTTTGAAGATGCCTCCCCCAGCAGTTCATTTCCCAACCAACCTTTAAATAACAGGTACATCTAAACATGGGCTCTTGCCACACTGGGATGGAGACTACTCACTTAAAACCTCTTCACAGCTTTCCCGAATTACAGTCATACTCCCATCTTTGCATGAAAAAAGCCAAAACTGAAAAAGGAGACGCCTTTCTTCTGCCAACAAGCTCAAGATGCTGTTTGCTAAAGCATTTCCCTTAGTAGCCTCAGCTGCACTGGAGAACAAGGAAAATTCTGTGCTAACTAAAGGAGTGAACAGTTCATGCATAACACATTCTGGTTTGCTGCTGAGACGGATGGCAGAGGGGAACGGTGGTTCTCTCTGTAACCTTTGTACAACTGATCCCCCACTAAATTAGCCCCAGAGAAGCCTGTTTGTAGCAAAGATGGAGAGAGATGCAAGGGCAATGCACACAGTTAAATCGATATGAACAGAGGCATTTGCAGTAATGGCATCTTATGGCCATCTTTTTCAACAAATCTCCAGTGCAAAATGAAACTACACTAGCACAAACACCTTTGGAGTGGGTCGAGGGATAAAAGTACACCTCCATGTTAACTACGCTGCCTTCCCCTTTGCACTGATTTGGGAATAATATATATAATGTTAAGAAAAATTCATCACATACACTTAGCTCCCCTGCACTCTGCAGTCAATACTACTAAAAGCACAGTCAAAATTCTCAAAGCCTATCCTTACACTATTACACAGACAAAACTCATCCTAAAATCAGTGGGAATAATGGGTGAATAAAGACTCAAAAAGAACCAAAGTCCCGATTCAACTCTCAGTTGATCTGTGACCATCAGCAATGGAAACACTTTCCATTTTCACCGTCATGATAACAGCTGGGCTCAGTAGTCCAAATTCTGCCCCCCTCTTAATTCTAGCATAAACTGGGTAGAGACGCAAAACAGAATTCAGCATCTAATTTCTCAAGGTTAAGCCATAAAGTAATTGTACTAAACTGGAAACAAACCCATCTCTGAGGTTTTTTTTTTTCCCCTCTCACTGTCATTTTCCCATAACTGACTGAAGGGACTCTCTTTTAAAAAAAAGTTCAGATTTCCTCCAGTGCCAGGCACCACATTGTGTTTGGCACGCCTCTATTTCTGTATGTCTCTGATAGCCTTTCCTCCACAGATGTCTATATAAAGTTCACATTAGTCAGTTCTTCAAACTAGGTATGAACATCAATGCAGACGATTTTGTTCCAAGCACACAGCTTTTCTTACGTATGTGCTCTGCTGTTCATTTTTGCTTCCACAAAGACGACAGAATTGCTATGTACCCAGAGCAGTCACAATATCTGTGATGCTTAATGCAGGCAGTACACTGTCATAACGGCCCATTTTCACTGTCAGCAATGAGGCCTGACACCACAGCAGCTTATGGCAGTTTGCTGGGGGAACGTGGAGGTTTCTTTTTGAGAATGGGGTTGTTGTTTTTTTTTCCCGTTTTCCTAATTCCCTTCCAGAAATGACATTCCTTGAAAATGCATGTGTAAAAATAAATGAAGAAAAGAAAACAGGAAACAACCAGCACAAAACCTCCTCCCAGTTAATACTGTAACATTTCTTGTGTAAATGAATAGGGTCTGGCACCATCTGAAGTGAGGAAAAAAGGGGTAATATATTTAAGACTCATTACAGCCATTACAGGAGTTAGAGATACAAAAAAAAATAATAGTTTATAATTACCTCTGTTGAGTGAAGCTGAACTGTTTATATCTCCAGTAATAAAGGAAGACTCGGACTGCTTTCGAACTGTGTCGTTCCACATCCTACGAATCCGGCTCTGAAGAGGGATTGAACCACAGCAGGTAATGAATTTTTAGCAGCTGCAGATAGGTTTCTTTCTGCCTCACTAAAGATGGGCTATTGGTGTGCCTAGCTCAGGATGAGACTTGTTTCTATCTAGCTGTAAGCAAGCAGTTGCTGTTTGGTTATAACTATAATGTGCATACCAGACACTGCCTGCCTAACTTCATAACACAAACGCCTCTCTCAAATAAGAAGCGCATTAATAGGATTGCTCGCTTTGCTTACATCTTAATTAAAAAAAAAACAAAAAAACAGTAGAAATCACATGTGAGAGGAACCCAAACCCATGCAAGCTCAAGATTTACCAATATTGCACCAGATAACTGAAAAATAACTCACATACAGAAGCACGTACATTTCCCATATTACTTAGGATAGTCTGTGTCAATTTTCTGCAAAGCGTAACAGAACAGTTGATTTGTTTCTTGGTGTCCCTGAACATGTGGAAGTTTTGTATAGCTACTATCCATCTTGGGGAATATAGGTAAAAAAAATCCACAGCAAATGAGTAACTTCTATTCCCCTACTGAAAAATCTGTGATGATTTTGCTATCAGTGTTATAGCTTCTGCTGCTGGGGAAACAGTGTCCCGAACGTGTTGGCCTTCTGTTTTGTTTCTCAGACATGAAGTAGAGCATTTACTTCTGTGGCTTTTACACCACTGCCTTGCTCTTCCCCAGCTAGGCCTTTCAAAAAAATCAAAAAGTCAGCTGTGCACATCTTGTGAACAGTCCTGCTGCAGACCCACGCTTCATCTCACAGGATATGATGGATGTATCCTACAGCTACATGAAGGGGCTGCTAGGCCATCTTGGAGATCCAGAATGCTGTTTCCCACTGTGACAGACCATGTTTCTCCTAATCACTGAAAAGTCAGTGCTTCCCATAGTGGGGTCTTAGCCATGTGAGATCTTCCAGGGCTCACTCACTTGGTCACAGCTCCTTCTCCACTCATTAACCATGTACTAATGGCATCTCCTAAGCATGCAATAGCCCTCTATAAACTGAACCACAATATAACATGCGGCCCATGCACTTTTCTAGCAGTTCTTTTTCACCTGGACATTTAATCTATTGCATTCCTCTGACATGATCCATTTGGATTAACTATTCTGTACCCTAAGTGCTTTTCGGAGGAAAAAACAAAAGAGATCTAATGAGTTGTGCTCCTCTTGGACTTTTCATAAGTCAGGAGTCAGATATACTCTACAGCGCAGATCTCCATCCACTCTCTTTCTCCCACATGAGGTTTCTCCTGCCTGTGATAGGGCTTGAACACTTCCACTCTTTCCAAGAACAAGCTTGTAACAGAAAATAACCAACCACAGCACCTCAAGCAGTCCCTGTGACAAGGGGACTGCCCTCAGGAGTCAGTGCAGTGCTGAGGCTGCCAAGGAGGAGGCCCACATAAACATTGCTGGATATAATATCTTTGTATGTTATTGATTACTGTGGGATTTGGTGGCCTACTGGGGAGAAGCTCCATATTCTATTGCTGTTATTTGCCCTGTGTTACATCCACACCTAAGCAAATGCCAAAGTGGAGCTCTTGGATGACATTTTGGAAGCCATCGAAAATAAATAACAATTTGCTCCAAGACATAAATCACAAACTGTGTTTTCCTGGGAGGTTATAAACTGGTATTCGCTGCATGTACTTCATAGTTTAATAGTTGAACTGTCACATATAATTACTTCCATTAGTAATACTGAATAAATTTGTATTTGGTTTCTATTGATTAAGAAGTAAGCTTCTTCATTTTGTATGAACCATCCTTCCATAAATCTGTATCTGTACATACAAGTTAGCTTGAAAATGACTAAATGCACAAGCTACACAAAATATGAAACTTAGACGACCAAAACATAACAAATCCAGTGACTAAATGAGATAATCTGGCCCCAGTGGATTACCTTAAGAGATCTATAGACTGAGGAAAATCAAGTGAGGTAATGGAACTGATCAAACCACTGAATGCCATAAAGGAAGCCCTTTCACTATGAAGGCTATTGCAGCACTCTTGTAGTCTTTCTTTTCTTTTTCTTTTATTAAGCAAGAAGAACAGTTGGTTGTTATTTTATGATTTCTGTATGTGGTGATAGCAGTGACAACAACCTTGAGATGGCAAATAAAGGACATGCTGGGTTGTACTACAGCCAACAAAATGCTCCCAAGCTCCTGATCTCCATGGAAAGCAGGCAGGACAGCTCAGATCATGAGCACTCACCTGCCTCTGAATGGCAAACGTGGACTTCTTGTGCTCACTGCAATTATTCAGGAGGTTCTTGGAGAGGCACTAATTGCAAACACATCCCAAGAGAAGCAACCATGTTGAATTCAGGTCTGGGAAAGGGGGAAATCTATGCAGCTGCAATGGAGGTAGCTCTATGGCAGCTTCTTGGGCTCCTACCAGACTTGCTGGAGAGTGAGGCACAGAGGAGAGCTTCCCACCCAACACAGCAATTGATGCGGAAGTGCTGAGCCTTGGGGCAAGGACAAGAAGCATGGATTACCTGTGAGCCTGTGGAATATCTTCCAGGTGTCCGTGACCCCGAGGTTTTTCCTGAGCCAATAGAGCTCTCTGTACTTTTCCCACTACAGCAATGTGTGCGCAGGCATTTTCCGTACTCTTTACGTACCTAGCCAAGGAAACAGCAATGGTGGTTAGTGGGCAGCTCCTCCTCCACCCCACAGCCTTAAAATTGTCAACATGGCTGCTGATTTTTCCTTGGTGGTTCATTAAAACGATAGCTATTGTGGGGAATGAGCCTATTACACCTTGCAGCTGACTGCTCCTGCAGTGTTAGCTCACCATTTACGAGGGCGTAAGGGACTGCTTTTATCTGGCAAAGCTGCTCATTGACACCAGTCAGTTGTAGCTACCTCTGAGGCACATCAAAGGAGCACTGCAGAAACTACAGATACACTATTTATGACTGAAAATTAATATCCTCATAGATTTGATGTAAACTGGCATATTGGCTCATCAAGGTACTAAAAGTTATTGCTTTTGGCAGGGGACTAAAAAAAAAGATTCCAAAAGAAACATATAAGAGCTATTGATTTTTTTTCAAAAAAAATTATTTCTTGCAGTTAAACTGAAATTTGAGGAAACCGTACAGCCAGTAGCCCTAGAGACTGTATTCTTAGTCTGTAGGGGCAGCTAGAGCCTGCTTTTCCACAGCACTGTGCAAGCCAGTCATGTTTTAAATGGGCACCGCAGGCAAACCTGGCCACCTCTTCATCTGCAGGAAAGCCATGTCACCTTCATGGGAACTATGCTGAGCTGTGCCAGGGCAGGAGCTGGGCTTTGACTGAGCTTCATGTCTGCATAGGTGTGACTTTAATAGGCAACAACACCCAGAAAGTAAATGGGGCTGGGCTGAAAATGAACACGTTGTACCGAAAAACCAAAAGCAGGTCATGTTGCCCATTGATGAAAAAACATAATACACACATGACTAAAACACCAGTTGAGGTTACTTGGAGCGCACAGTTAGCTGCAAAATTTCTCCAGACCATCTATGAGCATTTGAAAACTGCAGAACAACTGTTTAAACAGCAAATTACAGCTTTTTCATTAGGCTTTTCCTTAAGAGCTTGAGACAAACACAATACCATGAGTGCCCAATACGCTCGAGTGCCTAATCAATCCTTTGCTGAGGGAAAATAATTCAATTGCTTTAATTAGCCACCCACTGCTTGCCTCTCTGCAGCTTTCTGCTGATTTTCTAGTCCATGATAGATAGGAAAGGAAAGGATTTTTTTTCTTCTCTCAAACTATTCCTCTCTCAGCTCTTGGTTTGGAGAGATGTGTCCCCCCACAGCCAGGTAATGGCTGCACTCTCTTCTCCTCTACACAGCTGTAAATCAGGAGCAGCCCCACCGGCATTAGTGGTGGTTTAAGAGCATAGACTAGCTTGAGGCAGAATGGCACAAGGGATTTGAATGCCTAGTGAGCACCCTGACAGCCAAGGAGGGTACAGTGCCATGCTGGGATGCCGTGCTAGGGACTGAGGCAGCTTAGTTACACTGACAGATTGGGACTCAGATGTATCCACATGTAAACTCTTCTATATGCTTATCTTGGATATGGAGTCTGGCCTATGAAACCAAGATGTACATCAACAATTATCAGTAGGTTTGCACAGACTGGGAGAGATCTGCACTACTGAGCTCCAGTGGAGAATAAAATGGTTCTTAAAAATATTTATTACCGACCGTCAAAGTTTGTAAACTTGATCTACATATACATGAGGAGATTTTTATTTCTCTTTTTCCAACTGGGGTTTACCTAAGTTATTCCACTGTTACCTCGCAATGTTAATTGGGGCATATTTCAAGTTCCACCAAGAAGCACTTACTGTGCATGGAAGATTTTCAAAAACCCACATTAGGACTAAGCAATGCAAAAGCTAGTGAACTGTTGCAGAGCATGGGTCTTTCTGCTCTAAAAAAAGTGGGAGAAGCAGCCCCCGTTACATACTTTCCCCAATATATACCGCTACAGAAAGGGGTTGTTTTGTGCAAGGACTGCAAATGAAGATGTATAGCCCCATTTTGCTGTGACACATGAGGACCCTCTGGATGCTCGTGGTGTCACTTCTGTCTCACACTGGTGTAAGGAAAAGGAGAATCTGGCCAACAGCAGGCAGAGCCCTTTCGCAGGTTTTTGCTATCGCAAAGCCCTGCATAGCACAAGCTGCCTTGTGTGCTGCCTCCAACGTGCTCACCGCTAGGGCCCTGGCTGCTGAAATGCCATTGCCACATATCTTTGTTATCGCCTCATTCCCCTGCACCTGCCAGTTTCCACTCTAAATACCACCCCTATTAGGCGCGCGGAGACAAATCTGCTCGATATGAATTCAGGGCACACACACAACGCTACGCTGCGGTTGTTAGGCAACAAAACACGCTGTTACCACTGCTTGTGCCGCTGGGAACCGTCTGTCTTACCTTTTTCTGGAGGACACAATGGAAAATGAATATAAACATTCCCTGCAGAGAATTGAATATGGTGAAGAGATACGCCATGATGACTGTGCTTTCATTAATATACATGAGTCCAAATGCCCAGGTCAGTCCTAATAGGCAGAGCAGGGCTATCGCACCTATCACCCAGGACCTGTTAGAAGAAACAAAAAAAAAACAAGAAAGAAAGGGATTGGTCTTTCATCTACAAAATGTGGCACATGTCTGCAAACAGGGAGAGCTTTGGCCATGGTTTTTGCAAAAAGAAAATAGCACATCAAAATGAGCTGTAGGGATTTTTGTCTTCAGTTGGATGCAGTTTACAAGTCTTCAAGCTTGAGTAAATATACGGAAATGGAATGTTATGAGAATGGAAATTTATCATAACCAAAGCATCTTTGTAACTGCAATGTTTCTGGCTTTTTGGTTTTTTTTCCATTTGTTTAATGTAAAAGCAGTGTTTATGTATATGACACAATGTAGATGCCGTTTCTGTAAATGGCAGGAAAAAAAGAAAATAAACCAACCAAAACAACTGTGAATGTCGCTTTTTTAATGGACAATGATTTGCCTGGGGCAGGAGCACTAGCTCCAGGATTAGCTTCTTTACAACTACCACCAAGACACATTTACTGCTGCCATTTAGCTGGTCTCCCATAGAATGTAAGCCAGCCAAACTACAACAAGCAGGTACTTGCCAGATCAGCTCCTGGCAAGGATGCTCTCTGACACTGCTTCACACTGTTCCATGGTGAAGGAAAAGACAGACACACATATATGCGCTCACACACCATATCTGCTCCAACAGCAAACTCTGTCCCAGCAAGCTTCTGCAAGGACAGACAGCATCCAACTGTCTTTCCACTCTGGGAAATGGTGCCTCTCTCCCCCTTGGACAGGCCAAGGACAGCCAGAGGACCTGGGCCATGGCATTGCTGTTGCATATCATTTTTCAGTTGGATTTTAGGCAGGCTGGGAGGGCAGGAGAAACATTCCAGGTTTCCCTGCTAAATAACAGTTAATCATGTGCTAAATTGACTTCTCAGAGGCTGATCTTTCAATACGAGAACAAGAGGTAGTCTGGAAAGCAGCATAGGGGCAGAGTGGGACCTGCTCCTGCTCCTGACCACCAGCCTAAGTTTCCAAGTGCTTAGTTATCTTGGCTTTATGGGAATGGCTGCCACGTAGGGGAGAGAACCTACCAGCTACCAGCTGGGAGACACAGCTGCACAGAAAGCAGCACCGTGAGCATCCCTTTGACCTTTCCCTCATGATCTTGATTTTTTCCTCTTCCCTAGAAACAAGCAGGTACTACATCATAAAAATGAATGTAATGATACCCATCAGTGATGCCCACTTCTGCACCCCTTCCTCACCATTCACCCTTTGATTCTCCAAAGCAGACAAGCCTGCAAACAGCCAATACTTCTGCTTCTTTGACTGCCTGAAGCAGCCCCAGCTGCTACCGAAAGGCTCATGGGACAATCTGCCTATGTTTTGGTTCACTGGGATGCTCCAGCCCCGTAGAAACATGAACGGGATCTGGGAGTATCTGGGTTGCTCTCTCCTAGGCAGGGCATGGGGTAGGGGAGAGAAAGGTGAAGCAGCAGTAGCTCAGAGGAAAAAGAAGCTCAGTGCAGGGCAGGCTGACATGTATCCTGTTGAGGCTCCACAGCAGCTGCAGCTCTGAATCCTCTTGCTTTTAGCAGGGCTTGTTGCAAACAGAAGCAAACTGCTGTTCTATTAATGTTTACTGTTGTTTTTCTTTAGGTATTAGAACGAAAATAAAGCGATATTTCTTCCACTGGAGTTTATAAAATATGTATTTTCTGAGCACATGGCCAGAAGAGCTCCCCAAGGTAACTGCTTACTTAGGCAGCTCTTTAAAAATCACTATTATGTATCTACCAGACCAGAACAGCTCCTTTGAAGCATTTCCAGCCAATCCTGCCAATAAATATTTAGCATGATGCAAATTGAAAATGCATTCTCAAAATCCTTCGGAAAGGTAGACACTAGATAATGTTTATAGCATTCACCACTTGGTATATTTTTCTCCCTGAAATTCCACCATCAGTGAGAGCACATTATAATCTTAATAGTACACCAATTTTAAAAATACAAATCTTTTTATGTTCTTAATAATAATAAAAAAAACCCACAAAACAAAAAACACCAAAAACAAATGAAGTGGAAAATACTGTTTTTTTTTTTCCTCTCCCTTCTCTTTCTCACCATGATTAAAAGGTTCCTCCATTTACAAAGACTTTTAAAAACAATCCACAGGATATCAGGAAACTATTCTGCCCTGCACTTCAGCCAACTCTTGAACCCGATTAAAGAGCCTTTGGCTGCAGATGTGTGAAACAATTATTGAGCAATGAGTGGAAATATGCTACCTTCCATGATGGAAAGGAATCTTTGGGTTAGAAGACCCTCAACAGTGCAAACTGTAAGAGATACAGGATTGTGCTTCAGAAAACAGACCTGGAGATAAAGAGGGAATGGAGATTACTTTGAATGGCTCCATCCCGTACCCGCAGAAAAAAGAATCAAGAAGTGAAAGAGAATATGGGAATGATGCTGCAGGAATGAACACAAAGGACTCTTCACCAGAAGAACAAACTGAAAGTCTACTGCAAAGTTGGTCAGCTTTCATTTTGTGTTACTGTGCTTTGCTTTTTGGTTGCGAGAGAGAAAGCACGGATGCCCTAAGGCATGTAGTTTCTGAGCATTTTTGGCTTGCTTTGCAGGGTTCTTTTTGGTGTGGCTTGTTTGCGGTTTTCGTTTTTCTTTGTACAGACTTGCTGTTGGTTTTCCACAATTTCTCTTTTCCATAGTGCAATTTTGTAACAATAAAGAGACAAACATATAAAGTGTTGGTATAACTGAAAATTAGAGACAATTAGGTACTCCACTGTGGAAGGAGATTATCCGCTGAATACAATTAGTTTGCATTGCACCCATCAACCAGAATGGGAATCGTGTGAGTTACCACTCATGCACTTTTCTGAAAATTTTCTTCTGTATTTACATTACCACAAAGCAGTCTCAGAGCTGGAGCACAGTGGACCAGAAGGTTGCTATTGGTATAGCAAGTCTGTATTAAACACCATTACTTCAGAATGCTCTCTTGAATTCAAGTAATGCCCAATCAAAGAATATACAGCCAATATAGCGGCAATCGGTTGGCAATACATATGCAGCACATTTACTCTGCATGTTAGCTGTATGCCTGGCCATTTTTTCTGCACAGTTTGCTCTTCTGCCTCAAATGTGAATGACAGAAGCTTTAATGATTTTTCAATATTGATCTGACAGCTGGTTCATGGGACCACACTGATAAATGAAATTTATCAGCCATTCAGGTCATTCTTACTTGATGAAGGGTCTGTTATCCTCATAGCTAAAGAATGCATAGACATAAAGACAAGAAGACCAACATTAGAAATATAATGACATATAGAGAATATAGCTTGCTACTCATCCCCCCTCCCTTCTCCCATCAGCCACCACCAAAACAAAAGCAGAGAGCATCAGGTATCATCAGGTATGCTTGGTACATACGAGCCAGTCTAGCTCGCTGCCCTGTGACCGAGGATGGCTTTGCACATGGAAACAAGCATGACCAGCTGCGAGCTGCAGCCAGCCCTCCTTGAGTTGTCTCTGACACCGGTCACGCAACTGTCAATTGACTTTGAAATCTCTGTTAAAAAGCCTGGCTCTCCCTGAAGAAGACTACCTTTGAAATTCCAGCACAGCTACACAGAAAGCTTGCACACATTCTGAAGATAAAATCTCACTGCACCTCCAGTGCTCTCCATCTGATACGTTGTAGTGTGTTACCGGAACCTCCTTATTGCCCTTTTTCATAAGTGTAACTCCCAACATACTAGTCAGACTACAGCATTATCTTCCTTTTGAGAGAATGGCTTTAAGATCTGCCAGTCCCAGCCTCAACCTGGCATGGCCACCCTCGGCCTTTGAGACAGGAAGGGAAACATCATTTTATGGGCTGATCCAGTCACTCTTTTAACACTTGCCATAAGCCCACACTGAGCAGTGAGATACAAGTAGATGGGCAGTAGTCTTGTAGACTAAAAAAAACCATTGCATAGGTTGTATGAAGATCATAAGCAGCTTTCAGAGCTTCATGCATTAGTATGTGAGCAGACAGTTTTGCTGAAGTTGGCACCTAAACCCATGTCTGGCCTCAACAGTGCCCATCTGCAACGAGAGGCCACACCACGGGGACAAGGTGGCTGCCCCAGTGTCACTGACAGGAAAACAGCTCTATTCCAGCTTGAGCTGTAGCATCCTGGGCCTGAACTTGCCTCCATCCTTGTCAATCACTGATGGCACCCCCAGCTCTGCTCCAGCATCTAGCCAGCCCCTTCAGCTTCCTGGGCTGCTGTCCCTGGAGGGTTTCCCCCTTGTTATCAGCTGTCACACTGAAAGCTGATTGCCTTATATATTGTGTCACATTGGCCAGCTCTGAAAGGATATCCAAGCTAGCCCATGGCAATACATGCCATTTCAATATGTGGCCACCAAGATTATGGTCTTGCAGAGGACGACGAGGCACAGATAGCAGCATGGGTGGCAGCTCCCCATTAGTTGCAACAATGGAGTCTCCATCCCATCCCAGCCTGTTGTATGATGTTGTTCAAATCCCTCTGGTTTTTATGGTAAAGATTTTACTGTTGAAATGTTTCTGGTGATAGCTTTTAAGAAGAGAGAATTAGATTTTTTTTTTTTTTGCCCAATTTTTGTTGTTCAGAGCCTCACAAAGTCTCTTCAGTGAACTGCAATAGCTTTTCTTCAAGGCAACTGAAGGCTCTGTTTTATCTTTGTACAGAGGAGAAACGTGAAATCGGTAAACTTGGGTTGCTTTTTAGCTTGAGGATAACGCTTGAAAGTGGCTCTGGGGAGAACTGTCAAAAACACCCAGTTTGCACCCCATTTCCAACCCATTTGGATGTGGTTGTGCCTAGGAAACTGCCCAAAGCAAGTGGGTGCTTGAAGAAGTGAAGTTCCAAGCACTTCAAATCCCTACATGCTTGGCCTGTAGGACTTAAATTCTTACATCTCTCATGAAATACACATCTTTCCTTTTCATTTTACCAACTGAAGTGTTGTAAGAAGCTTAACTCTTGTGTTAGCAACAATTCCAGTCTCACAAAAATTACTCCAGAGTGTTTTTTTCCAGGTAAAGTCTGTGAAATCTATCAGTGCTGCATTAATACTGTGTCATTATCTGCAGTACATAAAAACCATCTCTTAGACAAGAAAAAAGCCTTGGAACAGTCTTAGCTCAGGGGAAAATGTAACTGCTAACTGAAAAACTGAGATTATATTTACAAACAGTGCACGCAAATAATAGCTGAAGCATAAATCCTTGGAAAACCTAGGCTAATGCAGCCGGAGAGGCTGGAGCTAAAATGGGTTCTCTAGAACTGATCTGGATAAATTCTTCCCAATTCCTGGAAGTAACCAGGGGATTCAGCCCATTTAATTTTAACTAAGCAGCTCTGATTCCTGAAAACTGGCACCCACAAAAAGCAATTTGTCTCATATAAGAATGGGTATTTAAGGCAGGTCTTTGTCACTTCCTGAAGAAACACAATTCTCTAATAATTATGGAGGAAATCCGAAGGATTGCTTAGGCAAGGACTTTACTTTCAAATGCCTGAAATTAAAAAGCTGATCTTTAGTGACTGTATTATTTCTATAACCCTGAAAATCTTTACCCCCTTGTGTTTCTTCGCAATCTAGATGATGGATATTGGATGGTCTACCAAATCATATAAATACCGAATCCATTTTCTAATCTTAAAAAAGCCCTGACTTTACCTTGGGGAAAAGACTTCTTAGGGTTAATTACACATCATCTGGAATTCTTTCAAAATCTTATTTAAGTTAGATGTCTTCCAATTTCCCAAAGTACTTTCTGCTTTAATTATGAGAAAGGATTGTTTGTATTATCTTCTATTTTTTTTTTTTTTTAAGTTGCTTAGATTATCTACTTATATCCTTGTTTAGATGCTTAAGGAATTTCAAAACTAGTGCATCCTAAGCTGCTTTCAACATACTAAAAAGACAGAAGCTTGGAAATCTGTTTCACACTGCCTATCTTTAAAAACCTAACATGTACCTTTTTGACACAAGGTGACTGAATTGCCAGAACATGTACAGGGGCACAGAAAATCTGTGAATTATATATTACAGTGCAAGCCACTTCCATGTATGTAAATTAGCATCATCCTGGTTTATCAAGGCCTTCATTTTTTTTATTTTTATGTTTTTGCTGCAGGAACAGTAAGGCAAGAATTTACCTTTACACACAATCATCTTAAAATGGTTCTGAATCAACAATGACTATTATCAGAAAGCAGCTATTCAACTCTCATTTAAAAAAGAACATATGTTAATAAGAACAACATGTTCTTATTTTCAAAAGACCTTTTTTAAATTTAACAAAGAATGGTATTTGAGCCAGACTTAGAGTAAAACAATGCATTTAACCTATGAACCTATGCAATTTCACACTTTCACATGCTATCATTTTACTCAACCCTTTATGGTTTAACTAACTCTAATTTATCCCTCTTTTGAGAAATTGAAGTATTTTCCCATATCTCTGTTATCAGCTAAAGGCCTGAATGGAGTAAGCATCTGGACTCAGAGCTCAGGCCACAGAATACATGATTTGGCCAGCAAGTGAAAAATGCCAAAGTGATGGCATGGCGAACAGAACCTTCAGTAGCTGTTATGAGTGACGAAACTAAAATAAAAATAGATGGATGATGTGCACCACCTAACGCATTTAGAAATGCCCACAGAATTCATTTAAGTATGGCACAAATAAACTACAGAGACAGATGTTTCCTGAAGGCAAGCACCAGCGTGACACAAAATAAAGCGTACTATTGTCTCCCCTCTGTCTACCAATATGAGGCAATAGGGATGTTTGTTTTCTTTTCCTTTTAAGTTTCAAGGATTAGAAAAAATTGATTTATTGAACTCCTGAAAATCTACAGGAAGTAGCTGGAAAGTCCAGAACTCCCCTCATAAAGCAGATGGGCTCACTGCTAATTAGTGAAGGAGCGTCTTCATGTAGAGAAAAATCAATAGCAAGCAGTAGAAGAGTGCTTAAAGGATTTGTCTTCACATTTTGTGACAAAGTTACCACGTAAGTGGCACAAAGCCAAATCTTTTTCTAATCACCCTCCTCAGGCCACTGATGTTCAGCACAACAATGTTCAAGCAGTAATTCCCAGGTCTTGTCTTCTAGCTGCTTCGCTTTGATGGCAGGCCTCCATTTCTCCCCAGCCCACTGGTGCTCATTTGTGGGGTCTTGTTTTGAAGGCAGACTGGCTTAGCCATGTGCAAGGGGCTGTGTGCCTTTCAGCCTCCTTTGCAGAAGAAACCCCTAGCTTCACACCCTCCCTCAGCCCTGTGTGATGCGGGGTAGCCTACGTCTTTGCTCATCAAAGGCAGAAGTATCATTCTTATCCCTCTCAACTTGCCCAGGGAAGTCATGGCCCGCTTTCTGAGATTTGCTCTTAATTATTGCAATTGGAAAGAGCAATTCTGTTGAGCTCGTCTAATTTTCTCTAAGTAATTAATTACCCTCTGAATTGCTTACCCTGTTTATTTCCTTCCTCCTAACTTTGCAAAGGTATGCCATGATTATTCAAAACACACTAATGTGAAACCACGTATCTGATTGTTTCCACACGATACAGGTTCTGCAAAGCCTTTAGACACATTTGTATTTCACAATCAGCACTGGCAGGGCTTGCTGACAAAATATTTAAAATGTATGGCCTTTTAAAACAATAATCATGATTTATGGGTTCACAGAAAGACCTGAGGTATTTAATATCTTCCAGAACACTCTCTCAAATCAATAACCACTGATGGATTTTTTTTTCTCAAACTCTTAAAGGACGACACCTGTCAGTGGAAAGATTAGTGCTTTACAATCACCATCCAACATTAACACAGCCATCACAAAAGACATAGATAAAGAGGCAAAAACCAAAGCCAAAACAGTCAGACATTAACCAAACAGTGCTGCAAAAAAACTCAAGGAGCACTGGAGAGCAACAAACGGAATCTGATGCTGCAATCAACATCAGTGGGCAAGAAAGGCAAGCAGACAGAAGTGAAATGTCTGATGTTTTTACAGCATAAGCAGGGTTTCTGTCTCTGGGGTGCTCACAAACCCCACACCCCGACAAAATACAAATGTGCTATATCTTCTCTTGGCAGGAAGCTTGTAAGTACTTCATTCTGTGCAATGTGCAGCAAATCCAAGTGGTTCTTCTGGGTTTGCTTTAGGCTGCCTGCTCAAAGTTTGCTCTTGCAGAGATGCAGATGAAGGTTACACAGAAGCAGCACTGAGCTAACCTGGGGGACTATGAAGCACAGCACTTTCTGGACAAGGTCCAAGAAGTTGTGAAGCCAACCACTGGGCTGATGAAGGCATCGTACTAATGGACTGCAGCTCTCACAGCCATATGGGACACAAAGATCATAGCCTGAGCTCCTAAAGTTTGTGTGGTGGGAGGTGTTCCAAGGGAGAGAAAAAGCTATGCCTCATTTTCAGAAGTATCCAGTTCATTTGGCCATACTTACAAAAAACAAACAAATAACAACAAAACAACAACAACAACAACAAAAACTGGTCAAGTCTTCCAGTGACAGAGAATGATGTGCTTGTGTTTATTAGGCCCAGGCAGTAGCTCAGGAGCTCTGCTTATTCCCTACTATCACGTTTTTCTTTCCTGGACTGGGAATAAAAGGATGGTTCCTCCCTGAAAGGCATCTCTGGTGTTGCTGTGTTCTCAGACTGCTGTCTCCAGAAGTTAAAGGAGTCCAAAACTGCAGCATGCAGCACAGCTGGCTGGGAAGGAAAAGTTTGCAATGCGCCATTCTTAGTAGCCCACTGAGGTTGTCTTGCTACTTTGTCAGTAGGGCCATATGAAAAATTTAGCAGAAAGTCTGTTCTTCACAGGCACTGCAGTTTTATTTAACACTGAATTATAGGTAATGCACCAGTTGGGATTTCAGGTCATGTTTAGGCGAGGCTCACTGTGGATCCTGTAACAGTTTGCACTCACTAAGTTGTGTTTCAAACTCTCCGTACCTTTCTACCACTCAAGCCAACATATGTACCCCATCACACCTGCACAGAGCTCAGCACGGGTGCACATCAGCCCCTCTCCCTGCTTACTGCCCAATCTGCTGCTTTGCAGAAGGAAGGGGCCCCATCCCACTAGGTAACACAGACCCTCAGCTCTTACTTCAGTGGCAAGTGAGGATGCTGAAGGTACAGGACTGGGCCTTCTGCATCCACTGTCATACCCAGGCAATGGGCTGGGTAGGCTTCTAAGAGCTGGACCCCTACACCATGCTGCATCGTCTGTGTGCTCCTAGGCAGCCGCAAAGCCAGAAGTAATGAAGGATTAAAGTGCTTCTGCTCTGCAAGTCCAGTTCCCCATGTGAATCTAATGCGATTAGATTCCAGACCCTTCAGCATCACAAACTATTTCCAAGTTGTAGTTTCTGAAAATCAAAGATCCAGAAACCAGCAGATGAGTTGACCAAATCTCAGTACAAAAATATGAAATAATCCTTGCTGTCCCTCTACATTCATTTTTTTTTTTTTTTTAACATCTAAAAGCACAAAAGAACATTCTTATAGCAAAAGGATACCCACTGCAAATTATTTGTCTGTATCAGTAAAGTGAGCACTTCCTGCTGCAGGAGAAGGCATCTTGCATTTTCAAAACCTAACTCGTTCCTCACTGCACCAAACCCAGGATGTTTACTTTTTCTGCATTTCAATCAGCTGAGTAAATAAAATGAGATTGGTAACCCTCTGTTCCTGCCAGCACAATACTGCTGTGTTAAATCAAGGATTTCATTTAAACAGTTCTGCAGATGATTTTTGGAAGTTCTATTTAACCTTTATTTTAAATTTCATACCTAACTCCTCATGAGGAGTTCTTTATGACTTAAGAAAGCCCACAGGACTTAAGAAACAAGCTAATCTGGGGGATGGAATTAGTCATGTCTCTTTAAATAAAATACATATGTTGAGAAGCAAAAAAATGAGCAGATAATCACTTACACCCATACAACATATGGGGAGAGAAGGATATGGAAATGTTTGTGAAGCTGAAAAGGAGGCACATCTTGAAACAGGGGTTTCTCATCTTTGTGCCTGATGCTGTAGTACACCTGACCCTACTTCCCAGCATGACAAACTTTGTCTACAGCATGTAACTTCCCTTGCCTTTCCCTGCCTGGGCCAGACTCCCTGAAAAAGCCCAGATTTGGCTCTGTGAAGTTTTATATAGCAATAATGAACGTTGAGTTTTTTCATTTGGCTCCTGCTTTTTGCTTTTAGATTGCACATTCTCAGGTTTGTTTCTGTAAGCTCGTGACCAAGAGACTCCTATGGAAAAAGAAAAAGAAAGAGGAGTATGGTGTGAGTCTTGTTTAATTTGGGAGCTGAGGCCCCAAGAAATAAAAAAAGAAAGGTTTACCAATGCAAGGCTTGCTGTAAACTCCAAGTGGCAGTGAGAGTGAAGTTCTTCATTGCCATTATCTCTCCATAGAGCTCCATGCTCTGACAATCAGGCCTGAATTTGATGCAAAGGGGTGCCCTTTGGGAAGCCAAATGCCTGCTCTGGAGACACTGCAATACCTGCAAGGCACATTGGTGTCTTGCTGTCTGAATGAGCATCCTCAACCAGGATAGCGTTGCAGGCTAACCTGCTTCCCGGTGCTTGAGGACACAGGCAAATGGTATTTCCCCTCTCCCAGCACCTCCTCTTGAGCTTGGGTTTCAGTGATGGAGTCTATGACAGCCCCCAGGACTACTGGCTGCTTTTCTTTGAGGGAAAATTATCAGATGAGAAATGCAGCTATTCACTGTGGAATAAATCCAAGTGAGAGAAAATAATTACTGAAGTCAGCTGAGACAAATCGGCTTTCTTCAATTCAAAAACTGAGGAGAATATATACTTTTTTATTTATCCATTAAATCAGTGCTGTGTGCCTCCAGCCTCAGCCCACGTGAAGCTCCCGTAGCAGCCAGTGAGCCCAGGGAGGCTCATTTTGGTCATCTGGGGACTAGGGAGTGGAATTGATTTCTGAAGTGCAGGACATTTTTGCATCATCCACGTTAATGGGATTTCAGCATGTGTTCCCATGAATCCAGCCACAGTACCAAAAAACATTCCTTCCTGTGTGTTCAGAACAAAAATGTTTTGAAGGGAATTTTACATTTTTGCTGGAGTACATATCCTTTTGTTGAAGAAGAAGGGATGGGAGCATGTTTATACAAGACTGAAGAAAGCTGCAATAAAACCACAGCGATTAATGCTAGGATTAAACCATTTCAGGGCGCCCCTAATTAATACTGCCTCTTTAGAAACAAAAGGAGCTCCCAGCTAAGAGCCTGCCTATCCCTGTCTGCAAGAAAGAAAACTGAATTTCTTGGATGACTTTTGGGCAGGCTTCAATTGCTCTGGATGAGCCTTTCCAACAAATCCAGGACTACGGCCTGACAGACTTCTTTTTGAAAGGGTCCCCACGAGCTGTGCTTTCCAAAGAGCACCCAGGTGGCCTTGGCATAAGCCAAGCTATGCCTTGGCTAAAGCAATAATGCACCTACATGGGACAAAAGAGGAGTGAAAAAGCCCTCCAACTGACAAAGCCCTTCACTGCCTGCCTTCTTTTTAGTGGTTTTGTAGCTTAGCAGCTAAAGCCTCCATGTCACTCTTCCAAAGCAAATAAAATCAAATCTCCCTTCCACATAACTGCAGTGCAAAAGAATGTCAGGAAGGCTGCTGCGGCTGCGGGAAACATCAACAAATCTCAGCACAGCAAGGTGCACCACACAGCAATGAGAGGACAGCAGATTTCAGTAGATCTGGTGAGGACCATGGCTGGACTACCATCAGTACAGCCCCCTCTTTCTTGTTCCTTTACTAATGCCCCAAGGTCTCTAATGAGGAACATTTAAATAGCTGCAGGATGAGGCTGTCACCTAAGTGCTGTGTACTGTCACACAACACAAAAGCGTTTTGGGAGGGGGTTCATCTGAAATCCTGCATTTTGCACAGAGAATGAGGGTTAAGCACTAGGAAACACCTGGGTGATTTGTCATGCTGCAGCATCTGGCACAGGTCGGTTGAAAGCCTGATGTGTGGTGACTCTGTCCAGCAAGCAGCCAGTCTACATGCCTGACCACCCGGGAAGGGTTTGATGGATGGAAAACTTCAGAACTGTGCTGGACTAACTCACATATAGATGTATTCTCCTTTGTCACATAAGACTTCCTACAGGAATGTGAATATAAAAAAGATGCAGTGTACTCCTGTCTCCGACAGTGTGAGACATTTCACACATCTAACATCCACCCGGCAAGATAGAAAAGCATGAATCAGAGGCTCAGAGCTGCTCAACTCCAGAAATCCGTCTACACAGCAGCAATCTCCAGTAAAACAGCCTCACAGCTGCTCTAAAGTATTCCAGCTGGTGTCATGTCTTCCTAAGGAGCCATCTGCTAGCAAGAGTGCATCAATACCATATCGATACGCTGACAGTCTCCACCTTCTAGGCTAGAGATGCAAGTGGCATAGCGCTTGCCATCCAGAAGCTGGCATGGACCCTGGCTTAAAAGAACCATGTTCCTTCAGCAGCATGCTTTCCCAGTAGATTCAGAAGAACTGCAGCAATTAATCTTTCAAAACAAAGCCTTGCTGGGTCCATTTGTTGACAGTTGAACAGTTTGTGCTCATGAGCAACCTCATGCACCGTTCCAGCAATATCCCAGTTACACTCTCAGATGGGCAGCAAGTGAGATACAAAAGATGTTGGCAAAGCTACCAACGACAAAATGATCCTTCCTGCCACACATCTCAGCTCACTTGTCCCTGCTGACAAACTATGAAGAGATGAGAGAGCAATGGCCACACTGGACCGCCTCGACATCACTATATGGGCTGAAGGAAGAAGCTCCCAGCCTAAAAATGGCCATTGGAAATGGCAGGGATGAAAAATCCCCTCCCACCCAGCATTTGGGGAGGCAGGGGCAAATGCTACACACATCACCCATGCACGCAGAATTCTAGCATCCTTTTCTGCGCTGCTTCATACTGAAGTGATCTTTAAAAGGCAGTAAAGATCCTCACCCAGGGCAAGCTCTTAACATTTCTTTTTAAATGTATTGAAGAGAGAAATCAAACTCATCTTTTTCAAAAGATCCTGTTGACAGTACCTGTCATTAAATTGCAGATATTCTGCCCTCCCGTTGTCAGCAGCTGGCACAGAAACTCTTGCAGCTCTGAACAGCATATACCCACGTACACAAGCTCACATCTTTTCCTCACCATGCAGAAATGTTTGATATGGAAATACAAGCCAAAGAAAGCCTCTCTCTCAGAAAGTGCAACCCCATCGTGAGAAACCACGCACCTCAACAGCAGGACTACAGCACAAACCTTACTCTTTCAGTGGGTGCAGCCTACTGAACTGGCTCAGTACCAACCCGCCACACAAGGAGGATGCTCTTATCATGGCAAAGGACCCACATACTGGCTGCAGCTACTCAATGGATTTGTCCTTCTCCAAAGTGCTGGGTTAAGTTGGAAAAGATAATGTGGGTAAAAAGTAAGCCTGCTATTTACTCTTTGAATCTCTGGCTGTGTAACTCTTGGGTACCCAGCGCTCCACTGAAGGAATGTCAGATTCTCCCATGTTGGTACAATAATACAGAGATTGTTTCTGAAGGTTAGGGAAGTTTATTTTTACAACTTTGCTCAGTGCCTACAAATCTTTCAGCCGCACAGCATCTGGTTCAGGCACTGCCCTTTGAATGGCTTTTCTGTTGGTGCAGTAATTAAAGGTATCCCAGGTGACACCTGATCCCTTATCAAGTTCATTAATTTAAGTGGAGTTATTTGGCTCTCTATTTTCTATACTTCATAATGTATTTCTAACCTTTAAAGTGACATAGGCAAGCACCAGATTGCAGGAGCGCTTATTAACAGCCTATTAAAATATTTTATGGCCTTTATTTTTACGTTGCCATAGGGAATCAAGTATTTTGCTGTTGTTGAACTGGCTCAGGATTTATGTTGCAACAGCTTCACCACAGCCTAACGCAGAACAGCACTAGGAAATGAACTGGGAGAACAAACTCCCATTCAGCTCCTCATGTGCCGTAAAACTGTCAAATGCAGATCACAGCAAGGGGCCCTCCAATCCAGGTCTGTGGTTTTGTTTGTTTTTCAAATATAAGCTGATGAGACAAGATCCAATGCTCTGGAACCATGCTGAGAGCCACCAAAGGCAATACCCTTGTAGAGAAACATATCTGGGTATCTTTTTTACCAACTCTGTAAACTGACAGAGGTAAGCTCAGAAAGGATCTCTGTAGTCATCTCTAACACAACATGGTGCGTTGCTTTTTATTCTAGAGCTGCTGTACCACATCCACATTTTGCAATAGCATTAGCACAGAATTAGGAAGACCGTGGTCTTAACTAGAAGATCACAATCCCACCTAAAGGACTGCTGGAGATGGTGAGTCCCTTGCAACCCTAGAAAAGCTTTCTTAAAGTGAATTTTCCCCTCTGTTAAAAATCAAGTATATCTGCTATTGAGACAACACGTGCCTTTGATTTAGAAACAACCCTTTTCTGCTTAGGTACTTACAAATTGCAAATCAAATAACTTCTGAAAATCTTGTTTTCATAAACTTAGTGGGGTGAGCCTCAGGATCCTCCTGAGTTTACATAATGTTTCTCTCTTTTTAAAAAAAAACATAAGAAGTTATTTGTAATGAAGAAACATATTTGGAAGGGTATCAGCAACATACTTAGATACTTTAATTGCTCGTGTTTTCAAAATGTTTTAATGAAGTCAAATCACGAATAGACACTCCTCTGCCAAAGAACCCATAAAATATTTTACAATGACATGATAATTGACATAACTGGTTGTATAAATTCCTGGCATTTTAAACAAAGATACTACAGATTAGCACAAGCAAGAATATTCAGCAGGCAATTATTATCTCTGCTTTAATTATAAAGGCTTCGGGGGGGTTTTTTTGTTGTTTTGTTTTTTTCCAATTTTTAATTTAAATGTCATTCTGAAAGGCTTTCTAGACAGATTTTGTGTGGGTAACCTTAGAAAGACTGTCTCAGCAAGCAATTCCATATCACTAATGCATGACGAGTAGTCAGTCATATTGCAAGTCTCTAGTGCTATTAAATGTACCATTCCTTTAACGCCTCATCCAAGACTGTACAAAATGAATGAAAGACTACCATGCTGAGATTGGTCCCAGACATCCAGAAGGGACTGCTCCTCCAATTTCATCTTACAGCTGAATGACAGCAGGAGAAACAGTGACACACCAGAGAGCAGCCTGCCCCCAACCCAGGCAAGGACAAACACAGCTAAAGAATACCCTGCAGGTCCCTGAGCTCACAAAATCACAGGCTCACTCAGCTGTGCCTGCATGCATGCAAGGTTGAGCCTAAGAAACAAAAAATTTACCCTGAAGACCGATGCCATGGCACACCAGCGGCACTGCAAATTTTGCTTTTTGGGGAAGTTTTCAAAGAGGGACTGACCCACTTTAAATTGAAGGGACATCTGCAATTGCAGCTCAACATTATCAACAATAACCTCACTGAGAACCATCTTGAAGTGCTACCATTCAGCCATTCCTAACAAGCTCCCCTCTCGCCTCTTCTCCAGCTCCTGCCACAGAAGAGAAAGGATACCAGCTTCCAGTAGTGTCACACAACGCTGTGCTTTCTTGGGTGTGCAGTAAAGCGCTGACACCAACAATTTCCTCCAGAAGTTCATTAGATTGTTTTATTAATTAGCAGGCTCCCCATCTTATCACACGCTGCACCTGAAATCCCACTTGTATTTCTGAATTAAGTAATTAAAGGCAGAGGTACTTGAATAAACAAGCAGTGACAGAGAATAATATTCTATCAATGTAATGAGGTAGCTTGCTAGACAGTGAGATACCCTGGCTCAGACATTATCTAAGTCCAAGGGCAAAGCACACCTTGGATGGCGAGTGTGTCCTCTGCTATGGGCACCCCCAGGTAAACCCCAGTAACTTGGATGAAACTAATCAGATTCTGGGACGAGTTTGGGTCATTAAGTCTGCCAGTGGCCAAAATAAACAGAAAAGAAGAAAGGCTGCCGCACTCAGAGCATGGAGAAATAGTAATGATCAACAGTTTCAACACCTTCCCTGTAAAGACAGCAGTAATTATGTGGTAATTATCGGGTGCAATTTCGTCTTATGTAAAGGGACTAGGTTACCTTCTTCAAGGATAGCAAATGTAACTTTGCTTCCTTCGTGCAAAATTGAATGGAAAATGCACTGACTGAACACTAACACGAGTTGAATCGCTTTAAAGACAGTCTTTCAACAACAGCCACTTGTTGGTATCCATTAGAAACCGTTCTGCAGTGCCGTAATCCAGTACCTTATTATCACTGCTGTCAGCAGAGTTGGTTCCCTTGCATGCCACCATAGAGGAACAGGGGCATAAACAGCACAGGAAGAAAAAAGCAGAGAGAAAGAAAAAAACCACAACCACTTACTTGATATTGTCAAGACATCCAGATTCAGGTTTCAGTATGGCAGTATGATGAAACATTTTATAGAGAGCAATCCCAAGGAAGATTACATTAAGCTGCAAAAAGAGGGAGGAAAAAAAAAGGCAACATGACATGGAGGAATGTGATAGGGAGAAATCAGTTTTCTCTGTAACAGTCTCAGTCTCTGTAACAGATGAGTTGCTCTAGAAAATTAGCTCTCACTACAGTTTTATACAGACTGAGTAACAGAAAATTGCCAAGTATTTTATAAGGTGAGCCAGCCTGCAGGCTGTGGAGCAGGGATGCCGCAGCATTACAAAGCTGTGGAGCAGTGTATGTTACTGATATAGGGCTGGTTCCAACATCAACTGTAGTGCTTCAAATGACGTTATGGAAAATTAAAAACAGTTCTCTAATGGCTCATCTGTGTCTGAGAGGTATACGCTTGTGAAAAGTCTCTCAAAGCTTCTTGCTTAGCCAGTCTCACTGAAAGCAAACCAAAAAGCAACTTTTTCTGTGAATTTACCTTTTAAATATGGTGTAGTGGGGGAGATGGCAGGGAAATTATTCTTGTTGAAGATGCTTAGCACAGTGCAAAGCAAAACAAAAAGAGTCTGATATATTCAGTAAAAGACATGATGGTGTTTCAACACTTCAGTGTTAGCAGGGTCACCAGTTCCTGGAAAGGAGTTCCCAAAAGCCCAAGCCAGGGTTTCAGACATAATCAAAAAGGGAAGATATCTTTTCATGAATGCATTGTTTGAGAGGAAAAACAAACACAACAGATTTGGCTGGTGGTGCAGCTCCCTCCTTGGTGTGGAAGGCTGCTGAAATGCTCCCCAGTGGCAGGAGAACCAGAGACAATGTCTGTATTGACGTGAGTGCCTGGTTTGCTGTGTTAGCCAAACTCCACTCTACTCAAAACAAAGGATGGTTTATCTAAGCCATACTGTAGTGATTAAAGTCTGAGAAAACTCCAGCTGTCTCTAAAGTTGTGTTCTTTACCTTGTTGCTGTGGTAGCTGATATGCTGGCAACGTGCTAACTGTAGAGTCATAGGAGTTTCAACTTCTGCAGGGGAGGAGACCTCCCCCCCCCCCCCATAAAAGCTCTCTTCCAGTTTTGACTTTATTGCATCCCCTTCACCTCAGATCTCCCTTTCTGCATGATCCATGCAAAGGTCTGCTTGAGTTCCAAAGCAGGGACAGTGGGTGGCATCCAAATAGGTTGGTACTTCTGAGCATCTGAC
The DNA here is from genome assembly GCA_016647715.1 of Pavo muticus. Classification (NCBI taxonomy): domain Eukaryota; kingdom Metazoa; phylum Chordata; class Aves; order Galliformes; family Phasianidae; genus Pavo; species Pavo muticus. Next base: position 613,129 of record JACDJE010000062.1, read on the forward strand.
AGCACAAACCAAGCTGTCTATGCACCTGCTCTGAGGCAGTGCCCACAGTATGTACTACATGCCCTCCCCTCCCTGATTTGATCGAGTATTTCACCACGCAAAGAGCCTCCTGTAACGAGCCCCTAATTGCTTGTGCCAGGTGGGGTCACAGAAGAACATGCCTTTCTCAAACTAATCTGTGTAAATTAAAGATACAGAGTAAAGGGACAGCAAAAGTTTTATTTCTTGACCTGAGAGATGGAATAGTTAATTAGGAGTTCTTACCATAATTATCAAGGTCGCTGGTCCTATAAAGCTCCAAATGAAGTAGGTGTCAAGTCGGAGCCAACATCTGTAATGAAACACAGGGGAGAGAAGGCATTCAAGGACTGCACCCAGGACATACATCAAGAGTGAGCGAGTGACAGAGAAGAATGTGAGCTGCAAAACACGCCGGTGGGAGACAGGAAATATTACATTGCTTGTTCATTTAAATGTTGAATTATGTGCCCGATTTCTGACAGTGCTATTGATGGAATAAGATAATTACCTCTGGAGGAAGCAGGGGGAAAATGGCACAAGGCCTATCTGCTAGGGTTTTCTGTGTCCATAGAAAAATACCTTAAAACATTTTATCTTAAGGAAGGGGTCCGATGAGTAGCTATGGAGCCTTTTTTGCTTTAAGTTCAGCTTTCCTCTCCAGCTCTGATGCAACACAAGCTGTCTGTCAACTGTCAAGTGAGATGACATTTTTCCATCAAGAGCAAATTTGGTGCAAACAGGAAGCATGATTTTGATAACAGAAGGCTGAGGTTTAATTAGATTCAGCGACTTCCCCTTTAGAGCATTTTATTTCCCTGATCCTCCAGAGTGTTTTGTTTCTACTAATGTTTTGAGCATTGCATATGGTCTGTGTGATCCCATGAAGTTGATTCATGGCCTAAAACTAAATTATTAATCGCTTAATTTCAACTACATTTAATACTCCCCCCATTTTTTCAGGCCCCTGGGAAATTATATTTCCATTCCTAGTTCATTCCAGGCGACAGGAAGATAAAATGGAAGTGACTGGTTACAAGACAGATGAATATAAATTCTAAGAAAGTTTCACATGATGTTTAAAATAATAATATCTTGTCGTGTTTGCAACATTGCAAATCACAGCTCCATTTATACACAGAGGACTAAGAAAGCGTAAAAACACTTATAGTAAATGTCCAATGAAATTTCATAATTAGATAAGTGATAGGAACTGTATATATGAATTTATCATGGAGGAAAAGATGGCAATTCTCTCAAATGACAGATCTATGCACGCATTGAATTTTTCCCCTTCCAATGGAATTTAAATAGGCAGAAGGGTCTGTGCCAGAAGCCCCACAGCAGAGATCAGCACAGTCTTCTGCTGAGAGAATAAAACATGCCCTGAACCTCAGCGACCGAGAAAAGTCAAGATATGAATAAATTCAAGGCTGTAGATAAAGCTTCCCACTTCCCTCCCTGACTGTATAAATTTCAGGTCTCCACAGTCTCAAAGATGTACCAATATTTATGGTCATGCCAGTATTTATCACAAATTAAAATACAGGCACTTCTGTGACCATCAGTCTTGAATCAACTCTGCAGCTTTTCACCAAAAAACTCAATGAGACTGCATCAGAATCATAACGTGCAAGGCAAACTGAGAGATCTTCAGAGTGACTGCACGGACATCTTGTTTCTTTCACATCTGTGGAAGTTCAAGGTGATTTAGATGCAGCTGGTGATGGAGCAACATGAGTGACTTAAAACTATTTGAGCCTGATTTCCTATAGGAAAGACTTTATGTGATCATGACATCTGTGTATCACTCATAATAACACCTGAAATGTCAGCCAACTGCAAGTAGATCTGACAGAGGAATAGAGGTTTCAGAATAATGAAGTACCTGTAAAGAGTCCCCTGCCATCCAAAATGGTATCTGCATAGCAGCAGCTCACAAACTTCAAGGCATTAAGTCTTAATACCTACCCCATCCTACCAGAAAAAAAACACCACAAACTGGTGCTTATGCCTCAACTGCCAAATACAGATCAGGAAATATACAGCTCCACAGCTTTTTCTCACTGATATGCATGCTGAGTAGATTGTGTGTGGCAGAGGACTCTGAGGTGGTACGTTTTTCTTTTAAAATTACAATACTTTGAACTTTTTTGCAAGTTCATCATCCAAATCATCTCCCAGCCCTTGCTGCACAGGCATTGGGAACATGGTGAATTGCAATTGCCAAGCAACTTGGTTTTCCTTCAGCATGAAGAGCAAGCTGGTTTTCAGAAAGCCAAGGCAAGGAGAAAGGCATAAAGCCTCTCTTCATTCCTTAGAGTCACAGAATCATAAAGGTTGGAAAAGACCACTAAGATCATCTACTCCAGCTGTCAGCCATCACCACCACGCCCACTAACCATGACCCTAAAACATCATATCCTTAAAACACACTAGCCAGCCATGTGGTCGCATTTGATGCGGTTGGTTCTTATCATGCAAAGATTGAGACATGGGGAAAATCTGCATCCATTTGCTTAAATCTGAGCCCTCTGGGAGAGACCCCAGAGCGCTGGGCTTCCTCACAGCCCCCAGGCTCGTCAGCACCTGGCAACAACAAGGAGCTCAAAGATGATCCATTGAATTTCTCCGAGGTTGCTTTTGCACTCTTGCTTCCCTGCTATGCAAGTCACAACAGCTTCCTTATGTAGAGGTCTCCCACACCTCCAAGATATTTTCTTCAGCTGTCCCCATCAGCCTGCTCATTAAGATCTTGTCATAGCTTGGTGAAAGGTGAAATACAGCAAGATGAGGGAAAAGCTGGGCCAGCCTGAGCAAAGCAGCGCAAAGCAAGTAGTTTCTTCTCAGTGAGCCAAATGAAGTTTCTTGCTTTCCCCTAAAAATTTGGTTGTAGCGCACAGTGCAGTGATGATGGAGGTGTCTTGGGGATGGGAAGCAGCACAGAAGCCAGGTCAGTGAATTCCTTGGTTTGTTCTGCAGGCAGGCAGAGGTCCTGCCCTCCAGCTACGCGATGCAGATGCTGAGCAGAGCAGTCCCTTTCCTGTGAGAGATGGCCTCATCTGAGCAAGATCAAGACACAGCTTGCAAAAACCAGAAAAGGCTTTCTTGCCTCTCCACATGCTTCAAATGAGGTGGTGTGATTTTTTTATTTTAATATTAAAAATTGCCTTTCAATGAAACTTCACATGACACTCAGGCAGGTAAACTGAAAGCTGTAGGGTTACGGCTAACCTGCATGGGGATTCTAAAAAGCCAGTCTTTTTGTGGTCATCGGCAATGATGCGACTTCGAGCCCATTTAAGTCATACCTCATTGAAAATGTAAATTAAGAACGAAACATCAAAAAACAGGCATCCCGCCAATTCTGTTGCAGAGATGTAAATTGCTAATCAAACAAGTACCACACTGAGCTTTTCTTCCCTTAAAGACAAAACCACGCACACAATGAGCTGCATAAATGAGCTTCTTGAAACAAGGAAGCAATCAGCCAACTCACTTCCAAAAGTTGCTAATCTTGGGCTGCCGGGTTACTTCTGACCCCCCATGCACAGCTGCACTGTGAACACGGACTTGCTTATTACAAGTTTATACTCTGCTGTCATTAAGCAAACAAGCTGCTTCAGGGCTCAGCACAATGCAGAGCAGATTATCCACACATCCATGGATGTGGGAAATGCTCAAAACCCCATTACTGTCTCGAAGAATCACACCAGCATGTTCAGTGCTGTGCTTGTAAGGAGCTCCGTGCCATCGCTTTTCTTTACTTTTTAATTTCCTCCCTTTCCACAATGACAAGTCACTATATTCACCTAAAGCTTTTCCCAAGTAATAAAGACTACAAAGAGTTTACTCTATTTTCTGCATGAAGAGAAATCAAATACTAAACTATCCCTGGTGTGTATTAAATATAACCAATAAACAATCATTAGCTGCCACTGGACCATAAAATTTGAAGAGCCCTAACATATCATGTTGTTCATGGGAGTTCAGTAGTTCGTTTCACATGGCCATGCAGCCTCCTCGTCTGTGTGCGGTAACGGGATATGTATGCGCAGGACGTGCCTTCCAAGGGTGCAATATATGTTCTGCTTAACACAGTCCAGCATCCACATTGCTCAAGCTTCCTCCACCAAATACCCAGAGCAAACATTGAAAATAAAACAAGTTCACGGAGCCATCCAAGATGTACTGTATTGTTAGAAGCTATTTTCCAGCAACATTAACATGCAAATAATGTTGGTGGCTGGCTGATGGAGTTGGAGGCTGTGTACATACACCAGGCTTTCATTTTGCTTTATGACAGCTGGATTGCTTACCATGTACATCCTGCTTTATAGCATACCAAAGTGTGTGGGGGGAGAGAAACAATAGAGAGATTCCTGGCACAGTGAATTTGATCACCAGTGGATGAATATACCTACAAGTACGTTTTATAGAATATATTGAGTCATTCAAAACATAGCTGCTCTCCTCTGAGATTTGTAATAGGCACTGATATAAAACCCAGGATAGTATGGGAATATGGAATAGCTTCTGACTGTCAATTTGGGATGGCCTGCTACTTCAGCAAGCCTTCTCAAAGGAATGTTGCTAAAGTCCATTACTGAATTTTTAACACAAGTAATTTTTGCACACTAACAACTGCAAATGCTATTTTTCCTCTGCATTTTGCAGCACTGCCCACCACAGTGCTTGACATCAGATCCAGGCAGGAGATGGACGGATTTGGTTAACACACAGGACAAGGCAAATGGTGTAGCTTTATAAAAATGCAATCCCAGTATCTTATTTTTCTGTAGCAAAACTGGAGACATGGACATTTAAGACTCAGCAGCTGATTTGTTACAGCCATTAGATTGTGATGTTTGCTTTCAGTAATTTTTAAGACCTCAGATTTTCTTGTGCTGCTGAAAATAATTGGCCAGTGTAAGAAATGTCCACTTAGAAGTTAACACAAGCACTGCTAGAATCGCTTGTGGTCCCCCAACCACAGCGCTTGCAGTGGAGCTTCCTGCTTTGCACCTTTGCTTTAGAAATGACAGTCAGAATGACATGAGATGTAACACTGCTGAGTAATGTGGGCAAAAGGGACCATGGCTCAGCTTGCTCACACAAACAGTCCCAATTGGCCTGAATGGGACGGTCTTTTAATGCAACCACTGTGCTACTGCCTAGTTATAGTATCAAACTAATCAGCCCTAAATCCCCTAATATGAGTGGTTTGAACTGCTCTTAAACAAGTAAAAACAAACAAATAAAAAAAGAACAATGAAGAAAAGAAAAAAAAAAAGGAAAAGAGACAATGCCAATTCTTGGCATAATTAAGTGTAAGATGGTATCTTCAGAGGGCAGCTACTACAAAGCGTCAATATGAACACCAGGGCAGAAAATCACAAGCATCAATTGATGAAGAAAGAAACAGAGAGAGGAATAATTGCCTGCTTCTGGCTACGTAATCTGGGCACGATGGCTGGGTTTAGAAAGGAAAATCAAATCAAGAAATCCTACACAGGGTGTCTAAGCAAATCTTTCCGAGATGTATGAAGGGTGGCACCAAATGCCAGGTGAAAAACAAATAACACTAACAGCTCCATAAGTCCTGCTTAAATAAATGCAATAAATAATAGAGGGAGGCAAGTAATATATTCCAGAGGATGTTTTACAAAACCCGACAAAACCAAGCAACTTCTTGCAATCAAATTATGTATGCCTGGCATATAGTTCACTACAAATTCTAATCAGTTCTACCCTTCTAATAACATTACACAGAAAAATACATCATCATCCATCAACCAGATGGAGCATGATAGTTATACAAAACATATTGTATATTTTTTATTTTTCACTATGAGAATGTGATAAAATTGTGCACACTAGAATTAGAGTTATAAATAAATATTTTAAGCTCTATAAATCTCTGTAAATATTTATTTGCAAAATATTGTACGTACACGTTTAATCATTAAAAATACTACTTCATGCTGTGGGGAGGGAGAGAGATTTTACTGGCACAGGCTTTTGACTGCTGCCTTGTCACCACAAAGACAGTAGAGTTCTGCAGTTCACCTCCAGCAAATTTCAGCTAAACTTTCTGCTTGTACCACCTATGTATAGAAATATTTGGGCTAGGAAAAGGCAGCATGTTCTACAGAAATTGTTTATTCTGCTGTGCTACAAAAAGGAACATTTTCACATTTAATGGGAGTGGAAATGTTTCAGCAATGCAAAGCTGCTCTGGTGCTTTACAGAAGCTGTGGTTAGGTGCCATGTGTTCCCACGCTACAGACAGGCTGCTGCATGCAGGTAATTGCCACTCATTTGTACATGGTTTGTTCCTGCAGAGCATCAAGAGGGACTCTGCATAGATGGAAGAGATGCAAATCAATCAAACTCCTATGCAGCGCTACTGCCTCATGTCCAAAGGGATTCCCTGGATCTGGGCAAATTTTTTCACTATAAGAAATTTTCAACAACCATCAGCTACAGAGCATTGTAAAACAATGTGTTCAGTGTTAGTTTTCATCTCAAACAAGCACGAGAATTGTTCTGCTGCTACAAGTCCTGCAACAGTAATGCTGCAGAAGACATAGGCAAACTGTGAAAGGCAGCTGGGCAAGCAAACCTGTGCTTCATCATCCCAGTGACTCCCTGAAGGTGCTGAACAACTAGGCTGCAAACCAGGCTGGAGGAGACTGCAGATGCAAGGGAGCATCTCAGCTGGCCTTCTAGGGATCTAGACTCATGGTCTAATGTGTTTGGGGCTCACAGTGCCCCATAGGGGCCACCATGAAGAGGTGGGTCTCGGCAGAAACACTACAGCAAAAATAAATTTGCCTTCTGCCTCAGCAGAATGTTTCAACACCTGATTTAGTGGGGGATTATATATCACTCAAGACAGGATGTGAATAGCAGAGTTGATTGGGGTAAAAAGCAGGAGGCGATTGATGGAAACACTCACATCTACTACAGGAATTCCAGAAACTGTAATTGGATCTTCTGCTACCTTTTCTTTAACCCCTAAGCCTGTCAAAGTAGGTCACACTGCTGGGACAAATTGATAAAGTTCCCTGAAAATTTACTCCCTCTTGCCCTTATCTGCATGGGCTATTTCCTTTCCACAAAGTATGACACACATAAATTTAGGTTGCTATTTTCCCACTTGTGGAAGGAGCACGATGCAAATATGCACCTGAGATGAAGCCTACCTGCTGGCACAATAATGGACCATAAGCAGTTCCACTGCACTACAGACTTGCTTCTGCAAAGACTCGGGTTCATGTATGCCAAGAAGATCTTCAGGAGAAAATTCTGCAGTTGGTTTTAACGAAGTATCAACTACTGCCACACTCTGACCCAAGCTATGCTAAAACAGAGCTTCAGAAATGCCACTGGCTTTTTGCTATGCGTGCCTGCAGACTGAACATTTTAAAATGATAATGGAAAGGCAGCCTGACAAGGGAAATTAAAAAAAAAAAAAAAAATCAATAAAAATGCACTGTAAGTGCTATTGTAACAAAGCTGGCAAAGAAAATCAAAGGCTGAATTTTCCCTCTGTTTTCTATTAGACGGTGTTGTACGAACATCTAAATTGTGCTTTGATTCCAGTTTCAGCAATGTTGAAAACATTTAAGAATATTCATAATGGTAAATGATGTAGCTGCTCTGATTCGCAAAGAGCATAATGCACTCTACAGTCACCATCTAGCTGAGCCTCCAAGCAAAATAATTTGATAGAACACTTAATAAAGAAGAAAAAAGCAATGTTTCGTCACGTAAATGAGAAATACTCTTTGGTTAGAGAAGAAGGGTGACCTTGTTGATAGAAACTGAGACTTGGAAGAGCTACCTCTGTTGATGTTACAAACGATGTGATGAAACTTTCCGCAACAGAATTTCCCAGGAAAACACCTTTGCAAATCTCTACACGGTGGGGAATTTGTTCTGCATGATCATGCACTGCACTGGGAGAGAAAGCTGTGCCTCCCAGTGACAACTGCCTGCACAGCATCCTTCACCTGCTGTGTCCCAGCCTCCTCGCTTCCCTCTGTCCTCCCCTCACCCATCCTCCAGCCCAGGCCCAAGTAGAGCCAAGCCCCACTCACACTTTGTCTGTTCCATAGCTCCGGTAGTCCACTGCTGCTGACACGGCCACGATCAGTGCAGGCATGCCATAGCCAACCAAATAGAAGTACTTCCTCCGGGAGTGTTCACTCTCAAAAACCTCCACCAGCATGATGTAGAGCTGCACGCCTTCCAGGAACATCCAGGTGAAAGCTGCCAGGAAGAAGAAGTGCAGGAGGGCAGCAAAGACAGCACAAGCAATCTGCAGACAGATTTAAAAAGAGCCAGAGAAGGTGTTTGTACCATACAAACTTAATGTAACACTCAAGTTTACACACAAACATGTTCTCACTGGGAGGTTTAATAAGAATGAAGGAGTTCTTGCTCTCCCACCTCCAATGTAACAACATTTTTTTCACTTTGAAAACATATATATTAACTATTTTAAAACAGACACAACTGTACATACAAATTATATTCAAAGATACAAAAGCAGGTATGTACATACTGTGGTAAATAAACACATGAAGATGCATATAGTATAAGCAGCATAAGCGCATTTGTACAAGCTGCTGATTAAACATATGCACACATACTATTTACAAAGAACGTCCCTACAGCCTCTAAAATGAGAGCAGGTCTTTTCCATGGCTCCCACGATTTTCAAGTCAGACCCTTGACTTCAGTGTGACTCTCTGGCTGTTAACTCCAGGGTATGTGTGTTTGCGTATACACAGATTTCTGTGTCTGACTGGCATGTGTGCTGACAGACAGAGTTATGCAGGCATACATGCACACAAGTGTGCAGTCTGGATGACTTAACTGCCCCAGTGCACTGGGGTTTGTCCGTAGATCCACAAAGGCTGTGTTTCTACTCCCAAAGTCTCTCCATAAAACATTTTTGCCTAGGCAATTTTCCAAATGTCAGCATGCCCTGTGAATATCCTTGGGTGCTGTGGACAGTCTGACATGCACCAGGGGCTTTCCAACACAGCAGTTATAGGCAGGATATTACGGGAAGGGATTTGAAAAACAGGAAATACCATGAAAATGCAGAATCCATTCCAGTGCTAGGAAGAAGGCCTTTTATTTTAAAAAACAGAATACCAACATGCATTCTAGAGCTAAATAAATGTGGAAAGGCATCGCTTAGGGAGCAGCTTTTTCCATCCATCTAGCAATCTCAAGGCAGCTAATACAAGCAAGTATCTTGATCTCTTTTCGGTAACCAGGATCTGACTTCCAGTTGATAACCTCACCCTGCAAGGGCTCAAACAGGGCTTAAAGTAGCACTGGAATATATCCTACTCCATGGTAAAACACCCTATATGCAGTGAGGTGAGAGCCTGCACCAGGAGCAGAAAGCGGTTTGCCTCTTACCGGCTGGTCAGTCCGGTTGATGCCAATGAGGAAGAGAAGTTCTGCTACAAAGAGGCTGATGCACAAGTTCTTGTGAATTGTGTTGCGGTCACTCTGTAGCCCACGGAAGAAGCAGAAGGTGAAGATGCAGATCAGGAGGCAGACAAGTGACAGCAGGATGCCCACCCAAGTGATAAAGTCCAGAAGCAGGTCATGCACTGCATCGCTGTGCTGGAGATAAAACAACAAAAAGATCATCAGCCACATACTGCATAACTTCTAACCCATCCCAGGCAAACATTGAGGTTATCTGAGACCCTCAGACTCAGCAAGTTGTGGCACAATGAACTATAACTAATGAAGGATATTAAGACTAAAAGGACCTAGACTCGAATCCAGTAGCCTGAAACTCATACTCCAAAGTGTCTGGCAAACTACGAGTGCCGAAACAGACTCAGGCCTCAGAATATCCTAGAAATAATGATGTTGTTGCTGAAAAGATTGAGATATCATAGCTAGTTTTGAGTGCAGCTCCATTTTTCACAAACACGGCAAAGAAGAGGATGTACTGTATAAAGAACCATCAAACACTGTGATTCAGGTGTAAAAATGTTTCATACACAACATCGTGGAGTTGACAACCACAAGTCTGTTAAAACCATTTAACAGTGAAAAAAGACTCTTTACACATTCACAGACATCTATGAGCTTGAAGGTTTTGGACAGAAAGAGAACGCTTAAATGTCTTGTCTTTCTTTTCAACGGGGAGCAAGAAAGAACATTTTTCTTTTTCAAGACCTGGAGCCATATTTCAAAACTCCTGGGAAGTCAAACTGAGCCCTGCAACATTCCTCAGGAAAATAAATAAAAAAAAAAAGACATCTCTTTTCACACAACTTTTGTTTTAAATTCTAACAGAACAATGGTGTTAAGAAAGCTGGGTAAGTGAGCGTTTCCCTCACTTTTAACACATTTACTCCAAACCATGCAAGCACGGCCACTGCAGTTAAGTAATCCAGCAACAATGTTTTGCAAAGTGTAGCATAGGTGTGCTTTGGCTCTGCTGGTAAACATCTCTGAACTGCTCCTGAACTTGCATTGCATTTGCTTAGCAGAAAAAAGAGGAGAGAGTTCTGAGACTCTAATAGTGAGGGTGTTCCACCACCTTACCAAGGCTGTAAAACACACCAGTAACTCCACGGGTTTCCACCAGATGTGGTGAAATTAGAGAGATCACTGCTTAGTAAAATGTAAATAAGAAACGAGAAATACATGGCAAGTCACAAAGTGGCTGCTCAGGACTAAGTGGTTAGAGTCAAAGAGCTGAGGGAAAGACTGCCTGGAAGTCTCCAGGGCCTTTTCAAAAAGACCTGAGAGCCTTGAAACCCAGCTTTGTGGTCCACCAGGCTGGGTTACAAATGGTGTTCACATTTCCCTCCACTTCTGGCATTTTGATGACATAGGCGTTATTTAGACTGGCAAATACAATAGTGTCAAAAAGCCAGGACAAACTGGAAACATTTTCCTCCCTGTGGGATAAAAGCCTATGACAGATGGAGGAAAAAGGTGCTTAATTTATCCATTTTCTTTGCCTGCCTGCCAATGATAAAGCCACATCAAATGTCAGGCCTTTCCTGATATACACTCTGCTATGTCAGCACCCGTGAGAAACAACTCAAATCTTTCAGCTCTTTGGCTTTACCAGCATGAGTGATAGGCATCAAATGACAATGAAAGATGGGGAGCGACTTTCCCCTCCATCTCTTCCATGCTGGAGGTTTTCTTTTGAAGGAGACTCCCTGAAGGAGGCAGAGAGATGAAGTCTCCTTTCCCCAAATGCTCTTACAGAACTTTTCGAGCATTTCTGATATCAAAGAAGCTAGGTGTATCAAGTACAGCACTGAGGCACAAAATCATTGTGCGCTTACTGCTGAGCATGATAAAAATGCCAATTCCATGCAGCTCCTCCAGCATCCAGCAAACCAAGAAGACAAAGTGCACATCATTTTCCTGGTGGCCACACATTCCTCTATCTGAGTCAGTCCAGCTCATCCATCCCTCTTAACTCAGTGCAAAAACATGCTAATGCAAACCTTGAGCCTTTCAAATCATTCTCTTTTTCATCTGAGGCTGCAGAGGAGCGGCAGAGGAGCGGCAGATAACGTCTCAGTCTCCCTGAACAGCCCTGCCAGCTCACCTAATCAGAGGGACCTGCCAGGCAAAAGTGACAGAAGGCTCTGGGACTGGGAGAGCAGGACAATGCTGCTAACGCAGGTGTATGTAAGGAGACAAAAACCATGAGGTCTTTGGAAGAGTGGGTGACATGAGGCCAGTGGCAAAGACTTAAAAATTCTAAGGCACAGCTAGCCTAGCAAAGGGAACACTCAGGGCTCCTTCCCATATATGAGATTAAGTTCAGAGAAAGGCTGCTTTCCAGCCTCTTGTTCTCCAATTTGTACACATAACCAGACTTGCTCCCTCCCTGCTGCAGAATCCAGCACTTGCTCTGTGGTCATGTGGAACAGCCCTCTAGTTTGTCAGGATCTCTCTGCAAGGCCTCTATCCTCCAGGAGTCAAAAGCTCCTCCCAGCTTAGTGTCATCCATAAATACACCCAGTATACCTTCAAGTCCAGTATCCCAGTCAATGAGGAAAACATTAAAGAGAACTGGCCCTAAGATAACGATAATACTGACTTCATGCACATAACATCCATCCCTGAAGTACTGGGAAACAACAATATAAACAATTTCTCCATAATTACAACTTCTGCCCACCCTCAACAAACTTGCCAAAGAACAAACAAGGAGGAATAAAAACAATAAACTGGGAACAAGCGCAATTTAAAAATACCCTAGGGCAAAAAAAAAAAAAAGAATTTGTAGCTATTCTTGTAAAGTCCAAGAGAAGAAGTGAGATGGATTTCAAAGGCTAGGTGTGCTCTGTGCATTGGGAACACCCAATTTTGAGTGTCACAGCAGAGCCCCCAGGGCAGTGAGGTCTAGAAAAGCACTGGTGTCCTTTTCCTGGCAGTGTCACCTGCCCCTAGGCCAGAAACATCCAGAGCTTTTTACACTAGCAACTCCAACAAAAGGGTGGGTCATTTTCCTTTTGTTGGAGACCAAACCCTGCCACTAGCCATAGAGAGTGTGCCAGTCACAGGAATAATGTAGAAAAAGGAGGAACTGAGGTAATCACTCCTCAATACTCTGAGATTATCCTTGCTATCACCTGCGACGTTGCATGACAAATATGGCAGCAATGTACCTGGTTTGCCCAATTGGCATGAGACTTGCAGGAGTAAGTATAATAAATAGTACACTGACATTTTGTGCCTGGGTTGCAATATCTAAGCTCATTCCCTCAACCACCAAAACACACAAAATAAGCACATCTTCTCTTTACCCCAGCACTGTTCAAGCATTCCCTGACCAAGGACAAAATAGCTTTGACATATACACTAATGATATCCTTGTAGAACCCTGCAAGCCCTAAGGTCCCTAAGGCATGCAAAACCATCAGAGTGCTGATAACAGTCAACTTGTTCTTCTCAATAATCTCCTGAAGATGCTGGCAACCAGAAGAACCCATGGGACATCCCAGATGTCATGGCAAGGATCAATTTCCTGACAGAATCAATCAAACACCAACTTGCCCAAATGTATCATGACTGCCAAGACCTGTATATCAAGACTTTCATGACCCCTTATGCAAGCCACTGAGATTTCTTACAGCTAAAGCCATGCTAGCTTTAAAGGTAAGTTGACACATGGATTATTCTCAGCATAGGAGCAATTATTAAGTGAACTACACAAAAACTTCCAGGTAGGTACATTCCCTTGGATTCCAAAACCGCAGTGCAGGCTTAAAAGCAGCAAACATAGCACTAGCATTGTAAAAATATACATGTAAAAATACTCTCTGTTAAGTAAGTTTTACATCTGCAACTTGCTGAAGAACCTGACCCCAAACTCAGTGAAGGAAATGCTCCCTGGCTTTGCAATAAAGCCTTCTTTTTGCTCAAGTGGGGCCAAGAGCTGGTGGAAGAGAGTGCTGATGGAAACCTGTGCAGGAGGAGCTACAGGAACCCTGACAGCCACCACAGTGGATGAACAGGCAACCGAGCCATTATCCAGGCTGTGAAATCAATGAGTAGCTCTGGCAGCGCCGGCACAGCTGAGCTGAGCTAATAAAAACAAATCCCAGGGAATGTCAGCTTATGACAGAATGGCTCTCCCCGAGATGAACAGCCATTTCCTCCCTTATTAAAAGCATCAGTAGAAGAAAACAGCAGCCAAACCAAGCTGCCAGCAGCAAAGGACACATTCCTTTGCCTAATCTGTCCCTTCAGGAATGGAAAGAGTAATATGTTTGGAGGTGGAGGAATAAGCAAGCAGTAAATAATAACACAGTGTCATCGACTCGCTCAGATATGACCACTCGGTGCCCAGCAGGAGCTGGCAGTGCTGGGCTGGGCAGAGACCCAAGTGGGACAGATCTGAAGTCCTGTGCATTGCTGCTTCTGCAGCTTCTCAGATCTGCAGCTCTCCAGAGCCATTTGGGCTCTCTCTGCCCTCTTTCCCCATCACTGGTGTCAAGAGAGGATTACTGCTGCAGCCTAGCTGTAATGCCTCATGGCAAAGCACAAAGGACTTACTTAACTTTACAAGCAAATGGTTTTGTAGGTATGCCAGAAATGTCAGCTGGGCTTCCTGGACTGTGAGAAAACCCCAAGGGCTCCTGCACTTCTTAGCAGCAATGCTTGCTGTGGTTATGCAGGCACGAGAGGTTCCAATGGGGCTTTCCCTCCTCTGTGGCCAAATGGGACATGTGCTGGGGGGGCGCCCACTGCTCTAGAAACCATCCTGTCCTTCCTTTCCAAAGATGCACCAAGGGAGGCAGCCAGTCCTATTCTGCTGGAACACAGTAGCCACCTAGGTGTGTATCCCCTTCGTGCTTTGCAAAGGCAGCGCATCTCTGCCCTGCTTTCATGGGCATTGTCAGAACCTAATCCAGGAATGGAGCCTGATGCCCTCCCTGAAGCCTCTGTGCAATGTCACTGACTCCTCACTATCATATTTTAAATAAGGCTCTGAATTCTGAGCACTCATGCAAGGTGGTTTAGCTGCCAGAAAAATGTGACACAGAGGCATACACAAAGGGAAATGGGTACAGATCTCATCTCACCATGCACTATAAACCATGCTGTGGATACGGTGTGTGGCAAGAGCTGAGGGTTTCCATCTCACTGCTGACACTGCTGCAGCTTTCCTGTGGCAAGTCACATTCAGCTGTGTGATGCAGGTGAGGAGAAGTGGTTTGGATCAGTAATAGCAGCATCCTGGCCCTCTCCTATGCTGGCTGGAGTTGATAAAGTGGCACAGCTCTGCTTACTCATAAAGTATCTCTAACTCAAGAAACAAGCCATAGCAGTGGTGCCAAGCTCACAATGTAGATGTCTACACAGCCAAGCTGCTGGCTTATTAACTTGATTTCCCAGAAAAACCTGATCACAGTATCATCAGCTCCTGCTGTCACACTGATGGCCTTACTCAGCCCAGTTCCAGGAGAGCAGGGATAGGGCTACACCATACCACAACCTTCCCTTCAGTCCTCATATATACAGCTACACCTTCCAAGACAAGGAACAGCACAAGCTATGCGGCATCTCATTCCCCTTTTCCCCTGCTTATTCTTTAAAGAGCCAAAGCATAACCTTTCCCTCTCTTTGTTCATTCCATTCACCTCTTTCAAAAATGAGATTTAAACTCGATGTCAAAGAGGCAACCCAAATGGTTGAGACACACAGCAACTCTGAAAAAATCAGCCTAAATATGATCAAGGCACAACAGTCTCCCCAGTTTAAGAACTTTATTTAGGGGAGGGTAGGATGAAGCAGGCATAGAGACATAAGGACCAAAGAGATGCCCACGTGGTCAGAGATGAATAACGTGTTTAAAAGTCTAAAATCCAATCAAGGAGGAGCTTGCTTTAAACATTACTCTTAGTGAGAAAGGAAGGGGATGGCAATAAACAGGATGAGGCACAGTGTTTGCAAACAAGAGCGATTTCTGGCATAAATTTTAGGATAGATGATCAGGAAATCCTGCAGGGTGATGCTGTCCCCACTCTGTGGCACAGTTCCTTACCACGGATCTAGCCACAGCTCATGGACCAGAGAACCAAGAAGGATGATATTAAGTAAATAAATACCCACTGAACTGGGAGGGGAAAGGAAGCTATGGCTAATGAGTTGCTGTGCTCTCAAATTTCTGGCACCTGTAAGCAGAGAACTAAGAAACTAAATTAAATAAGCTGCAGCTTACAGCATTCAGACTCAATCTTTTTGAAGGCAAGCTCTAATTTTTTTTTCAGGCTGAACACTCTGAAGTTGTTACCTAAGCACATCTGGGCCAGGAGTTCAGGGAAATGCACAGATGCAGACCAGCAAGAAGTCTGACGCGGCAGAACAAGGAATACTAAGACTGAGCTACAGCTCACTTCAAAATGGTGTGCGTCAAAGCAAGAGTTGGGAACTCAAGGAACTCGCTGCAGTGATTTACAGTCCACCTAGACAAAAAGCTCAAGGATTACTACCAGATATACCACTCTGAATTGACCTTGTAGGCACACATACACATTACCTAATAGGTTTCCTATCAGTAATTTCTGTGATTCATGATAGGTCAGTCAGGGAGTATGATAGATTTTCTTACCAACAGGGCTTGTGTAGTTTTCTAGGGGAGGCTACACAAATGCTAACAGTATTTTGCAGGTAAGACATTCATAACAGCAGAAGAATGCAATATATAACCAGATGTGCATTTTACATCCCCTTATTCTTGGAGTTCATTGGTGTCACAGATTCCATTTCGTAACACAAGCTCAAATGAATTTTAAAATCCCACTGAAGACAAAAAGATTCAATAACTTTTCTGTTTAATTAAAACAGTTCTTATTTAATGGCATTACAATAAGTTACTTTTTGCAATGTGTAATATACTTCTTTTTGAGAACTCCTTTAATGGTACAGAATGATTTGTCTTGCAAAATTCATCACATAATCGTTCCAGTAATTTAATTCTGCAGCTAAGTGTTTTTGCAATCCTGCACCCACTTCTGCTTTCATTCACTGCTGTTTAATCCCACAAGTGCTAATATACAGTTAAGCCAGCACTGCAATAACTTCAGCTTGCTCTTTATATCTGAAATGGCTGTATCGCTTTAGGCAATAGACCACTGTATTCCATTTAGACTTCATATATTTTTATTCCTTTCTCTCCTCGGCTTGCTTTACATTTCCATTCCCAAAATAATTAGCATGACGTAACATGTGTGGTATAGAATAACATCTGAAAGCTTCAGACTAATTGCTACTGTTAAAACACCTTTATTTTTTGCCCTTTTCCTTCCCCTTTATTTATTTATATACTTATTTAAAGAAGAGTAAGCTCTGGCACTCACTACACACTGATAAGCAACATTTATCTACCCTAAGGTACCTTTGCTTATTCTGTTTTGGGTGTTTTTTTTTCATTGCATTTTCCCACTAGCACTGAACTTGATTTCTGGCTGCATATTTTTCCCATGGTACATTTAAGATGCAACTGCTATAATTATTATGATGCAAAACACAAGCTTATATGAAAAACAGTTTGTAAATTTTGAAGAATAACCATGCAGCAATTACATAGGAAGAATGACTTATTTAACTACTGGCTTTCCTCTCTTGGCATGGGAACTACAATGTTTTTATAAAATTTAAGGGCCATAATGATCATTTCACAATAGATAGATATTTAACACAGACCTCATCTACATTAAACGTATTTCATGACTTAACAAAATATCCACGAGACTGCAATAACCCAGGCCAAATGTACTTCCCAGCTGATGAAAAGAGTGATTTGCTTCCAAGTCTTAAATTCTCTATTCAAAGAGAGGTTCTCATTTTCCCTGGAAAATTGTCCGGAAGGGCAATTTGGACAACCGTGGGTCCTGAAGGTCAACCCTCACTGGGAGGATGCATCAACAGGTACAGGCACATGGCTCTATCCAGCAGTTCTAAGTCCTCCCTGTGTGCATAGCAAGCCCTGGGGTTTGGGCACTGCTGTTTACCATACTTAAATACATTCGTCCCAGCCATGGAAAAGAATATCTAGGGCAGGATTTTTCTAGACACACCTTTTTCCACAGCCACCATGCATTCTAGCCCAAAGCCACTTCCAGGGAAGCTTCCAAGTATGTCCAAATCCCTATGTAAATAAAGGGAGGCCTTCAGTTAGGGCACATAAACAACTCTGGGCCCAACTAATTTTAACAGTCAGAAGGAATCTTCAAAAGTAAAGTCTCCTCCTCGTAATTGGGAGTCCTACTAAGACTGGAATTAATCCCAGCAACTTCTTCTCTTGAAGCACACCAATAAATCCCTGACGCCCGTGGTCAGCCAATGACATTTTCTGCTCCTTCGGACAAAGACATATTGCTGTTTCGAGTTGAGAGCCACATGGCCATCAATCATCTGCTCAGCAGTGCTACCTCCCAGCTCCGCCTTGCCACATAAGCTCTGCTAATAATTAAATCCCAGTCCGTAACTCCCAGAGCAGCCACCAAGGTCTCCTCTGGAGAACACGCTCTTTTGCTGTGCAACCAGGGAGGGAGATCATTCATGAGCAGAAGTGACACTTGTCAGATTGGTGCTGGCTTTTGATTAAGGAGCAGGACTCAGATGTCCACTCCCCACGATGCACAGTGTTCAGTCTCATTAGGTAGGGTGTTGAGGATACTCATTACAGCAAAGGAAGCTCCTTATGCTTCCAAAAATCCACCAAACTTAGTAAATCACAGATCTTAATTACAGGAGAAAATTGTTAGCGTGGCAAAAATTTTAGAATATCATTAATAGTGCTTAGGACAGTTCCATTTATGGATGCTAGCCTAGTGTCCCCAGCACCACTGTGAGAGGTCCTGCTTAAGCACGCAGCATCCTTTCTCCAGGGATTGTCCTATCTCAAAGACAACTAAAAGGTTTCAGATGCACAAACTGCCTTTTTGTACAAGATGCAAGACAACAAAAAGGTGCTAGAGCATGCCTGCAAGAGATGAGTGTGAGTCAATGGATGACAACAATTCCTATTTATTTTTAAACCAATTCAAAGCAGCAGGTTTTCAGCTAGAAAGGTTTTAAAACTCATTGCAGAAGGATAAGAAATGTGACACATGTCACTTCCCAGATTTGCACTGAGATAGCCAGGTGGCCAGTTCCACCAGCAGACCAGAGGAAGATGGAAGGACAAGGAAGAGCAAGGTGACTAGCAGCTAGAGAGAAGAGTTACAGATGTTTGCAGGATACCCACCTGCCCTCACCCTCAGACTGGCATGATCACTAAAACAAACATGCCAGGAAGCTGTCTGGTTGCATCAGAATCAGCAAAGTGAAGCCAATTTGGCTGTTAAAGCACTGATACTTTGGCTGCAGCCAAGCTATAAAACATGATCCGAAAGTCTTGAGAGCAAACATCCAGAAACATCCACAGGCAGATAGCACACTGGCTTGGCACTCAGGAAGCTTCCAGCTGCAGGTCTTTCCAGCTTGTTGGTTGAGCACGGGCAGGCAAGAGTCTTGCCTTCTCTTTCTGCAAGATGAGATAACACCAGCGCTACCACTCTAATGAGGTTCATGGGAAATGCGATGCAGACAAGGCTGACCTAGCTGCAGTTTGAGAAGAGGCTTGTTCAGTGCTAGCCTGTATCTGCACCATGCAGTACAGATCATGCTCGTTCACATCAGTGGAGTGGAAAGCTATCTGCATTTGCCAGGTGCAACCTCTGACTTCAGTGACTCAGGTATCTGTTAACTCCAGGCAGATGATAAGCAGCCAAACATACATTTCTTGTGAAGATTCAAGCAATTATGAGAAACTGGCAAGAACATTCTTAGACTGTAGAATACTGTTAACCTGTAAACACATGCTCTGAATTGACCATTTCTTTGGACAACTCCTAGGATAATGCCATAGCCATTTAATGGCACAGCTCCTCGACTAGTAGTGACTCCTGCAGAATACAAAAGATACATAATCCTGCAGCAGCAAATCTATTCTGTTCCTCTCAGCTGGACCCAGCTGTTGTGGCAAATGAGCTGCCAGGCTCTCATTTCTTTTTTATTGAGCATTGGTCATGCATGACAGTGCTTTAATATATATTTTATTTTAGCTCTTCAAATTCCTCTTCAGATTAGTAAGTGAAACAAACATATACAAAGGAATGATAGTAGAAGACTATTTAAGAAAAGGTATTTTAAAACCATAACAGCTTTTGTGGTTATGCAGCCATAGAAGTGGCTCTGAAATGGTCTGCCCAAACAGAAGCCCCTACAGGATCTAGCTCAGAATGGTCAATTTGGCTGCAGTGCAAGGCACAGAAAATAGAGACACTGCAACAAAGAAAATCATGAGGCCAAAGTCCTTCAGGAATCAGGGCCTCCTTTCTACAGCATGTGAAACTGTTTTCAACTAAAGACAGAAAAGACAGCTGAGGAAAGGAAAAGAAAGATAACTCAAACATTGTGTCATTCTTGAAAAATATCTCAAATGTGCACCCCTCTCCCTACCACCATCAGGAGGAATGTTTACTTTCAGGAACAAATTCATTAGCTACAGTGGGGCTACTCGTATGAGAAACCATTATTACACCAAGGAGGTGGGGAGGGCAAAGGAACTAACTGATATGTACCAACCTTAGGGGATGCAAAATTGAGACAGGATGGTATAATGAGCTTTTTTTTTAATTTATGTGTAGCTTGACATCACGTTGTGAGACACAAAGAATGTATCTTTCTCCCATATTTGGTGGCTGGAAAAGATTTTTGACTCCACACATGCACCTCACAAATATGTGCAGAGTGTATTTCCAGCTGCTGAAAGCAAGGCACCCAACTCACACCCAACAAGGCAGTCTCTGCTTGCTCCTGTCCCACCATGCAGGTTCTTGCTGCTCCCTGCCGGCACAGCTAGGAGCCTGAGAGTAAGGATCAAGCTAGGATATGTTCTGGGCCAGTAATGCAAAGGATGTGTGGAATCAATGGCCAGTTTTGCTCACCAGTCATCTGCAGTTCTGAACTGCCCATGCCATCAGATCAGCGCAGTCTTTGCACAGGTGTGACTGTCTACATTTTCATCACATAGCAGAAAGAAGATTTACATGAGATAGTTTCTACCATTAGAGTTACTGTGACATAGCAATTTCCCTGTTCAGCTGCCCTTTGCAGTAACAACACGGTGTTATACTGGCAACTGTTCAGTGCATTGGCAGGCTGTGAATTTGCAAAGCCTACCTTAACTTCCACATGTGCCATCAGGACCGCAAAGTTGGTTAGATGATTGCAGGAGCATGTGGTGTGCGTCTTGTTAGTTGTCAGGAGGCGACATCCTTGGGTGGACCAATACCCAGTCATGGTACGCTTAGTATAGCTCCAAAACGAACAGTTTGGATTGAAATTTTCTTCTGACTGCTGCAAGGAAGCAATGAGTAAATGCAGTAAAATGATAGGGTTTCAGAGATTTCTAAGCACATTACCTTTTCTTTTTTTTTCCTAGAGGCACTTTGTAACTCCTACTCTTTAATTTTAGATAAACAATCAACAATGACTTCGAAGTCAAGTATTACTTGTCAACACCAGAGAAAGTTAGGTTGTTGCTGCTCTCATTGCTAATACAAACTTAGTTCTTTGTTCTTGATTAATTTCAGACGCAGACTAAATTCAGCTCTTCAAAACCAGATTGCTTCATTTGCATTGCAGAGCGGAGAAATTAATTGCTTTAAGCAATCAACTTTAGCAATGACTGTGCTTGGCTAACAGGAGTGCTAGCTGTCCTTTTTCACTGTAATTCCACTTTCCTCTAATATCCCCTGCCACCATGATAAAATAATATTATGGCCCATTCTAATATATTGTTGGTTTTTAATTACAGAATGACGTGTGTCAGCAACTGAGCAATGGGCATCAGCTCAAAGGAGACTTTCTTTACTTTTATTAATGCAATACAAAAGAGACATTCTTCATAAACAACTCAAAGCGCAGAGGAACAAACGTGTAATTCAAAATCTAATCAAGGACTGCTGGGGACCTCAGATCAGCAAACTTTTGTGGCACTTTGTAATAGAAACAGATTTTTTTTTTTTAAAGGTTTTCAAACTTGCTCACCTTGATATGCTTGACAGTAAAGACCACGGGATCAGCTAGGTAAACCTTATTGCTGAACTCTTTGTTTATTGCTGCAGTGATGACAGGGGAGTTGACGATGACGGAGTGATTAGTAGACATCGCTTCAGTTCCTAATTTCATGCTAGCATTCTCCGTGGAGAGATAGGTGCCCAAGTTGTTGTACAGCACAAAGGCCACCCTGATTTCACCTAGGAGAGCAGTGCGAAGTTAGATATCCAGGTCAGTGCACTGGCTTTCGTTTTTGATGACAAATTTCTCCTCTGAATGAACTTTATTTTTTTTTTTTTGAGAAAACATGAAAGAATCAAGATGTGGTGTATGAAAATTCACCTTCTCCTGCCTATACCAGTGAGCACCATGAAGTACACCGACAGGTCCAAGGATGAAAAGGCAAGAGCTGCCACTGCAAAACAAACTCTTATAAGCAAACACATTGGAGAAGACAGACAGCAAAGGTGAGCTTATTTTTGGCATCAGTAAAAAAAACCGACTCCAGAGAAAAGAGGCCAGGTGACGCATTTCCCACCTGACTTAATGCTATTCTCCAGGCAACGCTTGGGAAACGTATTTCATTCTGGCCTGCCATAGAGTTGCAGTGTAAAACTATAATTTAGTCCAGCGCAAGCTCCATTAATACATTAGGACTACCTCAGAGAAGTGTGAGGTCAATTCTGGGAGAAGAAATCCAAAACTTTCCAATACAATTCCAATCTCATATGAAGAGCAAAATAAAAACAGAAGAAATTTGTCAATCAGATAACCCTCTTTCCATAAATGCCCAACACTAGGGAACCTGCAAAAAACACCACACTACCAGTCAACTGTTTTTTGTTTTGATTTTTTTAACTGAGATCATCCTGTTTGCTTCCTGTTTTAATTCACAGACTTCAAATAAGAATCAAATGTGATTAGTTTGCCTTATAAATATTAGTTGTGGGGAATATTTTTTGTTTCACTCCAGCTTCTGCAAGGTCCTTCTCAAAGGACTCCAAAGATCCTTCCCAAGCTTAATGTTTCTACGATAATTTTTTCCTAGCTCTTTGGCAACCTCTAGGTGAATGCCAAACCAATAAAAGTTGATGGGGCTCTCTCAATTTGACCAGAACTCCACTGATATGCTTAGAAATAGACTTTTCCTTCCTTCTGCTAACACAATTCTCTTTCTCTACAAATCTTCTCCAAAGCTCACTAGTGAAATGCCTGTCCCACTGGAACTTCACTGCTCATCTTGCGTTTTACACCAAGTCTCAAAGAAACACTCTTCTTTAAACCCTGCATTTAAAAGTATCAAAACCCATCAAGGAAGCCAATGGCAAAGGTCTCTTTCTGAGCCACTGGATCAAAGTTTTACTCTCAGCAATTGCCTAAAATTTTGGCAGTTTTAATGCATCTAGTTTGGCTGTAATGCTGTCCTATTACTCTATGTAGTGATCAAACTCTGCAGTAGAGTGCTTTTCCCCTACATACAGCTTAATCTTGAAAAAACAGCCATCACAAAATGCACACTCCTTGCAGAGCAGTAAAGTTACCGAATGAAGTATAAACTTTAAAGGAACTCATAAATAGGAGCATGTCAGTCCCATGAGTAGAAAGCCTGGCAGTTTAAAGTTGGCCTATAGCGAGGCTGGAGAGATCAACAAATGTATCTGCTCAAATTTCTGATCTGGAAATAAATGACTAGACAGCTTGAAGACTATTCATACACAATATCATCTTAAATTTATGGTATATTAGTAGGTTCAAAACCTTCAGAGAGAAAGGCACTGAAGATTCAAACTCTTAACAGTTAATCAACATTTTCTGCCATGTTGGCCAATTATTAAGATTTGCTGCTATTGTTTCTTCCCTTTCTTTTCAGAAACTTGCATAGCGCCCCACTGTGAAGCAGGTTACTCATACAAGCCTCTTACTCCATGTGAAGGCTCCCACGGCAGATAACAGTAGTTATAAGTACGTCTCTGGATGTAGCACTGTGCTCCAACAAACACATAACGTAGGGATCTGGTGAATTTCTACCACTATATAATGCTTTTGAAGGCTGTTAGTCACTTGGCAACATAACACATTCCTTGTGAGCCAACGTAGCCTTCAGTCGAGGGCTTGAGCAACCTGACATTAACATTAACATAAATATCAACAGAGTGATTAATACTACACTTATAACTGGTTAAATACAAAACAATAATTGCAAGCCATTCACAAACAATGCCCAAAGCACAACTGATTTAGAAGGCCAGCATGGCCAGAGGCGCTGTACCTACCATTTCGACCGTTTTGTTTCAAGGTATTTGCCGAAAGTTGAATGGCGCTCCCATGGCCCGTGTTCTGGGGAAACTTCAGATCTTCTAGATTGCCATCTGTGCTTAGTCTTGCAACTTCCAGCTCTGTTTGCGAGAGAGACCAACAGTAAGAAAAATCACTACTGAAAATAATCACCTACACAGTACTTGGAGGTTAAAAAATGGTGCTCCAGACCATCTGAAAGTAGAGGAATCAAGTTACAAGGTTTCACACTAGACTCTTTCTTTTTAAATCTTTGCCCCGAAGAAGTTTTAGATTTAATTAAAAAAAAAAAAAATCAAATAAATTCAGTTCTCTGTGGAAGACAAAAGACAACTAGTTCTTGTAAACAAGAACCTCAGGATATTAAGGACAATGGTTAAAATGAAAATCTGAAAATGCTAGTTCTTTTGCCACTGGCGATTGGTACTTTCTGTAAATGTTATCAGTGCTTGGGATCTGTATTCATAGAAAAAGAAAGAAGAGTTGTTCTCATTTTACATATGCACAGTGGGAGTGCTGGTGCTTTCCATCATGCTTGTTTTTTAATTAAAATCAACAATCAGCCAAATGAAGACACGAATTTGTATGAAATGAAACACAACTGCATTACAGTGAACCATCTCCCTGTGAAGCAGTGCTCTCAATGTGCTAGCACAGATTTTGCACTTAAAGCCAGGAGTAATAAAAGCAGTTTAGGTTCTCATTTCCCATGGGATTTCAAGGACAGGGAGCTATCTTATTCCCTTAGGCTCTTTTGGAAAGACTTCTAAGTTTTTCAGACCAGTGGCCAAGACACATCCAACATTGCTCTCCAGTTAATGCAGCGCCAAGACTGAAGTAAGGTTCTCACAACCTGACAACCTTCTCTCCCTCTGGTGCTCTCAGTATGTATTGTATCTGTCTCTTACGGATATTGTCGGTGTTTTCACGGACAATGTCAGTCTTCAGCAGGTTATCAGCCAGCACAAAGGCACTGTCCTCCACGGTGTCAAGCAATTTGGTGGCTGCACGTTGCTGTTCACTTGCGTTCAGGTCCCTCCAGGCATTCAGAGCCTGAGGCTGCAGGAGGTTGTTCACCGTCTCCACCATGGCCTGCAAAGGAGAGGAACTGAGTAAGAAAGGGCTTGAGCAAACCTAGAGCACCTCTGAAACCTCTGACATATGCTCAGTTCCCTTCTCAACACACATAGGGACAGGACAGCATCTCTTTCCCCACCGACTAGGGCAGCCTACAATGAAGCTAGTCATCATTTATTGCATTAGATGAGAGTGGGAGGAAATCTTGATTTTACTTGATTTTCAGCTTCTGTGATCATCAGCTCTGAGCTCAGATTAAGAAGGAATTAAGAGTCAGGGGTGGTGGATGGGGGATAGGGAAATCCCTAAAGAAACATGCAGGAAAATATACTTCAAAAGCTATTTGTGAAGCAAGTTGCTGCTATCTGCTGCATTAAGAGTCAGAAGCTGGGCTGGGAAACCCATGGAAGTTCTCTAGTATCCATCTGCAAGGGCTACGCTCCTTCCAGAGCATTTCCCACCACATAATCTCTAACAGGCTGTCACAGAGACACAGAAACAGTTAAGTTTCATCCCTTCATCCTTCAGGTGCCCACAGAGATTTAGATAAGACGCTCCATTTCAAATGTCTCAATTTGGGAAGGAGTCAGCCATCCGGCAGGCCTGCCCCACAAAGAAACACCTCCATTGCAGCTATCACTGGCTGCGTAAACCAACCTTACTTTAAGATGAAGCTGCCACTCTTAACAATTTTCTGCATGCTGAAAGCATAGGCATCAAACCCATAGCTCTGTTTTTCAAGACAGACAGTCCCATGGGCTTTCTACATGCTGCAAGCCTAAAGGATACTCTGTAGGTCACTTTCATGGAAACACTTCAGTTTTTACTCCTGACGGTCTCTAAATCCACCCACAAGATGATGTATGAAAAGAGGACGTAGCATGGCCCGCTCCCTAGCAGAACCCTAAGGAAGAGCATTACAATGGCAACACAAGGCACAGTGAATTTAGGGCATCCTGACTCCCCCTCATCAGTCACAGTCAGATACAAATGTGCAAAGGACGAATAAAATCACACTGAACCAGAATCAAATTTTATTGTTGTATGCAGGTGACCTTCAGGAAGTTTCAACTACAGCAATGTTCACAGAAAAGCAAAGACAGCTGGGCCTGCCACTCCTGGTGCTTTTGATCCCAGAAAAGACAATTAATGGAGACAATGTCATAAGCATCTTCATCCTAAATGTCCTTCAGGTTGAAAAGTTTCTCATACCACTGCAGCTCCTATTGCAAGATTGAGCCAGAATTGGGCTGCTCTGACAGTAAAAAGCCCATACTTTCCAACTTAATTCATGACAAAATAATTCATTTGTTCTTATGCTAAATCTCACTTTTACCTTAAGTAGATCTCCCCCTACCTGGCAGCTACTGCCTTGGTCAAGAGGCATTTTTCCTGAGTCTCATAGCTTGGTTTCCAAAGGATAGAGCAGCCAATGCTTCCACCACTGAAGCAAACTGAAATGGCTGAAAATCTCTTCCTCTATCGCTGCTGCAAAAAACTTTTTGCTGTAAAGCCTTTACAGTGCAGGACTGGAATCCCTTTCCCATTTGCTGTTAAGTAGAACTTATTAGACATAAATCAATTTCTTAAATTGATTATTAAACTCATATTCTTGAATAGTTTAAAAATCATCTTAACAAATGTGGTATGTGCACAGGAAAAATGGTTCACTTTAAAGGTGAAAAAGAAACACTAAAAAGCCATAGCATTTTAGCATGCTTTTCTGGTTTTTTAAAATCTTGAAGCCTGATCGCTGCAGCTCTTCATAAAATTCTGTGGTTTACTAAAGTAGCTTATCTCTTTGCAGGCAGAAAGAAGGTGTTAACTCTTTCACAGTGAGCAAAAACCTTGACTATTTTTCTGTGCAGGTTCTATACAACATGGTCTTTTCTTGCAAAGATCTTATATTCCTGGAGAGCAGAAAATGAGGATTTTTCTCCCCTTTCAATGTTACCATGCATACTACAATTTGCCTTACATCCATTTAGCTCAGCTGCTAATGGCGTTTTAAAAGTTCTATTAAAACAACATGCTGGATACTTTTATCAATATCTGAATGGTGGAAATAGTCATTGCAGCAGATCTAGCTCCTGACTCTGGATGGAAAGGTAATGTCTATTTGTCTAAACATGAAACAGATGCCAAGATATTTCTGTTACAGTGAAACACGTGCTGCAAAGATTTTTCCTCAGAAAAGAAGTAATATATATACAATATTTTTTTTTAACAAAGTGTGTGTGCATACAAAGCTTGACAGAGAGCCTCACTTAGGCCTTATGTGCCACCTCCTGCACACTGTGCTGTGCTCTCCATCCAAGGAGCATCTTCAAGTGACAAGCCTGAAAACAGCCACTTCATGTCACTCTGGATCCAGGTCCTGACTCTAAACCTCCAGAAAGATTTCCAAGGACTTCAGTTCAGGTCCCTAACACATATCTGAGCAAGTTGGTAGACTGTCACCATTGGCAATACACCCGAGATGAATTTAGTCCATTGCTTTTCCCAGAGGGTCAATCCCCTCACCTGCCTCAGTGCATTAATCAAGTGTTCCCCACATTATATTTCTGAGTGCAGCACTTCATTATGGCTGAGTGCTGTGGGCTGAAGCCAAGGAGATGAGGTGCTAATGAAATGTTTGCATTTTGGACAGGAGCTGAGGTAGGTGTTTAAATGAAACAAAACAGCTGTTAAAGCAACAGTGTCTCTTGAGAAACAGATGCCAACTGGGAAAAGTTGGACAGGAGAAAGGGAACTGTGGGAAGGCAGGCACATGGGACACAGACTGGCCTGTGTCTTTGCATTTTGCTGAGGTTTAGGTTGGTTTGCCACCAGCCTCAATGACTTTGTGGACTGATGAAGCTCTAGGAAAGAAGCAGCAGTGCCAGTCTCCCAGTAAAGACCAGCAGGATTAGCCCTGACAAAGGACCTTTGAAATGAGGGAGGCATGAGATAGGTGTTCCTGGGAGCTGATGACTTGATGAGTGTTACCTGAGACCCTTGGTGACCCTGATGAAGGTGGGGATTTTCAAAGGGAGCTAAGGAAGTCCTGACCTAGTTCTGCACATCTACCTCACTGAAGACCTTGTCTCTTTCCCATGCTAAAGCTTTTCTGCTGCTGTGGTTTTCTTCTCTTCCAAACACATCTCAACAGGGTGAACAACTTTCAAGGGAACCATGACATACTTGTGAGTCTCAGGCAAAATAAAAGTATGGGCTCCAACATATCTCAATGTCCCCTACAATACAGAAAACAAAAAAAGACCAAAAAACAAACAAACAAAAAAACCACAAAAAAACCCACCAATGCCAAGGTTGCTGGGGCTTAAAGAATGAAGAGCACAAGTATGCATACACCCAGGGAGAAGTATAAAGGCAACAGAAATTACACTGAGGGAGACCTTGAGAAGTGTGAACAAATGAAGGAAGAATAGCACTGCAGAAGGGAGACAGGAAAGAAGACTTTCCATCCATCTTTTTATCCTGGGATGTGTAGGTGTGGCTCTATGCTACGATATCAGGCAACCTATATATTGAATACTAAACTCCCTAAACACAAGCTTGTGCAGAACAAGCATCCTGGGTCATGTGACAGGTCGAATGTGTCTAATACACTGTCTACAACAGTGGCTACAACTGCACACATCAAGTATAGAAGACAAATTCCATGGTGGAGAACTCTTTTACTGTGTAGTTATATAGCATGGAAGAGTGTAATTTCAACGTAAATAAATGTTATAAATTGCAGAGGGAACTTTTTTTCCCCCCAAATAAGCACATATGGCTCATGATTTTTTGATTTTGTCCTGAGGTGACAAAACAGAAACAAAATGTAAAACTTCCCTCTCAAACACTTATAAAACGGTATCAAAAGATGTACTGTCGAAAGGTAACTAAGAGTCTTCAGTAACTAATTCCTAAAGGGGATCACGTATATCCCACTGATTTCCTTTGTGACAGCTGCTTCATCCTGGAAAACTGAAGTTTGCTTGTCCACCTATTTTTATGTTCTGCCCCTCTAGAAATACTTGGCCAGAATACATGACTATGTGACACACAATTTAAACCTGGGTGGGAGGATATACCCAGTGATACCACACCCATTGGCTTATCTCTCATCATACCAAAACCCAAAGAATTACCCTTTGACAAAAATAGATTCTGTAATGTAAAATCTGTCTTTACATGGGAATTGAACCTGGAAATCACCTAAAGATGTTAGCCCTACTAATCTCGTCGTCAAATTTGGGACTGGAGCTCATAGTGCCATGTTGTTTAAGCACAGCAACCCTAACCTTAGAAGACGAGCAACTCTCCTGGTGTCAAGTCCTAAAGGTGCTATGTTCTAAACCCTTATAGTTCACTCTGTCCTCTTGCTGAGCAGCTGACAGGAAAAAAAACAACAAAAAACCCCACCAGTGAACTGAGTGTTAGAGCACGTTTTCAAGGGTATGTGAGAAAATACCTCTTCATGCCAAGTGAATACCAGCAGGCCCCTCAGTGAATACTGGTTGAGCCCCTCTGCAGAGTAATTTTCAAATTCACAGTTCATCCTTCTTTGCAATACAGCACCTCCTTAAGAAGAGACTGAAAACGAACTATAAATTATTTTCCATGTAACTTAAATCAAGGCCTCAGCTCCTATAGCAGCTCTGGCATTAAAGCACCACTTTTGCAACGACATCTCTAATTAAAAGAAAAGCATTTTATAACTTTTAAAGCCCTATCTCACACTGGTAACACTTGTCTTCCTTGACCTGAAGGGAATATTTGATGCAATGCACTTTCAAAAATTAGTACAGAAGGAGCTACGTCAACAAAGCTGTGCTTTGCACTAGTATACTAAAGTCAAAGCTGATGTGTGAAACAGGCAGTGCTTGTACAGCTACCCCTATACAAAAGGTGTTTGCTGGCATAGTTTGCTGAGAAAAGCCTGCTCACCCTTTCCTAGAACAGTGGTGCTAAAGCCACAGAGAGCAATCACAAAGTTGCAGCCTTAGACTGTGTTTTGTCTGAAGATCTGGTCCTGTCTGAGGCCTCTGGGTGCTACTCCAAAACAAGTGCATCATCATCTTTATTCAAAGCATGCACAAAACATTATTATCCCACTTTTTAATAGCAGCCTGAGGTTTTATGGTAAATTGGTGGAGAAAAAAAAGTATGAAAACCCTTTCAGGTCTAAAGTGCACAGTGAAAATGAAAAACACTTCAGACAGCAGATGTACTGAAATGTAGATACGGTTCAGTGATCACAATATTATGCTCTTTTTTTCCCTTTCCCTACTAGAAACCGGGAGCGCTTTAAAAGAGCTTACCTGCCTTCAAGAACAGCTAATTTTTCTCTGCATTCAAATGAAACACACAGTGCTAAAACAAACCCCTTTTTAAGCTATCAATATTTGCAAACCTCCAAAGTAATTGAGTTAAAGGCACAATCGATGCTGCTGATGACAAATTCTGCTGCAAGTTTGCAATTGTTGCCTCTGGCCAGAAAAAGCATCAGTAAAAGAGGAGCTCCCATTAATTCTGAATATACCTTGTGCAGCCTAAATGGACACCCAGGTAAGAAGACCTGGATGAAAGCAGGTATTTGGGCATGCAAGGAGAGCCAGCCTTGGCAAGGTTATTACACTGAAAATGACCAGCACAGGAAATGGTTGGCCTTAAAGTGACAAATGAATGACACCCTGATCCCTCTGCAGCAAGAAATGCACATGCTGAAGCAGTCATCTGTTATGTGGGAAAAAATAAGCACACGTGTTACTTCTCAGCTCCCAAAACAAGGAAAACATCGTCTTGGCTAAATAATGATATTATATCCTATTTCTTAGCTGAGATGTGTATTCAAATCTGTCTGACAAGGCTCTTTGCTCTCCCGTGGTTCTTCTTCCTGTCATTTGTTCTTTTAATTCCAAATTAAAATTAGTCTCTAGTCAAGGCACAAGAATACAGCTTACAGGGAAGCCCAGTCGGCCTAAGGCTTTTTCCAAAACAATTTGGTCATCATGAAACATCTATGTTATTCACTGAAATAGATAGGCACATATTTAGATTGAATCTAGCTTAATCACAAGAGGTTAAAAAAAAAAACAGATGATTAGCATACCTACTGCTAATCTCCACTTCTGCCTTCAGAACTAACCCAGAGGCACCAGTCTACACCTACTGACAAAGTAGGTGACTGATAACTGATGGCATCAGTTTCAGTGAACTGAACCAAAACCCACAGTTACTACTTGTGGTGAAGGCAAATGGAGATCTTCCTCTGACACTGCAGTGGAATTTCTAAAGTGACTTCATAGAATCAGGGGAAAAGCTGTCTCTACTGTTGGTGTAAGAACTGTAGGAAATAGCCTGGGAACTCACTGCACTGAGAATAAAGGTATTGACCTTTATTAAAATCAGGTCATCTACAAAACGCTTAACTACAGAATTAATGGTCTTGCACTAGGCATGCAAGGTTTGCAATCTTGGCCTTGAACTACTAATAATCTCCTAATGAGAGCACAGAAAAAAAAAAAGAAAGAAAAAAAAGGACATCTGAGAAATAAAAGAAGGTTACAAATTACAGGTTATGGTTTTGCTTTGCTTAGTATATGAGGAAGAATATTTTAAGGTCAGAAGGCCTTAAGTAGGACTGAAATAAAAGGAATTGATTGCCAAGGAGGAAATAACATACGATCTATTTCATCTAATGAGATCTTCCCTACAGAATAAGCTGAGAAATGCATTTATGAATCATCTGTATTTGCTGCCCTACTGTTTGGGATGTGAGGCCATACAAGCAACTGCTAGAATAATCACACAGGGGAAGTGAGCAAAGATGTAGAAAGAAAGGAAAATGGCCTGCAAACGATAAATGCTTGTTTGATGAAATATCCATAGCCTTCAAGGGAACTCCTAGGGCATCTGCAAGATTCATCTTTTCTCCCAGTGGTCCAAATCAAAGGGACATCTCCCACTGGTCTCTACAGCAATTCACACCGAGACTTTTTCCTGTGCCTCCAGATTTAAGGGCTGACTCAGCCTTAAGCAGAAAGTGAGCACACAGTAACACAGAAAATATTAGATTTTCTTTCAGTTTTGTTGTTACATTTGAGAGCATTACTACACATGAAGCTTAGTTGTAGGTAAAGGAATATATGGTGACATTCCAATATCCACATGAAAAATTTCAGACTCCAGTGACAAACACAAGGCTACTGCTTTGAACCTCCTCTTCCCGTAACAACAGGCTCAATGCAGCAGAAACACACAGGGTGGGGATTTATATTTTTGCTCTTACTGACATAAATCGAGTATGGGTCTATCAAGCTGTGAAGTATATTAAGTTCACAGAGTTTTAACAAAGGACTACCCAAGCACTGAACCCTGCTGTGAGTCACACTTCTTTCAGATGTCCTTTTAATTACATTAAATGAAAGTCCGGAGCACTTTGATGCTTATAGGCAAACATCTAGATACCTTGAAAAAGCTGCTAAAAGTACTCCCCATAGCTATAGTTAATATACTACATTGTATGCACACTGCTAGCCAATTTATTCCAGCCACTTCAACAGCGATACCTCTCCTGACAGGCTGTGCAGAATAGCATCAGGAGTCGAGCGAGGCACAAATCATTAGAGGACTCTGAAAGTTGTTTGACACGCACCGCAGAGCTCTTTGTCATACAGCCAATTAAGTGACCAAACAAGGAACTTGAAAATCCTCATTAATTCGCCCCTTTCTTTATAAATGGAGGTTAGAGTCTTTCTTGTTGCAGGCACAACAAGAACACAACTAAATGCAGCATAATTCAATTTATTCTCTGTCTCAAGAGCTTCTTTCGTTTAGTCTTCACAGAAGTTGAGGCCAGCTGGGCAAGCAAGCAAGCAAGAAGTGGGAAAAAAAGAATTAATCCACTTTAAATACTACTGGCAAAGTCCCAGACACACCTTTTATCTGCTAAGAGCTACCAAGTTTGCAAAGAAAAAAAAAGGTCTCCCTTTTCCTCAGCTCTAAACTTAATGCCTTGAACCTTTTAGGGGAAAGCCTTTCATTTTTGCTTATTACAGCAATCCAAACAGCCTATGTTTGAAGCGTGAAGCATACAGAAAACTTCCAAGAGAACAAGAAGGACGATTCTGATGGCAGCCACCTGCCATCTGCTACCTAGACCCTGCCAGGGGCTTGGTGCTGGCCTGGTTGGTGGCTCTGATGACATCTGTATCCAGAAGCTCGTGGGCTTTCTGGATTGGGTGGCACCTCCATCATCTTCTCCATTTACTGTAAAGATAAGCTCAGATTTACAAACCAGGGCAAACTGGTTTTCAGGACAGCCCAGAGGACAGCAGGAACCAGAGCACGAAATGCTGTTAGAGCAGGAAAATGTTAGAAAAGCTATGCTCTGCTGCTTCCTTCCACTCCTCCCACTAAACAACCACTTAGTTTGGTTATTGTACCACCAACCTACACCTTTGAAGCAGCTGAGGCTATCTTTAAGAAAAAAAAGAAGAATGGGAACCTCCTGGGAAGTTTTTGACTTCTACAATGTCTCTCAAATGCAGCACACGGTTGTGTACAGGAACACAGTGCTGGATGGCACTGCAGAAAAAGACATCAGTCTCGTGATGTCCCCAAGCTCCAGCCCAAAATCTAAGCAAAGCAAGTAGGTGAGCTCAGACTGTAATCAAGTACACGCCTGTGCTTAAGAGGACTCTGCATGCCTGGTCTCTGTGGTATAAGCCTCTGTTAAAGCTCTTGTTTCCACCTACTAAATCTTACAGCAAACTTCTATATTTTTTCCCATGTTAATAGTGCCTCATTTACTGTACTGAGTGTTCATATTTTTCTTTTCTTTACTATCCTTCCTGTGTATCCAGAAGCCAGGGGAATTGATTTGATCTGGGAAACTACAGGCCAGGCAGTCTCACCTCTGTACCTGGAAAGGTGATGGAACAGCTTATGATAGATACCTTCTCCAAGCAATTGGAAGAGAAGAAGGTCATCAGGAATAGTCAGCATGGATTCACCAAGGGAAAATTGTGCTCAACCAACCTCACAGCCTTCTACGATGGCATCACCAGATGGGTAGATGGGGGGAGAGCAGTGGATGTCATCTACCTTGACTTCAGCAAGGCTTTTGATACTGCCTCCCATGACATCCTGATAATGAAGCTGAGAAAGTGTGGGATAGATGACTGGATGGTGAGGTGGGTTGAGAACTGGCTGACTGGCTGAGCTCAGAGGGTTGTGATCAGTGGGGCAGAGTCCAGTGGGAGACCTGTAACTAGCGGTGCTCCCCAGGGGTTGGTGCTGAGTCCAGTCTTGTTCAGTATGTTCCTCAGTGACCTTGATGAGGGGATAGTGTCCATCCTCAGTAAGTACACTGATGATACAAAGCTGGGAGGAGTGGCTGACAGACCCGAAGGCTGTGCTGCCATTCAGCAAGATCTGGACAGACTGGAGAGCTGGGCAGCAATAAATCAGATGAGGTTTAACAAGAGCAAGTGTAGAGTCTTTCACCTGGGAAGGAGTAACCATGAGTATCAGTACAGGTTGGGGTATGACCTGCTGGAGAGGAGCTCTGTGGAGAAGGACCTGGGGGGTCCTGGTGGATGACAGGTTGGCCATGAGCCAGCAGTGTGCCCCAGTAGCCAAGAAGGCCAATGGGATCCTGGGGTGCATTAAAAGGAGCGTGGCCAGCAGGTCAAGGGAGGTGATCCTCCCGCTCTACTCTGCCCTGGTCAGGCCTCACCTGGAGTACTGTATCCAGTTCTGGGCTCCCCAGTACAAAAAAGACAGGGAGAGAGTCCAGCGGAGGGCCACAAAGATGATAAAGGGCCTGGAGCATCTCCCCTGTGAGGAAAGGCTGAGAGAACTGGGTCCGTTCAGCCTTGAGAAAAGAAGACTGAGAGGAGATCTTATTAATATTTATAAATATCTTAAGTGTGGGAGTGAAAGGGACATGGCCAACCTCTTTTCAGCGGTCTGTAGGGACAGGACAAGGGGAAATGGCCATAAACTTGAGCACAGGAAGTTCTGCATCAATATGCGAAGGAACTTCTTCATGGTAAGGGTGACATAGCACTGGAACAGGCTGCCCAGGGAGGTTGTGGATTCTTCTTCTCTGGAGATATTCAAGACCCACCTGGAACCCTACCTGTGCAGCCTGCTGTAGGGAGCCTGCTTTGCAGGGGGACTGGACTCAATGACCTCTGGAGGTCCCTTCCAGCCCCTACAATTCTGCAATTCTGCGAATGTGCCCACAGCTTTGTAAGATGAGAAACTGAGAAACAGCAAGTTTGTGTCACTTGCTGATGAGCATGGAAGAAATGTCTGACACCAATCCCAATTTCACAGTCCTCAAAAGACAAATGCTGAGTGTTTCCTACTACTCCAAAGCCTCAATGTAAGGAGAAAAATCTTTGCAAAATGAACAAACATCAACTCTGAAAGAAATTCAGAAAATTCTTATTGGTTTACGTCACACACCAGTCACCAAATGAGGCTACAGCCATCGAATGTGTCATCTGTTGTGACTCACTTTCTTGCACAAGGATTCTGTCATTCCCAAAATAGAGTGCCAAGAACAGTGTGTTGCATAAAGGTGGGCTTGATCATGCAGGAAGACACAACTCCAGAAGGAATCTGTGTGCAGATCGTTCTCAGCCACCAAAAAGTCAGACACCTGGCCTAAAGCACCTTAGCCAACAGAGCACCTTTCCAAGCTCGCTCCATCCATCCCGGACATCCACCTCAGCAATCTCACCTTCTCTAGGTGTCTCTTGCTATTGCAAGTTCAAGCTCCTGTGGAAGATTCTTAAATGTCACTGAGGTGGGCAAATCCCCAAGCGGCTGTCCTGTCATTTTATTAACATATATTATTACATCACCCATCAGGTTGGTTATTATTTTTTTTGAGAGAAAAAACATCATTTACCACATTTTCCACTAAAGGAGGGGCTTCTGTAACCTCTGTCTTTAGTAAAAAAAAAATCCCTGAGCTTATAACTCAAGAAATATTGTAGCCTAGTACAGACAAACCTAATTGATTATTTGTTTAAAATATGGTATTACCAAGAAAGATAAGGTGACAATCTGATACTGCATTCTCACAGTCTAATCTTTGAATACTTCACAAAATTACCAGTTTATTTAAATTATTAACTTATTATGGGCTCAAGAGGGCTTTGCAATTCAACCGCCACAAGTTTGTCAGCCCCAATAAACCATTAAGACTGATATTAGTAATTATTATCTTCTCAAGTCACCCTCTCTTTCCTCAAATCCACCTTCTTTCAATTGTGCTTTTGATTTTTTGCAGTTAGTGGGCATCTCTCATGTAAACTTTGCACTGTGTTTTTCTTTGTCTAAGAAGGGCAGGACTGAAGCTACACTTCAACACATACAACAGCCCCTTGTGTTGTATTCAGTCACGGATGCTCTTCATGACAAAGGGATTAGCACAAGGAGATTGTGACAGAAAGGCTGAAAACTCAATTTCTCTGTCACTGGTGACATATTTCCAGGGACTTCCCACCTCCCATTAACTTCAAGAAGTCCAGGATTTCCCCATTTAAAATATTTTGAAAAAGCTCTTCAAAGCTGCCTTTGACAGTTCAGACATTTCACTGCCTGGTGAAGCAAAAGCGGCATGTAACAGGAACGTATGCAGTCACATTTAGTTGTTATTACAGACAAACTCTCCCCCACAAGATTTTTTGATGACTTCAGCTACATTGTTTGCAAGTGGAAACATACTGTATGAAAATATGTCTAGATAGATACATTATTTTACCCCCACATAACACAAAGTAGAGTCGAAAGGTTCAATTAGGTCATCCAATTTATTCTTCAAGTCCTCCATTACAAGACTGTCCTTTTCAATACATTTACCAGCTTTGTCCATATTTATACTAAACAGCTCAGGCAATGAGCTTTCATCAGCTTTGGTCTACTAAAGTGGTAGGCAAATGATTAATGTTTAAACACACCAGTAGCCTTTCCAAGTGAAAGGCAAGAAGTCCTTGAAATTAAGGGTAAGTTTAAGTTTGTGCAGGACTCAGGTTTTATTCTATCAATGCCAAGCTTTTGTAGAGTATATTAAATCCACTATTCACTACTGTTTGAAAGAAGACAAAAAGACCAGGAGCATGCATTGAGTCTGCTGAGTGTTACCGTGCAGCTAGGGAAAGGACAACTACAGATTGAGCAGTACCCAAGATTCCCAACAGGGTTGCATGAACCATGGTCAAGCCAGCCTAACCACATTCACGCTCTTACCAGTGGACAAGACAGCTAGCTGGGGAGTGAGTAATGCAGTGCAAACATTCCTTAAAATATAAGTTACCTTCTACAGGATTGTAACAGAGGCCAGACCAGCCACAATACGTATAACTTCACAATTTGTCTTTATCCATTTATGTATAAGGAAGGAAATAGATGAGAGATGGCTTTCTGTCACGACCATATCCAAAGGAAAGACAGACAGGCTACCAGCACAGAGGTGTACTGTTTTATATTTAATGCCCTAGAAATCTAAACCACCTAATCCCACATGCTAAATGAAGCATGTACTCACAATATGAAGTCAATATGGGCTGTAGGAAGTTCGACTTTGCAAAAATAGAGCAGGTATAGGCAGCCCCTTCCAGAAATGTGGGTTTCACTTTCACACCTCTGTTTTGCATACGCATATGAATAATGACCAACCATCCATAAGTACAACACTGAAGTCCATAAGCACAAGACAGAAATTAGGGGGTAAAACATTCACATTTCTTAAAGCAGTATTAACTCACCCACAGTATACAAACAGCTTTATATAAAAGTCACTGGAGCAAACGCTATAAAAGCCTAGGTGACAGGATAAATAATGTCATAAGCCAAGGCCTCACTCTTGAAAAGACTACAAGCAGTCTTTCCAAGACACTGGGCCTTGATTTTGTTCACGTAAAACACAATGCAAGCCTGCAAAATTCAGGCTGCAGCTGGGTGAACTTTATGGGACGTTATGTTCCTAATCCTATATTTAGTTTTCAGCACTTTCCTCCTTCTTACATCCCTCTGTGAGGACACTGCATTTCATTATGATTCTACCTCCTCCCTTATGCCAAGTACTGCAATTTCGAATTGTTTCTAAATTTGCAAGTGCAAGAGGAGAAGAAGGAAAACCAAGAAAATGCATACAGCCATTATTTGAGTAACACGTTGCAAGTGAAATCCAACTGGTTTGGAGACATCTTTGTGAGGAAGAGTTCAGCATTCTTTATACATCCATATAGTTCTGCTTACTGTAATGGCTGAACGGGTCTTGTCAGAGCTCTTCTTTTTATTTTCTCCCACTTTTTTTTACCCCCCCAAGAGTTTTTGTCCCAAATTTTTGTTAAGTCTGTGGAACTGGGCAGGTGTGGAGGGGAAATGAATAATTGAAAGGTCATATTATCCTGTAACCTTAACCTTAAAGCTTGCTGCCACAAAGACAGTAAAAATCAGATTGACAGACAAGAACCACTTCACAGTCATTCAGTCAAACAACTGGACGTGTATTAAAAACACAAGAAATACCTGGACATAGGCCCTGCAAGAGCGCTCCCTTTTCTGAAGCTGAGTCCATAAAGACAGCAGATTAAAGACGGAATAGAAAAAACAAGTTAGTGACAGAACAAGGGGAAAAAATTGAAGAAAATGCCTACGCAAAAACCTCATTTCTCTTTTAAACAGCTCCTAAAACCAAACCAAACCAAAGGAAATATGTGAGTTAGGCAGCAGTGGAAGGCAGGAAGGATGGGATCCAGAAGTACAGGTTAGTCCTTTTTCAGTAAAGCCCACACATGCAACTTTGCAAGAGCAGCTGTTAGATGGTGGGAGAAGTAAGGTGGAGATACTCAAGAGACCACCTTTCCTTGATATTCCCATGTCAAACAAGGCTAGAAAAGATGAGCTAACTGTTATTTATACGAGAGAGGCATGGGCTCTGTGCAATTGCAGAGTACTGATGGCATGCTGAGCTGTAGCAGAGCTTTGGACAAGCAGGGAGCAAGCTGTATGCAGGACAGCGGTGGGGACTCAACCTGACATGCCTGCTCAAGTCTCTGGTTCCAGGCAGGGCCTCTCATGGCTCAGCTTTGTGGTCATGCCTAGAACTGCAGGAGAGTGCATTGCCCAGAGATTCTGAATGCATAAAGGGCCACCTAAGAGGTTGTAACAATGAAATGCGGATCAGATTTAATATTTCCAGTTGAGGCCATTTTCTCCTCTTTAGATTAAACTGCTTCTTAAGGGCTAACCTTTCCAGTTCTCTTTCATATTGAGTTGTCCTTTCCTTTGTAATTACTGGGCCTAAACACTTCATATGCTGAATAGCTTTTCCATAAAGAATCCCACCTTTATAATAAGAGCCACATTTAAGACTGTACGTTGATATGTACTTGCATGCCTCCTACCAGATAACTGCACTTCAGTCTGTCATGAAATTCAAATAGGCACTTATTTACCTCGATGGGACGTAGCAGGCTGTCTGCAACAATGAGCAAACACAAGACTGCTCTGCAACAGTGCAACTGAAGTCTGGCTGCTCAGAGCCGCTGCCTTTGCTGGGTTGTGTTTTGCAGAACTACCCGGGTTGAAAATGGAGATGGAGAATCTCCAGGGAGATTAGGGGGTGACTTGTGCTTTCGACTCATGGCAGTGCCATCCCATTAGTACAGCTGAGAGCCAGATTTGTCCCTGAGTGTTCTGAGGCTCCGAAACAAACAAAATACACCGAGGTATTGTGCAATGCCTAATTTCAATTTCTAATTCATCAATTTGTAACAGTGGAAATCTTCCCCTGGGTAAATGTGGCCCTATGAAGACTTTACAGACAAATGGAGATCAAAGAAAGCCTTGCTGGAAATTACAGAGCTATCCACTTGGGGGTCTCACCAGTCTGCTACAGAACAATTATTACCTTAATTAAGCCTGATCCAGTGGAAAGCATAAAGCTTTTAGTGACAAGAAAGTGGCTCCTGAAAGATGATGGCTTTTAAAAACTCTGATTATGCCAGTTTATTTCAATTCATTGTACATCAGCTTGTAAAAAAAAAAAAAGACAAAAGCAAAAGAGCACAGGTGACTACTTTCAGATGGAGCATGAAGGCAAATCCCCAGCACATTTCCTTTAATGATTGAAAGAATATTTAATGGCTAGTGCTCACTTTATTTCTCCTTTCTGACCAAACAACACTAACTAAAACTCCTTGCAAATGACTTTTTCCTTTTTTTTTTTTTTTGGAAATACTCTTGATCAGTGAAGGGGAAAATGGAGCAGTAACTCTGCTGCCTTTTGTTTGTCCAATACTACTTCCAAGCCAAATTCATGCATTCTTAAATGAACACAGAACAGTTGCTCTTCTAAAGAATTAAGTGGGGAATGAGAGCAAGTAAATTACCGAACCTGTCATTTGGATCACTGACTCGCGTCGCTGTTTTGCAGGACTCCACACAGTCCAGAATTTTAACATGGAGTGCAATTGATTTGTATAAGCTGCTTGTGCAAAGCTGATGGTGGGTGAAAAAACTGCAAGGGGAACCACAGGAGTGACAGCAGAGCTGAGTGGCTCTGCCTCACTGAACCTGTCAGTCCCCTTGGTAACTCCCACCAGTCACCAAGACACAGCCCCATTTTGTGTAGTTGGAATGAACAGCAGGAGGTGGGATTTAAAAGATGAAAAATACGTGCTTGCAAAACTGAAGTGACAAAATGTTGGGTGTGGCTAGGGCATATTCAGAAGAGCAAGCAGACTACAATCATGAAACCTGTTAGTAGGTGACATTAATTGCCAGTTTTACCTGATACTGTCAGATATCACCATGATTTCAAACAAAACCATGGTTTGATTATAACAGAAATGTTATGCTGATGTAACAGTTAATACAATTATTTCTGACATGGTTATAAAATAGCTGGAAGCAGCACTAATTACAAGCATCAGGATAACCCAATTCACAGCACATGCAAAGCACATGATATGCAGGACGACTTCAGTTTCCGCACGGCTGTAATCTTAAACAATCCTGAAGCCCTACACATTTAAAAGAAAATATGTCAACAGTAATATCTTACATCAAAAAGACAATGTTACTTCTCCAAAAAATGTGTCTCTTCTGAAGATACAGAAAAAAATTCAGGCTTAGCTGGGATCATTTCTTCCCTGTATAACCTCACAATAAAATTCTCTTTTCACTTACATGGATGCTAGGACTATCAGAGCCAGCTACGTGGCTAACAGCAAAATTTGGGGTCTTTTTTTAAGTAGGTGGCCAATAAAGCCATATGCTGGTAGCCAGAAGGTTCAGTTGGTCATTGTTCTGATGACAGGCCTGCACAGCGCGCTGCCTGAATTCCAGGTAAGTCTTATCCCATGTGTTTACATGAGATTCCATGATGAAAGGGGCCCTGGACCAAGGAAACCCTACATTTAAATATATTCCTGCAGACTCCACAGCCAGTATTTTCTCCCATGACTGGCAACTTCCAGCACAGCACCTTTAATATGCAGCAAGTACACTTAACTCTGGCAGAGGGCAAAGAAACCAGAGTCATCATGCAGAAAAGTGCTTCTGGGCTATGTGACAGGCAATCATTTCAAAGGCCCTCTAATACAAAGTTGTCTTCAGCACCTCAGATGTAAATATGTTGACATCTTACATTCCTTTGATAAATGTATCTCAAGTGTAAATAATATTTTATTTGCTTTTATTTGTTTATATTATGCATAGTAGTGCCCATTTAAACTTCACATTCAGCATTTTTTGATGTTATGCAATGAAAAATCAAAAATCAGACTGCATTTTTGGCTTTTAAAAATTCAGATTTTCTGGTTTATATTACTCAGACAGATTCAGTACTGGAAATGCTACACAAAATTCTGGTCTCAGTCACACTGGCACAAATCCACAATAATTGCCATGGTATCACTTGACTTATTCTCATACTGAGCTATGAGAGCTGAGACCATGACGAAGTACCGGGAATTTATCTATCTACACATCTAAGGGTATACATTTCCCAGCACCAACAGTACACTCAGCATTTACAACTTTTTCATTTCTTAACCCAATAAAACACTGTAAACAAAAACTGCCAGGTACTCTTGTCTACTAAGAAAGAATCACTGCCTTCAAATGGCACCTGTTCAGAAAGATGTTTCTAATAGCTTTCCAGGATCAGCCAAACCTTTCTCCAGCCTCTCGTCCTTTCCCCAGAATCTTTGTTCTTACCTTATTCAAGCTGCGTGCAGCGCTGTCCTTCCCACCTGGCGTCAGGTTTCGGAGCTGTACATCAAGCAAGTTCACCAGTTGGACCATGGCAGACACGGAGTACGTGATATCACCAGCATACAAGTGGTTTCTGGTGTGCTCTGCAAGCTCTCGGGCAATATTGGCAGCCATCTCCCCTGACTTCATCTGCAATGGAGAAAGCAGG
The DNA here is from genome assembly GCA_016647715.1 of Pavo muticus. NCBI lineage: Eukaryota > Metazoa > Chordata > Aves > Galliformes > Phasianidae > Pavo > Pavo muticus. The sequence continues at coordinate 655,601 of JACDJE010000062.1, forward strand.
ATAAAAGGGTGACCCTTAGCACTTAGTCTGACATTAATCCAATCCTCTCAGCCTCGCAGGTTTAAGTAAGTCAGTTCCTTGCAAAGCAATATTCTCAGGAAGGAAACATGTATATAGGCTCTCCTGTCAAGAAAGAGCTGATTCTGATTCCAGAAGATAATTTGATAGTGAATAGGTGATTTCTTTTACAACTCTGGCACAAAAAAAGTTCCTTGCAAAAGGAACAAAAATAGATGACACAGCCCAGATGAACAAGAGAAAAAACACTGTCAATTCCCATTATACAGATTTATTAATTAGGCAGCAGTTTAACACTTAGCACTTGCTCACAAGAGATGTACTCCTCACCACAGTGGCTGCTACTTCTGTAATAAGCCTAGTGATTCTTAGCTTACAAGCATACTAACTCAGGAGCAAAAGACTTAAGGCTTCAAACAAAGGCCTGTAGGAAGGGAAAACCAAGTATGCTGTTGGCTGTATTTCCTATTAAAAGATTTTTATTGCTTAATTGAGTCATAAAATTCATGAATCACCTGTAGTGAAATTCACTGCATAATTATTTGGGAAGCTCTTTTTTTTTTTTTTTTTATTCAAGGCTTTTCTTTTTTTTTACTGGCTCTATATTGCTCTCCTCACTTTCTGCCCCCTTCCCCTCCTGTGCCATGAGGACTCAGGTTAGGGCAGCTGGTCCCATGGCCTTTCTATGAGCAGTTCACCATGGAAGTACTATCGCAACTTTCTGATCCTTCTTCATTATATACTACTCTGATCTGGAATGCATATCCATGGGGAGTACGCCAGGCATAAAGAGAAGTTATACAGGATGACATTTAAATGAAGCTCCCACTTCTCTGTCAGGCTCAACGACCAAGTCTACTGGGTTCTTCACATGAAATTTCCAATTGTTTCATCTTCCAACAGTTAGAAATCAGATATCTATCTTCCTCTTTCAATTTCTGGTGCTTATTATAAAAACAGGATTGTAGGGAAATACTGCAGGCAGAGCTTCTACCTCTCAGTAAATCAATTAGCTCAGTTACAAATGAATAACTTACTTCCATCAATTTGACAGCAACAGCCCATCTGATTTAATGAGATCTAACTGAAGATGTTCATATGCTCATCTTCAGAGAATTAAACCATATGATGATATAGATAAGACAAATAAAGGAGATAATGTGTTGTTCTTCCCAATAGAGCAATGATAACATATATTCAAAAACTGAATTATTTCTTCCTTGTTACACACAAAGCTAATGCCATAGAAACCAGATCCTATTCTTACAGCTGCCTGTTTTCCTAAGCAGCTGAAGAAAGCCACGTGTCAGCATAGAGGCTAATTTTTGACCTCCTCCGTTGGTACCCAGGACATTAAAGAATGACTCCAACAAATTCCTTTACGTAAAGAAATCAACTTCAAGATTTTCCTGCAATTTGTCCCTGAAGCTTAATGTGTATCATGACAGACAATGTTTTTTAAGCCTTACAGAAAATTGCAGAAAAGCAAGTGTTTTTACTCAGAAAAAAACTTGCTACTCACATTTGATGCTTACATTTTCTCTTGGATGCATCTTTGCAGACTAGCCTATTCAAAGCGAATTGCTCAGCTGCTACAAAGGCAAACCCAAGAGTGCTCTTCCCCTGGAATAAGGCTCTTGTACTGAACTGCAAGCTATCATTGCTCCTACCAGTTGGCAAAAACAATGTGGGCTTAATAAATTCCTTTCCTTTTATCTTACACTGATCATCAGTTCTAAAAACTATAACTTTAAAGAATTCTCTTTTGACCAAATAAAACCCCCAAAATTGACGAAATACCTGAGAAAAGGCCTATTAATGCTCAACATCTGTCAATTCCTGGGCTACAAACTCATTTCACACACTCAAATTTCCTGATGCATCTTTGGACAGTGTGTGGTTGAGAGACTAATGAACTACATCCTGGCACTGCCACTCATTTCCAGGCTTCTTCAGTGTCACCCAGAAGAAGCAGATACAAGCCCCCATAACAGACTTGAGACACTCTTTCCATCCTGCCTGTGAGCATATTGCAAAGAGTAACCAGAATGATGGCTATATGACATGTTAATGCCAGCTTCCCTCGTTCTTTTGAGAGCTTCACGTGGAAGCTCTCCGTGCAGTGTTCTCCGTACAGTTCTGACATAGCCACCACCACCCATAGGAAATGGAAACAATCCTGCAAGGTTCTTTGAGGGTCAAGTTGTCACTGCAAGGCAGGCAAGAAGTAGAGAAAAATGCACAAGTAACTGAGTTTTCTGCTGGAAGATTGAAGAAAAATAAATTAAGTAAAAATACTACATCTCTTTCTGACTTGAACCTTTTTTTTTTTTCTGTATAGACTGTGAAAAAGTTAAAATTTGGAAAAAAAAACACAAAAAAACAAACAAACACCAAAAAGTGGATTGTGGGATAAGAGAAAGCATTCTGTTCAAACCAAGTTTAATTTCTGGTTGTTCTGGGTGATTTTTAGCTTTTTTGCAAACTGCTTAAATCTCATCTTGGAAGGCTAATTTGAAGGAAGGAGAATGCTTTTCTTGTCAAAATCCAAACACACAAAACAGATTCTTCCGTCTCTGTCAGAAACTGCTCCCTCTCTTTCATTTGAGTATGCTGGCAGGATTCCACCCAGGCTTATAAATGGGCACTGACACACCTGAAATCGCGCTGTGCAACACTCGCTAACATTTTTCTAGTTTGCACTACTCTCTCTCTTATTCTTACAACTGAAATGACTGTGAAGTAATAGTTGTTAGGGCATAAATTCTTGCCTGCTTCACATACTCAAAAAAGAGAATTAGTAATAGTAGCAGTAGTAAAGCAGTGGAACAGGTTGCCCAGAGATGTGGCGGATGCCCCATCCCTGGACACTCAAAGTCAGGCTGGATGGGGTCTGAGCACCCTGATATAGCTGTAGGTGTCCCTGTTTCCCACATGGCCTTTTAAGAGTCCCTTTCAACTGAAATGATTCTATGAATTATGGAGTTTTGTTTGGAAAGGCTAACAACTCTCCTGTAGCATGTTTGCTGCTTCATTCCTACCTTTCTCAGAGGCAATCAACTGCAGAAGAGGTCAGTAGAATAAAAATGGGGGAAACTGCAAAGAATAATTTATGAAAGAAAATTCAGAGGAAATAAAAGATGCTGGGGAAGAGAGCAAGTGTGCTGAAACATCAGTGGTCATAAAGGCAAAAATATTTTCCTGCAGCCTGGGGCTAACAGTGATATAAAATGACGGTATGAAAGTCTGAATGAGGATTTTTAAACCAGTGGCTCACAGATGGACCAGTCAGCTCCAAAGGTCACAGAGCTGATGTCATTTTCTGAAGGGACAAACATCTGACAGGTTTCATCGGGCACCACCAGCTGCCAGCATGGGGCTATGGGACAGCTTTCAATACTGCAAAGACTTCATGGCCATTTTGTTTCCCTAGCAGAAGTTTCATCATGCACATGCTCATTCATGCAATACAGTCAGAGCACATCTACCATCCTTTTTCTGAAGAAGAAAATGCCGTTCCACTCAACTTTGCTTTTTTTCTTCTCTTGGATGACACCTAAGGATATAACTGACATATTACAAATGCTGGCTGTCCAACAAAGAGGTGTATGGCTGCTCTCTACAGAGCACAACAGACCTAGAGAACAGTCAAAAAGTGTATTTGAAACTATACTCAAACAACTTTCAGGAATCTGCATTTAACTTCCCATTACTAATCTGCCAGGTGCAGCATCTGCTGCTTCAAGTACATTATAATGCATTGAACACAAACTGGCAGAAGCAACCTGGATGTAGTATTGGATCGCGGTATCGCTAGGACTCTGCCTTCACCCTTAGGCCTGGATACTCCTGGAGGATGCAACACTTTTTATTCTACTACAGAGAGGTTTCTCTCTTTCAGAGCCTCAAAATTGAGCCTAGTGGGGCCTCTCCCCCCCCAGGAACCACCCTCAACTGAGAGCTGCAGCAAGGAAAAGACATTTTCAGGCATATCACATACTGCGCAAAGGCCAGTACTGATGAAAGCAAGAGGTAAAACAAACAGGCTAAGGCTGAACGTATGACCTCATGATTAGGACGATGCAATGTATCCAAAGCTGACCTTTTTGCTTTCTTTTACTGCTTGACTCTAGAAATAACCCACACAGCAGTGCATAATTCAATAGCGCTGGCAAGTTTATTCTCCTGCTATGTTACGAGGGCATGGTAGGCACCAACAATAAAGTTAAAGTAAATGTCAAGGGGGCAATGAATTGCTGAAGCGGACATTTGTTCTGATCTTCCATCAAGCACAATAACTCTAATGGAAGCTAACAGAGAGTTGTAAAACCTAATACTATGATGCAAGCAGGCAAAAACCCAGTGTACAGTCTGAGCACAGCAGAAGAAAGAAAAGAAGCAAGTAACAATCCTTACTTCACTATAGATACATGAAAGCAAGTATGGCATTCCCCTGCCATTCCTTCTGGTTTGGCTGAAAGGGAATCCCATCATCCTTCTTCCTGAGCAGTTTGGACCCAGCAGGTTGCAGCGACAATTTCTGAGGCATACAGCAGACAAGAATGAAGACACAGTGGGTAGGTATAAATCTTGACTGCCTAAGTGTTTCTACCCAATTTGTATGCAGTGCTATGATTACAGAGGCTGTGGGATGGGTGACTAGGGAGGATCTGAGAGCTGGGGACACAGAAGAGCTCAGCTACAGGTGACAGACATACCCTACCTCCATAGCACGGCTGGCTTACTGCTTCCTCCGGCTGGCCTCAGAGCATCCAGAAGGGGAACTGGCTTTGCCCTAGAGGAGGAAGGCTCCTTTATCAGCTTCAGAGAGCCAAAGGAGCAAATCAGCAGGTTCAGGGCAGTGCTGTCCTGTCCATGGTGGGGATGTGTGAAACCAGTGACCAGTGCATGGATATACCAGTCCCTGACACTAAGCACAGTGGTGATTTAAAAGCTCCTCACTCAGGCAGGGATACCGTGTGGCTATTGGCTATTTCACAAGTAATTTGAAATCCAGCTTTCCATAGTGGTTAGGCCACATGGTCCCAAGATCCCAGCCACTCAGGCACAAAAACGTTAGACCCAGAGCTGTCTGTCAGATGCCCCTTGTCTTCCCACCAACTTGTGAAAGGTTCCCAAAGTTGAACATAGCTAAATTCCTCCAGAAAAACACCACCTTCTTCTTCCTACCAAAAATAAATAAATAAAAAAAATAAAAAATAATCAGTCCCAGTTGTGGCCTACTGGGCTTCTCTGAAAACCTGGCTTTTCAATTTTAGCCTGCTTTGAAAGCGCGTAACAAATTAAATGGGGCTCATTTGTTACGCAAATGATAGCTGTGGTTTCAAATAAAGTAAGCCTAACCTTGATGGAAATTTCATCAGTGCAGGCTATTATTTCCCTCTGCTAATGGCTAATGGCCTAGCCATCTTCACTGAGCAGCAAGAGGTCTCCCAGCCGCCTGGGTGAATTATGGCTGGAGTAAGCAATATTAACCCCTCCAGGATAAGTATGTGGGTCATAAAACAAGAACTGCACAGCTGCTAATGGCAGCAAAGGCAGTCTTTATTAATCAGCTACCCTGAGCATGTGGCAGGAGACCTGTCCACCCTCCTGTGCAGGACAAAAGCACCAGGAAGGACCAGGGGCTTCCTAACAGCTGTGCTGTGTCACTGCAGCCTTGTCTTAATTTATGTCTTTCCCTCGTTTTGGGTAGGCATGGGTATAAACACAGATGACGTGGGATAAGGTCAACTGGGGGTGTACATGCTAGTTACTCATAGGTTGTTGAGCCTCAGCTAAGATGGGAGATGGGGAGGAGAAAGACAAACAGGCTCCTGTAGGGTCACGTGTTCACCAGTGAGCACGGGTGCTCCTGGAGAGCAGTGCTGCTACCGTGCTATAGCGCAGCTAGCCTGCAACATTGGGACTTTCTTGCTCCTGCTAAAGGAGCAAATAAATCCACACAAATTGCTGTAATAAGGATTCAGCCCACAGACTCTGTGGCGTAAACACACATCTGGTCTCTGTTTGTAATGAAATCAGCTGAAAGCACCACTGTGCATTAATAACAAAAATGTTCAACATATTGCTACCAAATAAGCTCTGCTTGTCTTGAACTTCCATTGTCACATGTTAATGCACTTTTAACAGTGATAAATGATGAAGTGCTACAAAACATTCATCAAGGGACTTAGGAGTAAAAAGTAACACATTACTGCAGTGTTATTTTCTATTCTACTAGTCCTTTTACAATTTGGGAAGAACTTAACAAAAAGTCAGTAGCACAATGCAAACATTTCATACTGAGCCTGCCTTTCTTCGGTACCAATTTCTCAGCTACAGGGTTTATCCTGTGCTGCATAGCAGGAGAAAATCCTTGGGGATGTGTGCAAGGGAAAGTTTCCTTTTGCAATAAGTTGGCACTTTCATATGTCCACCCACCACCTCCTCCTCCCTCTTCCTCCTTTTCTTGCCACAAACAAGAACTGTCATTCATTCTACATTAATTCCGCTCTCCAGCTCCTTTTCTTTGCCTTTCCCTCACCCTCTTTCCCTTAATTTCCATCAGGTTTTTACAGTCCTGCTTTCTCCTTGCAATTCTTAGCTACTACAGACTGCTCATGCTTTAAGGGTGATTGTTGGTCACTTTAGGTTCTCTGCTATGAAAACAACCAAGGAGCTGAGGGAGGTCAGCAGACAGACTTGGTGTGGGGAAGGTTTTACCTTCTGAGTGATGTGGTTGATCCAGGGAGAAGAGCAGTTGCTGAGATCTGGTCCCTGAGGCTCCCAGATTCCATCTGGTGCAAGACACCGGAAAGTTGCAACACCTGGAAAAGGAAAGCCACTGTGTTCAGTGTTATTGGCCATATACTCAATATCCATTTCACCAAACAAAGACTATGGACAGAAGGCTTTGTCTCAGGTCAGGCAGGAAAAGTTCCCAGGCAGTAAGAAAGTGAAGCTGGATCTCAACCACTGAGCCAGAACCCCAAGTGCTGGCCTAGCCATTTTGCCTGCTCTGCCTCACCACTAGTGTCTCAGGATCAGATCATGAGCTTCCACTTCCTTGTCCCCTGATGTCTTATGAATATTTTACTGCTCTGGATCTTCAATAAACCATTTGAGCGGAAAAATACAAAAGTCTAAATGCTATAAATGCTAAGATTAATACTGAGTTTTATCACCCATCCCTGACAATCAAGATAGACATTAGAGGAGAGTTTTGTCTGGCATGAGCCTCCCAGATCCCAGCTGCAAAAGACAGTAAAGAGTCTTGGGACAAAGAGAAACACATCCAAAATGATGCAGTTAAAGACTTCTAAAAAACAAGAAAGCAGAAAGCCAGTACACAGATGAAAGACTCTGCATCCTGTAAAGCGCTCTGCCCTGCAGAGCCAAACTTTTCAACGGGGGAGTGAATTACATACTAGGACTGATGGCAGTGCCGATTAAAACCAGTGAGGGTTTGCTGATGCCTTCAAAGGGAGTGGGAAGAGGCCCACTGCTAACATACCACAGCTTTTAACAAATGACATGAATCACTGAAATCAGAGATCGGAAAGGCTTATTGCCTACTCCAGACTGTCAACAAGCTGGGCCTGTTCTTTTTTATTTTCTTAGCTATTTTCATGCAGTCCTTTGCTCTTCTGCTCAGAAAATAGCTCTCTGCCTCCAACCTTCCCTTTTTATCATTTTCCTTTCTTGCAGTTTCAGTTTGGACTGTCTCTTCCTCTCTCTAGAAACCACATGATACCTTTTGTACACCTAATTTTACCAAGCAAGGCTGAGAAACACAGTAGAAACATTCGTTACCTACTCTCACCACTGATGTCTTTCTATGTCTCTTATACTTGATGTACATTTTATCACCCTGATCTCACTGAATTCAAGAGAGAGTCAGAATTAGAATACACAGGTGTGAATGGCTCTCCAGGGCAATGGAGTGGAGAATTAATGGAGTCTCCTCTGCAAGCCAGATCCCTCCAGCCCTTATTTTCAGGCAATTTCCTCCATTTTCCGATTTCTTCTTGGCAAGCAAGTTCTCAGGGCTGGACACCAAGACTAGCTTGAAAAATAAGTGCTTTCTGAAAACAGCATTTGTTAAAATAGGGTAAACTAAACCATATGCCAAAGCCCATTATTCAGTCAACTGTGTTCTGATTTGGACAGAAAATTTCCAAAAGTAAACTTCTGGGAGAAAACAACTGAGGGAAGAGTAGAAGAAAAGGAGCAAGACCCAACAAGCTGTAAACTGTTTTGAAAGATTTGGCTTTGTTGCCACTCTGCTTTCCCTGCTGATGGCACCAGATGCTGACTGCAGTTTGGAAAAATCACTCACGTTGGTTGAGGAGTCCAGTCTGGGAATACCTGTGCTCAGAAAGGTTAGTCATAACCCTTGGAATGCAAACAGTGAGGTACAGAGTTCTGGCAAAATATATGTTTTGTTGGTTTTTTTCCTCTCCAAACAAGTGAAGTGTCAGCCATCAACATATCAGTCAGTGAGCCCAGAGGCTACAAATACAGGCAGAGCAGGAATAACAGGTACACTGCATACAGCTTGTAGAGCCAAGATTTCCTAGAGTATATTAAGCTCAACTCCACAAGTTGTTAGCTTCACCTCTCCTTCAGTGAGAGCCTGGAATGGCAAAGATCCTGTGCAACGTGCTCAGCATATGGAGGCTTTGGTCAGGTCATAATCCACCAAAGTAACATAGAGCTGACAAAGGGCAGCAACGTACTGCATTGCTGAAAGTACGTATGCTACAGGATGCAGATGGCTCGCTGTGTCCCCTCAACCCTTCACTCACCTATCGAGCCCATGGGACACGGTTGCTTTGCCACTTGTCCCTGCCGGGTCCGAGACCACATAATATCACGGGCTTCCATGGGGTCGCAGCTCTCAGCACCAGCTGGGGGCAGCTGAGAGGAGGCAGGCAGGAGGTGCGTGGTCATCTCATCAGGGACATCAGCCATGGGTGAGGGCATGCTGGTGCTCCTGTTCCTCCTGCCCAAGGCCGAGGTGGTGGTGGGGCGGCCAGTACTGCTGGTGGCCATTCGCGGTGTGGTGCTGGCAGTGGTGCTCACCGGGCCCAGTGCCCCTGACGTCGATACCCCTGAAACAGAGCCAGAGCGAGTTAAAGGCGGGGAGGAGAAAAGGGACACGGTGTGCACCCAAGCCTCGACCCAAGGATGCCCCATCTGCCTGCCGCGCAGAGTGGCCTGCTGGCTGTAGCAGGAGCTACAATCAGTGCAGTGCTTGCTGCCTTTAAGAGGGACACAGCTATGGAAGCACACAGAGGAGTAATGACCCCCAGTGCAAAAATGATCTTCCAAAAGCACTAGCATCTGATAAAAATAAAGCAGAATTTTATGCCCTCTTCATTTTTCTTTCTGGCATTTTAATGTAAAAATCTTATTTTCCATCTTTTAGGGAGCATCTAGCACAGAAGTGCTTTTAATTTTCTATTTTTGTTGCTGAAAACCCAGCTGGTTTGGTCGGGAAAATGTTTTCCATGGTACAATAAAAAAGCTCTGCACCACAAACCCAACTCCCAAAATACGCGGAATGGCAGCAGAGGGAAGGATGAACACGGGCCACTCTGGAGCAAGTTGCTCATTTTCTCCCTCATGCTTTGCTGCCTAGCCCTGACACCGTGCTCAGCCCCTCAAGCAGCGGGCTGTGTGGCAGCACAAAGGCACACAGCAGCCCAGCCACATCCTCAGGGGTGTAATCCTCAGAAGCTATTTCATTTAAAACTGGGGCTGGGTGTCTAGCAGCAAGAGGTGGCAAACCTGCTTTAGAAATGCATTAATCTGTCCTACACCCTGCCACAGCTGTGCTAAGTGTAGTAAACATTGAAGATTTTGTCTCCTATTTAGACCAAGGTCTTGGAACTGGTTGCAGCTCTGCATGGACTTCTTCATCTCTTGCCCTGAAATTCCAGGTGGGAAAACCAAGCCAGGCTCCCTTCAATTGTGCTACCATGTCCCTCCATACCCAGCTTGTACAGAAGGCTGCTTCTCCCATCTCCCAGAGATAAGCGTCCTCATGCTTCTCTTAACGTAACACTTATACTCCCACCAAATGCTAGACATTCACAGCTCTCCCACCGGTCTCCCCAGTAGCAGCACACTGGAGAGCACAGCAAGCCAAAGGAGGACCTATGGATAGCCATCCTCCTTGTCTGATATCAGTCCCTCTTAAATTCCCATTCCACAACAGCTCCTTAACATCGCATCTCTCCCAGCAGCCAAAAATCTCTGTGACACAAGTTGCTCCACATCCAGCAAAAGGAATCTGAGTTCTTATATTAAAGACAGCCATGTGTGAATGCCAGCCTAGCCAGAAATTAAAATTAAATGCGAGAATCACCCTGTTGCCCTGAGCACCAACCCCTCAGCTACTCAGCTGTGTGAGCAGGCTCAGTGTGCGAGCTCCCGAGAGCCGAGACCTTTTCTTTTAGCTCTGGTGAAGCAGACCATGCTCACTATTAATGCTATATTAGTTATTAATGTATAATGATATTGCTGTCACTGGAGTTCAGGTAAATGTTCGTTCATTCAAGTCAACCTATTTAAAGCACAGAGATGCCTGCCTCTAGTGTAGAACAGGAATTTTTCCATGCTGAAAGTCTTTCTTTTTCTGTGTGACTTAAGTAATTCGCCTGTGCAAAGCCCATGGTGCAGTGGGCAGTTCTTCTGCCCCAGGAGAATCAATAATGTGGCAGCTGAAGCACACACTTGCTCTGGTTGTAGTTTCAGTCCAACTCCGAGAAATGCTCTACACGGACTCTAAAACTAAGTCAGAAGCATAATAAAAGTAATTTTCAGAAGGATCAGTATTTTTGCTCAAGAAAGCATTCAATTTAAAAATTCCAGCTCTGTGATCATTTTGGAAAATGAGATTATCTTCTCGCCCAGCCTCCAAAAAGGCTACCAGTAGCACTATAGGCACTAAGTCAGCTGAAGATGAGGACAGAAGTTAAGGAGCCTGATCCAATTCCTGGTCTCCCAAGCCATTGGCTTTAGTGCTGCTTTTTTTTGTGCTGCCACAGCAGTATATCAGATGTCTGCGCATCAATTCCTTGTTCTTCACTTGCAGGTTAGCAGTGCTCATGAGGAATTGGCCTGACTTGGGTTACGGGCCCTGGCAGTAGACTTGTGCCTGTCAGCACGGGAGACTGCGGTTTGTACACGTGCGTGCGTATACACGCACACAGCTTGCTCAAGGTTTTGGGAAATGTTGACATTTCAGCAGTCACAAAGCTCGTTGATCAAAATTTCCAGCCTTCTCCTACCACCTCCTTTCTACCGGGTTTGAATGAATTCCAAAAAACACAAAGTAAAACCCTGCAGACATTGACAGATTTCTTCTAGTTTCTGCTCAAAGCTGTGCAGGATCACCAAGCAGCACATGATTTCCATCTGACATTACAGGGAGGATCAAAATTTGTAGAGAACTTCAGCAAAAATTATCTGGTTTTATTACAGCAGGCCTTGCCATGAGTATATATTTTATTTCTTCATAACAATGATTAGTTTGACAAATCACAACCTGCAGCAATTCACCCATTTAGTCACAATACCATAATACCAAGGTATTTTCCATTTGCAAAACGAGCTACATCATGTGCTACAGGTGCAGAAGTACCAAATAGCAACAGCAGATGCGGTTTCAAGGGTAAAGCTGGTAAATCATCCTTAAAATCATTCCTACAGCCATTTGCAAGCCTATGGAAAAAGATCTCAAGTGGGCAATGCAGAAGAGGGATTAGTTGAAACTAAAGGAACAACAGAAGTCCTAAAAACGAATTGTATGAGGTCCAGTTCAGACCACAAAGAGGCAGCACAGGGCAAGAGGTAAAGGCCTTAATCTGCGCGAAGGGAGGCTCAGGTTGGATATTAGGAAACATTTCTTCTCAGAAAGAGAGGTGATACATTGGAACTGGCTGCCCAGGGAGGTGGTGCACTCACCATCCCTGGATGTATTCAAGAAACATGGAGATGTGGCACTGAGGGACACTGTTTAGTGGTATTGTGGTGATGGATTGACGGTTGGACTAGATGATCTTAGAGGTCTTTCCATCCTTAATCATTCTACAGGCACAATGAGTGAGCACCCAGAAGCTCCCCTCAACCTGCCTGCAGGGGTACTGCATTTTGTTGGCTTTGGAATAGCTCTGCCAAGTTTCCTGTATCAGCATAGCTGATACAGGAAGGACTTACAAGTGTTTTCCTTTAAATAAATAAATAAGTAAAATATTTTGTCATTCAAAACCCCTTGGCATTGCTGCCAAAATCTCTTGGAGGGCTTGTACTTCTGCCTTTTTTCTTGTAATACAGGGCTTTTTCTCTGGTCTTAAAAATCACAGCTCTGCTATTTATGTAGCATAAATTATAGGAAGGCATAAAAGAGCTGGCCTGAAGTGGCCTAAATGCAGTGAGATACAGGGACGGCACTGAGTTCAGCTCAAAGTTCTGATCATTCAGTAGCTCGATTTGGAAATAAGCCCCAGTGAATATGACCACCACCACCACCAAGCTGCAGAGGCCCTGCCAGTTGCTCATTTTGCTCACACAACTGCATGCTTTAAAACCAAGTTAATTGGTTAGAAGGGGCAGAACAAGAGATCACCATCATTTACATATAAATGATTCTCAGATCCAAGCAAAACCATGAATAGACTGCAACCTGTGCACAATTACCTAAGTTCTGCAGCACAGAACAGAGATCAAACCTTCAAATTATCTAAGGCTGCCAACATACCGCAAATCTTTAACTCGGAAAAAAGCAGTTTTTCTTGAGGGCACATTAATAGAAGGATTCTGCAGATAATATTTCATGATACAATTCTTGCTCACAGACAAGCAGTGCCCTTTAAAAATCAACAACACTGTTACAGCCAGGAACATATAATCTTGATTATTTTACGTTTACTGCTTGTTTTAACCATGTTGTGACATATGAAGACTTTAAAAACAAGTTTTAGGTAAGAAATCAGTTTTTACTCCTTAGCTTCAAATCTCAAATACTCATGAGATTTTGCCAACTTCAGTTCCATGAAGCATGGCCCCAGCATGGCGCTGGGATTAATATTTCCACAGTGTTCCTAAGGTAGCAAACTGCAGCCACAGAAACACCTCTTTCCTAGAAGAAACCCAAAGCAATACTTGATCTTTTTTTCTCTGCTGAGCTATCTAGAGAGAAAGCACTAATGGCAGAAAACTAAGTTTTGCCATCAGTCAGACCAGAGCTGTATTTCCAATGTCCACAGGGGAGTAATTGCAACTCCCAGAGGAACTCCTCTCTGTTCCCAGAGCATTTACTAGCAAGAAAAAGAAATGGCCAATTTTTCCCTTCTTTCTTTTATTTCCCAGCCCTTACACAGAGCTCAGTTCCCTAGAGGGGGAATTATGCATGACCAGGGGAAAATCATAGGAGGAATTTATTCACAGACAAAAAAAAAAACCATGTATAAATGAGAGGTTCTTTCTTTTCCTTCCCCATTTCCTTCTCTTCCTCTTTTCTGGTCTAAAATGACTAATGTAGAATTAACCAGCTGTCTGTATCAGCCACTGGGACGATCCAGCACAGACGTCCTCTTCCCTTCTGCTCTGTCCACATCTTCTTGGTGCTCCTAGACACAAGAGACTGCTTTTTTTCAGGTGACTTTAAAGTGTTTTCCTATCACAAAAGCTTGAGCAAAGCAGACCATTTCAGGAAAGAGTATTTGAGATCACTTCCTATCTCCTTTTTCCCTGATGTTTTTTTTCTTTCTGCACTTAAGTATCCAGCCTATGACCCACTTCACCAAATAATTAACATGATTTTTAAGAGACACAATGATTTTTCTGTCCCATGCATGCAGATAGATGAGTGGCTTTCTCAAAGCAAGCCTACCCTTTGAGCAGAACTCAAGGTACAACTAATCCAAGGGGTTCAGCTTCTGCAGGAGTACAACATCCCATTTTTTTTCATTTCTTCTTCTACTGAACAATGGTGGAAGTTGTATTTATATAGCAATGAGAAAGTGTAGCCAAGTCTTGAAAGAAGCAGCAAAAAATCCTAAACCCTTCTTTCCTATCACGTAAATACATCTTTTGGGAATTACTTTTCTACTGGCATTTTCAAATGCAATTCAGAACATCTTTTGAAACTCACTAGAAAAAAATATATATTATTTGAAAAAAAATATATTCCTGTTTTCTTTTGTTTATTTTCTTTTCTTCCTTGGGGGGGGAGGGCAGCTTTTCTCCAAACTCTCTTTAAAGTCACAGCAAGGGATGACTGAAGACAAGGAGCACCAAGGTTGAACCTTGCACACACTCCCATCCCTAAGAGCTCCAGGAGCAGGCATCCAGTAGCTCAGCTCAGAACACTGGTGCTCCACAATGTTACATCAAGTAGAAAACAGTCCCCTGAAAAACCATCTCATATTGGAAGTCCACTGGAAGACCAAAGGCCACACTCCAGTGCCACCCAGGAGTTGCAGCACAGAGAATCAACAAGGAGGGATTAAGTCCTAAATAACGTGCAGCTCCTTCCACGTGTTTGAGAGAAACAATGGTTTATTTTTATTGCAGGAGAAGGCCAAGAAGGCTTCACATCAAACGTCTCAACAGCTCTTGCCTGTACTCACACATGCAGTTATTTGTGGAAGCTGAGCCAGAATCACATGTGAACATAAAAGTTCACACGCTGTTTTTGAAGTGGTTCGGTTTTGTGTTCTTTTGGTCATTGGGAGCTTTGTTGAAGGAGACTGACAAAATGCTCAGAAAAACCATCCGTAGGAAGAAAGATTAGATATGTGATAGCCTCGAAGTGCTCAGCGCTGCATATCGTCTTGAACAATGTGACTGTACGCAGACCAGGGCTCCAGAAGAGTCATGTAAAGTATTAATGCATACTTACAGATAGGCAGCTTCCCTGCTGTCTGAGACAGCAGAGGAGGAGGAGAACACTGCATCTGAGAGACAAAAGGTCCATTCTTTTGTGGACTGCTGCCAAGTGGAAACGTCCTTTCAGGATTTTTTTTTTCCTCTCTTCTAGCATGAGATAGTGAGTTGTGCTCAAGGCTACTCTACCCCCATGTAACTAATCTACAGAGCCTGGATGGATGCTGCAATGGATATGGGCCAGATGTTGAGTAAGTTCCCAGTACCAGGCAAAAACTTTCAGCTGTGGTCCAAGATCCGGTGCAAACTCAGCTGTTTCACTGCACTTCAAGCTGGGTTCACTTAACACACTTTTTTTCCCCTCTGATTCTTAGTTTAAGCATTTAAAATTAACCCAAAAGACAAAGAGTGCAAGCAAAATCATCTCAACAGGCTCAAATCTGCTCAATGTGCCCAAATTCATCGTTTCTCACTGCACTACAAATCTCAGCAAAACAATTAATGCATTCAAAGCAACCACCACATGGGGTCAATTTCCAACAGGCAGAAACTATGTCTACTAAAGCCCATTTAAAATAAACTTTACATTTCTGATGATGACCAATTGTTAATTACTCATGCTGAATTGGTATGGAATAGTCAAGTTTTGTGAAAAATATTCTAGCTATTATTGCAAACTTCCACACTTTGCCTGAAAAAAGTAAGAACCCAAAATCCAATCTATTTTTTTTGTTTATTTGTTTTGGTGGGGACAAAGCACCAACTTTTATGCTTTTGTAGGGTTTTTTGTGTATGAGTGAGTGCTTAACATCTTTCTGGCTCCCAGCAGCTCTTGATGTCAGGCCCCCAACTTACTTGTCATTTTTTTTTTTTATTTTCTCTCTCTTATTCAAGAAATTATGGGATCCTGCTTAAAACGTGTCGCTTCAGAGACATTAGACAACATTTTACCTATTATTTGTATGGGGCTAAAGCACACCAGCATACCTAGCAATGCCTGAAATTAAATTCTACAGCACATGGGCATTAGCTATTGTCTTTAACATGGTCTTCTTAATACCAAACTGCAGTGGCCAAAGACAGTACTGATAGTCTTTGTTCTGTTTTTCTATCCACAATCTCCGTCAAATCCACCATTGTGTACCTCTTAAATCCTTCAGCGCCCACCCAATGAAGGTATTAACGCCATATTGCTGTTTCCAGGCTTTGCAACTCATCCTGAACATTCAGGAAGAAATATAGCTGGGCAATCATATGTAAGACAACAAATTAGCATATATATATTTTTAACATGATGCTGTAATGCTGTTAGAAATGCAGATAAACTATGCCCATAGGATGCCTGGTAAACAGGAAAAGATTACAGAAGAGCTGATCTAATAGACAGTACATCAGGATTTATTATAAATGGACTAATCTAATAGGTTTGAGAGTTCAGTTCAAAAGCTATTTTTAGGCAATCTAGCTTTAAATCACTCTAGTTTTCAAAAACACTGTCAGATGTGGTTGCATTTACTTTGAATTTATAGACTTCAACGTATAAAATCTGATGACTATTTTTTTAATCCACATATTATTTCACACAAGGGGGAAAAAAAAGCATTCAATCCCCTTTAAGGGCATACCAGCTGCATACTATTACTGAACATATGGAGTGAACTTCTGACCTCCTAAACAATCTCTGTCCCCTGGCATGATTCACAACCATCAGAGCCAGCAGTGCAGATCTTATGCACTGTCTTCCAACCTGAATCCTTCAAACTCTATTAAAGAGAAACCCAGTAGGAATTCCCCACTATCCCATTGTTAGAGAAATCACTTTTGATTTCAATAACAGGTGCTGTCAGATTTTCATTCAGACCATGCTAGAGTAGACACATGAGCACTATGCTTACAGATGCAAAAGATTTACTGGAGGCTGAGATTTCCAGGTTTGCTTTTTTCCTTTTAATTAAACTATGTGTACATTTTATCCATGCAAGCTGAAACCTTTAGTTTCTATGCAAAATAAACATGTATGTAGCGATTAAGAGGGGAAAAACAGTTTTTCCCATCCATTTAGCAACGGATGTAGCTTCATCTAATGTGTATTTCCTGCCTTTTACCTATACTTGTGCATCTTGAATTGAACAACTTTCATGTACTCTGCAGAGGCAGTGCCAGATGGAGCTGGTCCTTCTCCAGCAGTTCTCCACCTCTGCACTTGGGCTGAATGGAAAAAAGAGCAGGAGTCACAAAATCACTGTTTATGTCCCAGCATTTTCTGACCTACCCAATCAACATGATGAGTGCTTCCAGGTGCCAAAGGCACTCAGCTTATAAGGCTAACTGAGATGTTTCTGCAGTGCAAGCTACAAACATAACTTTAATATGAGAAAACTATCATCTTCAAGTAGTTTCTGTTCATCTGCGTGTGTAATAACTCCAATCTAGATGTTAGTCAGCAAGATGGCCAAATGCATTCAGATAAATGCCTTGGACTCTTTTAAACATATCATAATCTGCCTGCGAAATGGCTGGATAGTTACTTTCCAATTTGTGAGACAGTTCAAAGGCTGTAAATAAAAAAGAAATTGGACAGCTTTCAAAAGTTCAGATTAGAGTTTTCAATTCTCAATGATTCGGTGCTTCCAAGCTACACTGCTGTGATCTGCATATGAATATTTAAAACCTGACTGTACTGTGCTCTTATCTTGAAGAAGTGAGCAGAGTACAACCAAACCTAGCTACAAGATGGTGAGTCCCCAGCTCCGCAGCACACACGGGTGCAGAGATGAGTGAGAAGCTTCTGGCCCAGCTGCCTCCCATTTGATTTGGCAGATTACAGCGACAAAGGCTGCTTTGTGCATTTGCCGTGCATCTCATCTTACACCATTGCAATGTCTTTCAATCCTAGCTGCACCAAGGCTCAGGATTTGAGGTCTCTCTCAGTTCTGCATATCACTGTTAGGCTTAAATCTCAGCCCCAAAGCCCAGTATTTTAAATGCAAACACGGTCCATGGGTGGGCTGGTCAACTGAAACGAAAAAGAGGAAATGGAAGGAGCCCCAAAATGTAAAAGGTGGAATTAGGGATTCTTATACCCATCCTTCCCTAGCCCCTTTCAGGACTGACTTCTTTAACATGCACGTCATGCTGCATTTCCAGACATGAACTGGAGATCCAGAAGCTAGACCTACTAGCTATATATAGAAGATGTTAAACCCATACTGTACTTTGAGCATCCTTTGGAGCAGCGGGGACGATAAACCTGACAGCAAAAAATCACCTTTTGTCTTCCACCACAACTGTCTATTTTATCCGCTTGCTATACAACCCACTGGTTATTTCAAACCTCTTTCAGAAAACCAAATCCTTCTCCAAAGCTGCCAAGCAATTTTTTTTTCTCTACAGGGCACTTGCTCTGCACAGTCTTTGACCACATTGGCTTCTATATTATTTATTTATTCAATTTACTCCTGCAAGAAAAACAGCCTGAACTATGAGAAAAGCTGATAATTCAAACCAGCAGAAATAGGGAAATGCTGAGTAAAACTGCCTTGTCGTGTCCTGCAAGGATGCTCTCGTGCACCTTGGTGTGGATATGGTGTTAAGATCTCTCCTGTAAATGAGTGCTCCTTGAAGAGAGGGCTGCTAAGGGCTCCTTCTCTCAGCTAGGTCTCATCTTGCATCCTGTCATTCGCATTCAGCTAATGCTCTCCATCCAACTTTCCTGCGGTTGCCCGTGGCATAATGGATGGAAGGAAGGAACAAGCCTGTGCTAAACAGAAAAAAGTCTATCATGAAAGCCAATTCTAAGAAGCTGACAAAACTCCATTGTGAGAATATCAATATTCAGCTACATTAAGAAATAAAGCAGTTTCCCTGACAAAACATAAAACACTGTTTAGCTCCCTTCCAAAACTCTTTAGTACTTGTGTAGAAATGTAAATATTTTGTAAAGCTCAATTCTAATAGCTGTATTCATGTTGCCTAAACAATGCTTAGGTGGGGAACTAGTGTCTAAATTTGCTTTATAGATATCTGATGTTCTGCGGAGGGCTTTAACGACAAGAGAGACATTAATACCATGAAAAACACATTTGCTTTAGCAAAGCAGATTTATAACAAACGAACTGTATACTCTACAGGAGATTTTAAGTTGAAGCAAAGTGGGTAATGGTTTCAATCAAGAATTTGATACTTGTGGACACAGGCAACTTGGTACACGATGAAATTCACACTGATGCCCTAGTAAACCTGCTACACAAGCACTGCTCACCTGCATCCTGGGGGAAGAGAAGACCTTGGCGTGTGAGTAGTGATGCTGAACATGCATTCATGTGCCCCATCATCTCAGGGAGATGCAAAATTTCCAGCCTGAAGGTTCCAGTGTTGGACTCACTGCCAGGGCTTGTTGCCTCTGTTGGAAAGTCACTACACAAGACTGAGAGGAGCAAGGAACAGCAACCAGAACCAGAGAGAGAGGTTTAGCCCAACTTAAGTTTGACTTGGCACTGCTAAGGGCTACCAGCTCTCAAGTAGTCAGATCCGGCCAAGGTTCAATCTGAAACTAACTCATAACAAGATGACAACGCATTAGAACTAAGTGGAAAAACTTTCAATGTGGATTCCGAGCTTTATATCTGTCAGTTCTCACAGCATTCCTGTTAATGGCTAGTTCAGACCAGCACACTGCAATGTAAATTTAACATTCTTGCAAATAGGAGAAATACACCCATTGACCTTCTGGCACCTTGAATTGGTCCCAGAGAAAAGACAGACATCAGAAATCTACACGTGAACAGTGGTGTTGAAATGCAGTTTATTTTAGCATGAAGCCACATGACTGTCTCCTTGGATTTGGCATCCGTTTTTGCACACAGGCAAGTGCTAAAGTTTAGGTGGTCAGAGGAATTATTGATCGAAACTGGAGCATCAAAAACACAGAGGAACGTTCTGATGCTGCTGTGCCAGAATAGGGATTTTCCATAACATCCTCCTGGCCTAGAAGCCTAAAATGCACCTGACCTACTTGGACTACCAAAAAGGAAAGACACTGTGGATCCCTCCAAGCCACAGTAGAAAGAGGAGAAGTTGGAACTGGTAAAGAAAAGCAGATCAGATGATACAAATGAAAAAAAATGTAAGTGATATCCTTTAGAGATGTTTAAAATGTGTAAACTCCTTGCCATTGTGTAATATATATGCTAGTAGAATTAAGTGCCTGGCGTCACTACAGAACAGAAATGTGATACTTTGAGAATCATAGGGAAGAAAAACAGACGCATATATTCAACGTGTGAAAAAAGAGGAGAGGGAAGAGAGAAAAAGAAGTCTGATCTGGTCCAATGTATGTATCTTAAAAATACATCTAGCACCTAGCTCAATGTGACTTCATTTTTATCTGACTGCAAGACTCAAAACCATAACAGAAAGCCAGGAAAAAAAAATAAAAGTAGTCAAACAATTTGTATCAGATTCTGAAATACAGCAGAGATGCTTTGTTCAGATATTACTATAAGGATAGGATAAAACAAATGGTACAGTACTGGGCTAGAGAGCTGCTGTATGCTTCTAGCACAAAGCCTAAGCCTCATTTATAGCTCTCACAGGTAACATAAAATAAATGCACCAATCTACAGCATGATTATTATTCCCCCCCCCCCCTTCAGTGTCATATATATTGAAAGGTTTTGTTTAGTAAATATTTTACATCAAACCATTTAGTGCACGTGTTGGGACCTGTAATGCTATTAGCCCTGAGCCCTTTGCATTCCATGCATGCACTGAGAAGTCCTGTCAATTTGCAAGGAAGAAGTATATTAGCTTTTCTAGTCACCGTAGTGCTTTACAGGTACTAAAACCTCAAAATCCCTAATATTTCACATTATCCAGGCAGAACTCTCATTTTATAACAATGCTAACCCAAAATCTAGCTCACTTATGTCATCAAAAGCAACTCTTCTTCCATTATCTTAAATGTAAATGAGAAAAAGCAGGCAGCTGAAGCAGACAGAATAATTCATAACAAAGAAGAAATCTGTCAGGCTAGGAATGCTAAAAACAGCATAAAACTGAACTTCTTTGGAAATGAATGAAATAACTGAATTCATGGCAGTCAGGCATACATGAGGTGCTCTTTGGAGGTGCCTCACTGCATTAATGGTAACAGGAGCCTACAACATACAGTTCCTTCAATACCATCAATTTCACTGTATATCAAAATCTCCATATCTGAGCTTAGGCTGGAAAGCAGTGCCACGCAACAGCAAGCAACTTGACTCCATCACCTAAAAAGCACCATGTCTTCCTACAGCAAATCTCTGGGGCACAAAAGAAATGGCAAGTGTCTCAACTATTTGCTCAGGTTGCTTTAGTTGGCACTGGTTTAGTAAACCAAGGGCGATTACAAAATCCAGAATTGCAGAGTGAATGATGAGAACAGACTCATGGTGGGGAGAGGCAGGGCAAAACTCACCCCAGACCAGACAATCCAGTGTCTTCATTTCCTTCTCCTGCAGAGAACGCCATTCACCACAGTCCACAACATGCTCCTGGGAGGTGCTGAGATGTGCCAAGGATTACAGTAAAGCAAGGAGGACAAGGAATACTTTTGTCCCCCTGTGTTATAGCATGAGCAAATTACTAGCTAATGCAATATAGGAACCCCTTTTATCAATTCAGGTTAATGCCCGAGCAATTTCCCTGTAAAAAGTCCAAAGATCAAACAAAATATTAGACTGAAGGGGCCACTCTTCCCATTTGCACCAAGCTCAGCATGTCCACGGTACATTTCTGAGTCCAGCATACAACTCCCTAATTCTCATGGCAGCAGTCATTTGTTCAAGGTCAGATTCCCTGGCCTACAAGATGCCTTTCCAAATTAAGCTGTTATTTTCTCTTATTAAACTTCATATTTGAGATAAAACAGTGACGCTGATTCAGTTAAACCAGCGCCGTCTCCAGCTCCTGTCAAGAGCAGAGTGCGCAGAAAATCTCATAGACTCTGAGATGCTTGGTCAAACAGGCTCCAGTGAACAGCAGGCTGTCACTAAGGGGGATGCAACTTTATTCCAGCAACAAGCATCACTTCCAGCTCCAGGGGCAGCAATGTGAAATTACACTTCCCAGCTGATACTTTCTCTTCTGTAATACCAATGTGTATCCCATACTGAAGAGATTCAAGAGCATGCCTAAGAGCAGCTTGCTAAGCATGCCACAAGCTACCTGTACTTCACAGGGAATGCTGACCCAATGTTAATTTGTCACATGCGGCTTTCAGCCCCGAAGCACTGCTGCTCTTGATGGAGACAGCAACGTTTGTCCCTGCAAGGAGCTGGTATTCCCTGCTGGTCACCACCACAGAGGGAGAAGGGTGGATGTAGGGAGAAAAATTAGCCAACTTTCAGACATGAACGGAGTACTCAGTGGACAACAAATCTGACTAAGCAACTTTGGTTGAATATGCTCTGATATAAAGGTAATCTTAAGCGTGTGCAAATAAAAGCAAATAAAACACATAAGGAAGGAGCTGAATCTAAAAGCATATATTAGATTTCTTTTCTCTGTTGCTCTCTGAGCAAGTATTGTCCAAGAATATTTGACAATCTGTTTGCCAGCTGAAGTGTGCAGGACTCCGATAACAATATAACAGAAAATTACACGCCCATTTTTGTCAAGCTGAGGCAAGTCCAAGCTGTATTGTTTGCCTAAATGAAAAACAAAACCATGAAGAATTGACCTGGGATAGCATGAGATTGTGTTGGATGAACGCTGGGGAGCACTGGAAAGCAGGAGCAAAGGGTGTAAAATGAGAACGAAGTGCAAGGACCCACTCAGCTTAACAATCCCTTCCTCCTGCAATTAATATGAAGTTGATCCGTTCAAGGTTGCTTATTTTCTTTTTATCTAAACATTAATGCCCAGCTTGGCTGGATGAAAGCAGTATGAGCTAGCCAATATCACTGAACATTTTTTTTTTCTGAGACAATTTCCTTGCAAGGATCCTCCAAGTGGGAAATGTGGTGTTAGATTGCCTTCATCAGCCAAAAGAAACATGGGATCAGCAAGGCTCAGCCCTTGCAGATGATAGGATTCCTGCTGAAACTTTAGTCTGAAGTTCAGAAATTCCCCAGTCTCCCTCTTACCCAGATTTCTCTCCCTGCATGTTGAGTAAAATTTCATTCATGAAGAACCTGCATTACAGCTCTCTGGACTCACTGCTGGCTCACTTCCACTACAAGGGAACTTAAATCACTATTTTTAGCTCTTTTCCTCATCCTGGGTCAGTTCCAAAACTTACTGCTGCATGTCTCACCTGTCATTGCCTCCAAACCACTTCTCCATCTGCCCCTAGAGTAAAGAGCTGCATCTTCCAATTTTATTTCTCCATTGCTTTCCAACTGCTTTTCTGTACCAGAAGAGCCTGTATTGGCAGACATGCCCTGACCTGGTCCAGTCCTCAACTGCCCCTTTCCTTAACTCCAAAACCAAAGCTGCTCCTAATGCCAACAAGTTTGGCTTTGATGCCAAACCTTCATGTCTGACCCCTCAAAAAAGTTCATGAAACACACTTTATGGTTCTGTGTCCAGGTGGAGGCTGGTAACGAGCGGTGTCCCCCAGGGGTCTGTCTTGGGAGCGGTGCTCTTTAACATCTTTATCAATAACATCGACGATGGAATCGAGTGCACCCTCAGCAAGTTCACTGATGACACCAAGCTGAGTGGTGCGGTTGACATGGTGGAAGGAAGGGATGCCATTCAGAGGGACCTCAACAGACTTGAAAGGTGGGCCTGGGTGAACCTAATGAGGTTCAACACGGCAAAGTGCCTGTGGCGGGAGGGTTGGAGATTCATGATCCTTAAGGTCCCTTCCAACCCGGGCCATTCTGTGACTCCGTGATTCTGTGAATTTATAGCCCAGTACAGGGCAGCGCCTTCAGTTCTCATTTATGCGTTATCTTAATGATTACCTTGGGTACTCTAAAGAAGCAAGACGTTACCATTTACAGTTATTATCAGAAAGAAGAAAAACAAGACCCAAGAAGGGTAGGAGATGACTCCTCAGTGACCTCGCAGCGACCGTGTCCAGAGGACATGACAGTGATGGAGTAGCACTCTCCTCCCTCACGGCAGGAGCTCACTGTCACTTGCCCACCAACTCAACCCAGCACTGCAGCCCTGGAAACTGTGGCATCCATCCTCTTCTGCTCAGTAAAGCCCTGGCTTTGCTTTGGTAGTATTTCTGTCCTAATTGCTAGCCAGATCTCCTCCTTACCTCTTTGCAGACCCCTAGGGAATGCTGAGGCTCAGCTGCTCTGATAGAGCCACAGGGTTTAAAAAATTGCTTTGCTTTTCCCTAAGTGCTCCTGCACAGAACAGGAATGCACAGGGCCCTTCTGCCCAGGGCTTCAGATCCCCAGTGCATGCCTCAAATTCTCCTGACAAACCTTTTCATATTCCAAGTAGGAGTCTAATGGACCAAAGGAAGTGCACCTGAGCACTGAGAGCACATTAAACTTCCAAGGCATTTGCTAACATTTATCAACATCTTTCCTCCAGCAAAACCCAGCACAGCAGGATACCGGGAGGGGAAAGAAAAAGCCTTCTTTCTGGCTGATGTTCTATGTCCCAGTGGTAATATTTGCTGAATTACCACTTTCTCCACCTTTGGTGAGCCATAACCAGCAGGGTAGAGCTAAAGTCTGATTGCAAGGTGGAAACAGCATTAATTCCCCCACCGCTGAAACCAGGTGAACAGCGAGATGAAGTACCTATGCTTGTGTGCGTGTTCATATATTTCTATACACTCTTCTTCAACCACAAAACAAATTACAATTAGAGTTAACTGCATCTGATCAAATGGCACATAAAAAGGGATGTGAAAGAAGATTTGCACTCACAACACCTGTCTAATTGGTATCCTTCAAAAGTGTTCTTTGTTCTTGGTTGTTTTTTTTGTTTGTTTGTTTTTTGTTGTTTTTTTTTTTAAAGACAAGCTAGACTACAAATGATACCCATAATAACTTTTGTGATTTGAGCTTCCTCAAGGTAGGTGTGCTCTATCAGAACTGTAGACAAAGGCCAATTTTGGCCAACAATACCTGAGCTTATTGAAAAAATGTAAATGAAAAGTAAATTACAAGATACTTGATCCTCTAACAACTGAGCGTGAAGCCAAAGGCATCTTTCAAAGACCAGAATATATTTTGCAGAACCAAACTTTCCAATACAACAGATGTGTCAGTAAAGTCTCCAACACGGCATGTCTCTGCCTGCCATACCGCCATGGGAGCACATCGAAGCCCTGTTTGTACCTTCCTTCTTGCAAGGCATCCCCATTTTTGTCTTTGGAATACGTACTCCCATCACACTGTCCTTGATGGGCAGGGTGAGGTGAAAGGCTTCTCCTACCCTTAATTTATGCTTACATTATGGTTTCCGTATGAAAAAAATGCAGACAATGAATAAGACATTTAGGTCGAGGCTTTCATAAACAGTATCCTAATGGTAGTCTCTGAGCAAGTGGCCTGATTTTAAAAGTACTAAGAGAGCAGTATCTTCCCACTGGCTTCAAAAAGTATTGCTCTGTGCCCAGCTTTTTCATGTATCAGGATGTTTAGAACTCTCGGTCTTACGTGCCCTTTGAATTTCATCTATGCATATCACAGGTTCAGTACCGGCTCTTGTGTTCAATCTGACGAACTTGCACACGTGAGGCTAGAGCTGAGAAAGCTCTAAAAAAGAAAGAAGGCACCCATTTCACTCAGCCAAACAGGGAAACAGTGGCTGCACCTTGTAATGCTTGCATCACCCCTGAAATTCCTGTAAATTACTGGGAAACCACAAACATCCACTTCAACTTTGGCACATGCTCTCCCAAATCTGAATATAGAGGTATCCCTCTCCCTCAGTGACAAAGGGAACCCAATGAGTAGTTCAGTCCAGCTTGAGGTGGTTGAATACCTCCTATGGTTTGCTACCACTGCATGTCATATCTTTGCATTCACAAGGCCAATGTTTATTATGGTGAGGTAAGATTAGTGCTGGTAGCTACAGCAGTGTCTCAGTGCTGAGAAGCTCAGATCCGCTTTGCAGAGCCTGAAGAGAGACTGTGCTGCTCTATTTCTCTCCACTTGCTGGCAAAGAACCTTGTGACAGCCTACATGTACCTTCTGCCTCCCACATCACTGGTAGAGCACCACATCAATTGCCTTTGGCAGTTGAAAAAAATCTCTTTTCTTATTAGCTTTTTAAGAAGTTTCACTGCTGGAAATAGCATTTCTATCCATGTATTCTGGAATTACGTTGCACAATGTACTCTACAGAGATCTTCAGAAAATACAATGAGAAATGGCACATGTTGCATCAGAAGTGAAAGAGATTGAGAGTTTTGAAGAGCATTTAGATTTTCTTAAAAACAAAAAGTAAAATTATTAACAGTAATGAGACATAGCTTAAATAAAAACTATGGCATGGTAAAATGCTATGACATGCTAACCCTGTTAACATGGAAGTGCAGAGCACAGCAACATACAGTCCCCAGTTCAGCATAAACCTTAAGCCTAGGCTGAAGGTTATTTAAGCCTACACTTCAGAGTTATAGCACCAGCTGAACTCCTTTCGTCCCATTCACTCTCACTCTCTCTGGGAGATGAAAACAAAAGGCAGATCAGCACCAAAAGACAGGACAGAATTAACACAGCATCCAGAATCCCTCCCAAGAAGCATCCACCTGGCAACTGAGATCTGCTGAGCCCAGGGCAGATTATAGAGAAGAAGAGCATATGAAATGCATTTTGCTAAAGACTAGAGAACAAATGAAATCATATATAAGGGATCAAATGCTTCAACAGCACAAGGCAGGCACCGCTCTATCTGCTCTGCCCATCAGCCCAGTCCCAACAACGGGTGAATCAGACTTAATCTTTCTCACAAACTCCACCAAAAGCTGTTTCAATTGAAAAAGGCTTAAGGTGAGATTTACTTTTTTCCACACAAACTCCTGCCACGAGCACTGTCAAGATACTTGCATGCATTAAAAGATGACAGACACGAAATCACAGAGCGTGTTATATTTAAACACAACCAGGCATTTCTTAGAAAAAGACTTGCACTGTTCCAAATTTTAATTCAGCTCCCATTTGTCTAAAACAAGTCTCCTTATCCTCTGCAGCCTCCCTGTGCTTCTGGGCTGCAGTCAGTGAGGCTGCTGCAGCATTACACACCCCCAGGGAGGCAAGCGCCTTGCTGTCATTAGTCCAGATATACCTATAAAAAATGGATGAAGGCTTCTCCAGCCTTGTTTGCTGTTTGTGTTTGTCCTCTCCTTGCATCAGGAGCACACACTGGTATCAAAGAGCAAGGCAGTGCTGAAGTTACAGTGTCACAGGCAGAGCTTGAGAGAAAGGGAACACGTAACAGAAATAAATTAGTCTCTTACTGAACAAGGACTCTGTTTCTGAATAAATGTCCTCAAGAGGATGGAAAATCTGTGATGAAAACCTAAGATTTATAAAACATAGCTAATTTGCTAAATTGCCTCAGAACAGAATGTTGGTTTTGTTTCTTTGGTTTTGTTTTGTTCTGTTGTTTTTTGTTTGTTTGGTTGATTTTTTTTGAAGATTTCCAGGGAGATACCACTGCTCCTTACACAGAGTGCTCTAAAAGCCAATAGAACAGTATCCGCTGCTTTAACACTTCACAGAGACACCCAAATGCTCAGTGCCCTGTTGACCTGCGCTGGTGCTCCAGGTGCTGGAGGTGATGATCCAACATTTTGGCTGTTTGATTAGAAGCAATCTCTGTCCAGTCATTGCTAGTTCCAGGTTTTCAATTTTCCTTTCAGCTGCCAACAAATTTTCAAACACATTATATGCCGCAGATCTTGTGGTTTGGATTTCCTCCAGCACTCCACTAACATCTGCCAAATTCCTGTTAAATCCAACACCAGTTGATGAGCACTTTCCGATGGTGTGAAACTTAATGCAAGAAACTAGTGGAAGCTTGGGAGCAATTAAATTTTAATCAGAGATAAGTTTAGTTTTCAGCATTGTGAGTTATCTCTAGTGTCTAAATACCTAATATATATAATAATCCTCTTCTTCCCTTGTAATCAGCAGTGTCGAGCCACAGAAAGAGAGAAAAGCAATGGCTTAAGAAGTTCCACTCCCAAGAAAGTCACCCACCGTATTAATAACCTTCCTCTCTGACATGCCATCTGCAGCCCAAACACTCAGCTGTGTTTCCAGGCAGATTCAAGCATCTGCCCTTCTCCTTGCTCCTCTTCCTGAGATTGCCCCTTATCCTCCCTGCATGGCTCTGCTGGCAGAGCTGCTCATCTTGCTGCTCTCCAGTGCATAATAGGCAAAGGAAGCAAGACGAATGCCTCCTTTTGAAATTACACAGAGTTTCATAGAATGACACAATGGCTTGGGTTGGAAGGCACCTTAAGGCCCATCCAGCCCCAACCCCCTGCCATGGGCTTGTTGCTCCCCACCAGCTCATGCTGCTCAGGGTCCCCATCCTGCTGGCCTTGACGTCCTTCAGGGATGGGGCATCCACAGCCTCTCTGGGCAGCAGTGCCAGGGCCTCACTGCCCTCTGAATAAAGAATTTCTTCCTCCTTTCTTCCAGCATGCAGCAGGTCTCTGGGCATAAGTTTGCTTTTACCTGAGATCTTGGCTTTTTCCTCCAGCTGTGCTTGGTGTGGAAAGACATCTCAGACCTCCTCCAAATCCCTTCTTCCCATGGGCTACAAATTTATGTAGCCTCCTCTAGAGCTCTTGCCAAACCCCCATCCATACAGAAACACACAACAAGAGCGATAGCTTATAAATAATAAAATAAATCAAACTTTTCTACCTCTCAGTGAGTGACAGATGGAAGTCACAATCCCTTTACTACACTGCCATGGCAGGTTCAAAGCTTTCCCACTGCTCTTCCAAGTTCAAAAATCTCCTGTTGTCAACCTAGAGACTATTTTTATGTGTGCTCCGGGAAGACCAATGGAGCAAGTGGAGCTCAGCAACTCCCTGGCTGTTTCTAATGGATAATGTACCCCTACATAAAATAGTTGGCTGCTGAGGGCTGGGAACCATTTGGAGAGGAAGTGGAAAGATGCCTGCAAAAGCCGCTCTTTGGAATGAAATCTTTGTTCGAAAGCGGCCCCACAATCAGAGTCGAGCTTCGGGGAAACTCAGAACACAGCAGCGTTCTCTTGCCTCAACAGACTACATAGGAAGCGGAAAGAGATAACAGAAACTGGATATTTATTACTTCTTTGCAAGGGAAAATATCCTAAACACCCGCAGCATGTGCAGCCTGGGGAAGTTAGATTAACAGCTGCCTGGATCGCAGTACTAATTCATCCATTTTGCTCTCTGTTAATGAATAAGGACAATGGAAAATCAGTAGATGCAGAAAACCCACAATTTTTATGGATTTACAGACTGATTTCCTGTACCTCATCTAGTCATTTTATGCCTGTGCAAAGTGACAGCACAGTTGGTGTAAAATACTACCAAATCATCACAGAGATATTTTTACCCTCCGTTTCCACTGGTGCAGCTACAGGTGTCAAAAGCAAAGAAAATGTCTTTTAGCACCAAAGAGGAGTATTCAGCAAAGCTAGAACTGAAATGATTTTTGTTATCCCCACTGTTATCTCCTGTTCAGATAATGTTCAAGAACGTGTAAGAGACTGTCTCCAGTAAACCATGTTTCACACATTTTTGCCACAGCGAGTGGTTTGTGACCACCAAGATCTCTTCGAGAAAGGCATGAAGAGCATCGGTCCCAGCTGCAGTTCTGTGCTGGAACAGCCTGTTTCTCTCACATTTTTCACCTAGTAAGAATCATATTCTACTATACATTTCTCTTGGTACATTACAGCTTTCAGCTCAAATCCAGCTGGATTAGTGATGGACTGTGCTGGGCTCAAGGGGAGATGGAAAGTGGAGTGAACAAACTCTACTGTGACTTGCACAGCCTCTCCTGGATCCTAGCTACAAGTTCTTTGTTGCTTATTTTTTTCCCACAACACAGTGTAGGGTGAGAGAAACATTTTCATAAAATGTGTGTGCAGCTATGAGACGATCTTTTCTTAGTTAATGGCAAATTTTAAGGTCACATTCATTATGACAAGACAGCTATTCCCATGCGCAAATGCAAAATCCCTTTGATGTTGAATATATCAAGAGTTTAAAAATGCACCAGTGAGCAGAGAAAAGGGGAAACTTCATTTCCAACCAAACAGCAAGGATGGTACAGCCTAGCACAAGGTAATTACAGGATGCACATTTTAATAAACCACTGCTCTTCCAAAATACACATAATACACATTGATACTCTACTTCTCACACTTCTCTGCAGACTTTAAGCAAGAAATCACCACAACATCAGCCTGGGTACCTCTGTCCCAAATTCAGGCTCTGGCATTTGTGTCACTATCAGAGCAGTCTTGCTGTGCAGTGCTGGATCTGCCTGCTGAGATAGTAGTGGCTGTTAGCCAAAACTCAGCTTGCCAGCCTTTATTTGTGATACGGCATTAATGGCAGCAAGTTACTACAGAGCTCTTGCAGCTAAACCCCAGCATCAGCAAGCAGAGCCCAAGCAACTCACTACTGGTCTCATCAATGTTATTTTTGTGCGCACACACAGACACGCACACAAAAAACTCTTTTAAACAGAAAAGCAATCCTCCCTGAAACAGACAACATCTCCACTGTAAACAATGGAGAAAATCTCATCACATTTTTCCAGGTGAAATTAGCTATGTCTGTATTTGGTATCTAAAATACGGTGAATACCACAGTCCCCCAAAAAACAGGAAACCAGAAAATCTGAAATGCAATTTATTTATTTATTTTTTTCCAATAGTTCTTTTGAGAGTCCTGCTTTGGTTTTCAGATAAACCTGCAGTGGCTGGGAGCCTCCAACCCACAGAGTGTCTGCTGGACGTGCTGTGCAGTATTTCTGGGCTTTGGGAGTTTGTGCCCCATGTTTCTGCAGCTTTTCATGGTATCACAGAACAGTGTGGGTTGGAAGGGACCTTAAAGATCATCCAGTTCCAACCCTCTGCTATAGGTGGAGACGCCTCCCTCTTTTCAAGCAACCACATTCAAGCAAAGACTTCAGCTCTCCCTCAACTCTCAGCCAGTATCTCTGTCTGTGTACATCCACCTTAGGAAGTGCAGTGCTATATGATGTCCTTTTCCCTTTAATTTTTTCCTTTTGTCCCTTAAAAAAAAAAAAAAGTCAAATGCTATCAAACAAAAGCAGAGCAACAACTCGTGTTAAGGCTTCCTCCCAGGCAAGAGAATAACAATTTACAGCTCTCTGCCTGCAGCAAGGGTAGAGATTACTGCCATTTAAACCCACTTCCACTTTGCAATTTCCACCATTTCCTGCTACTTTGCAGCCTGGCCTATTAAAACCAAGATACCAGAGCCAGATCTGAGTTGAAGAGAAGCCCTTCTGCTCAGGAATTACATCATATTTCAAGGCAACACACATCTTTCTGTGGACAAAATTAAGTCCAATAAAACCAATTTCCGCTCTGACATTATTCAAACATGGCCACAATCAAATAGAGTGGAAAGCCAAATGAAAAACCCAAGCACTAAAGTGATTTCATATATGCAGGCTGAAAAGCTCCACAGATTTGAGCCCTTCCTCCCAATGAAGGATATCCTGCAGTATATTATGATCCATGCACTGCAAAATTCTGAAGTCTGTCTTTTAGCTAGACCCATCATTTTAAATGGCTCATGCACTATGCTCTCTTCTTCAACAACTTAAATCCCACGACATGATTATCTTTTCCTGTAATACATCCCTTTTCAGAATAGCAGCCCATCAGTGCTAGGAACAACCCCTAGTAAAAGAAATACAAGGACAAAACAAGACCTCGAGGGATGCAGACCATGGTCAATCTCTGTAACTACGCTGTGGATGGCTGTAGTCACCTCGCGTACGGTTGAAACTATGAGCAGTACCTTTGTCTTTTGAAAGCTCCTGGACAGAAAGCTCTCAGCTTTCCAGCCACAATATTAGCTTCTTCAAGAATTTGTGATAGATGCAACTATCTTTTAGTAGTGTGAGAGAGAAAATCTTCCTCTCTCCAGATCCAACACGAGTTCCCTGTGGTATTTTTTTCCTTTAGCTCATTTCTTCACCTGTGCTGCTTTTGGCCAGCTGCCCACAGAAGTCCTGCCCTGCTTCCTGAGGCTGCAAGAGTGGCAGAAGAGATCTTCTCTACATCTGTGTCGATATGACAGTGTG
The DNA here is from genome assembly GCA_016647715.1 of Pavo muticus. Classification (NCBI taxonomy): domain Eukaryota; kingdom Metazoa; phylum Chordata; class Aves; order Galliformes; family Phasianidae; genus Pavo; species Pavo muticus. Next base: position 687,781 of record JACDJE010000062.1, read on the forward strand.
TGCAGTCCCCAACTTGAACTCTCTCATCTAGCATGCTATCACAAAAATGCCCGTTAGCAACTCGCCCCAGCACCCCTGACACAGCTTCAGGAAACAAAATGCAGGAGCATATGCATCTGTGTCATTTAAATACAGGAATGCAGGTTAAAACAAACCTCTAAGCAGCAAATCCAATGTACAGTGTGCCTTCCCCTCTGCGCCAGCTGGCAAGGCAGGGAGAAGCAATAGCTGCACTACCACCCTGAGGACATAAAGAGCAGAGCCAAGGCTACATCCCAGTCCTGCCTGCACGTTGCAGCCCTTATTTCCAACCTTCTTCCTTTTTTTTCCCCCCTCTTCTATTTCCTTTGTGTGTGTGTGTGTCTTTTTTGTTTTGTTTTGCTTTCATAAGCAAATAACTCGGAGATAACCAGAGAACAAAAGGAATATCAAAGATTGCAGGTAGCTAGATCATTACGTATCCCAGCTGGGACAAGAGCATAAGCCTCCAGAACTTACTTGCCAAGTTATTTTACAGTTATGCCAAGAGAACTGTGCCCTCTGAAGCTTCCTGGCATAGGAACTGTTGTGAGGTAAAGCAATGAGGTTTCCAGTGCTGCAGGAGTGCTGTCAGGCTGTAGGAGCCACCAACCACTCAGGCATCTAGTTAATTCAAGTGCAATTACAGTCAATAAAAGCTGCTTGTTACTTACATCTCTTCAGTGTAGGAGTTAGAGAGATGCTGGTTTATGTACTGGGGTCCTCTCTCAGAGTGGAGATTTGAGAGCAGAGGCTGGTGTGCTACACATCCAGTCCCCCAATGGAACTGGCTTGGAGGTAAAACTCAGGACTGTACCCATAGCTCTGGCTCTATGCTCACAGCCCCTTAGGTTCTGCAGTTTCCAGCAAGCTGTAGATGGATGCTTGGTCTTATCCCATCCTGCTATCCATGAACAGCTCAGAAATGCTCAAAGACGTGCTTTGGCTGGATGGAAGAATGAGAAGCCACATTGCTCAGCACTCACCTCTGTTCCTCCATCCCTATCTTCGCAGCACCTCTTAAGCAGCTGAATGCAATCTATACTAATTAGCTGTTTTACACGGCTCTTTGTTTTCTTCTGTTTTGCCTTTCCTCCCACATTTTTCTTCTTTTCCATTTCTATTGAATTTTTGCAAGACTTGTAGCTTGGAGCCAGCAGTACAGGCTACGAATGGGGCTAAAACACTTTGTACTAATACATTTTCCCTTTCCCATGCCAATGTTCTCTTACAAAACACAAACATACCTCTGGGAGCATATTTTCTTGATCTAATTTGTAATTGTCTGTGCAAACAAAACAGAAGGAATATGCTAATTTCACTAGATACTGATTGCAAAAGTCAGTGCTCTGTGGGTTGCTTTTGCCATTTCTCATGGTGCCAATTCTTCCAAATAATAAATTGTCAGAAAGTGCAAAATATTTTACCCATGTGTGCAGGTCATAACCAACATTGCTCAGAGAACACAAAAAAGAGAAATGTGTTCAAAAGTTTGGTTATTTTTTCTTTTTCAAGTGAACAGAAGAGAACATGCAATTCTGTCATTACCTGCTCATTTAAGGAAATATTAGCAACTTAATTGTGCTATGTCAGCAGTAACTGGCCAGCTCCACAATTGCCTTTTTCTTTTCTCCCAAACCAAAAAAGATCATAGGACATGAAATAAGTATTCACAGGGCAATAAGGTGCCACAGTGAAAAACCCCTCCATACAGCAACTAGATTTATTTGTGGAAGCATGGAATGACTAATCCCACAATCAGACCAAGGAAACAGAATAAAATCTGGTCTGCGTATAACAAGCAATGGCTTCTTCTTTATGCCCGGCCTTTCCTGTTGTCGGGATGGAGAGGTCCTTTATCTTATCCTCTTGCTCTCATGTTCTCTTCCTTTTGCCAAAAAGGGCATGCAGGTATTGCAAGAGACAGGCTGACACCCTGTGTAGAACCGGCTCTTGTTCCACCAAGACTACCCGCTCCTCAGCACTGCAGCTCGGGAGCAAAAATCCATCACCACTTCCACAGTTCCCAGTGCCAGTTCAGGGTCTGCTGAGAATGAAGGGCTCCAAGCACATTTAGTGAGCAGACAGTGCAGCACTGACACAGCACTATAGAATCATAGAATATGCTGAGTTGGAAGGAACCCACAAGGATCATCATGTCCAACTACTGTTTCCACACAGGACCATCAAAAAATCAACAAATATTTCAGGTTTACTGCTGTGAATGCTGCCCCGGAGAGCCCGTTCCATGCTCACCATCCTCTGGTGAAGAGCCTTTCCCCAACCCCTCTGACCCTCCCTCCCCTGACACAGCTCCATGCTGTTCCCTCAGGCCCGGTCACTGTCACAGAGAGCAGAGCTCAGCGCTGCCCCTCTGCTCCATATCAGGAGCTGTAGCCACTACTATGCCTCCCCCTCAGCCTCTTCTGCTCTGGGCTGAGCAAACCCAGGGACCTCAGCTGTTGCTCAGACATCTTGCCCTCCTTCATCATCTTCATAGTCCTCCTCTGGACACTCTTTAATACTTTTATGTCCTTCTTACATTACGGCGCACAAACCTACATGCAGTGCTCAAGGAGAGGTTGCACCAGCACAGAGCAGAGCAGGACAATCCCTTCCCTCATCTGGGTAGAATATAAACTCCTCAAGAGAAGCCACACCAATGAAACCAGAAAGCCAAGGTAAGGAGCTGTCTGTGTGACCATGCAGAGGCCCTACATCTAAAAGCAAGACCTGGAGGTTGTGCTGAGAGCAGAAAGCCCCTACTGCTAACAGAGACTCAGCTCCTGCCATTCTCCAGTCTCAGGCCTTCATTTGCTCCAGTAATGAACAACTCTGCAAAAATAGCTGTATATTAGAAAAGGAATTAACCTCCAAGCAAATGAGAAGCTTAATTAAGCATTGCTCTAACAGAAAACAGAGGGGAAATACAGGTTAAAAAAAAAAAAAAAAGACAAGAAAAGACAAGAGAAGACAAGACAGCTGCATGGACTTGATTCCAATTTCCCCTCTTGTAGGTCATTTTATCCAATGTAATTTCCTTTCTATATTTGGGCAAGTTTGTTACTAGGAACTGCCCATTAACAGAAGGGGTTTTGTTGCTTTCCATTCACTCATACGTTTTTTTTAATGCTCTGCATTATGAGTCCTCCATCAAAAAAGCAAAACAGATTTAAATTAGACTTTGGGAGTATGCCATTTCATAAACTTCTCCCCAAAGAGCTTCAGCTAATTAAACAAATGATTGCAAAATACTCACAGTGTCAACCCTGTCAGCTTATATGCAAAATATCTACTCTGAGCTGCAGTTATTTAACCAAACACAATGTGGAGGAGCAATGTGCTTTAAAGATAAGCACAAGCCACTGGCCATAAGGGGGCACACAGTTTGTAAAATCATGGGTGGATTATGGGGCCAAGGTCTTTGGACATCCCAGTCCATGGCCTTGGGAGTCAGCATGCTCAGCTGCCTCAATCTGTCTAAAAGGGACAGGAGCAGAAGATACGGGGGGTCAGCTTGACAAGGAGACTTTGACAGACTGCAAAACATCAGTGGTTGGTGCCTCTCTCAACATTTGGGCTGAGTTGGGCTGCCAAGAAAGCAGGCAAGGAGCAGTTAAGGATGCTCAAGGAGAATTCTAGATTTTTGCTGTTAAATTGCAGCAACTTGGTGTGAAAACTGGGAAGAAGAGAGTAGGAATGGCTGCAGAGGGTGGGAAAGCAAGAGGGTAAGTGTTGTGTTATTACCATGTGTGTAACTGCTGGAGGTAGAGGTCCATTTACTCCAGCAGCTGAAATTCCCAACTGTCCTAAGCTACAGGATTGGAGGAGGGCTATTTTAAACCTCTATACGTGTTATGTATAATGCAACACAGGCATTTAATCCTTCCCTTTCTAGCTCATCTAGCTTTCCACCACTCCCAGCTGCGTGGCTTGCTCAACAAGCCCTCTGCACTCACCCTCTCCCAAACCCTGCAGCCTGCCTTTACCCTCTCATACCTCTCCCACTAGCCCCATCTCCAGTCCATGCCCTTGTAAAACATCACCCCAGACAGGCCAGCTCTCCCAACATCTCTGTGTCTCAGTGCTCCTGCTATTTTCAGCACATGCTGCCTTTCCCTGAGAGCTTTTGCAGGGTCTTTTCTCCTTCTCTTAACCAAATCTTTCCTCCTCACCTGCAGTGATGTTCCAGCTTCTGTTTCCCCTCCCAAATCCTCTCTGAATGCAAAGTAATCTCTTTATCCATTCCATTTCCTTCTTTACAACACACATTTCCAGCATGAAGTACCCACTGCATCCCAGTACTGACTTCTACTTGCCTTCCCATCTCTCTATCTACTCTCCTCTCTGTATTTACTTTCCAAGCGAGTGAAACTTTCCAAGTCAGGCACCTTACTTTCTATGCTCAGGTGTGCACAATGAGGTATAACGTGAATTATGACAGCTTTACTAGCAATATGCAATATTAACTTTACTGAAGCCCTGTTATGGGTCATAGAATCCACTGTACAAGATCGGAGCAAAAAGTGCTGTGTCCGTGGTCACCCAAGATGCTCCGAAGGACGCTGTTCTTGTTGCATCAGCTGCATGCAGTGCTCACGCTGCAGGGTATGTGAGCACTCGGACAAGCTCCTACCATTTCAGCCCTCTCTGCCTGGCTGTTTCATGCCTTGGCACCATTATTAATGAGAAAGCAGTTTGGAAAGCAGAAACTTGGTTCAGAACATTCCCTTAGGAAGAATGCCAAGATCCTTCCTTGTTTGTTTTACTTGTTTTGTAAACATTTTCATAATACTCATCAATACAGTCTGTATAGCATATTTTTTAAAATACCCAGCATGGACATCATTATCTTCCTTGTGACTCCGGCCTTTTCTTTCATACTACACACTGAAGTGAATGCATTATGTTGCCATTTTACTTTATGTATTGTGCTGTGTACTGCTTGATTGTAGGCTCTTAGTGAATCAACCTAACGTTAAATGAATCAGAAGGTACCTAAATCACATAATAGACACCAGCACTGGAAATGGTCAGGAAACAGGGATTAAGGATGAATGTTCTGTTTACATGATCAGAACACATTAAGGCATGAAAAATGCTGAGAAATTCTTCACTGAACATGTCTGGTAAAAGCATTTAGTTTGCTTCTGCCAAGTCTTCTCTTAGCCGGGCTGGTTCCAGATCCCTACTGCTAAGCAAATTAGAAGTTCAGTAAATAAATTCTGTCAACTGTTTGGGTTTCTCACGTTTTCTCTTGAATTCTCAAATTCAAGCTTAATTTATGTCTTTAAATGTGACCTACAATCTATGAAGTCTCTAATCAAAATGGTGCATTAACTTCACTTTTTTTTTCCCCTTAACTTCATCAACGTACAGAACCTAGCTTGCATAGTTATTATCACAAGATATTAACATAATGTACCTTTTCCTTAGCAACAGCTATAGTATCTGGGGAATGCAGCCCATAATAATGCAGCTTGATCCAGAAGCACAATAAAATATAAATAAGCTTGTTACACTTCAGTGGCACACAGGATTCCACTGCAAAGGGCCTTCGTGAATTTAGAAACCTCATCTTCTTTCTACTCCCAAACACAGATTTTGTAAAGGAAGATTTATGAACACACATTTCCTTTTATTCCAGAAAATGAAATGTAATTGTTTACTCAGTATTATTTTGCTGCATGTCTACTACTAAATTTGTGGGCATAATAGAGGCACATGCACATGCACACATATCTGTGCAAAGCAGCACTCTTAATGAAATAAAGATGAAACCAGAACGTAGAGAAAAACAGCAAATCTAAAGGAGAGACTACCAGGATAGCACCCATAATTGCGGTCATTTTTTAATGAAGAAAGCACTACCAATTTTCTCCAGAAAAAATAAAGCTGCAATGAAGCAAAGGATATACTTGCTACAGATTAGCATACTTAATCTAGAGCTGTTCGTTCATAAGACTCCCAGTGTACCACATCTACAAAAGGAAAAAGATGTGAGCCAGTTTGGCCCTCTGGCCACACCCACACGAGAGGAGGATTTCATGCAAACTCATTTCCTTAGATGAAGGCTGGTATGTTTGGCTGCACTAAGTGTATAGCCTAAACATAAAGCTAACATGTAAAGGTGTCCTCAGCTGGGTATGAGCAAATTCTTCTCCTTGCCCCATGTCCATTTGGCTCTCCCCATCCCGGGCAGCTCCTTGGCCAACAGCCCCATGGGCTGGATTGTGCCCTCATGTCCCTTGGACCTCTAACTCTTATAACTGATTTTACCAATCCAGATCTCTCTTTCTCCAAGGCAGTTGATATATTTTAAATACTGCTTCCTGAGAGTTTTCAGGGAGAATGAACTCCATTGAGCCAATTTGAAGGCAATAACAAACCATTAGGATCTATAAGATAGCAGTTCTTGTCTTCTGAGCAAATATCATAGTTATCATGCCAAATTTACTTGGCTGAAAAGCTTAAATAACAAGACCTCTTAAGAGAGAGCCAAGACACAATCTTAACAAGGCTTCGTAATGCTTATCGGTTAATCAGTATTTAGTATGCATTTATTAAGACTGAGATTTCCAAAAGAGCTTTTCAGGAGCTGGGTACCAGATCCATTGGAATAAATCTCTTTCTGAACAGACTGTAACACGTCACTAGAATTCTCCTGTACAGAACAATACAAAAAGGGAAGAATAAAAATTCAACAATTCGCTTTCAGGAAATTCAAAGGCTGAACTGGACTCTAAAACCAAACACGTTAGAAGGAACTGGACAACTGACTGTGTGCTGGAAGTATCTTTTTTTCCAACAGTTCCTGATTCAACCCCAAATGATTCCAAGTGCCAAATGCTGTAGAAAACCACTACTGTTTACCAACAGAAAATCCCACTGCATAGCTGCCCAAAGAGCCACCATATGAACACAAAAACTCTTTCATCTTTTGACTCAATGCTGTCAACAGCATGCGTGAACCTAACATGATTTGCTTGTACGGGAAATTGGTTGACTTCCTAGAGATGTCCAGAATGAGATGAACTTCAGTGAGATTGCATCAAACTTGGTAATGACTATTAAGATACTTCTATGTTTTAGTGGAAGGCAGCCAGACTCCACTAGAATAGCCCAAGTCTTTAGCAGCTGACTATCCTAACTTATCTCATACTTAGATCTAGTGGCACAGCCACAGGGTTGCTTTGGATCATTTTTGTCAACTAATTTGCTACCAATGAATGCAGTGGGACATAATTTATTAAAAGGATTGAGCATGTTTTTTCCTGACCTAACTCCATACCACAGATTTCATTGAAACTAACCCCAACTTACATTTCTTATATTATTTCTGCAAAGGGGAGAAGATCTTCCAAAGGACACAGTGAATTTTCTAGAAGCTTTTGTTGGTGACTAAAAGCTCTACTATAACAGCAACATTAAACAAAAAGTAGGAAAAAAAAACAAACATTTGCCAGTAGAAAATGCTATAGATGTAACACAATATTCCACCACTTCAAATATTTTAGCATATGTGCCATTCAGAAATCCAAGTTACAAGTCCAGGAAGCATTAATATTTTGTTAGGTAAACATACCATTCATTATCTACTCTAAAAATAATTTCGTTCTGGCAATGGAAAACCCTATCAGACACTAAGAAGTCATCTGCTACTATAAATAGTGTTAACTGGGTAATTTTTCATCCAGATTTATACTCAATGAAGGATAAAACAAACACTACCTCTTGTAGCTTCAATGGAATAAAATCTGTTTTCATATTCAGTAACTGCTCCAAAGTACTGCCACATTAGAAGTGGCTTCCTAACTGTACTGCTAACAAACTGTCTTTCCAGAGTATCAATTTGTTCACCCCTAGAATTCTCTACCACTCAAACAAGGCCGTATATTAAAAAAAAAAGTCCTATAAATGTATAAAAGACCTTTCGTAACGAGACCCACTCTGATCCTTGGAATTTTAACTTCTTGTTAATATCCATAGGAACTGCCCAGAACAAACCCCATCATCCCCCTATACCCCTCTTTAGTTTTTCAGGTGATGATGACATACTTCATCACGTACGTCATGGAGCACTTCTACAAGTAGGCATCACATGATGTAAGAAACAGGACCTGGCAAATGACACAAACAGCATGGCAGATATAGCCTTTCCTGGGCTACACTCTTCAACAGTGGCAGCGAGTTCCTGTAGGAAATGTTATCTCAGACTGCACACCTTTTAGCATCTCTGAATGGGCAAAAGGAAGACCAGTTATGCCTTTCAATCGAATTGCTACAGACTGATACCATTCCCTTCTAAATAGACACGCTGTTTTGGAAATCGGTGGACCTGAAATTTGATCTCTTGTATGATTTATTTACTATCTTCTCCCATTACACAAATATAAATATAACAGGCATTTTTTCTGTAGCCCTGAAGTGATTCAGAATTAATACCAGATGACAAAACGGACTGTGTACCAGGAGGGGAAAAGTTACAGTAAAAGCTCCTTCCCATTAATGGGGCCATACATTCATAAGGCCACTATTCCACAGGGAAGCTGGACATAAATTATGGATTTGACATCTAGTTATAAACGATTATATCTGACATAATGAAGTTATAATGGAAGGAGTTTGCACATTGTTTGGTTATTAAGTGCCCATTTCTTGTCCCAGCACCAGGTGCAATGGTGATAGGCCATACAAATCATCCAGAAGAAATGCCAAAATGGGCTCCCTTACTGATAAAGCACCACACATGTTTATTAATTTAACAGCTTGTCTTATGTCTCCCCCATCTGCTCATTTAAAACAGTTATTTGCCCTATAAATATTTCAGAAAAAGAAGTGTAGCCAAAAATTAGTCTGGCAGAAAATGAAAAAAAAAAAAAAAGTTTGAGAAGAGTCTCATGCTGTATGCAGCGGTGCATTCATTTTCCACATTGAATTAGTTCAACAGCTTTTTCTCAAGCTGGTAATAGGACATTCACTTTGGATTAGTGATGCTTGAGGGTGTACTGCCATGGCTGGCTCTGCTTTCCAGCTGTTGCCGCTGCTGGGCAGGTGAGAACCTCCCCCACTGATGGTGAGTGGCACGACTCAGTACACTGGAAAATGAAACCCACTGTCAAAACAATCTCCCGGGTAGGCATCTCTGTCCACTTTGAGCATATCAGATCGTACTATATCTTAAAAAAGCCTAAAAATAAAAGGAATTCAAGGCATCTTTAAATCACATTTCATGCTTATCTCCATAGAAAAGCTCCTATGCAAGGAGGCAGCTAGCCGGTTAAAAAAAAAAAAAAGCAAGTTAAAATGCATTTTTTTTCTTTTTTTCTTTTTTTAAGATTTGTAGGAATAACGTAAAAGGTGTTAAACATCACTCAGACTCCCTCTTCCCTTCAATTCCTTAAATATTTCCAAGTGTAAATACTTTGAACAGTTCCCACCAGCATACGCGATTTAGCACTCCTTCTTGAGAGACTTTGTTAGCTCTGGCTTTCTGCTGGAGAGAACGCTGTTATCTTATAAATAAACAGCAATGCCCTGAGGTCCTCCTCTGCTATGAAAACACACGTTCCAAAGAAATAAGAGCAACAGTTCAACACCAAAGTAAAAAGAAATTGGTGAACGGCACGCAATTAACTTTCTCTGACTATGGATTAGCTACAGGACATAAAGAGGGCCTTGCTGGTCATAACAAGCCAACAGGAGGACTCTTGGCTTACTGCAAGATTTCCAGGAGCTCTGACCATTCTTATGGTTATGATATCAGTTATTATCACTCATGGTACCTAAATGAGGAATTTATAAATACTGAGCACAGCCTGTGTTCAAAGTAGCTGCCTGCTTCAGGGAAATCAGAAAATCCCAGGAAGATGGACGTTTCAGAACAAATCTGAACCATGACAACAGATTTTTGAAGAGCTGTGGATAAGACTGGGAAAAGCATCATATACTTCTATCAGAGCTCACTCTCCATTATTTTCACAACCCTCTGTCACCACACTGAGCTGTTCGAAGACTCATCTCCAATGCAGAGGCTGAGGCCTTTGAATGAGATGCCCATCATGACAAAAAGTTGAGTTCAAATGAAAAATAAATAATCCAACAAATGATTCTATACAGACATCTTCAGAGTAAGGCAGCTGAAAATTCACTGCACATGTAATGCTCACAGTCGTGGCCAAACCTTTCCAATGACAATGGCTTTACAGTGAGCTTACTGTGAATGGTTACCTTCAAATAACTGATGAAACACCAGTTCTCAGATGAGAAAATTCTGCATATGTTTCTCTTGCTTTTTGCAATCAATGAGTGTTTATTCCCCAGCTCAGGAGGAATGAGATCCTCTGGTGGCTTGCACATAGTGATTGTAAAGGAAAAGCCCTGAGAGCAGTCATTGTTGGAGAAAAGGCTGAGCAAAAGCAAAGAAAACGACAGGAGAGAGACAAAAGGAAGAGCAGGACATCATACAGCAACCCAGCATTGGATGGGGACAAGGGAATAAGCTCCCAAGCATGGGAGACCCTGACCACAATCCAACACATGGTCCCATCTTGGCTCTAAAGTGGTGAAACAGCCTCTCACCTGGACTCTTCCTCCTGAAACATGGCAGGAAAGTAATTTTGCCTTAAGAATCTGAAAAACATGTTGCTGTAACTAACCCTAAAGGGAAGGAATGAGGTTAAGTACAATTGGGACCTGGAAGAAAAGCAGAGGGACACCGTAAAGGACTCGCAAGCTGAGTAAATTAAGGAGACTTGAGCAAAAACTGAAAAATCCTGGAAGGAATTAGGAGGTGTCTGGCCACCATCAGCTCTGAGCAGAAACATCCAAATAGCACATCTCTCTCGTAGCCTTGAAAACGGGAGAGGGAGGCAGGACAGCGGGCGTTTCGGGGCCTGGTGAGCATGAGACATGTGGCTCTGTGCATCGGCTTGAATTATCACAGGAAGCGCCACGGGGCCTCACTGCGCTGTGTCCCCCTTTCTGGATCTGGGAAGGAGTGCTGGGCTGTGCAACCAGCCCTGCCGGTAACCGGCTGTCACATCCTCCCACATCATCTGCAAAGCCAGCGACCCTCTCCAGGACCTTTGTGAGGAGGAAAAAAAAAGGCCCAGAGTGCGTGCATCCCAGAACCTGATCTATTTTTGGTAATAAGATTTTGCAGTGCTTCTGATGCTCAGGAGTGGCTGACTATTCCTCAGACTTTGCAAATGTAAAGAGGAAGAAAAATGATAAAGTGGGCCCAGCTTTTGAGGGAAGAATGCATAAAGGGGCACACCACTGAGCTGGAAAGGAAAGAGGAAAAACAGCAAAACCTCTGCTTGTCTCCCTGATACCAAATCCTACAGGATTTCTTATAGGAAGAGATTCTGTGCCTAAGGAGGCTGAACCACATAACTGAGATTTACAGGAAAACAGTCCCGATACCTGAAGTGGGACCAGAGCAACCTCCTTGCTTGAGAAATACGCATGGAAGGGTGAGAACAGCCTATCTCTCCTTTAATTGCTATATATTTGTAGAGCTGGGGACCAATAAATGGTTTTGCTTATAATTTCATGTTTTGGAAACACACTGACTTTAAGTGTATCAATCTCCAAGACAACTGCTCCCCTTGAGCTTTGACTTTGAAGGAAACCTTTGCAAAATTCTAGCTCAATGGGGGAGGAGAGCTTCTTGGACTGCCTAGCTGTAAAAGCCAGGCATATATTTCATGTTTAATATGACTCCACATATACACTCAAATCTGCTTCAATAAAGCTTTATAAATAGTTTTAGTGTGTGGATTCAGTAAGTTTAATTCACTCTATCTACTGTATTTTAGTACTTGGTGGAAACTGAGTCCAAATGTTAAATTTAATTTATTGCTTTATATGATAATTCCATCAAATTCCTTTCTAGGGCAGTGTATCAGAATCACCCTTATCTGTGAAATTCCTTGCTATTGTCAGTAACCAATGATCCATTTTTAAACATAGGTTTAATTCTCAGCCTATGAGATCACAAGTATGGGTACAAGAAAGGGTTTGCTGCCATAGTACAATGATTGACAGCTACAGCTCAGTAAGACAGGACTGCCCAAGTGAAGGAAAGGTTCTTGGAACACTATTGGCTAATAACTACCCACAGAAGACAAGGAACAGAGCTCACCAAGGTAAATAGATTCCTTCTCTTTATACACTAGCCTCAAAATGGGAGGCTCAAGAGGTTGGAGAACAGCCCTGTGGAAAAGGGATCTGGGCATTATTGTTGATGATGAGTTGGATCTGAGACAGCAGTGTGCCCTGTAGCCAAAAGGACTAACTGTACCCTGGGGTGCTCCAGACCCAGAACTGCCACCGAGCAAGGGGAGGGGTTGTTTCACTCTACTCTGCACTGTGCAGCCTCACTTCCAGCACTGGGTGCAGTTTTGGGCGCCACAATACAAGAAAGACAAGAAAACTATTAGGGATCATCCAAAGGAGGCCTACGAAGTTGATTCTGTGATTTCAAAATCCAGCCACCAGTCCTAGCTTGCATCATCATCGGGACGAAGACACAACTAGCACTTTGGCAACACCATGGCATTTTATTTATATTCAGTGGTCCCAAGGTCTTATCTACCCCTGGAATCATTCTGCATATGGACAGTGTAAACAGGTGTGCAAAAATAATGCATCCGAATCATCAGACTGAGAGGAAGTATAAAAATAATGGTTAACACTGCTTCATATATTGAACTAATTTGAAAATACCCTCAAATTAAAAAGGGGGTGGGTAAAAATCAGCGTCTTGTTTCAAATGCTGATACAGCACCTTATTTCTATTAAGCGATTTACGGTGTCATTACTGCATTACTATACAGAGCAGTGGCTCAGAGTAATTACCCTGTAATGTATGATGACACTAATGTACTAGTAAACTACTGGAGTTTATACTCTATTCAGCATGAGCATCAGGACTCTGAAAGGCAGGTAAAAATGCACTGCATGCATAAACAATGTGGGTAAATGTCACCAGTGATAAAATTTTTAAGAAGGAGAAGGAAGAAGCAGTTACAAATAAATCTGCCAGCTGAGAATTGCAACTGCATAGGCCCACAGCAGCACTAAATCTGTATGGTTTTTAATACAGGAAGGAACGATGTTTTTATATCCCTAACCTGGCTCAATTTCCATTTATTATAATTAAAATTGTAAGGTGGCTATCACCTATGTTCTTTTTGTCACTTTAAGTGCAACACTAACTGGTAACTGGTGTTCAGCTCAGTGCTAGGGAGAACATGGAAGGGAAGTGAAGGGCATCAAAGCAACTAAAGCATTTAGTGGTTTATGTTCACTGCTGTAACCCAGTGCTCTAAATTTAAAGTCCCAGCTATTGAAATTGTGGAGAATCAACAGTAGCTTCAGGATAGAGGTTGTTTTGTCCTCCATTTTTAAAACACACCTTGTGGCAATGGGATAAAGCTTGAAACATAATCTGAGCGTGTCCCATGGTCTCAGAAAATGTAGCCCAAAAAAGCCACCTCATAACTGCTACACATTTAGAAAAAAAATAAAATAAAATCATAATTTTTAGAACACTCTAATGGATTTTGGGCACTGAGGCTGGAAATGAGGCAGCATATGCATAGCTAGATGTACATGTCCCAGGGCCAAAGGAAAGCCTTGCTCTTCCCCAGGAGACGGTTCCAATTACCATATTTTTAACACGCCCCCAGACACCAGCTAATGGATTGGCTGCCTCCCTGGTTCTCTTCCATTAAAATACACAAGGGATTCAAGTCCTTCTACCAGCATGAGGCACCAGTAGTATCATTCCTTCCACACTAAGCAGTCCTTTCTTTAAAATGTCTCAGATGGGGGGTGGATGGCCCAGTGGAAGCAGTTAATGCAGCAGTTTATGTTGAACAAACTCCATTTTACCTTCTCTGCAAGTGCTGCAACTGTTCTGCGTGATAGACATTGCCCTGCTCCTGCTGGCAGTGGCATTTATCTTGCAGAGGTAGCTATGCCCTCCCAAATGGCAGATCACTGAAGGTTTTTTATAATCCTTAGCTCTTTTACCTTGGAGAAAGTAAGGCACAGCATCATCTTTGCTGTTGTTTCATTCTCCTTGCTGTTTCATTCCATATAGGCTGCTTCAGACCCCATGGCAAAAACGTACACTGACCTATTCTAATTAAGTTCCAAATCATTACGTTCAACATCAAAGTAAAATTTGGGTGAGAAGGTCCTCAAATTCCTATCTGTTTCTGCTCTATTGGAATGCTTTGCTAAAAAATCTGCTACTGGCTGGCAAATTTTATTATAAACCTTGAGGTTTTCAAGTAGCTTAGAATAAGTTGACAATCTCATATGTGTCAAATCTCATCTTTGGGTGTACCTCACCCAAAAATGAATGGAAGCTGTAGACTGCCAGGAGACTGTACGTGATTGATCTGACTCACAACAAGCCTAGCTTCGGAGACAGCACTGTGAATCCAGCATCCTCTGCCATCCAGAACACAGTTCTACCTCACAGAGATCCAAGAGGAACTACCAATGAATAATTGTGTTGAGGCTGGTTCTGTACATCAAGAGTCAATTCCTTCATTTTCATTACTTCATCAGCTGAGAAAACACACATTCACACTTACAAAGGGAAACAAATGTTTACTTGATCAAGTTACAGATCAAGACGCATGGATGGTGATGGAAAAGCTCACTCAAACTTAAGACAGCCTTTCATGTCAAGCGCATTAATGGTATGCTTTCATTTAGTCTGCAAAGTCCTTCGGCTATTGGAGGTGTAGGGATATGTTTGCAGTTGCAGCTGCAATTCACTGACACAAAGGTTGTTCTGTCTCTGAGAATATTAGAAATGCACGAAGAAGTGAAATTTAGAGGACAGATTTCTTCATATTATGTAATGACAGTGAGCCTATCCGGATTAATCTTTCATTAATGTAATTTTCAACCACGTACTCTTAGAGAAACATAGAAACATAGAAACAAACACGCTCTCAGCCTTACAGTGCTGGGGCAGAATGGCATAATCACTACAAAGGACAAGCACGTACCCTTCCTGCCACTGCAACACATTTTGAAGGGCCGGAGAAGGGAAAAAAAAAACAAAACAAAAAAACAAAAACCTAATCTATAGTGTGTCTGCCTGCTAGCACACTTTGGCTGTCATATTTTCCTCCCATTTCTTTCTTCCATAACACTCCTTGTGTTTGTTGTTCATACACATTCCTGAAGCTGATCAAGAAATCTCTTTGTATCCTGCTTGATTTGTAGCAGTATGAATGCATACTCTGGGTCCAAGCCCATTTCCCCAGGCCATGGGGAAAACAGTGAGGGTTCATCACAACACAGCTAGGAGAAGATCCTCTAAATCAGGCTGAAAAATCAAGGGCTCACTTTCATATCACCTTATTTTCGCAATTCAACAGAGGCACATACCTTAGCAGGTCTACTCTAGGTTCAGTCCACATATTTTAGCTACTAATAAGGTAACCTAAAACTGGAGTCATCCTCTGGAGTGACCATGTCTCTCTACCAACTTAAAAATCCTTGATAATGGCAACATGGATGGAATCCAGGACTGAACTGCTGCAAAATACCTATGTACCTTCACTCAGCTGAAGGCAGCTGAAATATGCTTTTTTGCATCCTGCTGCAAGCCCCCCTTGCCTGTGCACTACTATTAGGAAGGAAATACAGAATGCAGAGGGCAAGAGCTGAGGTACACATATCCCTGAAGAAGTGAACTAGTGGAGAGAGCAGTGTGACTTGTGAACAAAATGGTATATTCAAAGCTACATAATGTGGCACAGGGGACACAGTCCTCTCTCATACAACACTTCCAGAGGAAATGATTTGCTCCTGAGCACTTGGATGAAGCACACTAACTTTCCTGCAGCTACTTAATGAACAAATGAATAACATACAAGCTTGTCTTTGGCCCTTTCACAATGCACGTGCATGGAGACTGCACCTCTTACTCACCCTTAGATGGCGGTCGCTCCAGATCCGAATCGAGGTGGATCGGTGGGGCTATATAGGAAACCTGCCCATGGTGAGCCTGCCCTGTGGACAAATAAGTGTTTTAGTTGTGCCGTTTTCTACAGGAATCTATTAGGGTATAATTAAACATACAACATTTTTGTGGCCCAGGACTCAGAACAGGTTTGTGAGTATTTTTTCTAATGCACATTTTTCACATACACTAATGTTCAAAATGAAGACAAACTTCCATTTTGGAAAGGCATCTACTCAGAACTTATACCTGTTTTACCACTACCATGTACATTTTGCACGATGTTCTCTTAAGAGGCCATATGCTACAGAAGTCAACCAGTTTCACACAAACCCATTCAATCTGTTAATTTCACTCTAAGAGGCAAGCAAGTACTTCTCTGTCACAAAAATTTCTAAAGGAAGTATGGTATGAAGTACAACTGCATCTGTTTGTCCCATCTGCAGAAGATACAGATACTGCTTTGTGGAGCTTAGCACTGCTTTCACCTGAATGGAAGCTTTTCAGTTCTCAACACTGCCATGCAGCTTCCCAGTAGGTAGAGACTCAATTCTTCTCCAGTAATTTGGAAGTAACTATATCAAGAAACTTTTATTTATAATAAAAAACATGTTGTTATAATTCATCTATTTACTGTAACAATTTACAGGGTTGTTAATCTCTTTTTCTAAACACGGAAAGTTAATGACACATAGATTACGATAACAGCTAGAGTAACCTTCCTGTTTCAAGTAATATTCGTGCTGCAATAAAAGCAGTTGATTCCTCTTATGAGGCACATTCCAAATAATTAATATGGCTCCCTGTTGACACTTGCTGTTGTTGCTCCAAGCAATTTCCAAGCTAGCATCACAAGCAGCAGAGCAGTGGTACACTCTTCAGGCTTCTTTGTAATGAAATCCAGGAATACCATGAGCACAGTATGCTGGTGCACATAATATGTTGAGAACGTCTCTTCAGGGGTATAAAATATTAATGGAAAAGGGAGGGGGGGGGGTGAAAGCAAGTTTGAGTGGACAGTATATATTTACTGTTTTACACTGAGGCTGACTTAGATAATTTGCATTATTAGCCATACAACAACTGGACATTATTCAGGTTTAAAATCTACTGGCACACCATAAATTCTATATTTGCTTTTAAGTGCTTTAACATGGGAAATCTGCTTCAGGCAAACCCATAGCTAATAATGAGTTACCCTGCTTTCCCCTTCTTGTTTCCATGTTAAAAATCCATTTAATGTCATTAATGAATACAAGTCATCATCTAATAGCTGAATGGTTCTACAGTGGAAATAGGCAGCCTGCTCTGCTCCATGCTGCTCAAAGTGAAGATCAGTGCCCTTATAACTCCTTATAACTATGCAACAGGCTCCTTGTTTGCTGCATCCCAGACACTACCAAAATGCAAAATAACTGAGGTTGTGAGGCTGCAAGACTTGTGGAAATTGCTAGTCAAGTCCAGTGACAGCAAAAGTTAATTGCTCAGAACTGTATCCATTTGGGGTTTGAAGATCTCCAAAAAGAGAGAATATGCGCAACCTGTGCCAGCACTCAGTCACTTGTACGGAGAGGGGGGTGGGGGAGAAGCAAAAAAAAAAAACAGAAAAAAGAAAAAAAGCAGCCTATTCTTATCATAGAATCACAAAGGTTGGAAGAGACTTCCAAGATCATCTAGTCCAAATGTCAATCATTATGTTCAAATTGAATTTCTTGTTTTTCAGTTTGTGCCCACTGCCTCTTGTCCTATCACTGCATGCATCTGAGAAGAGTTTGGTTTTGTACTCTTTATTCTCCACTTCTGCACTCCAATCAGGAACCTAGGCACATCAATAAGATGCCTCTGGACCACGCCAGCTCCAAGCAGAACAGTCCCAACTCTCTTACAGAGAGATGCTTCAATCCCTTTATCATCTTTCTGGATTGGTGCCAGTAAGTCCTTGTCTCTCTTGTACTGGGGAACCCAGAACCAGACCCAGAATCCAGGTGTATCCCTGCCAGTGCTGAGCAGGATCACTTCCTTTGATCTGCTGGCAATGCTCTGCCTAATGCAGTCCAGGATTCTCATGGCCTTTTCTGTCCCGTGGGCACATTGCTAGCACATCTTTTTTTTCCCCCTCATAAAGTCTTGGGACCAAGTGATCCCTAATACAAAGAAAGAATGATTCTGCTGGTTTGAAGGGTTAGGTTGGAGTAAAGAAGACACATGCACAGTATAAAAGGCTGCTAAATATCTGTGAGTTTGTTTAGACATTCATTATGATTCAGTAATAACTACAGAAGTTTATGAATGTTTTATAAAAGCTTTTACCTAATATGGAGGAAGCAGTAGCATCAAAGGCTCACTTGTGACAAATGAAACAAGTTGCTGAAAGCTCTTATCTACATGCTGCTGATACAAAACATGCCTCTTCCAAAAAATATCAAACTTGACTCCTGTTAGACTGTATGCTTTTCACAGTGCTAAAAAAATCAAATTTTGAGTGTTAATACTCTATATAAAAGCAATGCATACAACACCTGTGCTTCATTTTCTGGGCATGAATGCCAACTTAGTTAGTCTTGAGACTCATCAGTCTTTCCATAGGAGAAACAAAATCTCTCCAGCTCTCCACTGCTATCTGTGGCCCTCCTTATGCATTCATGATCAAGATCCCTTGCAAACCTTCTTGTTAATCAACAGAATCCCATTTTTTCTTTGATTTTACTATTACTGGCAATGGTGGCATCTGAGGGAGTTGAGGGAAGAGAGCCAAGGGGCAGTGGCTGAAGAAGGCCTCAGCAGTAGGAATGCTGCACAAGTACACAGAGGAAACTCTTAAGTCAGAGGACAAAACTTGATTATCAAAGTAATGAGTCCTTCCAGATTTAACAGTATTAAACATTTTGCCAATGACTCATAGCATCATAGGACTATAGAATATCCCAAGTTGGAAGGGACCCATAAGGATCACAGAGTCCAACTCTTGGCTCCACACAGGACCACCCAAAATTAAATAACACATTGAATAACACAACTCCATTAAATAACATAATTTTACCTAGTGAAACTATGTAAGATCTTGAGGCTGATGTCACTGGCACAGCTCAAGTCAGTCACGAAGACTGACAGAACAAGTTTTTCCAAATTATACCAATTCCTGTCCCTTTTATATGAGTTTAGCAGTTTTGGATGCTTACCTCAAGCCTCAGCTCTAGCACTGAGCATCCCCAGGCAGTCTCCCCTCTCCAGGTCCAGTGATCACAAGGAAACACTTGGAAAGGAGAATGTGTAAGTCTTATAAAAAGAGGGTAGAAACACTCAGCCTCTCCCTCTTCAAATCCCCTGTTCCTTCAGCTGTCTTCTGTACTTGCTGGGTCTGCACAGCAGACCTTGTAGCACTGCAATGTGGGACAAAGGCCTTCTGTGTCCACATGACTGTCTCTCAGTCTATTAAGCTTTGATGTACACCTGCACATCTATTACTTAAGAAGCCTATTTGATCTCACTCAAAAGCCTGAAGAGCTGCCCACATGCTAGCCACTACTGAACTGTTGCTCGGGTATCTGTGCCTATAGGAGAGGAAATGGATGGTGTCAGCCCCTTCCCAAATTTTATGGAACACTCTAAAAATAACTACACCTCTTCAAATTAGTGTCCCACTTTTTAATAATTAAAAAAAGAAAAAGAAGAAGAAGTAAAAAAATCTATTTCTAACAAAATACCAAAGGTCAAGATGCCTCTCTTGCTGATGGAAAGCTGGGCTTGCCTTGTATTACAACAGCTTGCACGGCCCTCTCCAAATCCCACTCTGACTATTACCATCTGGTGTTTCAGCAGCTGGCTCTCAGGTAAAAAAGTAAACAGCAATCAAACGTAATCATCAAAGTAACATGTGATGAAGTTGCCAATTTTATATCTAATCGCTTCAGTCAGGCTCCGTTTCCTTTACTCTTCTTGCCTGTGAGGAGCAGCCGCCATCATGGCCTGCTCAGGAGGGTGGACAGGGATGGCTGATGACACGGTGCCCCGTAAGCAGCAAGAGAGGGGCAGAAAGGCCCTTGTGCCATGTGATTGGCTGAAAAAAAGAAGGGTTAGCGCTGGAGTGCCACTGTGTTTTGCTCCTTCTCTGCTGCTTTTTTTGCGTAATGTGCTGCAAAGATTCAGGCCTGGCCAACACTGCATAAACATCAAAAATGCTGTTTTTGCCAGTGGCTTTCATGCTCTCACCGGCATGTCCAGTCACCCAGCACAGCCCGGCTCTGCTCCCTCCCGCCACGGCACAAAACCTCAGGCAAGGCAGAGTGAGCACCGAGCTCGGCATGGCACCCCAAAGACCCTGCCTTCTGTGTGTGAAGTCTCTCTTTACACTCAGTTGTCGCCATTTTGGCAGTGAAGTACAGAGGTGGCCGGGCAAGTCCGCCTGATGACATGGCCTCACTCAGGAGGAGATGTGTGCAGACTGAAGGAGTGCCTGGCTCGCCGTTACCTTCAGGTCTGACACATGAGAGATGCAGCATCTTAGAAAGCCGCTAAGTTACAAGAACAAAGATAGTGTTTTGTGAGGAATGCAGGAGATGTAATGGCGTGGCCCGATTGATAATTTCGTTAAGGGATCTGGATGCTTACAGAAACAAAATAAACATTCACACGTCTTCAGAAATCTGCCCTTCAGTGATTTTAATCATCTACAGATTCCACGAAAATGAAACCACAGGAAAAAAAATGCACGTACTAACCAAAAACTAGCAATACAGCAGTCTTAGCTGTTTACATATTAAAAACGCTTCCCCTGTTTCTTTTTGGAAACATACCCACCATTTGTGCACACGACAGTGCAGACCTCCCTCCCGACCCTGTTCCAAGCATCCAGCGCCTGGTTTTCACCAGGGGTGAAAGTTCCCTTTCTCGACTGTCCCCGTCCATAGGAGATCACTGCAACACATTCTTTTTCTGTCATGTCAGATTGCATCGCTTGCTCTGTTTTCTACCCAGTTTCCAGCTTCCTTCGGTATGTTTTCACCTTCCACTTGCTCCCTTCTATTTTTGAGATCCTTCTAAGACTGCCTAGCTAGCATTTCACACAGAATATTTCATTTAATTTTGTGCCTGCAGCTCTCACGACCCGGAGTTCCCTTACACTGCCTCTGTCTCCTACATGCTTTCAGCACCTTCGAATACAGCCACCTCTGTGGACTGAATTCCTCATTCTGTTTATCCGTTCGCTTGGATTACTAATGAGTAAGTTAATAACCGTGAAACTGCATGTTAATTCCTGAGACTTTGATTTCAGTTCTTCACCTCATCTTTTTTATAACAATGGACTGGACACACACCAGTTAATTTGAATATGCACATTCTAAGAGAAAGTCTCAGAAAACATCAACAGTTTTACCAAAATAATTACATATAAAATTTCATTTCTAAACTGCAGCTCTCCCCTCCCAGCTGAACAATTCAATTTTTAAAAGCAATCTAGTTTGTCTGGTATGAGCTGATCTGTAAAAGACAACATTACTTTTTGACCAAATTTCTGTAATCCTTCATTAACAGGATTTTGAAAAAATATCTAATTTATTATCTAGACTACATCCACTTTGTTGGATTGCAATTTCCAAGATCATCTCTCTTATCTTCTTTAATTTCCAAAATTAGTACATTTTTCTTGCCCTTTTTTCCTCCACTCATGGGTCTTTTTGAACAACATAAAATGTAAGCATCTATAAAAACATATGGAAAGAGAAATCAAAAAGCTGCAGGCATGCTAACAAACTCTACTGACATGCCATTAAACAAATTTCATTTAGACCTATTACTCTGCATATATTCAAACTTCCCCCAGCAGCCTTTTTACTGCCTTTTATCGATGATTATCTTTGCTAAACATCATTTCCTCACTGCCCACCCTTTTCCATTTTGCATTAAAAGCTTTCTTTTTAAATAAAGCTTTTATAAAGCCATTCCCTACCTCAGACATGTCAGAGTTAGCACTGATTCTGTCCACTGCTTCATTTACTCACAGACTTCATTGGAGTTTCTTTCTTTCATCTGTACATCACTCTTTCATCTTTCATTGTCCTTTTAACTCCTTAGGGTTACTGAAACTCATCCACTCTCTCTTCTCTCCCCCTGAAGCTTAATTCCTTGTCTTTCCCTCGAAGCCTCACACACTTCTGAATACAAGAAAACCCTCTTTTCCAAAAGATGCTCTCTGAGTACATTATCTCTGCATTTTTGCCATTTTTGCCTCTTACATTTCATACCTGAAATGATTGTGAGCTTAAAGAAACAGCAGAGGGAAAAGTATGATACCTGTGAGCAAAGCTGCACAATGTCTGTGGGCAGGGCAGGAATGCTAGGAGCAGCTCTAAAACAAGGAGGATGGGGTCTCTGGCACCACGACCATAAGGTGGGCACGTGGTAGCTGCATGCATACAGTTTCCTGATCACAGCTACTTTATGCACTTAGAGGTTACCAACCAGAATTTCTGGATAGCCTACAGACTGTGCCAAAGAGGATGCTCCTGCACAGTTAACACAACAAGCAAATGTTTCTTCTCCCATTCCATGCTTGACAAGAGTGAAGTTATAACACTGCAACTTCACTCCTCACTTCTGAAGCTGTTTCAAAATGTACATAATTGCAGCTCTCTGAAATGTCTATATTGTGTAGATACATCTTGAGATACATGTGTATCATGTATCTTAACTTCCACATGTAATACAAAGTCTGAGTGTAGGAGATGCAGGACTGCACTTTTTACTTTTGTTTTGTTGCTTTTTGTTTTGGTTTTTTTTTTCTGTTATCTCTATTTTTTATTTTTTTTTTAATGAGAAATCTACTTTGATGCGTGAACTACACTACTATGCCTTCCAATGATTCCCATGAGGAATCAATTTGCAGGAGAGAAGAAGGTGGGTCCTTACCTCTCTGTAGCAAGATGCAGCTGATTTCCTTAGTACCTACCAAGGCAACACAGGGCTGTCAAATGCAAACCCTGGAGTCGAGGAAGAAATGCCTCTAAAGGAAGCAGGGAGAGAGGTGAGTTGGGTGGATGTTTAGCTAAGACCCTGTCACGCATGCATCTCATGTTTTAAAGTAAATGCAAATCCACAAACAGTGCCTGGCAGCATACGTGTGAGCAGAAAGCATGATACAATAGGCTAATCTTTTCTGAGGATGTACTATTCTTGCTTTAAATCTGTCACAACAAACAGCAGCTTTAACCATGAGGGAAAAGAAATCAAAATGGCCTTTTTGGCCATTTGACAGTCATTACTTGGGTGACTCTAGGCTAGCTGGGTTTTTAGGAGCATTTTGCAACTGAGATTGGAATTACATACAAAAATGTTGGCAAGAATAATGCCAGAGGAATGGGTTAAAGACTGATTATTACAGCAGTTGAAGCAATTGGAGACTTTTCACTACTGGCAGCTGTGTATTTTCAAGAGAGCTTTTAGGAATCGGGAACTCAAGACACAGTGGAAGTCAGGGGCGAGGAAGCTTCTTCAAGCCACAGTGAGATTCTTCCCTTTGCTGTGCAAATGTTGTAGTTTGAGTTCTGTGTTTATATGAACCCTACCCCTCTGTTAAAGACTTAAAACATTTGTTTTAGGAGGGCTTTAGCTCTGCAGACTCCAGTACGTGTCCCAAAATTTATCCTGCCTGGTATACAAGGGGGGAAAGAAGAAGAAAAAGAGTCAGGAAATATTCCACACATGCTGTTGTAATTAAAT
Source organism: Pavo muticus (assembly GCA_016647715.1). Classification (NCBI taxonomy): domain Eukaryota; kingdom Metazoa; phylum Chordata; class Aves; order Galliformes; family Phasianidae; genus Pavo; species Pavo muticus. The sequence goes on from JACDJE010000062.1 coordinate 711,515, forward strand.
AAAGTTAAATACCTCCTATCTTCCCCACAGACAGAAGCAGGTGAGGGAAGGCCCCCTCCAGGTCTAGCTTTCTCCAGAGCCTGAGGCAGGGAGCTGACCTGCATTTTCTAAGATCTGCTCCCCAAAAGCTTGCCAGCAGGCTAAAAGAAAGACAGTACATCATATTACTCTTCTCTTGCCAGATGTGTTCATCGTGTTATGAAATATGATTTACCTATAACATGCACTGGAAACTGGGGAGAGGAGAGTGATTTTGGTGCAGATGAAACCAAGGGGTTTGGACCAAATATAATACTCAAAGCCCTGGAGGAGATGACAAATATCCATAAGCAAGAACTGCCCAGAGCGGGTTTAGCAATGGCAAATACAGCTGCGACTCAGGAGGTTTTCTTGGCCACCACTCAAAGATTTAATCTGATACGAGGAGGGCTGTGCCAACTCTTACTGTCCTTACTCTGTTCTTTTCCCAAAAGTCAACCAGGAAGTTTTCATCTGCCTTAATGGGCTGTGGATCAAGTCCAGCAAATTCTGCCTCAGATGGGGCTGAAAAGACTTGATACAGAAAATTTTGGAAGAGTTTTTTGGGAGAAACCTAGCCAAAGCCATCCAGTCCATCTCCTGCAGAGGCAAAATAGTTCCTTATGTTGTTTTGAAAGGTATCTCCTCGAGGCTGCCCACTGCTTCCTCCAAGGTACTAATCAACAGATCTCGCTGTCAAGATTTCATCTTTGTTTTCCCTTTCTTGGAGGAGAGATCCTAATGCCTTCCTGCCTAAGATGTTTCTGCCTTATTCTTTTTCCTCTTGCTTGTTCTTTTTCAACAGCTTCACTTTTTAGGGCCCTGCCCTTCATTGCTGTGCTCTCAGTAGCACTCATATTTACTCTCCCCACCCCTACTATCAGCATTATTAAACAAGGACGCAACTTCACATTATAGCTAACCAATTTAACAGTGGTCTTCACAAGGCCATGGATTTCCATCCCCTCCCTTGCAGCAGATCTGGCAATTAATGCAAGTACAGATCAAGCTAGAGCTGATTTGATGGAAAACGACCCACCGAAAACAGTAATTATTAGTTTTCTGCTGGCTCGATGAGCACATCCAACTCATCCTGCCATAGAAGCAGTGCCAGAGCCGATACAAAGGGAAGGGTAAGAACGAAAGAGCCAGGGTGGGGGTGGAAAAGGGACAGCTATCAGACTCAGTGTAACATAAAACCACACCTGTGAACAGTAGGAGCACTGTATCTAGATGCTCCCTCTGTTCTCACACAAGACTCCTTGCCCCGGAGACTCCCACCAGTTGCTTCCTTTCTTTGCCACCTTTCAGACAGCTTTTAATCTACCTGCCAATATAATTTAGAGCGCTATATCTCACAGCTCCAGGTCAAAGGTTTTACTGAAAGCCATACATGTGACAGCATGCTTACTCCTCACATAGAAAGCCTATGACACAGCCCTATCTTTCTGTTAGTTGGGCTGCTGTTGTTAACACAGGAAGGGGAGCAGTAAGGAAAAGAAGAAATCAGGCAGTAATTCTTGCTACACTGAGCTTAAAATTCAGCGGCAAAGCATCCGGGGGGGGGGGGGGGGGGGGGGGTGTCAGAGAAATCAGCAGAGATGCTGGACTATATGGCAGAAGACACGTCTGAAGCAGACAGGTAGATGTGTGACTCACCAGCACAGAGAGGGTAATTGAAGTGTCTTGTAGTTTCAAATATTGTGAGATGTGGTCCAAGAATTTGTCACTCTCACTTTCTTCCATTTGTGACAGCCTACAGCAGATGTCCACTTCAAAATGCTTTTACTTTCCAGTCTATGTCTTTGCATGCTGAGCATGGTCTCCATCCCCATGTCATACCTCCCTAGTACTACCTATATCTCCGCTGTGATCTTCTCTCCCCCATCAGTCCCTGAGCAGGTAGGATCTCACCTTCACTAGCCTTCTGTGTCAGACACATTTTTCCCCAGGAATCCATGACGGCAAGCCTCCAAGAAATAGTTTCAGCATGCAGGGCTGCTTCTGCAGCTCCTCACATGCATCCACTCATCTTGCTTAATGACCTCCATCACCACACAACCACACACCACACTAGCTTTAACTCTGCACTTTCTGTGACTCAAGAGTGACCGCAGCCCAAATGGGACTGCCAGACAATAAAGAGTTACAGGAATCTTCTTCATTACAGGCATTTTTATCCACTGTTGTCATTAAGAAAGTGCAAGAAGATGAGTAATTTGTTTTCCAAGAGGGTCAGTGCACCCTAACTTCATTAATCACTTCTTTTGATCTACTACAGAAGCTCTGAGACGAGCAGTGCAGCCTGCCTAGCTCTGCTTCCAACTTATTACCAAGTTTGAGCTAAACTAAGGTGCAGAGATGTTTCAAGAGGGGATATACTTAATCCTACAGCAAGCGATCAAGCAGGAAAAGAGATTAACACTAAAGAAATTAAATGAGGGTGGGTATTTCCTCCATTAACTTAAAAAAAAACAAACGAACAACAACAACAAAAAACCAACAGTAATCTAAGCCACTTCATTATTTTTATTTATTTTTATCTTTTTTTTCTTTTTGAGATAATATAAGTTATGTCTCAGCGTGAAGGACATGGCTGCCTGTAGAGAGATTTTGACAACTCCCCTCTGAGTGCTAAAATGCTGTCAGCTGAAAACCGAGCTGTTTGGGCAAATTGATCCAACTCTGACAGACTTCCTCTCTGTTTTCATGTTTTCTCTCTCAATCAAAAACCTTCTAAAGAAGTCAGGTTTGCAGATCCATTTGGAGAGGGGGGAGAGGAGGGGAGATTACCTACCTTTGCAGCCAGAGCTCTTTAACCTAGATGTCAGGACAGACCTGCCACACGGAGCGGAAGGTCTCAAAAATCTCTCTCAGGCTCCCAATTGATGTGCTGTACAGAGAAAGATGATTTCTCTAACTTGCATATAGCAACTGTATATGTCCTTTCTGATTACCAATGAGGGCAGAACCTATACATTTTGTACGTAGACAGTAACAGTATGGGGAGCAGAGGTTTTAGGCCAGGGCTTATCTCCAATACCAGTAACAGCCAAGCAGCTAGAGCAGCTGCCCAAGAAAGCTTGAGATTTCTTCAATAATAATTAGGAATCATCTCCCCCTTCCTCAGCCCAAAGAAAACGAAATCTGAGCATTTTTAAGCCTTGTCCCTAGCTGTGAATATATCTGTAACCTTTCCGCATCAGTGACAATTTTGAATACAATTTTTGATGGTCAAATCCTGGGAGTACTCTTAGCACTTTATAGCAAAGATTAAACGCGCTGCTGTCACAGTCAGTAAAAGAACATCTTTTCATATTGCCTAAATTGGGCACTCCAGAAATCCCTAGTCCAGTAAGGTGAAGCAGTGCCAAGCAACTTAAAAGTGTCTTACAAAGTCAACTTGGGGCATTGTTTTTGCTTTCTTTTCACCTTTGCAATAACACAGCTTTACAACTAGACTGCTGTCCTGCTCACTGGGCGCTTCTCCACAGTTTTTCTAGCAGTCTCACAGCACAGTGATTTTTATTTCTCTTTCCACTTCACCCACTTGTTGTCAACTCAGCTAGGGGAGCCCATGCTCAATGTGACCAACTTTCAAAGATTACTTTTGAAGATTTGTGTGGTAAAACTACTAATTTATGAATTATAAGAAAACTAAAGTCAGTATCGTAACAATGACAGTTTCAGTGAAGCTCACTACTGACTTCATAAACATAATTATGTCCCCTTCTATTGCCTCACAAAGCCAGAAACAACACGGAATGTTTCACCATCTGTCCCTCTCATTCTGCCACCCTGCACTTGCTTTCTTACAGATGAACAGGGATGGAGAAGTTTGCAGTGGGTCAGAAATTGCACAAGGCCACCAAATCCAGTATAACTCTGCACAGAGCATAGGTCCGTATATCAAACATCATTCTACAGAGATGTTTGTTTCATACAAAGTCAAATACCACTTTTTTATTATTACTATCAGATTTTTTATATTTGGAATCTAAGCTTCTTCAACCATGTGGCTAGATTATTCTTATCTTAGTTCCCATGATGTTACTGTAAGGCCTTTGGATGACAGTTTTGATTACAAGTCTGCACGCTTCCTAGAAAAACACAATCCTGATTGGTACTTGTTGAATAATGCATACTAATTCCAGCCTGAGCCTCCTTCGCATTGAATGAGTCATGGTGGACGTCTATTCTCTGCAGCAGGCAGCAGCAGGCTCTGCAGGGAACTGCTCTGTGGTACCAGCACTGGGACAAAGTACTTCAGGTTCCCAAATTTCCTGATACATCAGTCTGTCTGCATACATGCATGGGGAAGAGCCATGTTACACTACACAGTTTGTTGCATCTGTCTGGCTCAAAGAAGGATTACAGAAGGCATACAGCATGGCTGGAAATCAAGTAATAGAGTCTGAAAAGTACATCAAAAGATGGCATTTCAACCCAACCAGAAACTCTTTCAGCTCCTTCTGCCTTACGTTCCTCATCTTGTCAGTGAAAGATGATGCTACAAAATTAATAGAAAGCTTCAGTTCTAAATATTTACCTTTGAAACAGACGATATTCAATTTGTACTCAGTCATATATTCCACCACCTCCAAAACAGAATGACTGAACAGCTCAATGCAAGAAAAAAGGATTTTCTTTTTCATTTAGAGGCTCAACTCTCCAGTTGCTTTAATGAATGTACACTTTTATATGCCCACATGCTAGTCATCCTAGTCCTGACTACTATCTCAAACTAAGCTTCCTCATACAGGCTAAACTTTAACCTCACATTTGAGTCTCTGAAATAGTCTTTTGATCAAAGAACTGACAAATGCAAGCTTCAGTTCCCTGGCTGAACTGTCAGCTGTCAGTGTTGTGTTGCTCTTCATTTACCCTCTCATGATCTGAGCAAAGAAGAAACACCAGTATTTCTGAATAGTTGTGCAAACAGTGTGGGATTCAAAACCTGCAATAAATTAGTTTCACGCTGAGCAATGATTATGACTTCCTCATTGCTGAGTATGGATACATGCTTGTCTTCCCTGGATCAGGGAAAGGATAAAGCAACTGTATTTAGTCATTGTTGTTTTGCATCTTATAGCATTTGAGGTTATTCCAAATAACATTTAGATGGTTTGATGCTACTCAAAGGAAGGAATGATTTCTGGGTTTGCTCCTTGGGACTGAATTCCCACTCTCAGTAATACTGGCCATTACAGCTCTGATTGCCATAATAGTTTCAACTGAAGTAGCAGCGGCTACTGAAGCAACGGCCCCTGCAGGTGGAGGGAAGTGTCACTTAGGAAGGTGGTTTTGCTACTCCCTGTGTCAGTCTATCATTTCAAAGTGAGTTTGAGCTCATTCTCACAGGCGACCTTTTTGTGTGGGAGCTCAATCTTTCACTGTCCTTCCCAGCAGGGACAACTTAATTAGATATAGGGTTTCCTTCTCAAGTTACTGGATTTGAGGATTCACGCTGTTGTTACTTCCAGGCAATTCAAACAGAGGCAAAAACGGACAATAAATAGGGGGGGAAATCCTTAAAAAACAAACAAACAAAAAACAGAGAGAAAACCTGACATCTCTGAACAGCACAAGACTTGCCTTCACAGTAGGATGGAGACCCTGGTATTCAATCCCATAGTGCTACACTGAGGGAGCAAGTCCTCTGAAAGTATTTTCCTTTTCAAGAAGCCAGTCAAAAATCTCCACTTAGTTCCATGTAGATAAGAAGCCAGATTGCAAACTGCCCTTTACTTGAGACAAAGGTGGCTTTTTCAGGGTTTAAACTACTGGGATATTTTATTAAGGGGTGAGACCAGGGGAAGGGATCAATTACAGGAAAAAGTGGAATGGAACAAAATATTACTGATTGAGGGTAGATTCTGTACTTTTTGCTTATGAGCTGGATGAGCAGGGAAGCAGATTTTCCCCAGGTACCTCAATCACACTGATTGCAAAGGTTACAAATGACCCGAACAAGCTTAGAGAGCTCCCAGAACAAACAGGGAAGGAAAAAAAACAAAAAAAAAAAAAAAAAACAACCCAAAAAACTGTGAAAAAGCCTTGCTTTGTAAGGAGCTTGAAATGATACTGCTCCAAAGCTGGTGCTGAAAAGACACTTTACAGTCAACCTCAAGGATGTCGAAGTCAGAAGAGATACCCCCAAATTCTGAGATTACATCCTAGTGCTTTTAATCCAAAAGCAAATAAAACCCACCAAAATAATTACTATTATGGATCTCGGCATTCCTTTATTGTGTCCCAGATCTTCACAAATTATATTTTAAAGCTTTTCTTCCCATTTAGAAATGCAAGAAAGCCTTTGTACTTTTAAACAAAACTGAATATGCCATGATCATACAGACAAGCTTAACAATGCTGTCAGTAGAATTGACAGCCCTGAAATTTAACTTCGGAACCAAAATGCAGAGCTCATTCTCACAAAAATACGTGCACTTCTAAGGCGCACTGAGGAAATGAAAGGAGCAGAGTACAGTGCCAGATGCCCAGCCCTTTGGTGCTCCGACAGCAAAGCCAACCTGCTGAGCTCTGCACAGGAACTCATGTGCCTTGTCCTGTCAGATCCAGTGGGACAAACCATCACAGGAAGATGATGAGTTGGGAACTGGAATATCTCTAAACCGCCAAAATGTCTGGGCAGCTCCAGTCTGCTCAGATCCATGATACCATGAATTAGGGGATACGTTTTAGCTATTCAGGGTGTACGCCAGACACATGCACAAAAATACTGAGACAGCTTGAATTGTTAATGGGAGAATGGGAGGTGCTGGAGCAGGTCCAAAGAAGGGCAACAAGGCTTGTGAAGGGCTTGGAGAATATGCCCTACAAGGAGTGACTGAAGGAACTGGGACTGTTTAGTCTGGGGAAGAGGAGGCTGAGGGGCAACCTTATTGCTCTCTTCAAATACTTCAAAGGTGATTGCAGCCAGAGTGGGTTTGGTCTCTTCTCACTGATGACAGGATGACGGGAAATGACCTCAAGTTGCGCAAGGGGAGGTTTAGGTTGGATATCAGGAAAAACTTCTTTACAGAAAGGGTTGTTAAGCACTGGAATAGACTCCCCAGGGAGGTGGTTGAGTCACCATCCCAGAATGTGCTTAAAAACCATTTGGATGTGGTACTCAGGGACATGATTTAGCAGAGGGTTGTTAGAGTTAGGGTAGTTTGGTTAGGTTGTGGTTGGACTCAATGATCTTTAAGGTCTTTTCCAACCTGAGTAATTCTATGATTCTATGATTCTAAATCATCTTTAAAACAGCAAGTCAGGTTTTGATTAAACTGGCAACTAGACAAGCAAGGAGCTGCATGCCCTGAGGTTGCAGAGACGGTAGGCAACTTTCAAGACAAATGGCCGCATCTTCAGGTGGTGCAAACAGCTGCATTGTGATAAGCAGGGCTGTGTCTTCCCACTGAAGCTGCAGATCCAGCCACTCTAGCTGAAGAATCTGTGGACAGGACCAGTGATACAAACAGCAACCAACTGCATTCAGCTGGGAAGAAGCCAGTGTTCAGGAAAGCAAAAATGGACACTTTTAGTGATTTCTAATGCAACACAGGAGCTTCTGATATAGAGACTAGCTGCCAACAAGAACCTTCATCCATGTTGACCTCCTCTCTCAGTAGTCAGTAGGTTTCTTTACAAGGGACAGCTGGGAAAAAGAAAGAGATGGAGTGAGGAACAGATACCTGGCATTACCCTCTCATCATCAGAAGCTGGTATGGATCTTCAATCTCATTTATAAACATTGGCACCATTCAACAAACTGATGCATCTTACATTTTCAGTGGACAGACAACAAAGGAAAATAGCCATTCTATCATAATCACCATAAGTTAAGGATTACCTACTAAAATTTCACCAGTCTCATCTACAATGATCTCCTGTTGAGTAGAAGATTTCCCATATGAAGAAACCAGGGCCATCTGAGGTCAGCAGTCCTACCCCTCATATTTAAGCTAAGAAAATTGTTGTAGGCAAATGAAGGCATTGGAAACTTCAGAACTGATCAGTATGTATAACCAGAGGACAGGCTGTTGTCAGGTAGAGATTGCGTAGACCAAACACTTTTTGATCTAGTTCGCGTCTCCCAATTTCAGACCAAAGGTCCAGAATTCAATTTTAACTACCATCAATACAACTCTAACATGGACAGAAAAGATTACAAGATAAGTGCAGTATGGGTGCAATGAAATGAGAAAATATCATGACCATCTGAGGATGCAAAATATGACTCAGCTAGAATTACAATGAACCTTGAAGTATTCAGGAGATGCTGTTGTTGAAGGAGAGCCCCACAACATCAAGAGGAAGACTATGCCTGCACTACCAGGAAAAGACTGTGCACCTTTCCTATCAGTGAAACTCTCATTCAGAAACCCTGGAAAGGCACCAAGGCTAATTTTTAACCAAAGTCATCTGTGCTTAGCTCTGCAACAACTGATGGCCTCATAAAAAAGACCATATTCACAGCTAGCTCTGCTGGCCAATTCTCACTCGTGTCTCTACTTCTGGCATTCTACATTTTCAGCCACATTATGCTCATCTCAGCTCCCCTTGCTGGTTTGTTGTTAGCATGAGGCACCCAACCATCACAAACTCTGGCACATGCCGCAGCCCCTGCCAATCCCTCTATGTGAGCCTGAAGCTGAATCTCAGCCTTTGCATCTAGCAATAGAGATGCAATATGCAGATTTGTCTTAGTATGTAATTAAACACAGTACAATCCTGGTTAACTTGAAATTCCAAATGCAGGGTGAAACACGAAGGTTTGCTCTCTGTGCAGAGTTAAGGTGCTGATTTTTATATAGACAGATGTCACCACTGGGCATAATTAGAATATCTTCCTAACACAAGATTTATGAAGATAAAAGATTCCATCCCAGAATTTCAAATAAATAAATCATCCAATAATTCACTTGGTGTGCTTGCTCCTTTTGATCCAAAGCAAAATACAGGGTACGTGATTGATCTTACCCAGTGATCAACAAAATTCAAGCAAACGAAATTCCCCGGTCAGTCTAGCAAGGACTGCTGGGATTTTCCAACATTTGCCACCAGCACAGGAAAGTTACGAGCTACAGAAGACGACAGAGTAAGAAAGAGTCACAAAATAGCCATACATTCAGATAAAAAGGTCAGGAAATATTCCTTGGTAGATCCTCTCTAAGCAGCTACAATACATAGGTTCTCTGCTTGGACTAAAAATGAAATGAGTCCAGGGTATAAGGCTCAAATCAACTACAAACACTTTACATCACTCCAGCAGGGCTGAAGGGCCAGGAGTCCAAACCAGTGGTGGGCAGAAAAACTTGCCCTCTGAAAAAAATTCTGACATGCAACATCCTTATTTTGTTATTACCTTGAATACAAAGCTAAAATTTCTGGAGGAGTGTGATTTTCACAGAATGCTGACTCAAAGATAGCCAAACGTTTTTTGTTTCCCAGGACTGACTTTTTTCTCTCTTGGGTAATATTAAAACATTCCATGCTAAACATAACATTAAAATTTAAAAGTAACAATATTTTAACATTACTGATGGCAACAGTAGCATCCAAATTACTTGTTTTGATACTTTCTGCCAAAAAAAGTGCAAGGTCCTGCAAAATTTTTTGATTTTATACCAGTGGGACATTTTCCAACATTAAAAAAAATATATATATATCATTCTGACAACAATGCATTAGTGTGCTGCAGTCTAAATGTACAGTTTCCTACATCTAAGGCCCAGGACAGCATAAAAAACCTTTAACCTTACTAGAGGAAGAGGCTGCAAGCAGTGGTGTCCCAGCTGTCTCCATTTGCCAACTGGATGACTCCTTTCCTGCCTGAAAAATTCTGCCTCTGAATTTCCACCAGGCTGACGATCTCTCCTCCTCAAAGCAGCGACTGTAGTTGGGAACATCAGAGGTCAGCTTGGGAACCTGTGCTGTCCTGCATAATGCAAGACAGCATTATGGTGTCAGAACTTGGACTGAGTCTTCACTTCACTAACTGTAGGGTGGTTCAGGAAATCTGCCCATCCCTTCACAACTGCAGTACCAAGCCTTGCTTCACTACTGGTTTGGTCTAGGCCTTTTCCCAGAGCATTTAATCTTGGTTAACCATTTGATATTATCCAACAGAGCCACAACTGCTTCTACTTTGCCCCAGGTCTACTTTACACTAGTCTCGCCTAGAGGACTCTACAGGCTGGAATGTAAGTAAAGTGATAGAAACGTATCAGTTCTTTACATTGCATTTGGAGTGATGTGGGGAATCAATTTGTTCCGCATAGCATCTTGATGTCTGACTGAAGTCAGGGAATCCTACCAAATGCTTGTATCTAGCAGAGCACATGCATTGCTTATAAAAGATTCCACCAAGGAGAAAAAAACACACACACAATACAAAAATCTTCTGTCTGTAAAGCAACAAGTATGTCCCTGCCTTCTGTGAGAACAAAAGTATATTTAGTTAAATCACCTTGGCAACTGAGCCAGCTTGCAAACTCTACTTTTTCAAATATATCTAATCAACGTGTAAATATCTTTCTCTATACAGACACACACACGCATATATATTTATATAAAATGTGTACAACTTACTGTTGATAGTACTTCCTCCAGCATTAGCTGCAGACAAGTCTATGCTCAGTGTCTGATTTCAGCTGCCAAAAGATGAAGTCTGAATACCAAACAGACCTAAATTAAAATCTCAAAGATGCGGGTGCAGCTTTTTCCAAACAAGTCAAAGGGCCCTGCAGATGCCCCTCCAAGAGAACCACCCTACAGAAGCATCTTTCTGGAGAAGATCTGCTTCCATGACACAGCCATGGACTTCGAGGCAGGTTTTTCAGCTGCTATTTAGAAATGGAGATGACTCTGACCTTGAAACACTGTCCATGAAGAAAAAAGCACAATGTATTTCAGTAGATAATGAATCAAGCTATATAGAAATCTGGAAAGATGAATTTTCCCCTAATGCTTTGAAATTGCCTGAAAAATTTCTTCTCTAATAACTGGATCTATTTTTCAGGCATTCAGTAGAATGATCTTTATGTTGTTAATAAACACGTTTGTCTAATGAATATCTCTTAGTAATCTTGCCTCTAATTCAGGAAACCCAAGTGCAGCCGAGATAAAAATATGCACATACTAAAAGCTCAAATTGAAGAAAAAAAAATCAATTCAAAGTTAAATTATCCATCTTAAATTTCAGTATAAAGCGTACTAGAAATACTGAGTTCTTGAACTTCTATTAATCTTTAGCTCTTAAGCCAGAAGGGAAAAGGATTCTTCAGAGTATCAGAAGGGAAGCTGCAAAGAGCTCAGGCCAGCTTGCCAATGGACATCACTATCGCTTAAACTTCCATCCGTGGCTCCACTGGGCTGCTTAACTCGTGCTCATCTCAGACTCCTTTGGGTTTCTTTTTCCAGGCATCTGTGTGTGACTGCCTGCATGCGTGTGGCATACATTTTCCAGTTCCACTTCTCAGGGATTAATTGGCAGAAGTGCTTGTCATGGTTAAATAATTTTATTTAATTTGCACCGTGTGAAGATATTTGGGCAAAAGGGAAAAATAATTAAAATTTAATTACTTTTTTTTCCCCCTTTATAATGAGAAACAGTTGCATCCCTTGGAGGCTCAGCTAGGAATAGAACATCATTCATTTTTATTGTTAAATATGCAATTCAAGAAAAAAAAAACTTAAAAAAAAAATCAAAGATCAATCTCTTGTAGTGGAAGAGCGACGTGCAGCCAAGTCTAGAATAGGTAAAAACAGATCTCTAGAATCAATGACATCTGAAGCTTATTAGGATGCTAAGAGGACAAGATAACGTCAGCATCCCAAACAGAAATATTCAGGGGATCTTCTCACAGGTTTCTACATAAGTACATGCACGCATACAAGTACACTTTTACTGAGAGGCTCAGAGATGCCTCCTCCATGAGTCCTGCCAGCTCTGGGAGGCATCATCCTCAGAGGCTTCACCACATGCATTAAAGAATTACATAAAACTGAAAAGCTCTCATCTCCAAATTTTTCTAGTTTTGAGCCCACCTCAAGCTGAAATACCAGTTTGCTTTCTGTAATTTCCAAGTGGGAAAAAAGACTGTCTAAGCCCTCCTCTCCTCTTGATGTTCCCTCCTTTTATACATGACATCAGAAAAGGATTTCCCTTCATGTAAAACACCTAGAGAAGGGCAGAGGAGGCAAACGGAGGACAGAGATATATTATTGTTACAGACAGTCCCATGATACACAGAAAGAAACGTTTCCCATAACTTCCCCCCATGTTCCCCCAGTCTAGAAGTAACCACGAGGGCAAATTTATGTACATGCATAAGCCCATGAGCAAGGTGACGGAGCATATGCTTTCTGCCTTCAACATACAGATCAGTTTGCATGGAGATTAGCAGCACAAAACTCCCACTGGCATTACCTTGTACACCAGTTAGCCCCCAAACCATTTCAGCATCATTTGGGCTTCTTCTCATTGGCTACAGTTGATGCCTCTACTGCCAAATACACTGGGGTGATGATGTCCAAATGCACTATGGTCATAAATTTCACTGGCAAAGGAAGACAGGACTTCCCTAGCACTCCTTGATATGCGCCCATTTTAAGGGTTCTTCTTTCCAATAGAAAAGTGAGAGAGTGTAACACGACTGTTTTCACAGTGCTTTATGTAACGATATCACAGCCTAGATGAAGCCTCTCCTCTCAGCTATCATGGTTTGTGTTCGTCAGTAACCTAGATGCCTGAAGGTGAAACTTATTCAAAATATCACAAAATACAGTATTAGAATAAAACCAACCAAACAACAAAAAGACCAAATGAAACCAAACAAAAATATTCTGACACCACATCATAATAATTTGAATTAAGACTTTTTTTAGTGCCCCCAATTCATATTTGTGTATTAAGAAAACAGTAATCTCTTCCCACAAGAATATGTGAATATATTTTGATGTGAAAAACCTAGTATGACCATGTCCTTGCTACAGTTTAATGACTGTTTCCCAACGTGCTTCTTCTATCCTCTGTGGTTCACTTCCTTGCATCATCTTTTACTCAGTGTAAATACAGACTCCTTTAAAAAAAAAAAAGTATGAAAAACAAAAGGCAATAAAATCAAACCAACAATAAGAAAAAAAAAAAACAACCCACATTTGGAAGTAAATCTTCCATTACCTTATGGAAAAACTGCTGGAACAAGCTTTTGCCCTTTCCAATGGACAGATGTTCTCATCAACGAGAAAATTAGAACTTGATGACAAACTCCAAGGCTTAAATGTCATTCCCTACCAACTCTAGTTCAAATGAAAATGGAAGTGGCATTAAGAGAGCAGTATGCGAGCGCTGCAGACTGGTAATTTCCTCTAATTAAAAAACAGAGTTTACAGAAGCATTTAGTAATGCTCACCATAAAGTACAAATCTGAAAATAGGAGGCTCCTTCCTTGTTTTCAGTGCCCAGCAAGCTACTTTTCTGCTGCTAGTGAACTGTTTGTTTCCTCAGTCTGTTCAGGAATTTCTCACTCTACATAACAATTTTCTAATGTCCTTGAAAAAAAATCTCAGACCTACCAGTAACTCCTGTAGAAAGCACCCTCTTGAGACTGGGTGAGTAAGGTGCAGAGTGTAATTCAAGCAGATGTGTGATTTTTTTTTACATATGAAGTAAAGAGGCACAATAGGACTCAAAGGTTAGGCAGTACAACCTAGCATTTCCAATGCAAATATTATTTTACCTCTGTAACACTGGGAGAGAATATCCACACAAGAAATGCATCATGAGAAGTGACACACTGATTGTCTCCTGGAGCCTGGGTGCCCTTCTGGAAGACACATTTTAGTTAAAGTCAAGTCATTAGGCTCACTACAAGAGGAAGCGGATGAAATCCAATCGAATGCATTACAGAGGTCAGACTAAATGAGCTAATGGTCCCTTCTGGTCTTAAAAAATCTATTAATCTAATTTAATTCTCTGTTCTACTCTTCATACCAGAGTCAATTTAAACCCGTTTATATGAAAAGAAAACATTACAGCAGCCTTGCACAACACACCACGTTCTGACTATCCAGTTTCAGGCTATCCAAAAGCTTCATTTAGGAGCTCACGAGGAGGTTTTTGTCATTTACCTGCAAAGAGAGCTTTTGTTTACAAGCAAGGCACCAAGTAGAGGCACCTCTCCCAACTCAATATTGGATGAATCTGCATCTTAAACAGTGTGAATACATCAGAAACTTTCCTGAGCACTTTCCACCTTGGCTTGTATTTCAGCTGCTGGCATTCCTCACTTGTCCAGATCCTTGCCATGCTGAGGACAACAGCACTTTTACCAATAAAGCCTTTCCAGGTGCTCCAAGGATATTCCTTGTGAATGACAAGCAAAATAATACTGCAGTAATACAATACTTGGCGGTCACTGTCCAGTGAGAAAATCATGTGCTTAGATGCAGAGAGTAAAAAATATGCATTGCTGTTAGCAAGGGTCCCTGCTCTGTGTACATATGCTACAGTTAAGCAAATACATTTTACTACTTAAAAAAAACCCCCTCGTTTTCTTTTTCATGCCGCCCTCCCTGCTGGAGCCTCAGCGCTCACACCACCATTACTGGTCCTTTGCTTAATTCAGCAGTACAAGAGCTCCAAACACCACGCGAGTTCAAGCTGATCCATCCTGGCTATCCTCAGCATCCTTCATGCATGCTTGAGGTAGATGAAATAAGTTAATGCAGTCAGGGAGACAAATGAATGTGAGGCCAATACATGGAAGCTCACAAAAGTTCTTCACACAGAATGCTAGGAAGGCGTTACAAACTCACAAAGGATTTCCTCGTCTCTGCTGGCACATCTGTACTTGTTGCCTTCTTTATATTTTCTCTTTCTCAGCACAACTAAACCCTTCCTTGACCCTTTCCCCATGTCCATCTTCAACACCAACAGATGCAAAGCATTGCAGAGCTGCCTGATGCTTGGTATCTCCAGGGGCTGTGCTAATTTATTCCAGCTATTTGAAGCAAGCATGAATGGCACCCCAGTAAGCATGCTTGGACTGGGATAAAGGCAGCTGATTTTCCCATCTCCTCTCATGACCAGTGTATAACTTCTGTAGTTCTCAGTTCTGATGTTTCTTTTCTTCCTTTTCCCCAACCCTTTCTGAGTCTGAAGCAGCCAGTACTGTAGTACTGTGTGAGAATACAGAACCTAGCAGGTTTGTAACATGAAACACCCAGTTTTCTTATTCAGTGCCAGTCCTTTTAAACTGAATCCTATCTTCCAGTGAAATTTGCCTTAAGACCTGTTTCCTCTCAGCGCATTTTAATCAAGCAAAAATCCCGTTACAGTGAAGAAATCCTGTTATGGAGAACAATCGCTATGTTGTTTTAATGGACACGTCTCTTTCAACTAAGCCTTCATCATCTGCTTTGCCCCCCAATCATGAGCATACCCTCGAAAAAAACCTTTTCAACATAAAAATGTAGGACAGATACTGTGACTTCAATGTATATGGACAGTCACTGTTTGTTCCAGCTTACAATTTATATTATCCTCTTCTGGTGCTTTCGACACAAATCAGGATGCTAAAAAGCCTTTCACTGACAAAGTGAAATTCCTTCTCTCTCCTGATGCCCAAGCCTAGACTCACACCAGCTTCAGAGGATTTGGCTGAATAATGGCACTGCAAGAGCTTAGGGATTTTGTCCCTGAAACTTTTTTTTTTTTTTTTTATTAATCTTCACCCATACTCGCCTGGCAGACTGCTCACCCAAAACAAACGGACACTGTTTTACTCTTCCTTTCTTCATTACCAAGTCTCTTGACTTAACGTAGTCACTGTGCCAAAATGCACTTCAAGAAGGTGTGCTTCAAAATGAATGTTATCTCTTTTTTCTAGGCTTTGCCAATCTTCCCATGTCAGGCTGTTGACAGCATTGCTGACTAGCATTTCACAGCCCTTCATGGCTGGTCCCATTTCTCTGAAAATGCGGAGATTTACCAACTACCTAACAAAACTTTTTCTGCACGTTCAACCTAAATTCACTAATTTTTCTACAATCAATCCAGTAATCCAACTCTACCATGAGAGTTCAGCCAGATTTCTGAGAGTAAGGCTGGCCTTTCCACTCCTCACATATTCTTTGGGTACATTTTGTAACTACAATTGTACTTTAAGCGTTTGGAAACTTACTTGCTGTCACATCAGAAGGATGAGGAGTTGCACAGCTTCCTGGAGTCAAGGGACTCTGTAAAGCCCCTTGTAAAAGTTCAGTAATTTTGTGGCTTACTCCTCTTTGAGTGTCAAGACAAGCAGTCTGAAGAGCATCCAGTGCATTCTCTGCTTGCTTTGACTCCAAACAGAAAAGATCATGGCATCCATGAATAGTGGACACAGTGGTGATGGGTTGATGGCTGGACTAGATAATCTAAGTGGTCTCTTCCAACCTTAACAATTCTATGATCCCTTCCTCAGTCTTATTAGTTAAGAAAAGAAAAGAAAAGCTGGCATGGCAGCACTGCTGAGCACTGGCAGCATCGAAGAAGTTAATTAGAAATGTTGAACAAGGCTTCAAGAGATGAGTCTTAATAAGTGGCGCTAAAAATATTACAGTATTCATTTTCAGAACAAACACAATCAGTGGCAGACATGCAAGGAGAGCCATGGTGGAAGTGTTTTCAGTGGGGAGCAGGAAAAAGGCTGATTGTGGAAAAAAAACAGTAGCAAAACCCCAAGGTGCCACATAGAATCACAGACCATCAAGGTTGGAAAAGACTACTAAAATAATCTAACCCAACCATGAAAGAAGGAGCCATGTCCCCATGCCCTGAGCCAGGTTAGTGGCTCTGTAGCCACACCAGAGCAGAGCTGCTGGGAGCACAGAACGTTTGCATGCCATGGTGCAAGCCATGAGGAATTTGGTGCAAAAATATCATGTAGGTTGAGAGGGTATCTCCTTGAGAAGAAGCCTGGCAGATTCTAATCCTCTTTTAGAGTGAGAGGAGAGGAGATGGCAAATGTGACAGCTCAAGAAAGGAATATCCTGGAATTTGAACCCCCCAACTGTGCACAGACCTCCTTCCTCACAGACAAACCAGAGAAACCTGCTGGCCAAGGGCTACATCACATATTTGTTGCTAAAAGCCAGATGTAAATCTATAACGCTCCCAAAGTTTCTCTGGTACATGATGCAGTCGCTTCCTCCTGCAAAAGATGCCTCAGTTGTTTGCTCCATGTCGCTTCTGGCACACAGCTCCAACCCACACTTGTCCCTGACATAACTGGGTTTGGTGCAGAGGATTTTCATCAGACAGAGAAGCTGTGGTGGATGGCAATGCAATAACCCCGTGGTCTCGAACTTAATGAAAGGACAATTAATTTCAGCTCCAGGCTGAGTCCTGAAGCAGAGCAGCTCACCGCAGAAGAGGAAAGCTGCTATCCTTCATCCACAGTTAATGTCTCTTTCTCTCTGCTATCACCCCACTATCTGCCACAGTACATCCTATGCTTCCTGCCACAACAGCCGCTTCGGCTTCTCAGACGTGTTCTTGGCAACATGCTTTCCCCCTCCTGGTGTTTGACAGGATTATGAAGTGCAAAAATCACCAGCCCCCTTTTGTTTTGAAGCTTGAAAGTGAAGTTCGCTTCATCATTTGTCTCTCGCTGCCCTTCCCCTACATCAAGCCATCAGCCCAGCCACAATGCCCAGCTTGCATTCCTGTGTTTCCTGGCCTGTGGAGACTAAGGGGTGTGACTTGACTGCAGATTTCACCAAAAATTCGCATTTCGTTTGCAACGGGGACAGCTGATCTCCAAAGGGGCACATAAGCAGCCCAGCGTTGCTCCCTGATGGGTTAAGCCTGCTGTACCATCTTCCCAGGCTGGCTTACATAGGAATACAAGGGCTGCTCTGGATGGCCAGGCTCTCTCCCGTTCCGCACCCTCCGAGAGGAGTATGCTTTTATTTAAGACGAGGGAGCAACCACATATCTGTCTCTAGTGGAGAGGCACTGAAGATACTCTCATTGTACTAAACAAACAGCATTAATATTTATGAATTTTTTCCAGAAAGAGAGGGTTTTGAAGCTGAGAAATCCTGCCTTTTAGGGTGGTTTTTTTTTTATTTTTTTGTGAGAAGGTAAAGAACTCAAATTTTCTGGCCACGGGCAAACATCACTTTTTAAAAGGCATCCAGTGGTATGATAGTTTGCTATTTTTTAATCAAGTACTGCTTTATAAAGGGGAAAAAAAAAATTAAACAGGACAAAAATGAACAGATAGCTCAGGCCTCAAACTGGTGAACAAATGTGATTCATGCCCTTCTGGATCCCCGTGTATCCCAGTTAGGTGAAACACCCTCCTCTCCTTCTAAGCCTAGGGTACTGGCTGGCCAACTAACATAGGTTGAGATGCCAGCTTTGTTAGAAAAGATGTAGTGTCTCCCTGCTGCTTTCTTCACCTCCATACTTAGCCACATCTTTCTATCATTAATAGCAAAAAGGAGACTGAAATATTTATAGAATAAATGTGACAGGCATATATGGGCAAATATTGGAAGATAAAAGCCAGGACTCCAGATCACAATGTGAGTTAGCAAAGGCTGCTGAAAGCGAGGGCTGATCTCTGCAAACTTCCAGCAACACTGTGCAGCCAGCAGCTGTCACTGTAAGCAACGAAGAGGAACAGGAGTGAGAGAGCTGGGGGATGCTCCTAGATGGGAGGAAAGCAACTGGAAAATAAAAACACAGGAGAAGCTGCAATTAAACACTCAGCAGCTCCCCAAAACTGTCCCCTGTCTGCCAGGAGAAGCCACTCATCAAAAAGGCTCAGCTAGCCTTTTAAAATGCAGCCCAAATCTTCCGAGATGCTAAGCATGTCATATTGCAATGGGATCACGGAGCAATAGCAATTCATATCCTGTGCACAAGTGGGATTTAAGATTGGGCAGCCCTTGTGATGCATTTCCCAGGCAGGGCTGAGCAGCATTAAAGGCAAGCAGCGCAGGAAGCCTCTTCCAGCTACCTATTAGCACGTGACAGCTTTGAAACGTTCAAGATCCTCTGCCCACTATCCACATTACTCAGCTGTCAAAGTAAAGGCCTCAGATTTATGATGTGAAAATTACATTTTAACGAGGTGTCATATGTGTTTAAAGTTCTTATTCATCACCATCCCGCCACATCTTTTACCCAAGACACAAATGCATTTAATTAGCATATTATAAGGACAGAGGGTTCACCTTATCTGCATTGTAAAACTGCTTTAGGAGAAGAAACCACCACCCTTACTGAATAAAATGGATGCAGTCACATGTCAAGGGAGCATCCTGAGATACTGAAGGCAAACGTGAAGGATGAAAGTTTGATGGGCACTCTCTGAGGTTTTTAAAGTATCGCAGATACGGATGGAAGCTTCGTATCACATTTCATCACCAGGCTGGCAGTCCGCAGGGTTAATATGCAGTATAGGAAAGCCACTTAAGTATAAAGAGGCTGCGTTACAAGTCGTACGTATATCAAGTCACTATCTTCCTTACAGATAGGGCACATTTATTTATTAACATCATACATCCATTAGCAGCCAATATCGCATTTCCAGGGTCTTCCAAACAGAACTTACATGGGAAAAACAGAACATCTCTTCAAAAGCAGGATGTCTGTATTTTCCATCCTGCCACAGGGAACAGCCAGAAGCCTGAGCAGAGCTTTACCAGCAGCAAACAGGCATGGCCTTGCAGCACTTTTCTCCCCAAGGTTCCACCTCTGCTACCTACGTGCCCGCAAAGAGCTCTGTCACGACGTGTCACTGCCAGGACGTGCAAGTGGTATCCTCATCCTGGTGCCAACTTACCAAGGGAGCTTACTGCAGCTGCCCAGGGAATGGAATGTGCCCTACTGAGGGGGCTGACACCAAAGGTAAGCACAGAAACTCCAGATTTTGACACTCATTTATAGTGAGATGTAAAAGCCCATTTTTTTCAAGCAATGGCCTGGGAAAGCTCAGCAACAGTGAAGATCTCAAGTGTGTACCAAACCTACCTGCACAAATAGGCCTTTAATTAAAACACACAGAAAATGTGAAGAGTGACAGGATATGATTCCTGCCTTTCCTATAAGATAAAAGACTACTGCCTCCTGTTTTCCCTAGATGGTCTGGGAAAAGACAGAAAATGTTTGAGTCTAAGTGATCTGGAGCCTCCAGCACCTGTTTTTTATTTCCCATATCCTTGAAATGTATGATACTAGAGATTTCAAATATGTTTCAAATACGTTAACTGGCTATTTAGGTTGCTAAATATATTACTTTTCTTGTAACAATCAATTTTTGGTTCTAAGAGCTCTGTTTTTAAAACTTCACCCTTAATTGCTTTTTAACAACCAATTTGCTTGACCCATCAATTTTACAATCTTTTATTTTCTAATTAAGCAGATATTGTTTACATATTTTGCTACTCAAGCTGGAAAGCTATAGAAAATAGCTGCAAAAGGCATTCTCTCTTTGAACGCCACCTTTCCAAAGGAACTGAGAAACGATAGCAATTTTGAAGGAGAAGGGAAAAACATATCAACAATCTGCTCTTTGTGAAAATAAGTTTAAAAAGGAATCTAAAAATATGTCCTAGGTTTTCACTGCTTTTCCAGTGTTACACAGGCTCCTGTTCTGCTCTTGTTGGAGGAGTCATGACAGGCTTAATCCAGCCACATACATATATGTATACCGCTTATATATAAAGAAATTCAGCATGAAATTTCACATTAGCCAAAAAAATGTATTTCACTGGATCCTGAAGGGGAGGTTCAGGTTGGATATTAGGAAAAAATTCTTCTTAGTGTTGATGCATTGACAGAGGCTGCCCAAGGAGGTGGTGAAGTCACCAACCCTGGAGGTGTTGAGGAAACGTGGACATGTGGGCATGGTGGGGATGGATTGGTGGTTGGACTGAATGACCTTAGAGTTCTTGTCCAACCTTAATGATTCTATGAGAAAGAGTCACACGGATCTTGTCTACCAGCTTCTCTCTTCTCAAAAGAATTAGGTGTCGAGCAAGTGTTTACTCCCCTGTCCAACTCAAAACCAGTGCTTTCATTTGACTAACTAGTAAAATAATGTTCCCCCTAATCAGGCTGTGCAGGTAATGTAGCACTGAATTCCCTCTGCAAATTCATTCTCCTTTGCTTTGAAGTGCTTCAGCCCCATTCGAGCTGTCAAATCAAGGATTTAACTTTCTGTCAGAGCAGCCGTCTTACAAAAGTCCTGCAAACCCATACAGCAGTGAGGTAAAGGGACACCAATGCAGTTCTGCCAAACAATCTCAGCAATTTTCAGAGAAAAGAAATGCATGTAAAATTCAGCTTTGTGTCCACATTGCAAAGCTATCAAAAGCGTACAAAAGAAACATCAGAGAAGGCTTACCAAATTCCCTGACATCAACTTAACCCTCTTTTTCCAACATCCAAAGCCAAAACCTACTTCAGCTTTCCATTTTAGAGTATGGTGGGTTTTAAATTCCCACCCAAACACTGGTAAAATCAAAGGGATTTCAAATCCCAGCCGAACAGCATGACACGGGAATAACTCAAAGTGTTACGCTTAAGACACTCCCAGCCCTCTACAATATTTTCATCTGCTCTCCCATCTCATTAGCTTAGACTCTGCTAGGAAAATGGGATGGGATGGGAAGGTATTTCATTTTCTAACAACAACAACAAAAAAAAACGTGCAAAATTTGAGTTTTTCATTAAAGTGGCTTTTTTTGTTAAAGATGCTATTACTGACAATAGTCCATACATGAAGAAGAGGCAGTAAAGAGTCCACTGTAATACCTGTAAATGAATCATTGAAAAAGAGAGAAATCCTGTGAAATAGGAGGGATGGAATTGATTTTCCCTCCTTGGGGATAACCAATAACTCACAAATTGTTCTGCTTCACTCAACCACTCAGAAAGTACATGCTCATTATTAAGTTGGGAGAATGAAAAGTGTTACTTCATTTCTTGCTCATTTTAGATCTTGCAGAGGGCAACATCATTGAAAGGATCCCTGCTCTTCCCTTAGCAGTCACTCAGGCTCGTTCATTCAGTTCTTTAAGAAATCCTTCTTTTCTTCCTTACGTTTTTGTATCAAAATTGGAAAATCATTGCTCGATTACTACCTCTATTCCACCCCTCCCCAGATTTTCATATCCTCAGTTTCTTTCAGCATCTCTTTTAAAACGTGTTTGACAGGCTGCACATAGGAAAAGAAAAGCTCATCAACAAAAACATCTCTGCTCTTCTTTTGGCAATCTGAATCCACTCTTCTGCTTCTTAGTCTTTCTCATCATCAAAAAAGAGTATTTTGGAAATAACAATGCTACTAATCATCTAGTTTACTATCTAAACTATATTACTTCCATCTTTCTCATTTCTTTCTCTAAAGACATGGTCCTTCACAGGAAACACCTGATAACTCTGACTAAAATAAGTTTATGTACAGCAGTACCCATTCGTAAAAGGTTTAGCACAGTTTGGAAATTCTGGCACCATCAAGCAAGTATGACCACAGTTAGTCTAAGTCATGTTACTAGCCAAGTGGCAATTGTGAATGCAATACTTGCAAAAAGATGAAGTTGATAATCTTAAGTGACTGTAACCCAAATGAGTAATTAACAATATAATTTCTGACACTTAAAATCATAGAAAGGCTGGACATTCTCTGAGGATGGATAGGATGGATGTTACTCTCTTAGAGAAAGTATTGTACAACATAGACCTGAACTAAGGATCAGCATCTTCCATGTTTTGTTTTGCCAAAATTCCTGCAAAAGTGGTGATGATGTTATGTATGGAGCAAAATTCAATTAAGAAGAACATAGTGTTGTTATTCCTGTGATGTGAAAAAGAACACGGACATTTGGAGACTGTTTCAGGTTAGTTACGGGTAGCATACCCTTTTCTCTATTTCATTTTGGACTAAGATATTAAAAAAAATATTCCACATGTATTAATGTCTGAACATCCATCATAGGTATTGCGGTAGGGCTTAATTTACAAACACATGCAGACAATTAACACAGGAGCATATTTCAATTTCACACCCAATTTGTGAGAAAAATAGAAATCCCAGTTCAGATTTTGGCTCAGTATTAAAACCCTTACCTGCTCTGCTGTCCAGCGGGCCAAAATCCAAGGAATACTTCACTACGTGATAGTTGTTCCATACGTAAAGAAGGTTGTCCCGGGGATTATAATCCACAGCAGCAATGTACTGATAGGAGTTTGGAAAGGGCACATCCACCATGCTATCCTTGCTTTGGTCAGTGTTATATATGTAGTCTATTTTATTCCCCGTGGCTTCATTGTCATCATCTTCATACACAGACTTGACCACATATAAAATCCCACAGATCATAAAAGCGTTAGAAGCTGACCTCTTGTCATAGGCAGTATCCCACGTCCCTTCAATCCTTAATGTATAAGGGTTTAACTGGCTAATGACTATTTTGCCATTATTTTGTTCTGTTGCATAGATAACCCATAGCCCATTCTCATCCACGGCCAGGTCTATATCAGACTTGCCTCCCCAGCGGTAGGGAGAGGTGTCATGGTAATTTGCATTAGCTATGATAGCCTCCCCGCTTTTTATCCTTGTCCGCAAGTCAAACTTGACTATATTTCGGGTTCGCTCCTTGTTGAAGAACAAAGCCCCGTCGTACACCACAAACCCTGTGCCGTCCACTCGGTGCGGGAGTTTGTAGGTCGTGGTTGGCCTCCCAGCGATGAAGTCATCCTTGGAGGAGTACTCTGTCAATGTGTCTGTCCGATAAGGCGTCCAGGGCATGTAGTAGATCTTGTCAGATGCCTGCAGCGGGTCTTTGCACCAGGCACCAGACTGGTGGTCGGATTCAAACAGGTGTTCACTCTGGTATACTCCTTTTAGCAGTCCAGGGCAAAGGAAAACTGTTGGAGGGGGAAAGAATTTAAAACAAAAACCAAAGTTAATGAGACTCTGGAGGTGGTTGGACCAAACTTCTAAATAGTCTGCAGTTCTGCAGCAGAGGACACTTGAGGTCAGAGCAATGCCCTGTAACTGGAGACCAGCCATCCTGCTGGTCAAGCCTCTAGAACAAGATTTGCTCCACCAAATTGATTGTTTTTCTGCTTTTTCTATCAACTTTGGCTCATTTTCTTATTACTTTTCAAATCTATTTTTACAGGTGTACTTACTTGGACCGCTCGCCTTTGTAAACTCTGAAATGAGTATGTGCCCCCAAAGGATTTCTGGGTTTGTATTTCCAGATTACATTCTGCAGTGAATCTGTACCTACTAGGTGAAGGGGTAAACTCCGGGGGAATTGTTCCACATAGTTATTTTGAACAGCCCACTGCAGAGTGGCCTAGAAATGGAAATAAGAGAAAGAAATTCCCATCCTTACGGCCCAGGTGATATTAAATATTTAAAGGGTATCAATAGCAAAGCAGAGGTGAATCCCTTAGCAACTCAGAAGAGTATTTAGAGCAAAGGGAGCAGGAGGGAATACCCAGCTACAGACCAGTAGTGGAACTGGAAATGAGGCTTCTGAAGCTGCTACAGGACACACAAAACATGCAGTCCACACAATTAAAAATGAATGATGTATGAAGGCTGAAAGGAAAAGGAAGGAAGGAAGGAAGGAAGAAAGGAGAGAAGGAAGGAAAAGAACTGGAGAGTTCCACTGCAAAGGAACCAGAGGTCTAGATTTTAATCAGTTAAAAAATGTCCTGTTAAATATAGTAGTAACTCGTAACTTAAAAACATATACCTTCTGTTGTTACATGAGAGGAGCACAGAGGAGCAGTTTGACTAACTGGGGTGCTTTGCTGCTCAGACTTCTGGGGGGAAGAGAGGGGCTGGCTTGTGGCCGGGGCATGCCCAGGGCTCGGGAAGAGGTCAACACTGCCGGGCTGATGCTGGCATCCCAGGAATGCCAACGCCAAGAGTCTGGCCGACTGCATGGGGAGACAAAAGGGGCGCGGGAGGGATGTACAGAGAGAATCAGGCTTGTCGGCCTTCACTGTGCACCTCAGCATCCTCTGACCCGGAGGGCTGCACATGCTTCAGGGGGAGAATATTTGCCGGTTATTTGCAATGCCGATCTTCAGGAACTCAAATAACCACCAGGATGAGAGATGCAGTGGGGAGCTGCAAAGAGGCATCCCACCCAAGTTTCTCGTAGCACAGAGCTGGCAGATGGGATCCTGCATTTGTGCTCCCCGCTTGGAGTGTAACCAATTATTTTCTAAAATTCAGAAATTGGTAATATCCTCTGGAGAGGGAAACAGGAGGAAAATCAGATTTAGCAGCTGGTGTAAAAGCATATTGCCTTACTGGAGTCTCAGAAACCACCGCAAGTAGCTGACAAAGGGGTGCCATTTCTAAAAGGCTTTTGCAGCATAATTAGATATACTTATGCACATACATACGTGCGCGTGCTTTCCAAATTCTTTGGGGCAGGAGAAAAGTGAATTATCTAAACCGTTGAATAGAAATTTAATGAAAGAAAGTGATACCGGTAAAACTTTTCAGCAAAAATGAGTTATCTCATGAAGTTGAGCAGCAGAGAGACTAAATAAACTTTAACAAAAAAAGTAGTGAGAATTAATGACAAAGTATTTCAACTAAAACGTTAAACTGTTAAATAACTTAGCCTACACATAAGTAATATATATATAATTTGAAAGGTATTTAATTACCTTTTTGCTCCACTTCTATTGTAGAGAGAGAAGTAAAGAGAGAAAGGAGAAAAGAGAATAGATTAATGGTACTGTATTGGCCAGGTACTTTTCTTTACCTCTTTCATATGAAAAGGAAGATTTAATAATTTACTTTAGATACTGCTATAGTATGTGAACATTTTTTATATATAGATATATTTAAAGCCTTCCCTCTCATATACACTGGATAACATGCAGACAAGCTGAAGAAAATACAGACATAATTTCACTTTACAAAAGCCTTTAAAAGGAAGAAAACCAACACTTGAGACATACCAAGCCCCCTAAGCGCTCTGAGATACCTCAGTAGCAGCAGCCTTGGACTAAGTTCATGGAACAAAATGAAATACCTGTACTCTGAAATATGACTGATCCAGATTTATGTATAGAGTGAACTCTTCCAGGGAGAAATTTTATACGTTGTCATATATTTTGCCAAAATCCTGTAAGTTAGAGATGCCTACTTTATTGAGCAGGAGAACATTTCCTTATGAGACCTATAGAGAGCTTAGGTAGTCAAATGGAACACATTCATAGACATTTGCAGAATCTTGTCTTATGTCTCAGAGAAACAAGCTTCAGTACGACTCGGAGAAAAAAAAACACATTCTAAACATTGTAATATTTACATGACTGTCAATGAGAGTCCAAAAACTTATAATGCTAATGAGTTAAAAATATCTAAGCATTCTTTAAAATGTCCAACCCCACAACCTGCAGGATGTTTTTATGTGAATTATTAACCACTCATAATAAAGCTGCTGAAGAGGCTGCATCCCTTTGGAGAAAGCCTCTTGGAGACAGAATAAATAAATACAGTGCATGTATTAATCACTAAATGCTCAGTTACAGCTTCTATAGCTAACAAGGAGGCTCTGGGGGCCCTCATCCACAGGCCTCCTGTGGTTGCGGCACCAATCCCTTCTTTTCACAGCCCACTGTGGCTGCAGCAGCAGCTGAGCACAGCTATCCTAGCAGGATTGGGGTCCTGTCTGCCTCTGCTCTGTGCTTGGCTGAGCCACTCAGGGCAGGATGCTGCTGTAGGGTCAGCAAGGAGCTGGTGCACCAGTTGAATCCCTGTAGCACAAGCCTGTCTTGTGCTAGCTCATGAGCCATGCTGCCAATATGGACCATGCAGCTCTCTTTTCTGAGCACCTGCCTCTCTTTCAAGGGACACACAGAAAACCATGTGCCAACATACTGAAACATCCAGATACATCTCCTGTGTTTGCTGGTTGTGATGTGTTTTGCGCAGCAGCACACAGGGCTTCTCTGAAAAGTCAGAATATGGCAATGGGGAAGCAGGCTCCAAACACCTCCAACACTCCCCGCCCTCAGGTTTGCCGGTTCTGCAGGGCCTCTTCCCTGAAGGAACAGGAGAAGACAGGGCCCGTGAAATATCACCAAGGGAGAAGTGAGAACTTGCCAGTAAAACAGTATGGTTTTGACAGCTGAGAGATCTCCGTTCAGAGAAGCGAGACAGGAATGTAAAGGTATGCACACGTGCTTTGTTTATGCTTGCCCAGAGCTCGCTCCATCCCTTTCCAGACCGAGACACTTGCCAAATGACTGTCCTCCGGTGCTGCGACTGCAAATCCCTCGTGTTCAGAAGTCTCATTCATTTGGATGGGAAACTGCAGTCTAAATGGAAGATCAACAGGCTGAACGATTTCACGGTGAGACTGCAAATGCATTGGCTAGACATGTGGGTCTGTACTTCTCCATGTGCAGAGATGCGTGTCCAGAGCCAGCTATGTAACAGCAGCTCCCAGAATGCACGTTTCCAAGCTTAGACAGCCTTTTCACCTGGGCTTTGATTCAGGCTCTTTTCTATCTTACAGCAGGTTGAGGTTAAAGGTAAATGTTTTCACCATGTGGCTGCCAGGGCTCCAGCGAGCAGAGACAACACTTCAGTGCAAGTACCTGATTTTGCAAGGGATAAAGCCAGCAGGACTAAAAGGCACCAGACCAAGCGACTGGAGAAACTCACACAGCAATTGCTGTCCATGTCCCAGGCTGTGGCTATAAGGTATTAATAAAAACATTAGATTTCCCTTGCAAAAGCAAGAAAAGTAACATGACAGCCCTTCTAATATATGCCTTCACACAAGAATGCTGATTCTTCTGGTCTGATGTCCTACTGTACCTCTGGCAGCGCAGAAGGCAGTAATTTACATTTCAAGATGAGCAAAAGCTTTTGTAACGCACTCCAACAACTACACAGTGTTGTAAAGTAGGAAGAGGGAAGCTTCTGCAGGAGATAATGTATTCATGACCAGCTGAGCTGAGTGACCCGAAGCACTGATTACCCTTATCCTGAATAGCTTGCATGTTTTTGTTAGTGGCCAGTGCCGTACTCGGTTCTGTTATAATTCCAGACATTGTACATGTTCTGGTGAGCTCCTGCATGGTGCTCTTGATGCTTTCCATTGTATGCATTCTAAATACATACTTTGCTCCTGCTGACTGAAGACTTAATGCTTTTGAATTTCACTAATTCCTCTGCTTATACTGGGGACAACACTGTATTATTCAAACAGGTTGCAAGAGAAGCTTGAAGGGTTTAACTTGCTGAATTGTATCAAAAGGAAGGGTCGAAGTGGGGTCCAATTATCACATCACTTATGCAAAACATCACTGCAAATCTGTCTTCACACAGTAGTGATTGAATTTTGCTAGATTTCAGTTAATTTTACATCTCTACAGTGACAAAATATCTTAAAAGTGCCAGTTTGCAGCATTTAAAAGCTCCTTATAGCACAGGAGGCTCCTTACCTTCCTAAAGGGATCTAAGATAAAAACATCTACATACAGTTATTTCTTCTACAAGGAGATCTTCTGCTCCTACTACTGATACAAAATTCATTTCTACAGAACAAGGATATTTCACCTTGATTTCCTATGTTGCTTGCAGGCTGGTGCCATTGGCTTCCAAAGCATGAAAGGCTGGAAGGAAATCAAGAACCCCTTGGTGAGTCTGCAGGAAGTTACAAGACTTTCCATGCATCCTGACTTTCTCCCATTTCTTCTGATGAAAGAAAACCCAGGTCCAACACGTGACTACCGGCCGCAAGAGCCTGCTGTGCCCAGAACTGTGAGATCCAACAGGTTCCCTGCCACTTGTTTGGAGAAATCACACAAACAAATTAATTAAATGCTCGCAGCACCACTGGGTAGAGGCTCTGAAAACATACTCCTAATTTCCGGCACAATTAACACTTGAAGAACATTAACTGCTCATTTTCTTACCACCACGTTGAGTTGCTCTCAACTATTTAAAGCACAAGCATGCCATGGCAGTGGCAGAGTCCTGTAGAGAGCCCTCTCTCTGGCACCACTTCAAACCCACAATATGAGCAGAAAACTCCTGGATAAAAATGATCTGAGTAGGGGGGAAGTTCAAATACAATTGCAAAAGTAAATAAAAAGTTGTGCCCTGTGTTTTACCAGCTGTTGTTTTTCAGGACAGATGTTTAATAGCAGAGTAAGTGAAATCCAATCCCTGTTTCTGTCCTTCCCTGATCAAGCTTAATGTACAGAGACTCAGCATTAAGCTCATAGTTAATGATGACATAGTTTGAAGGACTTTGAAAGCAGGTTTTTGAGGTTTACCTTAGTAGTATAAGATGCAGTGTTACAGTCGTGCTGAAGGTGCTTTGTGCCAGATGTGACTAACTGCTGCATCCTGTACCCACCAACCACCTTGACCAGGTGCGTGTGGAGGTCAAGTCAAAAGGTGTAATAGTAGGGAATAAACTGGGGAATACCATATCCAGAAGACACAGCAGTGGTTTTGTGCCTTGTCCCAACACACTACCCATGGTGCAAGACGGTAACTTCCACATCATTTGTACCTGAGCTGAATAAGGCTCAAGCAGCGAGTTCATTCTAATGTGAAAAAGCGAAGTCTGGAAGCTCCCTCATGCCAGTTCTCCTCATGACAATGGTCTTGGGTTTCTCTTCCCAGTCTCTAGAATTAATAAAAGTGGTTGAGGGAATGCAGCAGCCAACAGGCCAGAGCAACATGTGAGGGACACACAGACTACAACAGGGCCATCAGCTTCTCGCTTGTTCCTCTGGTCCCTCACCTCCGTACCAAGCCAGTGAGGCTGAAGAGAAATGTACCAGTAGGTGTTTCTAGCAGAGGTTTCAGTGGGAAACACTGGTGTTACATAGATTCTAACTGGGTATCAGAGTTATAGGAAAGTTGAACTTTGCAGCAGCTGCTCTAAAATAAATACATCTAAATCCAGAGAATGAAAACAGGTACTTTTATTAATTTGTACTTAAGAGCACACAACTCCCCACTCATTTTGTTTGCCAGAACAGTCAGACATCTAGCTCAGAATGTACATGACACAAGCCATTTTGGCAACTCGAAGTTCAAAATGCTGCAGAAGGACTAGTCTCTGCTTTGTTTTCTTCTCCCAACACATAATTAAAAGAGCAAAAGGAACCGCACAGCCAAGCTCAGAACTCACTCTCTGCAGCACAGACACATACCAAAGCAGGCAGGACCATTTGTCTCACCCAGCCACTCCTTTCAAAAAAAGCCTGGGGATCCACCGCAGCATAGCTGGGTGGCCCCTGGACCCTGATCTCCCTAGTAACGGGTGGAGTTAAAGCAACAAGTTACAACTAGCAAAGGGTTGGATGACATTCTGACTCTAGGTAAAGGGAAGGCAATACAAGTGCATGGCAGGTTGATCTTTGGTCTCTGTCCCTTTAGAGGATCTGTTCCAGCTACAGAAGACACAAGCCTTCATTCTCATCAAGTTGCCCTCAGTACAGTATTAGCTCCTGTCCTGTTTGCCCCAGTGAAGCACTTATTATACGAGCTTTTAATGCGTAAAGTTTTAATGTGCAACAGGAGAAACTCTCATGTGTCTTGGCTCAGGAGCAATCAGAGAGAATGGAAGAAGTAGGTTTTCTATTTTGCAAATACAATTGCTGTTATTACCTTCCCATTTTTGCCACCTTACTCCATTTTACCACTTTTTTTTTCTTCTTTTACTTTGCCCTCAACATGACAAATTCACTAGAAATCATTTCCCTTACTTTTCAGAGCAAGAACAGTGTCAGCTTCCATTGGCAAGGTACAAAAATTTAATGCGTAACAGATTGTGCTTTGTGCCCTGCCACTGTGTTACCTGGGGGATCTTCCCTTGGGGAGCAAGACCTATTAATGTTACCTGGCTTAGCAGTCCAAGAGCAACTTGACACTTGAATGTAAAGCGCGCAAACTTTCATTCTCCAGCCAGAGCAATGAATAGATTATTCTTATCAATTATTGCTGTTAATTAACTTTCTCACAGCTGCCAATTTCTGTTAAGAAAGAACCCCACACAACTTCCAGCCTTTCTACTGTAGTTCTCCTCCAGACCAAAACTGTTCTGCAAGCTAAGTTTTAAACTTTGTTTAGGTTTAGATGCTGGTAATGGTTGGTCTCACTTAGCTTATAACGTTATCTATGTTTCCAAAAAAATTTAAAGTTTCAGTAAACAGGCAACTTCCCTCTTCTTCAGTGTATGCAGCTGTGTGTGCACATTATACAATCACAGAGACATTTCGGTTGCAAAAGACCCTTAAGACCACCAAGTCCAATCACTCATCCAGCACTACAAAGTTTGCCTCCAAATCATGTCCCCAAGCACCACATCAACACGGCTCTTAAATAGCTCCAGGGATGGTGACTCCACCACTGCCCTGAACAGCCTGTTCCAATGTCTCACCAGCTTTTCTATGAAGAAATTCTCCCAGATATCCAATCTGACCCTACCCTGGAACAACTTGAGGCTGTTTCCTTGTGTCCTATCACTTGTCATCTGAGAAAATAAACTGACACCCACCTCCCTGCAGACTCCTTTCAGGCAGTTATAGTGTGATGAGGTTTTCCTTCAGCCTCTTCTCCACACTAAGCAAGCTCAGTTCCCTCAGTTGCTGTTCATCTACCTTGTTCTCCTGATCCCTCTCTGGACACGCTCCATCACCTTGTTGTCTTTCTTGTAGTGAAGGGCCCAAAACCGAATATAATATTCAAGGAGCAGCCTCACCAGAGCCAAGAGGGAAAAGCTTTTCTAGAGTCTAGGTAGACAACATCCACAGCTTTTCCCTCATCCAATAAACGAGACCCCTCATCACAGAAAGAGATCAGTTTAGTCAGGTAGGACTTGCCTTTCATAAACCCATGCTGGCTGGGCCTGATCACCTGGTTGTCCTACATACACATGACTTCCAATAAGGCTGTGAAAAAATCATTATTTATTGCACATCAGAAATACTTGCAGTTTACAGCAAATGAAGTGCTAATCCTTTATTTAATAAAAGGAGGGAATGCTTGCTTCACTTCCAAATTACGTTTTTGATATAATACCCTGGCATCAGTGAACCAAATTGCTCTGTGGGTACCTTGTGTTACAAAGGCTTCATGTAACATGTTCCCAAAAATATCACTTCCTAATTATTTTCGCTGTGAAGTACAGAGATTGGAAATGTCAATAATCCATAAACGCTTTCACAAACCACAACCTAAATTAGATCCTTAAATATGGTATCTATAGATTTGCAGAAATCAAAGCTGTCGTTTTTCATAAATGGATATATGTATTTTTTCTTAGATTTTCATCTGATAAATTTGTGAAACCTTTCAAACCATTAATTTGGGCTTCCTTAAAATGTCAGTGCTTTCAGTCTGCTTTTTAATACGTAATAACTAAATTTAATGAATTTTCACTGAAATAATACTGAGGATTATTAATGTTAAAACACACGTCAGCATAACTTACAGTCTTCAGGACCCAGGAAACCACTAATGTACATTAACTCTTGTCCACCAGAGGTTTCCGTGAGATGAAAGAAGTTATGGTTTCCTACAAAACTGCTTTGTGTATTATAGATCAAATTTTGGACTTCTTGGGTAGAAGCCACCTTTTTGTTAGACGTTTGTATAATGAATGACAGGCATTGGAGGCCCTAGCACTCGTATAGGCTCTCCCCAAAACCCAAGAAATAACAAACGCTTTTTCATGACACTATCCCCTCAAGGCCAATCTTCTAGGAATTCAAATATTTATGACTTCACTTCCTCATTTTAGGTACCAAAACACACAAAAGGTTACACCTTTAAATATTTTTTAAGCCAAAAAAAAAAAAAAAAAAAAAAAAAAGAAGAAAAAGAAAAAAAAAGGAATCAGCCTTGCAGAAAACCAATGAAGCTTCTGGATTCTGAACCTTAGGGTTAAACAGTAAAGCTGCTGCTATGCATCCAGCCCTGCAAGCGCCTATGCTCTTTGGTGGAGCAGAGATCAGTAAGGTTCTCAATAGTTTTGCAACATTCAGATTTCGTGAAGTTCTCTGTGTAATTTCTGCTCTTTCTTTGACTCTCTCCTCTCGTTATTATTCTAGGTGGAAGTCACAGTGACTGGCTCCCCTGAAGAAGCAGGCACTTCATCAGCTTCAGCAGATACTGAATGTGATTGCGCTGCACTTCTAAATGTATTATCCAAGAGGTAAATATTTTTTGCTCAAGGAAAGATAATTCACTTAAGGTATAATGAGTCCTGAAATATACTGCACAGAAGAAAAAAAATGCAGCAAGTATTGCTATATTCATGGTTCATCTTCAGAAGAAATATCTGATTTTTTAATGTGCATAAATCACTTCTGTGAATGAGATTTTATGGCTAGAGTGCCATTCTAGAGATAAAGCAGTCTCAAAAACCAATTCATCCCTGCTAAGGCATTCAGGAAACAAAAAGGTTGCTTATGTTAGTCAATGTCTTCATCAGAGGCGAATCATTTAATTTTCTCTGTGCTGTCTGAAGAGAAGACATAACCGGAACAGGCTGCCCAGGGGAGTGGTGCAGTCACTGTCCCTGGAGGTGTTCAAGAACCATGGAGAAGTGGCACTGAGGGACACGGTTAGTGGGCATGGTGGGGGTGGGCTGATGGATGGACTAGATGATCTTAGTAGTCCTTTCCAATCTTACTGATTCTGTAACCAGGCAAAATGGGTCAGGGCTGCACCACAAGCACTGGCCACTGCACATTATCAGAGGCAGAAAAGCCAGGCTCGTGATGTGACCCTCTGGCTGATCGCACATCCCACCATTGCCACAGGCTTATACAATAATGGGTAGTAACTTCCTAATTTACTGCAACTCTCTCAACTTGTTGTACATAAGGATTTTACTTTCAAATTCAGTAATTAAAAAGAAACAGCAAGATGAGGTTAGTACAAGAGAAAGAAAGGACTGTACAAATCCTCTGTGAAATTCAATTACAGCTACGTGTCTTTCAGCCAAACTTCCATTGGCAGTTGGCCTTTTATTGTTTCCAGCATGACAGCAGATGAGTGAGCGGCCATTAAATTACAGCAGAATCAGCCACCTGGACATCATTCTCCCATAATCATAGAATCATACAATTGTAGAATCATTAAGGTTGGAAAAGACCTCTAGGATCATCTAGCTCAACTGTCCACCTACCATACATTAAAAAATATATACATTAAAAAATATATATTAAAAAAAAATGAAAGGGGAAAGGAAAAGTCGTGAAAGCCCAGATCAAGAAAGGGATGTAAGTACTGCGGGGTGGACCCTCTGCAGCACTCTGCAGCAGCTGGCTGCCGCTGTTGATTAAGAGCCTGATACTAAGCACCCACCAGCCCCCTGCAACAACAGAAAAGGAAGAGGTGGAGATCAGGCCCCTGCAATAGAGGCATGAGTTAAACCACATTCAGGCTATGAGCTTGTTTGCAAAAGGCATTACTGTGCATTACTTCCAGCTCCACGTTAAAAAATAAAATAAAAATAAAAATAAAAATAAAAATAAAAATAAAAATAGCTGAGCATTTTCCAACAGTGTTTTGTGTTCCTCTAAAAAAAGGTCAGAGGACAAAACGAGTACCAAAATGTTGCTCCCTTCCATCAAGAGCGGCTTCTGCACACATAAAGGTGGAGCAAGAGGTGCTGGTAGCCTGGTTTTATCCTCCAAGGTTGCTGAATGCAACTTTTCAGGACAAGACCACACACTGAACCTCATTCTTGGTGCTGCCAGCTCAGCCCAGAGGAACTAAGAAATGGGCACAGAGAGACAGACTGACAAAATGGTTAAAAACAGCACAGCAAAACAGTTTTGTCAAAAAATAATCTTGCCCGGTACAATCTAACCCCTGGGAGCTCTTGTAAGGAATTTGGAGCCCAGGTCTTATTACCCTTGGTCATCCAGTCCACCTGCAATTGAGTTGGGTGAACAGAGCCAGATAATCATCCCATTTCTTCCTCCTCCTGCGATGTCAAAAGCACTGAAACATCGCTTGGCAACAGGGCAAATGTAGCTAATTCAGAATAATTATTATTTGCATAGCTATTTATATCTTCTCTTTGCCAGATTAATTGTAAACCCTCCTTGTCTGACTTTAAAAGGAACAAAAGCCTGAAGTTCATTAAAGATTTGTTCTCATCGAGGAACGAGATAAATTTGGGATGTCAAGAGCCTGACAGAACCATCAAGGCAAACATTAGGTATCTTGCCTTAAGCAATGAGCGGGAAGGGAAAATGTCTTAGGTAGGGGAATGCTGAATTAAAGCTCTGTGTCTTTTGGTCAGATTTCTCTCCAAAGAGGAATAAACTGTTTGTCATACTGCCAGCTCTGAGACTAACTATAAAATAATGGATTCCACAGGCCCAAATGAGGCTAATCATGATTGCCAAGGCATGTCTGTGCTGTGAGAAGTGAGTGAAATCTGATGCTCTTCAGAGAAAACATTTTTTGAAAAGCTCTTTGCTCTGCAATAAGTCTTGGCAGTTATCTCATGTCTTTGAGTATCTACCATATTTCTTGTTTGATTGTGAAGCATATTGCTGACACCAGCTGCTATGGCTGAGTTTCCTTTAATAATGCTTGGTAGGTAAAACACGACTTCTTTCTAGCTATCGAGAAAACTGTAAGGATGGATTTTGCATCAACAGCCTCTCTAAATACTACTTATTCTTAAATGTCTCCAACTGGATGCTGTAATAAAATGCCCATCAAAATCAGAACAGGATATCCACCAAGTGAAGCAATAAACCAACACATTTGCTTTCTCCTGTCTGAAGTGGGGAACACCTATGAAGTAGCTGGAGAGGTGGGATTTTGCCACAGTTGCTTTGGAGAGTGAGTGAAGAGCAGAAAAAGGAGACACTGGACTTCCATGGGAATTGATCCCATAGAAGAACAAGGATTTACAATCTGCCCAGCAAATTTTAACAACTTGTACTGTTTAAAGAAAGAAAGAACAAGCAGAAAAAGAATCAAAGCATGACTTCTTGCATTTTCAGGTGTAAGTAATTAATCCAAGTTACACACATGCACACTCCAACTCGTATGTGACTTCCAACATTTTAAAATTTAAATAATTAGCCAAAGCATGCCACATGCACATATACTCACTAAGGTGCTGGCACGGATTACATTTCAAGGCACATTCCCAGAACACTCTGAAGAAACAATCCTGAGAGCTGTAAATAGTCTGACACCCACATCCCATGTACAAATTGCTAAGGCAAGTACTGCTGCTTAGGAGTCTTCATTTCATTTTATTTTTTGCTGCAGCTCTTGGTACACAGAGTCAACAAAACCTAAGCCAGGATGTAGATGTTTTACAGGAGATCACATCCTGGTGAAAGGCCAGGCTCCCATGGCTTTTCCCCAGCTCCTGCTCCAGATGTGCTGGGGAGATGGGGGAAGGCGTGTGCGTGCCTATGTAAGCGTGAGACAGACAGCCGTAACTGTGTCGTCCAGAGATGCTGGCTAGAAGGTAACACTACATGCGCTACTTCAGAGCAACTCTTTCACTGAATTTCAGGGTGTCCTAAAAGCCCAGCTGAGCAAAACTCAGCTGTGCACAAGCATCTTCCCCTCCTCTGCTTTGCTCATCTCCCTGCCACGCCAAGGACTCATTAATCACTACCTACCAACCCGTGCAGAAAGCCCTCACATACTTGCAGAGCTGACGAAGGAGGAGAAACGAAGCCAAGGGCCAGTGGGGTCCCTGTGGTGCTCTCGGGAAGGCTGCTGCAGCCAGACCGCCCCTGGCGAGGCTGCCACACAAGCAGACCTTTGACAGGCTGGCGTTTCAGTGTGTTGACTTAACGAACCACGCAGGTAAATGCATTAATGAAGAGGAGTCTGTAACAAACGTGTGTTCTGAGCCCTAGCATGAAGTGAAAGCACTTTATATGTTTCAGGATTTGGCTCCCTACTGTATGAACCTAGGACTAAGAAGGATGACATTATATTTTATACTTATTTTTTAATGAATAAGTACTGATATAAAGCAGGGACCTAGCTGGAATGAACTGTCACTTTAAAGGAATACATCTGAGACCTTTAACTTGCACTGGTATATTCACTGAAGTAAAAATATTATTCTGCATAGGAGAACCACAAATTACAGCAATAAAATATACGCAGTGAATACATAGAAATTTGGTACTATATGCAATGAACTGAATATTAGGCACCACTAAGACCTATCATTTTCCCCACTAATGAAAAAAAAGACTTTTTTATTTCTAATTTAAAGCATACAAATTTATGAAGGTTCAGAAAAGTCTTTTGTGTGCTTTTGCTACAGCTTAACTTCTAATATATTATATGTTCGGAAATTAGGATCCCTGAGCTCTTGCACAATATTTACTGGTGTACATTATTAGAGTGGTCAGTGTGTGGTGCCCTCTCTCTATTTCATAGCCAATGCAGTATTTTCACCGTGGCAACAATAGATTAAAAAAATGTCTCGCTAGGGTAAAAAAAAAATTATGTGACAATGAAACACGCTCATTTTGCTATGAGGTAATTCAATAAATCTGTCTGCTTTGCAAAGGCTTAGTTTTTATGTAAAACAACACTTACTTATCTTGCTAACTTCAAACTGGAAAAAGAATTAAGGGCGAGGTTCAGTTTTCAGCCCAGCTTTTAGTAATCTGAAAATAGGAAACAGGGCTAAGAGAGACCCTGAGAGGTCAAGGGGACGCTGCCA
Source organism: Pavo muticus (assembly GCA_016647715.1). NCBI lineage: Eukaryota > Metazoa > Chordata > Aves > Galliformes > Phasianidae > Pavo > Pavo muticus. The sequence goes on from JACDJE010000062.1 coordinate 749,297, forward strand.
GACGCCAAGGCTATGCACGTTTTAGGTAAAAGCTCCCTCTCTTGAAATCTCTCTTTGGACAATTTAGATGAGGAAAAGCCCAAGAATCAAATGGTCACAGTACCAGACGTTCCCAAAGGAACACTGACGGGGCCATGCTGATGTGATAGCGATGAGGACGTAGCCCTTTCCTCTCTTTGTAATCTCTCTCTTCTGTGTTGGTAGGTGGCCTCATCTAACAGATCTGACGGGAACATGTTGTAGCCCAAGTCCATGAACAGCATAAGTTGGTCTCCTGGGAGAAGCCTTTGAAGATGCAGCTTCCTATCAAAATCCTAGTTAACCTTGGAGGTGGGAGGGAAGGGGCCAGGTCTTGGTCCAGCTCAAATGGTTCTGGCAACCCTGTCCATGGCAGCGAGGTGATCTTTAAGGTCCCTTCCAACCTAAGCCATTGTATGATTTCATGAAAAAAGTCATCTACGGCTGGTGAGAAGATGCTGTACCAGGCTACAATTGGAAGTGAAACAATTTAAGATGCATCACTGCTAAGACTGGTAAGAAACACAACTCAGAGACCATGCAACATCATGAATCTCAGCTAGCAGCCATCACAGTTTGTCGCTAACCCAGCCTGTTTTTTCCATCCCTCAGAGAGAGATAGCAGTTTCTGATGACCAGAAAAACAACAAAATGATAATGACATTTGGGGCTAAAAAAGTGTATATCCCAGCAATTACTGTGCATTATAAAATTCAAATCATACATAGGCAGAACACAAAACAGGTTTAGTTGACTGTTTGGCGTCAACGAGCTTATGAAAGCCTAAGGTACTGTGCATCTCCATCACAATCTGAAGGAAAGAGAAATACCTTGAGGTAGGGGTTGTGGGTAGCCTACCCTACTAGTAGAAGAAGCTCACATGGTTTGGTATTTCACAAATACCTACTTTTATAAAAATGTTAAGAACTTCCAGCATGTTATCACATTCTCTTTGAGATTAATGCACTGGATGGAAGAAACAAAAAGTCATTGGCCAACAAAGTCCAAGATGTCAGCTTTAGGGAGTCAAAAGGCCAGCACAGAAAAGAAGTGTTGGCTCGGCACTTCTCCTTCAGTGTCTGACCTTGGTGATTTTTACCTTATGTGCTGGATGCTCAAAGACTCTTCATAATACCAGACTGTGTGACCTGAGACATGAGAAAGGATGAAGGCATGTGTATAACTTAGAAAGGTCTCTAAAACCAAAAGGAGTGAGTGATGGGAAGCAGGGAGGGGGCTCTTGGCAGCTGGTGCTGCCTGTTCTGGTGTCAAACTCCAAAACAGGGGAAGGAAAACAGGAAGATGAATGCTAGCTGCATTCAGCAAGCAGCTGGGAGACACAGCTGATGCAGGAGGAGGAGATAGACACAGCAGAGCCATCCTGACCTTTGGCACACAGGTCAGCAATGCAAAGCACTAATTTTTCAATGACCCTGGGACAGGCTCTCAGCAAAGGAGTCCATCATAGGTGCAGTGTTCAGGCCAACTCATAGTCTAGGATCTTTCTCATGATTTATGAACTTACGATTTATTTTCTCATCCTTTCTTTAGGCCTTCTCAGTCACTTCACACAGCATTTCAGGGTGCATTAGAACAAAGAAAAGACATCTTTACTCCGGCAGAAATCCCCAAATTCCTCTTGCAAGAAGGCACACCCAGAAGAGCCTGAACCAACACAATTTTCTTGTCCCATGCTCACGTAATCACACATCCATCCTTTCCAGCCAAAGTATCTGCTGCTCTCACCCCCACAGCTGTGCAGCAAACACAGTTTCCCATAACAGCTGCGAGATGTATAGGTAAAGACAGAACTGATCAACTTACAGGAATCCCTGCTGCCTAGCCGAGCTGCTAAGCAGTTCATAACCCCAGCAGATGCCTCTGCTGTTAAGCCTTGGGGAAACTTCTGGGCAAGGCAGTGGCATCTCTCTCATCATGGCCTATAGGCAAGAAAGGTAAACTGGAAACAGCCCACTTCTCTGGCCTGCAGCTCTTCCAGATGACCTCTCTGGCAGTTTGCAAAATACATACCTTCAAACTGATGGCTTCTGATCTGGACTAGAATGCCACACGCAATGCAAAGTGTAGATATTTTACACTTATTCCCTCCAAACTGAACATGAATAAGTACTACCCCCATTTTACAGATCAGGAAGCAAACACAAATGTCAGCACCCCAAAATCATGGCAGAGCAAGGATCGGTGACCTGGCACAGCTGGCCATTTGTCAGGTACCTAATCCTGCTTACAGCAATTTGCTGTTCATAGATACTCTACTGCAGTTTTCAGCATAGCAAAAGAGAAAACAAACAAATGAACAAAAACCCCCACGAAATTTACAGTTTGCTTCAAATCATGCAACAAAGTCAGAAGAAAACTGGACCAGGTGCTCACGGCACAATCTGTAGTAAATTAAGTGAAGTGAAACTGTGTTTGACATATGCAGAGCTGCACATGAACGCAAGGACAGGAGAAGTAGGTTCAGTGAAAAACTGAGATGACAGGTCTAGTAGGTCAGAGCTCTTCAGAGATCTAGATGTTCCACTGAAAACCTTTGTTTGCTAAACATGCATCGTTCCTTCCTGAATCACAAGTGGAGCCAGGAGAAGGCATTCACAGGATAAAGAGCAGGAGCATGTTACAATCTCAGCTTATTCTTTCTCTCCTTATGAGGCGAACAGGGGCTGTGGGAGAATTCCACGTAAGTTAAAAAGACACACACCTAAATAGGTATTTTAAAATTATCTGTAATTTACTTCCAAAGCCATGTGTCACTTTTTCTGGGGTTTCCATTTTAACACCTTCTCAGAAAACTTATTTCACTACTTACAATTCTGGTCGTCTCTGACTGCACCACAATCAAATATAGAGAGAAAGCACCAGCCAAAAAGAACAAGGCTTATTTTCTTAAAGAAAAGGAACGAAACAATAGCTTCATACTTACGTGTAGGGGAAAAGAAATGCTGGTTTTAGAACTACATACATATTCTCAGCTTGTCGTGCTGATTCTCTTACGCAAAGGCTTTCAGAGATAAAAGGTATTTTGTTTTCACTTGGTAAATTTAGGAGAATAATACGAAAAGTAAAAATCCCTGAAACATTGGGTTTTGCTGTGAAGAAAGATGGCTATTTCATGGATGTAGCTCATTTTGTTCCTCTTAATCCTATTTTAAACGCAAGCCTCACAGATGTTGCAAAACTGCTTCTTTGAACATTCCTGTTATGTATGCTGGGATTAAAAAATTCAAAACTGTCGATCAACAAGCCAGCAACCGTGGGTGTGACAGCCGCAACTGCAAAGGTAACAGGCAAGGAAATGTACTGTTATTTCTGATAGTACTTATAGAATCATAGAATCACAAGGTTGGAAAGGACCTACAAGATCATCTAGTCCAACCATCAATATATTGCTATATACTATAGCAATACCCCAGGGCCAGAGTAGAAATAGGCAGTGGTCTACTTCTAATGTGAGGAAAGACTGCTCTCCCAACAGCTTGCAAGCTAAACAAACACAATAGGCAGGGTTAATTAAAGATTGATTAAGATACCCATCTGGGAACAGCAACAGGAAAACATTTCCTGCTTTGCCCAAGGAAGCCACGGCAGAGCTAGGAAATGGTGCCGTATCTGGATTCCAAGGCTTTAATCACAGTCAAAAATCAAATAAAAAATACTGCAAGGGTAAGGAATGACCATGGATGCCTTCCTCAAGAGATGACAACTGTAAATGCAACTACTGGCACCCTTCCAGCGTGCTGTACACAAACTAGCAAGGACACCTTGCCAGGGTCCTTTTAAGGGTGGTTACGGGATCATGGAAAGGTAGATTTCTTTTAGGAGACACTAAACACATGTAACAGATAATTCTTCTGTTCCCCTATTCTTGCAGGTTGTGAATTCTCATGGATCACTTTTCCTCAGGGGGAGCACGGACTGGTCAGCTTTGGATGCAGTCGTTCAGACCTTTGATGCCTTTTCCCTGAACTCAGAGCTATCATCTTCTCTCTTGTGACCTGCCTGGATGCCTCCTGGTTGCCATCAGCAAAGCCTAGGTGAGACAGGAGAATGATTGTGCATGGGACAATCTGCTTTAGAACTAAAATGAAAACATCTGTTACCTTATAGCATCATTTTCAGCTATTGGCTTGCCAAATGCCCATGCACTTACAGTAACAGCCTTGTAGCACATTCAGCTGTGAAGACTGTATTCTTTGAGCAGCAGGAGGAAGAATAGCCTGCAGGAAACGTTCCTCTGTCTTCTTCAGCTTATTGAAACCTAGTTTCACTTCATCTGAGAGCTGGGCCTGGGCTCAGTCATTACAAGGTTAAACTCCCAGAATAGGCTGTGTTTTGGAAAATCACCAGGAGATTAAAGCTGGTGCTCAACACAGCTGCTCCCCTTTTCCACAAGCCAGATCCCAAGAGGAGGGGCCATGGCCTGTGCTCTGGACAAAGTGCCAATTGCCTTCTGGATACACTTCAAGCCACCACAATGCTTGGCAAGAAAATAGAAGCAGCTCCCCCTGGCACCCTGTTGTTGGGGCAGCTGTATGTGCACAAATCTGCTGGCAGTACCATCCCAGCAGCAGGGATGGCCAAGGAGGTGACAGCCTTCATCTCCAGCAGGGACAGCATGGTGACTGGTCATGATGCATTGTGAAGATGGCCTGAGACAGCTAGGGATGGGAACGGGGATGTTGCTCAATGGAGTTGAAGCCATGATCCCACTGGTCCACTGATATCGCTGTCCTTCCCATCTCTTACAACAGGGCATGCGTTTGTACTGGTTTTATGCTGGTATTCCTTCTCCCTCACTCCTGATGTCTACACGCTGATACCCATTTCCTTCTAGGAAAAGATATGTGCTTAATATTTGCCACCAATTTGACACAAACAGAGCTGCACCAGTTTGCACTGGCTTCAAATAAAGGCCTGTTTTCTTTCCTGGTGATGGTTGAGGAAGTGCAGGATCACCAACATACTGATGCAACCTATTAGATTACCCCAAAAGACATTTAGAGTATGCATGCTGTGAGAACAAATGAAACACCAACCTGCACCCAAAAACCAGTATGACATACAGTTCTTTACATGAAAGGGTTAAGTGGCTCTACAAAGCACATCTTGCTCACACCAAAGATAAATCAAGACCACTTAGTGTCCAGAGGACCTCAGGTCTGAGCAGTGCAGTCCTTGGGAAAAAGCCCTGGGAGTGGCTCAGCGTGCTTTTTGTTATTTCTTTGTTAATAAATCTAAAGGGAATTATTTATAGAGCGGATTGGGGAAGGCTCCAGCTCACCAAGTGGACAGAGGAAAATGGCACTGCTGTACACAGTATCATCACACCAGGGACTGGAGAGTGCAGAGTGCTGAGCTTGTAATCAGAATTTCTGCTTTGTCTTTCAACCTTTAGCCATATAATGACTATATTTCACAAGTGGAAAACTGGAATGGAAAATAGTAACCAACAGGTTAGGGCACAACTGGGTTTCCTTCTGGACCATCAGGATTCATCCAAGTCACATCCAGTCAACACAGCGTTTACAATCATGACCTTCTCCGGCAATTACTGCTTCACTTTCCTTTTACATTTTTTTATCCAGCAACAATTTTGCAGCTCCATGAAGCATTCCTGATTAGATTTTCAACACTGTTACACATGAGGTCTCTTGTACAGAACAGTTTTCACACAGAGAACGTAAGAATCACCGTTCAGCAGTTTTCAGTGCATGTTTGGAAGGAAAATATAAAGAAAAAAAAAACCATTTTTTTTTTAAGTGATTTAAAAATGTTTGAAAATTCTTTAAAAACAGCACTTTTTTTTTTCCCCACAGGTGCATTTAGACAAGCACCTATAAATAAATGAAGGTGTATTCAGAGCAAAAATTTAACAACTCATAGGATCACACACATTCAGAAACTGCAAACCAAAATTAAAACCATCAATAGCATCATCACAGCTATTGCACTGCAGTTATAGGGCAAACGAAGAAGGAACAGAAAGTTTTCAGCTTTTCCAAGATTAATTCTATGTATTGTGAGTTGGGAATGGGAAGTACGGGTGGGATATCCAATTGTCTGTAAGAAACATTCAGTTCATATCACACAAAGTACACAGTGGACATCTTAAAGCGAAAAAGAGGAAGGAGATTTGTTATGACCAGAATAGTTTGCAGTTAAATAGGAAGAACAGTGAGTACATTGCTAGTGTTTGTTTTTTTAATTAAAAGTAATATTCATCAGAAGGGAGGATGGAGTGGGAAATCTTGCATCTATTAGAAATGAAGCCAGTAGCGCCAACATGATGCTGTAAAGCCAAAATCCTGTTTCCTGTCTGGCAATTTAAGTCCAACGCAAGAAAGTCAGGGCGTTAGCAAGAGCAGAACAAGAATGACAAAAATCAAGAATCCCCTGCACATCTTATCCTCCTTATATCTTACAGCACAATACTTCTGACCAAAGTATAAAACATGTAAATGCAATTAGTCCAAAGAATCTCCACCACCACAGACAACCTTCCTTACCCCAGGACGCTACGTGGCAAGCCAGAGCATCCCTTGAAGCACACACTTACAAACAGCTTGCATTTTGCAGCCTCATTCTGCCACTAGAAGCCAGGAGAACAGAATGAAACAAGCTGTAATTTTGGCTCTGCAGGGACATTCATGTGTTAGAGTAATAGTTTCACTTCAGAAGAACAGGTATCAGTGAGAGATGGAGGAATTGGTGTTTTGTTCACATCAATATTGGCAGCCTCAATGTTTTGCAAAGAGCCCAAAAGGAAGCGGAAGAAATGATGGGATGCGGACAAACAGCAATCAGATTGTATTTGGTTACTCTATTTCTATGTCTCTCAGCTAGTATAATTCCAGCTCTCTACACTTCTGTCAAAGACACAAAGATCTTGGGGATAGGCTTTTCATACTTTATTTTGTCCATTTGCTTAGGCAACAACAAAATCTTTACATCAATACATCCAGTAAGGTTTCACCCAAAGTAACTAGACACGAGTTTTAAATGCTGCTCCATCAGCAGTGAAAGGGTCAAGAATTTGTTCCTCTGGACAAAAAGAGAAAGTGTCCAAAAATTCTGAATAACGATGACTTCACACTAAATGGAAGAAGATTATTTTTTCTATTATTTCACTTGAAGCGTTCACCTGCCAAGCTTGCTATTTTTCTCACTCATCCTTTTAAAATTACTCACTCACTTGAGCAGCCAGGAATAGCTCAGGCAGTACGGAATGTCCACTGCAAAGCACCTTTAGCAGGACAACCATCAAATAAGGCTGCATTCATCACCTCCTGCAGACTAAACTTTACAGAGACATGATCAGTTTCTAAAAACACTTTTTTTTCTGTTTGCCTATTACAAAACATTCAGAGCTCTTAGTTAAAATGAATGCTGTAGATACACTCAACAGAGTATTTACATTTTGGAAAGCTTCTTCCACTCAGTACTAGACTAGTAAGGAAGCTTTGCCTTGGTACAAGCATGACTGATCAGGCATCTCCCTGAGAAACTAGAACGATTTGTGTTTGGATTTAGGGTAAGAAGATGGCTTGAAGGTTTAAGCAGCAAAGCTGAAATTCTCTTCCCTGTTTAATCCCATCCCAAGTTAGGCTAAAGCCTGCCCGAAAGGCCCAGTCCCTTCCAACTACAAAGATAAGCAAAGCTAGAGTTTTCCTTGCTTGCTACCCAGAGCATCATCTGCTTTGCCATGGCTGTTTACAGAGCTGCCACGTACCACCACAGAAATGTCTCTGCTGCAGGACAGAGTGAAAAGAGACACTGGGATGCTGCTAGGTTTTAATTAACATGTGAAAGGAATTCTGGCTTTTCAAATAAAATGTGTTTTAGAGCAAGAGATATTTGCACATTTATTTATTTAATAGAACTAACAAGCCACATAATAAAACCAAAAATCAAAGGGAAAAAACCACTATAACATTAATTTTCTCTTAGGTCTCCCCAATTCACTACTTTCTGTAGCACACCATTCTTTGGAGCTTTAATGTCTATGCTTTTATAGACCTAAAACAATTCTTACTATTTTGTTTAAAAGAAAACCTGCAGGCCATGAAAAGGAGGCTCTAATTGACTTGTTTTATGAACAACTGTTGCCCAAATTCTTTACACAGTAAGTTAAATTTTCAAACTGATGTTTATCATATGCACAATTGTTTCCAGAAATGAATTTTAAAAACAGTGAGACTGGACAGGCCACTGGGGTAAAGAGCTCGCCTGATGTTTTTGAAACTAATGGTCGCAGTAAAAACATCAGTTTGAAGAGGAAGTAGCAATTTTGGCATCTACTGCTAATTTTGTAGGTTTCAAAATTGTATTAGGACATTCATTTATTGCCATTGTTAATCAGGAGACATATAGCTGTAGGTCAGCACAGTTGCATGTACTTAGAAGTCCACCATTTTGGCATACGATTTTTCTTTGTAGGTTAAGAATAGTTTTACAATGAGTATATGCCGCCAGTCTTCAATAAAGCATATTCCTCCTTATTTTTAGATCCGCTACACATACACAGTTCTGGGAACTTCTGAAATTCAGAACGACGGGCTGTATTTAGAACAGAAGTTGTTCTCAGTTTGAGGCTTTCTTTCTGATCATTAACTACCATGCAGCTTGGCAATGAAATCAACCTCACAATTGTCTTTTGAATGCGATAAACACGTAACTGGTCATATTATTGCTGTGAATCATCTGTAGCCACTTCTACATCACATAATTTAATATCCATTTGCAGAAAAGCTGACACTATCACTCTATTCTTGTTCAATATTGGAAAATTTAATTGGCTACCTATTCGACTTCAAGCAAACAGTGATATAAACCAGACAAACTCTTGCCTCCTGACCCTATTGACTGACCGACGTAAAACACAGTACTGATACCACAAAACCCATGTGAGCATGAAGTTAGGCTAACCCTGCATTCCTGGGACTGAACTGACTTTTAGGACTCTGCTGGCACAATAAGTTATTAAAAAAAGTTTGAGTTGAGCGATTAGTAGTAAATCCAACGCTCTACAAGCTGACATCCTCCTGCAGCCCAGTCTTCCAGAAGACCCTCTGCTCCTGAAAGGCAAGGTCAACTGAGAAGAACACTGGATTTAAAAGGCTGAATCTTGTAAAGCCACAGTCACAGCCATGCTGGTATATTTATGGTAGAGTAAGAATCTGAGAAATGAATTGGAAAGAGCACAGAAGGGGGAGAGGAAGGGTGAATTTTCAATAAAACCTCCCTGAATTCAGGCAGAGAGAAAGAAAAGTGATAAATAATCTCTCTTCAGATAGCTTGCATCTCCACACTGTTTAATGGTATTCATACACTCAATTTCCGTGGACTCTGATATTGTAAGAAAAACAGCAAATCTTGGCTACCTGGGGCTCCTTCTGATACATCCTGCCTTGCAATGAGCCTGGCAGCCTGCTCAGATTTACTGTGCCTGCAGTCTGCACAGCGCAGCTAAATGGCTTCAGATTAAACAGAGGAACTCAGTACTGGAATGAAAGCATCACAAGGAGGATGATCATGAGAGAGGGAAGAAGAAGGAAGCACGCATGTTTTACGCACTTTCAAGCAGCCAGATTCAGTTGGTGGCAGGAGATGCAGGCTGATGTACTCTGGCCGAGGTGGGAACCCATGTCTAAGCCTGCCTCTTCTCACTCTCAAGACCAGGGAACACAAACCATTTGGGCCTCACACAGTTCCCACCACACTCCTGCAGAGGATGAGGAAGACTCACAGCGCATCAAATTCCACCACAAAAAGACAAAATAGGCTTTTTCACTGGAAGCCCTCTATTTCCAGATCTGACGGACAGCATGATGCAAGGAGTTTGTCCCATGGTTAGCAAAAAGCAATGCAGAATTCCTCCAATTCTGTCTGATAAAAGTGAAATAAAATGGATTTTTTTCCAATCAAAATAAATACCAAATACAGTACTTAAGAAACTTCTTGGTTAACTTCTGAGCTTTATTTTGATTTATTTTCTTTGCCTGAAGAGAGAGCTGCATAAATGCTGCACTGTTAAGGGAAAGAAGTTCAAACTTTATGTAAGGGCTTTTTGCCCAGTGTCTCTTGGCATGCTTCCTTGGGTTTTAGATTGCTTTGTATGGTGAAGCATTACAGAATAAGATAACACTGTGTTATCTAGGCACTAAGGAAGGGCTTTGCGCTAAAGAAATTGAGCCAGAATTTCTTTTCAAGGAGAGCAGAGAGTGCATTTGAATAAGCACTAAATTCAGCAGGGGAATAACTAATATGATTGGTTCTAAAGATGCAGAAATGAATATTTTGCTGTATTGTGAATGTTGTGTGAATTTTAAAAAGCCAGGGGTAGAACATACATGCTTTCTACTCCCATTTTCAGTCAACACGCTGTAGCAATTTTATAAATCAGAAAGTAAGCAAATGCTTGTGATTTTATTTTTGAAAGGCTGCTATAACAAAATATCTTTGGCTCATTTGTTCTGGCAATATGTGCCTTAATGATCTATTTCGTATCATAGCCAGCAAAGGTTTTTGCAGCGTATTTTGCAGGAGTGATGAAGATTTTTAACAGCCTGTTCTCCACCAAATTAAGCACTGATCCTGTAAATGCTTACACAGTTTATTTCAGTTACACAGTTTCCAGATAAGGCATGTGCACAGATATTTGTGTCAGTAGTAAAAATAGGCACATACTTAGAGAATGTAGTCTCCAAGATCTTAGTCCAGCTTCTGAGGACTGCTGAGCTGCAATCATCTGAATGCAAATGAGTTACAGCATTGCTATCAGCTAGATTGCTTTTTGAGAGCCACGCTTTTATCCTGTAACAATCTTTCACATGCTGTATTTAGAGAAACCATTTTATTTTTAAAACAAAGCTGTGCAACAGATATAGAATGAAAGTGAAACTGGCTTAATAAAGGAAAATGCAGAATTTTCTGCAAAACCACACACCTGACAAAGCACTCATCAATGTCATGCGTTGGTCTTTGATTACCAGCCGGCCCCCTGCTGTGACACTGCACCAACTTCTTGAAACTTCAGGTAAGAAGTTATGCAGGACACATTAACCAAGGCCCCTTGGGAAAGGCTGAATGATACTTGTGCTGCAAACACAGATTTCACCCTTGCCCAGACAGGTGCAGCTCCCAGCAAACTGAGAAGGAGCAGGATCCTCTTACACCGGAATTGATGTTTGCTCGCAGTTTTTTCATCATGCACTATTTCATGGTCTCCATTTTCAGGTTATTAAAATAGGATATTATCCAACAAGTGGAGGCAAAGAAGGGGTCAGGGAGTTGGTTCCTGTCTCAGGAGTGGCAGCTAAAGCTGCTGAGCAACATGTGTTTCTCATTTCAAATGTATCACTCATTCTTAAAAACAATAATATGTGCCATCTGTTGCAGCCATTCATAATTGATAAGATTTGGGCTGACTTTGACTGTGAAAACCCATTTTAACATGAGTATTAACGTGCATATGAAGTAGCGTTGCAAAGCAATTTGTTGTTCCTTTCCATACATTATAGGCAACGATGACCAACTGTCCCTGGGCACACACATGCTAGTCTGAAAGCCCAATTTATTGAGATATTGCAAGGAATCAGCATCTGCCCCCAACAAGAACAAGCTAGGAATTTGGCACCTTTGCTTCCAACAGTTAATAAACAAATTGCTAAACGTTTGTATGACTGGATAGAGGGGTTGACTCTGTGTCAACAGAGCTATTAAAATGCAGGAATACACAAAGGAAAGCATTATTTTTCTCAAATAAAGTGAAAAACTGAATGGTTGCCTTGTATACTCTCAGCCTGGTTTGAGACTTTGATAGTCATTTAATTTTGTCCGTACAAGGAGAAGGGAGGACGGAGTAGTCCCTTTTGAGAAAGAAAAATCTTTCCTTCACCCTGGAAATGTCTCTCCCTGTTAACATCACTGCAGCTCAAATTTCTCAGCTCACAAATCTGAAGCCCCAGACTCATCCAGTTTATTAACCAAGGCTACGTGGATCCTAATAGTGCCCGATTTCACTCCATACATCCAAATTATTTCCAAGTCAACAAGAAAATTCCCAGGTGTTACTGTGGGCTCTCATCAAAAGCACATGCTCAAGGACAATTACAACTCAATATATTAAGTCTGCTCTTTGATTATTTTTAAACTTAAGAAATTAGTTTTACTTAAGTATAACAATTGAACCAGGATGTATTTTTAATTGGTTGAGTTTGAAACACTGACTTTTTGTTTTCAAAGCACCAGAACGCAGATTTGTCACTTTATGAAAATCACTGTGTCCCCCCACACCACAATCATCTGGAACATATTTAATTACTGACTTCATTTAAAATGTGCTCACTCTTCTGAGCAAGTCTTTAAATGGACAAAGGCCGATTTGTTCATTCTTCAAAAACCCAGCCTTAGCATGTAGAGTTACCCCTAAATTACATTCGTGTTATTTGTATATAGCATATATAAAACGTAAACATGCAGGCTGACACTGCTCAAGCATTTAAGCTTGGTCTCCAAAGGAAAAGCCCTGCTGAAACTAGGGCTACCACTGTGGCTAACACACACATTTGCCTGGCAAACTGACTCCTGCATTACCACTTGTGCCTCTGCATCCCACCTCCTAGCCCATATCCAAGCCGGCCCAGGTGTGCCCATACAGCCTGCAGACTTTCCCTACAAAACACATCCCATGCAGCATAGACTCACCATGCGAAACCTGCTGGCAGTGCTCAGATACCACAGCATTTTCACTGCTGCGTTTTAATATGAGGTGCCTCCATATTAGCTCCACACTGAGTATCAACTAATAGTCTTTCCTTTTGCAGGTGCTGCCAACCTAAGTACCTGGAGCAGCAACAGGATACAAATGCAATTATACTTGAAGCAGGACTAATTTCAGTGTATGATAAGAGAAAGACCACCGGTAGTGATATAGTGTAATTTTACACCAGTGAGAGCCACAAGCCACTCTTTTCTGCTCCCCTAAGAGAGGCTAGAGTATCAGCCATTTATCTCACAATTTCAGTGCTTTCTGCCAAATCTTACCAATAATGAAAAAAAAGTCTCTAACATCACTAACGTATCATTTCCTGAATTTTCATCTCCTCAGGGTCAAATTTTCAAGTCTGAGTCTGCATTTGCACACATACACAGCCCCTTTTTTGTTCTGCTGCAGAAACATGGGACTGTCTGTTAAGGCTGCATGCAGAATGGCACTTAAACGCACCTTTTGTTGCTTCAAATAGTAACAAGGGTGGAGTAGCTCTGAGTGTTTTATAAACAGATACTAAAGGCAGATTTCAAGGGAAACTTAGCTTTCATCAGGGCACTGAAATGCAACGGTCCCATTTTCAAAATCCCACAGAGTGCAATATCTGCCGTCCTGTTCAGCAGAACCATTATTTTGCAGATCTGAACATCCAAGGTTTCTGAAGTTTTCAGGTGTGTGTGTGTCTGTGTGGTCCCACAAGTCTTAGCAAGAGCTTAAATTGAAGAATGTGCAATTATTAAATTTTAAAGTAAAAGGACAAAGGCCTGACACTGCTTGTGCTGTGATAAAAGAGAAGAGATGGTGGATTACACACGGACGTGCGAGCTCCAGCCTCTGCAGAACTAGCCTGTGCTCTAAGGGAAGGAAAAGACAATAGTTTCACTATGACAGACCATTCACCACGTGAGAGGGAAAAAGCAGAGAGTTAATGAGGCACTGCTGAATAATACCTTCAGAAAAGCAGAGAGAGAAACCAGGTAGATGTCATCTGCTGCAAGGTAAATTAAAATTATACATCTCTGAGGATTATCAGTGAAATTTGAGGTCTGGAAGGGAATTTGCTTTTGATATTGGAAGGGATAAATACTCCATGTAAATCCTTTTATGTGGGCCTGTAGAGCGGAACAGAGAAATTAAAGATAAATGAGATTAAGGCGTTTTTTAAAACTACATTAGACATATTTAAGTTACCCATGGAGGGAAAAAGACTTTGGAGGAGGAGATTAGTTTAGACCCTCAGCAGTACATTCATCTGGGAAATTAATTGGAACAAATCTCTTCTAATCTGAATTGCTTGCCCCCCCCCCAACCCAAAAGCCAGACACACCTCAAAAAAACCCTTCATGAGCAACCTGTAACAACCTTTCTAAAGCTAGGTAGTGTCTAGCTCTAGAGCTGAGGTCTTCATCCTGCTCCTGAGAGCTGGCCAGGCAGCTGGCATGAACCCATCTCTAAGTCAATATTTCTGTACTGCCTAGCCATCAGCTCATGTCCATGACACGCCATGTGATTTGGGTGGCTTTTTTTTTGGTGATTTTTGGAAAAGAAAACTCATAGGGATAAGTTGCTTTGTTTCTTTTTTGCAAAAGGATGCCCTTGGGAGAGCACCTTTGCCTTAGACTCCCACAAACCCTAGCATTTAAGTCCTTTTGGAAACAGAGAGAGAAGCTAACCAAAATCGAATGCTGTGCAGTTTGTGTTTCTGTCTCCTTTGCCAGAGTTTGAGGTATATGTGAGTACTACGGTTTTATGCAGACCTATACTGTTATTAAAAGTTGACTGGAAATGTTGTTAGCAAGGAAAGCAGAGGAAATGAGTAAAAAAGTAATACATTCAGCTCCATTTGGCTCTTTTCCTGGGAGCCCTTTTAATATAAAGAAACTCAACAAAGTTGTATTTTTAGATCTGGAAAGATGCGTTTCAGTATTTCGCGCACTAAAGGGATTTACCTTAATACACTCAACATTCTCCTCCTCTCCTCCCTCATGTGCTAGAAGAAATGAACTTCAATCCTAAACCTAACCACTGGATACAGATATTCTGCTCTCCCCATTGGCCAGAATAAAAACCAATAAATGTATTTCATTTCTTTTGTGGATTTATAATAGCACCTGGCAAGGATGGTCTTAATCTCCTTACACTACTTGCATCAATGAAAGAAGCCTTTGCAGTATTTATTGAGAGGGAGATGAAAGGATAATAGGAATAAAATCTGGAAATATAAGCATTATCTCCACGAAGATCTGTTATAAATTGTATGAAATCTATATCAGAGTCTCTGGAGGGTGCTTGGCATAATAGCGCAATTTAGACAATAGGTTATTAAAGATGGAAAGAAATACATTCCTCTTAAGGACAACAGAATTTTCCAGAGACAACTGGGAGGTACTGGGTCATGTTTAGACAGCAAATTGGTGGCAAATAGCTAGTGGTATACCTGTCAGAAACAGAAGAGAAGCACTGGGTGGTACAAATGACCTAGAGCCAGTGGTCTCTTCCACAGATGAACATGACTGCATGGGTCAAACTGCTATGTTTTCGCACCATCTTTGTTAACCAAATACAAATATATTTCAAAAATTAGAAAGACGTTCCACTATTTGTATATGAAACTGTACATCACTTAGGTGGGGGAGAGAATGGATTATTAATATATTGAGGAATTCACCAGAATTTCATTCTTATTTCTGCTCAGCATGGTTACAATTTCCACTATTAGCTGAGATAGTATCAGGTATTCACTGTGCTTGAAATGGGTGCGACAAAGATGAATTTCATGAAAAAAATAATGACTTCAGAAAGCTTCAGGTTACTAGAAACCTGACCCAAAGATTGCTGATGTTGAAGTTTCCCAGTGATTTAATGACCTTTGATTCAGGCCCAAAGGCAAAAGGCATTCAGACAATAGATTTAAAGATTTAAAGCAAATTTTAGTTTAAATGGCTAAACCCAGAGCAACAGCATACACTTTCTCACCAAAAATTCAGCTGCTATGGGACAAGATTGGAAGGAATAAATAGTGCACTAAAGTCACATTAGGAATTAAGTTACTCCCTTAGATTCATAATCGTCATAAAATTAGATAAATCACACTATTCATCACAGTCTTCCATCTCAGCTTCCATAATGGAAACCAATCAAAGAGGCCTTAGGGAGAACTGACAGCATTCTGCATCAAGAAAAACAGTCAGCGTGAGAAACACATGACATATCCATGGTAAAGTCTTCAACGTGTTTTAAGTCTTGGCCTCAACAATGCAAACTTTGTGAGCATCAGATGATGGTGGGGATACGGACATGAATGCACTCTCTCTTCCTTTACCACAGAAACCTTTTCAGATTCTCCAAAGAAAGAAACCTTCTCCCAGGTGCATTTGCCAAAAACTGTAATCAGTATTAAACTCATGTCATGCTTTCCATGCTCTCCCATATTCCCTTCAATCTGTTTGTGAATTTCTTTCTTGCAAAGTTGTCACTGGTATCCATTTCACTTTACACCTACTTAAGTATTAATTGGAAAGGAAAAATCTGATTTCTTCTTAATTAAATCTGTCACTCGGATACTCAAACTTTCACAGCACAAGAAAGAAAAGATCCTCTGTATTTTCCAAACAAATGGAAAAAGGAGATCTGAATTTCCCTCAAAAAATAACTAAGCAGAAAGCCACTTTTCTTGCTTGAAGTCTGCTTTCACACTGTGGGTGTGGAATGCGTGTGGCACGTAGCCCCACACATCGCAGAGCCTGCTGCAGGCTGCTCCTCTCATAGCTCATCATGGAACAGGCTAGTTCAGCCTTGAGTTAGAAAAGCCATTTCGTAATGCTCCAAACAAGTATTTCTCCTTTGGATTGAAAAATGAAAAGCCTGGAAGTAACAAAATTCTTACACTAAGACAAAAGGAATATACAGAAGTATATATACGGCATCTTTCTATTTACTTGTGGTTCAATTAAACTCTTCCCTCCTACCTTCTCTAATATTTTGGGTCTTTGGTGAGCTTGAGTGCAAGACCTTCAACAGCTACACAGCTTGTTGGTGTTCAGCTCAAATATCAGATCTCATTTCAAGGCTTACCTCATTTCCATGACTAATTAGGAGTGCAATTTCAAAATAGGATGGCCAGAGAAGTGAGTCTCAAATATCCATGTGACTGAACGTGCACTTACTCACTGCAGTGACTCTTCCCTAACAATCTGTTCATCTGGTAAGCTCCAGAGCTATTTTTCTAAGCAGCATTAATACACGTCCATCAAATGATGGCCCTACCAACTTTCACAGCAAATGTGCAATACAACACCCACAGTCAGCTGACAAGCTCATGGGTGTCCAAGCTATAACAGAGTCCAACTTTTTTCCCCTGCAGCAATTTAGATCTAATCCAGTTAAGAGTGGCAGAAGCACCACGGTGACTTTTCAAATAAATAAGCATGAACGACTCAAAGATACATGGGAACACACCCTGTTGGGCATGTGGAAATACAGAACCAACATGTGCTGTAAAGACAAAACACTTCAGGGAATGGAGGCACTTTTAATATTCCTAGCCTAGTGGGTGAGAGAAAGATGACTTTTCACAAAAGTATACACTTTCTGGCACAAGTGGGGGACATAAAGAAGCATCCCTCAATCCAGAGAAAAGGGCGGAGATGACAGGAGCCAGCAGGAGGTAGCCTTTCACAGGAGCACGGGGAACCGTGAGAAAGAAGGGGCCAGACTCTTTAGGAGGCTCTGCTGTGACAGGACAAGGTGAAACGGTTTCAAACTAAAGGAGAGAAGATTTAGATTGGATACAAGGGAAAAAAAAATTACGATTAGGGTGGTGAGGCACTGGAAAACTTTGCATTCACCTATGCAGATAGCCTCCAGGCTATCGGACTCCAGGTTCCCAAAGCCCCGTAATATCAGGTTATTTTAATTAAGGGTACTTTCCAAGCAGCCATTGTATGTGTGCAGTCTCCCCATAAGCAAGCAGTGAAAGGAGGCTGATAGGGGAAGCAGCAGGTCCTTTGTTTCTGCTTCCTCTGACAAAGAGGAGACAAGCAGAGCTGAGAATTTCAGCAAATACAAAAAAGGGGTTTTGGCTGCAATGCCTGTGAAACTGTATGCCTTGGAAGAAAGGCAATTTGTCAGCAGGATACAAAGTAAAGATTCTTTGCCCTGAAATATTCATAATGGGTGCTTAGTTAATTTTTATTATTGTTATTGTTACTAGCCCACGCACGCAAATCAATTATTTAACTCACTAAAACAAACTATGCCTGGCTTTAGAGGGGGGAATTCACTCTTTACTGACAAAAGTGCCAGTGGCTGGTCTTAACCTCCCGGCATTTTCTCCCGCAGGCTTTGGGAGTAGTGCTTTTGGGAAAAGCAAAAACAAAAATATAGCAAAATAAAACTGGAGAAGCCATAAGCCTATTTGTTTAACAAAACAAGGCAATGTAGGCAAACACTGCTTCTCAACCAACAGGGAAAGTGTCAATAAAATGCAAAAGGGAAAGCCTAGAGGCTGCCTAAGGGTCTTACAGCACCCCAGAAATAATTAAGAATAATGTTATTTGAAAAAAGTGGTCTCATTACATTGATTTCAGACTGTAATTTTCTCCCCCCTTTCCCTTTCCACCAGCAATCTTGTAGCAATGAAAATATCAGTTTGCTTTCTACTGTTTGTATTCTCTTAAAAATGTCATTATTCAATTATCTGTCTATTCACTGGCCCTAAGGTCCAGCAGAGCAGATATTGTGAGCCTTCACTTAATGTTTTTAAATGCACTTCAGTCCACTTGTGATACAATAAAACTTTATTGAATTCTGTTCCCACATCACACCATCCCTCACTTTTATTGATATGTGAGTCCATCTACTCTTCCATCAGCAATAAAAGGAATATTTCTAGCAAAGAAATGACCTTTCCTTCTATCAATACAGCAATTGGGAAATGTGATTTCAGCTTCCATATTTAAAAAAAAGTCTTAAGAAAAGAAGAGGTGAACAATACTCCTGAGTTGTGCTCCTTCTCCTTGTTAGCACCAAGAAACTAGGAAACTGTAAGCCCCAAAGAAACTCCATCCCTCCCTAACATTTATTAACCTGTTTACCCAGGGGAATGGAAAGGAAGGACAACTTATCCTTTCTCAGATGCCACAAACATTTTTCCCTTGCAGGAAATAGTCCTTGGAATAGATCTCTCCAGTATTAAAACCCGGCGGTAGACTTGTTGCCTGGAAGAGAGGTAAGTTATCAGCGTGATATGATAGGTGAGCCCCTGCCATGCCCAGGGCACAACTCACGCTCCCTCCTTTCCATCACTGCAGCAAACGGGCCTGTCCCTTTGGAGCTCCCACCTTTTTTCCCACTTTGTCCTGTTCTGTGCATCAAAATCTCCAGTCTCCTGCATGCTTTCCTACTCTTTATTAAAACAGCTCAGTTTTAAAGGAGAATAGTGCACAAGTTTCTCTGTTTAACTCCAGAACCTACAACCTAGGAGACTTAGGAGCACAAGAAAAACTGAAGTTTCACCTAGCAAGCAAAATTGCCTTTTCAGCAACAACTTGGGAGCCTGTGTGGTTGTCTATAAGCAAAAATGAACAGATAAAATACCTCGACACTTCCAACTAGCACCATATTCCAAACTTAAGTAGAATCCAAGTGCTGACAATTCCCGGTTTCAGTCAAAGCCAGTGGGAAACAACTATTGACAGATCAGAAAATCTCCCCAGTCTAACTTTAGGAATGACCAACCCAGCACAGCACTTTGGCCATGGCCCAGGCTCTGTTTTAAATAATGTCACCACAGTAAGTAGCATGGGTGCTCCAGGGAGTGAGGGAAGGAGCTCAGCCAGCTTGAGGTGTGCTTCTTCCATCTCAAAGATACAAATAGGACTACTGAGATACAGATGGCTTGAGCTGCCAAGTACACAATACAAGGGCTATATTTGCATAGGCAAAGCCAGCACACTGGTTTGGATTTATCAGATTATAAGTTGAAAATGTGGCTACTTGCAGTGACAACAGGCTCAGCAGTTCTCCTATCAGCATTGATCGTGCAAGACTGGAGTCTCTTGCTTGTCACCAGTCCCATGTATAGCAGTGGACAAACTGCTCATCTGTTTCCTGCACTGGCTCACGAGTAATATGGGAAGTCCCTTGAAATATTACAAAGATGAAATAAGGAAAATTATACTCCTAGATGTACTGTAATGATGAGAACAGGGCCATAAAAGCACCAGAAGAAGATACACACAAAGTACTCCTAGTGAGGGTAAGACCCAGCTTCACAAAGTGACCTCCATCACGTTTCACATTTAACAGTCGTAAGAGAAGGGGAGAGGGATACACTGAGAAATAACAGCAGAACACTGGGTCACAGGAACCCTTACGAAGTGGGGCTTCTCATACACACACACTATTGTAGCCTAACGTGCAGTTTAAGACATCCCTCAGCAGCTTGCCATGTCTCCACAACTTGGCAGTGGTGTCTACAATAGCACATATTTAATGGAAGACCATGGAGAAGCTGCCCTGGTCAGTAACCATTACAATAAAATTCAATTGGAAGAAAACTGGATTAAAGATTTCGGTATTTCAGAAGAAAAGGAGTGGTACTTAAAAAAAAAATTTGGTAACTGTTTCTGATATCAGAAAAAATATGGTAACTCATGCCACTCAAGTCTATCAACATAAAACCAACTGGAGGTTCTTGCTGTGACATCCATTTTTGTAAGCAGCATCTGTCACCACATAAACTTACTGCAGGACCAGGAAAATGAGGAGAGGATGGAACTGCCTCTGTAGTCATCTCTATTTTTGCCACGTGCTGAGAGT
Source organism: Pavo muticus (assembly GCA_016647715.1). NCBI lineage: Eukaryota > Metazoa > Chordata > Aves > Galliformes > Phasianidae > Pavo > Pavo muticus. The sequence continues at coordinate 769,926 of JACDJE010000062.1, forward strand.
AACTGCAGCCTTACAAAACTCTCCTTGTCAGGGGCATCCATAGTGAGCACACAGGGATGCCACAGGGAGGGTAAAAAGGGCATTTTAAAATAGCTACTGAAGGTAAGAAAGGTCTTTCCCTCCTGAGAGGAAAAGGGATGTCTGATTCTTAAAAATGATCCATATTAGTGGAAGAATTAAGAAATAATTTAAGAATAAATACGTAAAACCACAAGAGAAGTGAGTGACCCAACCCAGAGTTTAAAGTTCCATCGTTTTCTCCAAGGCAGCGTATACACCAGCACTTCATTGAGCTAAGTGTCTGTGGTCAGTGCTAACATCTGCTAAAGATGACTCTTAAACGCTGCTCTGTCGAGAAGCACGCAAGTTCCCCTCTGCTACTGAGCCAGCACTTGGCTAAACTGCATCTCACCATCTACTAAAACCTTAAGGAGTAATGCATTCAACCTGATGGAGCAAGCTGAAATTGCACACAAATTTAAGTGCCTGCTGAAATATTAATTCCTTTGTTATGCAGCTGCTGTGTTTCCTTAGGAGATGGCCAGATGGTTTGCTGCTCACCAAGGGCTTGGTGCATAGAACTGCAGAGCCAACGCCAGCGGCTGTGGAAGGGAGACCACAGAGTCTGCTCCTCTCCCACAGCCACGCACCCAAAGTGTGGCTAGGTGCAGGCAGCAGTGCCAATGAAACTGGACCTGCAAGGACATGGGCTGCGACCAAAATTGGGCTACAGGGGGCTGAAGCACTTGGGCTCAGTGATAAGAACCCAACAGGTTTCTAGTACCCAGTTGAACCGTGGCAAATGGGAATGGCCTCACCAAGAGGGAAAGAGATTTCATTCACCAGGAACAGCTTTGGTCCAGATGCAGCCTTGCGATTTGGCAGCTGTCAAAGATAAGAAGTGGAAGGCAGTAGCAAAGTCAGGAAGAGTCTGGGCTATGAGGAGATTTCATGTTTCCCACTACACTGCTGCAGGTGAAAGTGCACAGCTGGCATGAATGCAGGCCCACCAGCCAACTTCCATGGTGCTACACTGAGTAACAATTCATCAAGTTTTGACTCAAAGTTTCCTAGGCAACGAAGGGTGCAGATCAACAAACTCAGGAGATCGGATCCCTATTTACGACATGTTTGTCTCTTGTTTTCCACCATAACTCTACTCACATAGGCAGTACCTTGGACTCATAAACAAAGCAAGCGGCCATCAAAGCCACTAACTTAACTGTAGAGGTAGTACGGCTTGTTGGTGTTGTTTTCCTCGTTTCATCCAGATCATTAAAACACATTCAGTCCCTGCTGTACGTTTCATACTGAGCAACCTCTCACAAGAGTTATTTTACATCTTGTACACAAGGCCGATTAACACCTCAGGGCACAATATCCACATATTACCTTTCTCACAAGGCACCACTATTCCTCTTTGTTTATATGCAACAAAGGCTACAGAGGGGTACTACGTAATGGCTATTGCTTTACCAGCCCAGTCTCAGGAGGGAACAGCACGCCTCATGCAAATCACAAATCATAAGGAAATACAACCTGCTACGATAAGCAGAAAGCTATACCCCTCCCCATCCTCCCCATACACAGTGCTGTTTGTACAATGAAAGGCCTCATTTAGAGTGGAATACCTCCAAATGGTCTGCCTGAGCTAGCTCACTTGGTATGAGCTTGCTGAGGCACACCTTAAGCCCTTGATGTCACACCTTCCATGGGTTTAATAGCTCACCTCGTAGAAAAATAATCCCTTGCCACATTTAGAAGCTTCACATTTTTGTGTAGAAAAACACAATACAGACAGGCTGTGCCCTCCATCCCTCAAAGGACGTGGATCCCTCTGCTCGGAGATGAGGGTTCAACCTTCTAGGACCATAAATGGATCTACGAGATTCGGTTTCCAACTCTGACATTTCCCATTCAGCAGATACTGCTGTAGTCCTACATATCCATCTTTCTACACTCCAAAATTCAAGCTAAATGGCAAGTACGCAATTTGCCTTCATATCTTTGGAAGCTTATAAATTAGTTGTTTCTACCATCAAATACCAAATTTCCCAAAACATTATCTTTCTGTCTCCTTAGTGATACAATACTCTATTTAAGGCACTTACCAAATGTCATCAGGTCAGTCCAAAGTGCATTGCCATTCAAGTACAAGTATAAAAGTCTGGAAAGCGAAGTTATAAGCTAGCAATAATGCTTCATTCTTACAGTATGCTTTCACTAATGGGGCTTTTCCAGAAGGTGACTTGTAACTCTAACACTGTGCAGCTAGGCAAACTTGGGGTATTATTAGGATGTTTTTAACGTAAGCATAAACCTTGCACAGAAGACAATTTTTCATATCTTATCAGCTCTGTCCCATATGATGCACATAGTTTGTCATCGAGTGTTCATTTGCCCTCAGGCAACAAGAGACAAGCTCAAGGCTGGATCATTCTCAACATTAAATCAATTCTCTGTTAAAGAAACAAATGCAAATATATCAAGATACATACTGTAAGGGACACATTCATACTGAACCTCCAGGTATTTGTACGTCCCAGGGCAAGGGTCTGGAAACACATCAGGGCCAGCCACAACAGCACATTGGGTCCGATTACTGCATCTGAAAAGCAAAAAAAAATTAAAAAAAAAATTAAAAAAAAAAGATAACAGTCTGGCACAACTTATGGCACAGCATCAACAGGAGTGAAGATGAAGGAACTGAGTCTTCAGCATCAGCTTGGGAAGCTCCCCAGGGGAGCGCACACAGGCTGATGGCAAACACATCAGCTTACTGCCACTGCTCTTTAGGTTGCCATTTTCTTGCATGCTAACTAAATTTCAGCTAATCCATACCCCTAGGATAACTCTGCCTGTGCACAAAATGTGCTCTGATTTCAGAAGTGACAATAAAGAAGCAGTTTTTTCAAAAGGGAAGAGATGTGGTGGCACAACCCCTTCCCCTCCAAGCAGTTCTTACAGCACCAGAAGGCATTTCTGTAAAGGCAAACCAAGGAAGGTTTACAAAAAAAGAGTAAGAGTGTATGGTCCTTTACTTCTTGAAACCCCAAACTCCATCACACTGACCCCAGCTAACCTCAAATATCAGCATCTCGATCAAATGAAATGCAAAAATTAAAGCAACAACATTTGTGGCAAAAGTAATCACTGTATATTTTATGGCAGACATAAATAGCTTTTACAGAATATTTATAAAACGTTCCCACAAAAACAGTCATCTTGAATAATGCTGTTTAGTGCTAAGCAAAGGCTGGAAACAGTAACACTGAGAGGAAAAGGAACAGTTCACCAAATGTGCTGTCTAGAAAACAAAATAGTAGTTTTTCATACATAGCCAATGTGCTTGCATTAGTTATAAACGATTCAATGGAGAAAAATTCCTTCACTTTTTTTTTTTTTTTTTTTTTTTTTAACAATCAAGAGAGAGAAAGAAATATAATTAGTCTTTGATATTTATCCTTTCTCATGCCAGAAGCAGATCTCCTAGGGGCTGGACCACTGCATTTACTTTCTCCAAGCTGCTGCCTCCTGCGACAAGACAAGGGACCTCTGACCCCACTGCTGTGCTGGCAGAAGCCACAACATCCAGCGCAGAGCTCATTTAGCTCTGCAGTGGAAATGCTTCGTGTTTACCTGAGGCTATAGTTTGTCAGGCTTAATGAGGATTTTATTTGAGCCCATAAATTAAAATTGATTCATTAGTCACTGCCTTAAGCTCCATAAATTCTTTAATTTCATGGAAAGATTAGTAAGAGCTGATACGCTTGCTCATCAGACTCGTCTGCTGGATAACAGATAATCCAGAGGGCTGGGACATTTTCATGTTTTCTTGTTGAAAGAAGACAGTTATCACAGCAAGCAACTAGTTTTATCAGATACACAGAAAAATAATTTTATCAACAGAAAGGCTGGCTTTGTTGTCCTCAGCCTCGCTGCTGGCAGGCAGGTGGCTTGGCAGGGACATCACAGGTAGCTGGGGCTGTGCAAGCAGGCAGCCTTCCAGGAGAGGCATTGAACAGCATCCAACACCTCGCTTTCAACAAAAAGCCTTTACCGGGCTCAATGTGCCTTTCAACAAGCAGTCGCACTGGCCTAATCAATAGTTTCTCTGGGTTTGGGGACAATCCTGGCCATGCTACATAGAGTAAGAGCAATAGAACAAAGAGGCATTTCAAAATCGTGAGTCAGGATCCAAAATGATTAGGATGTTTGAAACCAGCGTTTGAAAATTTGGGTTAGAAGCCCAACTGCTTCAGGCTCCTAACAGCAGCTTCAGTTTAGCGTGCTGTATTCTGGGACATCATCAAAGATACAAGCACCATGAGATAACAGGTGAGCAAGGAACGCTGCAGAAAACATATATTAGCACCCTAACTCCAGCAAGTGCCATAGCCTCCTTAAACATTTGCAGCGCCCTGGATAGGGGATGGCAAAACACGACTACCCAGCACAGAAACTTCAAAAGAAGGTGAGAACAAATTGACAGTGCCACCTGGGGAAAGGCAACAGAAAACAAAATGAGAAACTCTACCCAAAAATCTGAAATACAAAGTGGTGGCAGCACCTCATGTAATTTGCCAAGAAAAAAAAAAAAAAGGCTCCAAAAAATATATCTTTCCCACATATATTTCAGCATATTTCATAGTGACAGCAAAACCATGCCCTGTACTTGGCATTTTGAGTTTCTTTTTGAGGCCTCGAGATGAAATATGCCGGTTCTCATTCCGGTACACTTTAAAGGAAGAAGGCAATTTGGACTAAAAAGGTTAGAAACACTAACACCCATTCAACCATCTATTACTGTCAGACATCAGCCTACAGAAATTTTCAGGGGAGGAAAGGGTAAGAAACACTCATCAATACAACCATGATTGCCATGGTTTTGTTCATAGTTTTTTTCCACTTTCGTAACAGCTTCTCAGTCTCTTTGGCTTTATCGTATTTTGTTCCAGAAAGATTAAAGGCCCAGCTGACACTAAGTGACACACAAGAAGTGACACAGAAGAGGAGATTCATAAAAGAAGATGCATCCGAATCCTTGGAAAGGGAGGGAAAAACATGTAATCGTGCCTTACTCCCTTCCCAGCAAACCAGCCCAGGAGCAGCATCGCTCTTCTTTCCAAATCAAGGGATTTTACACTGAATCTTGTGATTTCTTGGCACTAATGGCAAAGCGGGCTCTTTTAATATGTTGAGACAAATTAGGGCAACCGCAGGCCAGGAAGAGATAACTGAGGGATATGGCAATTTTCACCTCTACCTCCAAATCCTGCCCAAGGCTCTAATTCCATAAAGTCATTAACGCTGGAAGGGTGCTTGGCATTCTGCGCCTGCCATGTGCCTGATGAGCTGGGCTCCATCCAGTTCCTAGCAGGCACATGTCTATAACTCTTCTCATTTGCAAAACTACTTCTTCGCTGAGGCACAGAAGGTCACCAAGAGATCAGAAAATGAAGCATAGTCAGAGATCTCCCTTTTTGTCCAAATTGAGAGACAGAAGGCTATATGCTCAAGGAGAACACCCCAAATCCTCTCAAAAGTCAGTCAGAGGTACTCAGCAGCCTTTAAGCACCCAGCATCCTAGAAAGAGATCGTTCACATACATGCTTTAGAGAAAAAAAAAAAAAAACTATCTCCTAGAAAGCATGTAAATTGTCCCACTCACTAGAAAAAAATAGGTTACGTTGTCTTTCTAACTCCATTTAATCCCACTTACCAAGATGCCTGTTTTATCTTTCAAATATGGAAAAATGTTTATTTTAGAAGAAAGGTGTCAATTCAGTGTAACACATAGACTGTAATAGAAAACGAGGATTATTTTTTGCAGAATTTCTCCCTGCTCCAGTGGAAAATGAATTTCAAGAGTTTAATGTGAGACAATAATAAGTCAGCAGTATTTGTTTTTCATTTGCAGCAGTGGCACTGAAGGAAACATTTGAGTTCAGTACCAGCTGCAGGGCTCAACTCTGTTTGCAACTCTAAAGTCAGATTTAAAATAAAGACAGCAGAAAAACAAAAAAGCAAAAAACAAACTTCATTTCCCTTCAGTGCACTTCCATTCCTTCTCTCCAGCAACATTTTTATGATTTTTAAGTGACAAGGTCATCTTATGATAGCGAGGGAGAAGAACTTTCAGACATAAACAGCTGCTTATTCCTCCTCTGACATCTTTGATTTTTTCCAATGCTGACATTGTTGATATATTTACCCAAAAGAGAAAGAAAGGAAGAAATAATAGTTTGGCAGGTGATGTTTATTTTAGGCCTTTCCAGAAACTGTAATAGCATAGACATGTCAGCAGCATCAGACTAGACATGTCTGGGGCGTTATGTTTGCCAGAACAAAAACGCCAAGGCAGCACAAAATAAAAGATCGATTCCAAACAAAAGCCCTTCAGCATGAATCATTGCAGGCATAAGCCCAGGTCCCCCCACCCAGGTGGAGACCATCTGCCCCAGACAAGCAGAGCAGGTGCCAAAAATCACGGGGGCAGCATTTATTGTGCTGGGGAGAGCAACCAGAAAACCTTGAGCGGGGCTGCAGAAACTCTAGAGATCCAAATACCCATTTCACATCCCTCCCTGATGCTACTGAGTCCTACTCACAGCTTGTGCTAACCCACACAAGGGGGTTCTTCGTGCCCACCAGATAAAAGAGATGCTCAACTGAGACATCTATTTTACATGGGCTGTATTATTTTTGCAAAGGCAAGGCAGTCATCACATGAATGGACACGCTAATATAGCCAAGACATCAATATCCAAGACTGTTTCTCGAGGTCTATTATACTTTTCTAATGGTTTTACAGTAAGAGACAGACTTAATTCATTATCCTTCATGGCAGTGCTGCAAGACATTCTTTTTCTTTTCTGAAACACAGAAATCTCCTCTCTGGATGATTGCTTTAAGAAAAAGCTTGTCGTGGTGGATAAGTCAGCCAGAAGTGTCTTCTTTCCTGTCAATATGTGGTATTTCCAAGTCAACTCTTTAGGAAGGGCCAAGAGGAAAAAAAAAAAATACCCTGGAGAAAACAGACAGGAAGTAAAAAATTTTACTTTTAAGAGGAGTCTTATGATGGATTGCAAATAAGGGGAAACAGTAATAAGAAGGGAAAGAAAGAAGGGAAGCAGAAGAGGGTGGAGGAAGAGAACAGAACCACAAGCTCCAGGTAAAGCCTCTGGTTTACCACATTTGCTTTCAGTAACACACTGCACAAAAGCAAGGCTAAATCCTCAGCATGCTTGCCATTCAAAACCAAAGAATTCCTCAACAGAATCTTTTTTCTGCCTTTACAAAATGTTAAAAGCTAAGGATCTAATGACAGGGAGATGAAAATCCAGTTCCTGGACCATTTTCTTCATTACGAATTGGTCTGTTTTATTGATCTTTCGGAGCAGGGAGAAGCTGCCTTTCCAACCTCTGCTGAGATATAATTATCTGCGGTGTTTAATGCTACTGCAGGCGAGTCCCTCTGCACGCTGCATTTTGTTGTTTTATTGACGGGTTTTAATTATCTATCCAGGTGCCAGAGCTGTCAGTGAGGCTGCTTCTTCCCTGATCAAACTAATAGAGAGAGAGGCACAGAGCACTCTAATTGTAGTCTCACCGAGCAGTTTGGTGGCAATATTCCAACGAGATGCATTTAAACCGCTACGGCTATTGTAAAAGCTTATGATGTTTTATTTGAAAAAGATTCCTCTTCCTATCGCTTCAAGCCGTTTCATTCCTCTGATTATTATTTTTATATTAAGCGAGGCACAGCTGAAGAAAAGCAAACCACCAAAAGCCACACCAAAACCCGGACCAGCCAAAGAGCAGAAAAATCTGACCGAGCCCAATTGGAGCTGCAAAGGTCACCAAGGGGACTGCCTGCACGTGTCATGGAGAACCTGTGAGAAGATGGAAAACGGGTCCTGGAAGGAATTTAAGTACCAGTTTTACATAGGGAAAAGGTTTAAGAAGGGAATTAAGCTCTTGCAACTCATTGATAAGGCCCTTAAACTTTAACAAGAAGCATTGAACAGCAAGTTGGCAAGATGTAACGGATTTAAGGGCAATTCGGGGCACCCTTCTGCACTGTGCCAGGGGGCCTTCAGAGCACTGGGTAGCACCAGCAGTGGACTGTGGTTTTGTCACCCTCCAAGGACAGACAGGAGGACGAGCTGCCCAAGCCACCAGCTGTGTTTGGGCAAAAGGTTCAGGCTGCTCCAGCTTCAAGGAGTTGAGGGCATGCGCAAGGACACATTTGCAATGTGAGCCCTCACCTTCTCTTGGATGCCAATCTGTATGGCTGAAAACAAAACCAGGCAAGCCTTCAGGCTGTAAAAGCTCATCTTTTAAAGGACTCCATCTCCCCTTTTACAGGTACTTTACTTCTTCCAACTCCATAAACTTCTGTAGCACCCTAATAAAAATCCACTTTACGAAACACTGGCAGGATATCTGGAGAGGAGAGTAAACACCTAAAGCAAACGAAGCAATAAAAGGCTTGGTGGTTTAGCCAGAGTTAACACTAGTTAAAATAACTGTGAACAGAAAACAGTCTGGCTTTTAATTTGGGTTAGAAGGTCAAATTAAAGGCTTGAGGAGGTCTGGGCTGAATTTCAGTTGGCATACCACCTTACTTTGTTTTCCTTGCTCTTTCAGCGCAAGTCAGTGCAAACTGAAGCCCATTCTTTCTGCTTCTTCAGTGCTGCCACTGGGAGCTGGGGTAGGCAGAGGAAACAGCTATCATTTTCTGATGACTCTGAGCTGTGCTAAGAGGGCTGGAGGGTTGCCACAGCAAGACCCATCAGCGGCCACACATTTCAGGGTGGACAGAAGTGGCAGCTCACATGAGGTGGGGGCTTCTCTTTCCCAGGCACCACTGAAGAGACCTCATCTTCCTCTCCTGTCATCCTCAAAAGCTGCTCCTACATTCCATCTTCTCTCCTCAGAGCCAGTTATCCTTAAAGCAAACCTGAACACAAACATTCAGACATCTTCTAAATATAATATTAATAAAAGTAAATACAAAAGATACTCTGTCCTGCTGTTAAAAGAGAAAAGAGAATCCTGTATTGCTTTCACTGCATCCCAACTCAATAACTGTCATGTTTCCTTGGAGTACAAGGAATTACACAGCTCATAACAGCAGCAGTGCTGCTGCTTACTGTCTCTCCCAGCCAGAAATAGATTCCTGTGAAAGGAAAAAGCGAGATTAGAGAATGCTGTCTCTAAATGAGCTCAAATAATCTGTATTCATGGGCTGGTGGGTTTAATGTAGTAGCCTTTCACCTCTGCCAATAGGGTTAAAGAAAGGTTTGGGGCCCGAAACATTTGTACTGCCCTTCATCTCAAATTTGACATAATAATTGAATGTCTGAATGAAACAAAAATGAACACGTCCAAACAGCACGAGAGGTCAGCTGTACACTTCCTCAGTGAACTCAGGAGTGAACTAAAGGCACTGAGGCAGTGCTGCTTCCAAAGCCCAGAGCAGCCCACTCCTCACTGCTCCTGCCAATGGCCTGACGCTGAGGGGATCTTTAAGTGAAGGTCCATAGCATTCAGTTGTGGAAGTAATGCCCCTCAGCCTTAGGCCAGCCAAATGAGCTGCAGGATCAACACGTGGCAGGTTATGCCTCTAGCATCACGGATAAATCTGTTCAGACAAAAAAAAAATAATAATAATAGTATTAATGAATGAAGCAAATGGCCTGCCAGGGGCATGTGCCATTAACGCAGCATTGTTAACAGAGCCTGAGTTTGCACAGCACCTTGAGCAAAGGAGCCTTGGCCCGTCTGTGGCTCTGGAGGTAAAAATAATAATGAGAAACAAACCAAACTTTCTCACAAGAGTCCTGAAATGAACCAAATATGTTTTTGATATTCAAAAGGGATTTTTTTTTTTTATTCCAATGTAGCCAACTCTGTCTCTCTGATCTTCAGCCCAAAGCTTGAAGAAAGGCAGCCTGCACTTTGATTCTAAGCTCAAGAGAAAGCACAGCATCACAAAACCTTCACGCGCTTTCCAGCCCAGCACTGCCTCGCCAAAGTATATACGAAAGGAAATGTTTAAAGAAAAAAATAGCCTGATCTTAGACATATTACTCGAGACTGCCACTGTCAAGTTCCTCACATTGTCAAAAGATAGCACCAAGCCTTCTGTGGGTGCATGCAGCCACGTGGCATGGATGGAGGGATGATGTTCTGAGCACATCTGTCTAGCAGATCCACTGAGGCATTCTCACACTGCGCTCAACAGAAAGCCATGACAAGATCACACACCCCTACTCTTACCATCCTGTCCCACCACTCCCTCCCACTTGTCCTTCTCCATCCTTCATCGGGAAGTTTTCAGCACACCAGCTCCTCACCCTGCCCTGCTCTCACTGGTCATCCTCTGCTACTTGCATATTACATACCTTACTTGCCCTTAATTATGTGGTCAAAACGCATACAGATTTAGCTAAACTACTAGGAAGAGAATAATAGGACTTCTGTAAAACCTCCAGTCTTTGTTAAGATGAGAAAAATGCTGTATTAGTGGGGTATTGCCTATTTCATTGTACAGAGACTGTTAACACTCCGCTCATGGAATTAAACTTGCTGTATGTAAGAAATCTTCTTTGGAGGAAGCTAAACTCAAAGGCCAAGACTTCCAGAAAAGCTCTGCCTCCCACCACCACTGAATTTTTCCAAAGAGCTTCATACTTGGAGCAACTACAAAAAGGCCCAGCTGTTTGAAAATGGCCTGAGACTCCTCGGTTCTCATGGAAAACACAAAGCTGCTGGCTATTACACTCTATTCAGACAGTGGGTATGTCATGGAGCGCATAACCACTGGGCAATCCAACCCAGATAGCTCTGTGGAAACAAAACCAACAAAAAAGCCCTGCCTGGGATTGCAGGGCAGCATAAGGTGGGGCAGAAACTGGGAAAACCACATTCCAGAGTACAGAGCATGTCTCCCGCAAGTCAACTTCAGAAAAATGTGACTGATGCAGCTCAGACATACTAGCTGAAGTTCAGGGAGATGGATGAAAGGGTAAAGATGCGGGATAAATTCATCAGATGTCTCCATAAATCATTCTTATAGTTCACATTTGTTCTCTGGCTGTCATTACTTACATTTCTAAAGCCACTGGGTGCCTTGGTACACTGGATCTAATAAAAAGGAAGATAAATTTTAACATCCCTTTTTGAAACATCTTAAAATGATCTAGCTTTCTTCTGAATGCTAATGGCAAGTGTTACGAGAAACGTGCTGTCTCAAACCAATTCACCAGAGCTAAATGGAGCCCTGCAGGAACCCAGAGTTTCACAGTCCTGGTTCATCCTCCTGACGCTTCCCTCGACTGGTATAAAAGATTTTATTCCCGGCCCTAATGTTCTGGCAGCCTTAACTTTGTCATCGAATCCCACCACTGCTTCTCCCAGACCCTCTGACTCAGGGGCGAAATTCCATACTTGAGAGAAGGAGGAAATAGTTTGGCCATTGGTAGTTTGGAAAAGAATCTGAGCTGCCTGACAGCTGCTCGGAGACACGAGATGCCAGAGGGGTCCCGGCAGAGCATGCACTACTACATAAGCACACACAAAATCATTAAAGTTTCTCTCTCCGAAGTTTCACATTTAATAAAAGAGAGCGAGCAGGATATGTGGAGAATTCTTGGGCTGTATCAGCAGCTAACGGCTCTCACTCTGCCCCGAGAGCCCGGCAGCAACAGGGAACCCGCACACGCAGGGACAGCCGTCCCTCCCCTCCTGCAGCAGGTGGGGAGCTTGCTGCTGCATTGCTGGAGCTGCTCCACCACAGAAGCAAAGGCCCCTGTTAAGAGAGCTTAATCCGTCGCAGGTTATACAAAACAAATGACTGCACAAGTGAGCAATTAAGAGAGCATTCCACAGCCGGCCCTAGGACAGCCTGGCCTTGCCTTGATTAATTAGGTTCAAAGGGGCAAGGCTAACCTCCCAGTCCCCTGAGAAGGAGACCACTTAACGCATAAATAAATAAAAATCCAGCGTTCTAATTTAACACTTGAGCATCAGTTAAACAGCTGCTAAAACATTGAAACAATTACTCGAGACTGACCTACATTCAGTTGTATCACTTTATTACATTCAGAAAAAAAACTTAATTAAGCTTCTGTTACTTAATAAAAGCAAATAAAATCCTCCATTTTATGACAAGGAGCTGCACTGTTGCAGCCACGTGAAGCTTTTGGATCTTGCAGCAGGCTTTCCCAACAGAATGCACCTACCTCCATCACACCCCTCCCTGCTGCAATCGAGGGCTAAGAAGATACAGGATATTTTGATGCATTTTCCCTTCTTCCCTGATCCATGTCCCAGTGGGTGAACACCATTCACAGGCCCCATGGAACATCAGCAGGGTACGAGCTGGGGAGCAGGAGTGTACAACCAAGCATATGCCTCTATTAAAAACTGCATGCAAGAAGAGTTTCACTAGTCCCCAAACCATCCACCTGAGACCTCCCTTGAACGGAAGCATTTTTACCTCTTGCTAATAAAAGGCCCAGCCCGTGTATGTGAGCCATGGGGTTATGCATTTTGGAGCTCCTCTCCCCTCCACAGGCTGATCAGAAACACCTGGCTGCCAGCACACCCATTTGCTTGGCATTGTTCTCCTTAGCTAACATGATTCATCTCAACAGCTCACACAAATTAACCATGCTGCAACACCTTGCAGGCTTACATATCACAGAAAGCTCCGAAGCCCCATCAGGACCACAAAGCTGAGCATACTGCTCTGACCTTACCTTGTCCCTCACTCCTACTTCGTTCCTACTCTTTAGCAGTTTCACAGATGCATATTTCATTGAGGATCTGAAAGTCAGATTTGATTTCATAGACAGCCATCAGCCCTTTGTTTACATCTTCAGGAGAACACCGTTATGGGGCAGGTTCCACTTTTTCTTGGTAATGGAGAAAGCACTTTGACAGGGGCTGAAAATGGCATGCTATCTTCCTAGAGAATGCTAGACTGCTAGAGTTAAGTACCAGGCAGACTCCATTATCTGGCTTGGAGATTTGACCCCATTTATGTATAGGTGAGAGCAGCAATGGAAAAAAAATGAGACATTCAGTTCCATGTAATACCATTAAAATTGTGATGACTTCAAATCCTGAAGCACTTCAATAGTCCATTTTGCAGCCTGGTTCTTTGAACTATTTTGCCAGTAAAATAGAACGGTGGTGAATGGTATCTCAGGTGCTGCAGTAAGCAGACAAGGTGAGGACGCCTCAGCTTCAGGGTTAAAGAAACAATCCTTATACTCACTACTGCTAACCCTGACAAACTGAATATAATAGGTGACAGTCAACATTCTATTTTCTTCAACTGACCAATTAAGAAATCTCCTTTGTCCCAACCAAGCCACCTATCTGTCAGTTCTTGGAAGCACGCAGCCCAGGAAAGAGATGCTTCAGCTCTGCAGCTAACAACTACTCCCCTGCAAGTGCCAGGGGCTTGGGCATCAATGCTGCGGCCTCTGCCTTTACAAATGCTCTGAAACCTCACTCAAAAATCCAGGTTCATTTCACTTATTCCAACGTGATCGAGTAAATAAATAATGCTATGAATGCACTGCACACCATTTGTCAAACCATTTGTCATTTCCGATCTTTCACTGCTCATGCAGTAAAACTATGCAGGATTTTATTCCAACCTCCCTTGCAAGTGTGATGAATGCTTTATTTATACAGCAGCATTTCATCATGCAGAACTGTTACCATGCAAATACAGGCCTTTAGGTCCCTGCGTGGTGTAAGCAGAAGGTGTAAAGAGAGGTGAAAACTAGAGGCAGTGCCATAATTAAAGTCAACGGGAGAATACAGCTCAGCTAAAACTGGGAAAAGTATGCCAGAGGAAACATACTTCTCCAGAAAATGGGTCCACTCCCCATCATAATGCAAGTTGGACATGTTCTCAAACACCATTTCAGAGGTCAGCGTGACACTGTCAGGCCATGCTTATCTTATCAATGCACTCATCACATCGGTACTCAATGTTTCTAGCAAGAGCATTATTTCCAGGCAAATCATCTCCTATTGACTCTCTCCAGTCAAAATTTTGGCTCAGGAATGAAAAACCTGGAAACAGATGCTGCTCGAAATCACCACAGCTGAGCGAGCGAGGTACAAATTCCCTTGGGCAGCCTCTTTTAGTGGCTGGAAGACCGGGCACAGAGCAGCAATGGGGCTCTCCTAAGAGTTCTGCTATTAGGCAGTGAGCATCACTCTTCTCCATCTGGAAAATGGGAAGCATTCCGCTGACCTCCACACAAAACCTTTTGAGATCCTTAGATGAAAAAACACTGTTACTACTGTAACTTACTGAAGTAAGTCTACTGCCTAATGCTGCTGAGAGACCTGCAAGGACCCCTCTGGAAGCAAAGCACTACTGAGATTACGGGCATCAGAATATGCCCTCAGTTTCTACTTTGCATCACAATCACCACAGCGAGGCTCGGAGTACACAGAATGCATGGAGTACACCAAATGCATCCCTGTATTAGAGGAGCTTCACATTCGTTTGAAACAAGCAAGTACGTAGTAAAGGCACAAAGGATCAGCCCTGCACCAACTGCCCTGAGAAGGAGCCTCTGAAGAGCACGGAGGCAAATCTCATTGACATAATTTTCCTGGCAACTTCTGCTTGCCTTAGATGATCTGCAGTAAAGGCTCCCACCAGGTTTCACATCTTTGAGCTAGTGGGATCAAAAAAAAGGTGAGTGAAACAGCTATGGGTTGATTTTGGATACCTCCATATCAAGTTTCTGCTTCTACCACTTCTTTTAATTTCAAGGGGGAGGAGGGGTGTTCAGAAAGAACTGTGTAAAGACATCAGAATCATGTTTATTGCCTAAGCAATAAAAGATTAGAATTGACAAATGGAGAGGTTTTTGGAGACACAGATGCTACAATCATTTTAATATAATTTGGATTTCCAAATCAGTAATTACTCTATCACATATTTATAATTTTGTAGATGCTACTAGAAATGCTGATGTCTTTTTCTATGCATAGTAATGAGCAACAACAAGGGCTGTTAATATAAAGCCTGTGATGTTTGTATTCATATGTAAATAGGTTATGTAAACGTTTTAGACATTTCTCACTAAAACGCTGAGTTCTACTCAAAGTGGCTCTATTCCTAAGCTAGAAAATCGCACTCTGCATAGAAATTGTTTGCTGGCCTGTCAGCAGAACTGCCAAAGCAGAGCGCTGAATTTATAGGAGGATTTACACCTCTCCATTAGTGATGATATCAAAGCAATGGGCAACCTATCAATGCCCAGACAGGTATAAGACAAGCTGATACGTAGAAATTTGCTTGCATGTTGTTGCACACACATTCAGCATGCACACGTCTGAGTACATACACACGAACACAGGCACCTATTCTGGGAGACTACTTGAAGAATGCAGTAGTTTTAACTTATTTAATTAAGCCAATACAAACCCCTGGTTAAGAGTAAAATGATGTTTAGTTTCTACCTGTTCTGAACTGACTTATGATAAAACTGAATAAAGCACATTAGAACAGCAACATTTCTCGTAGGAAGACTAAACTACAGGAACTCAAAACCAGAACTTCATGCAACTCCAAATGATGCTTTAGACAGAAGGAAAAAAAAAAAAAAAAAGTGAGGTAAAATGCCCTAGGGCACCCTTTTACCCTGGGATCTCTCAGCTTTTAATATCATACGAATAACTCCCATGAGCTTTGGTGAGATTGGTTCTTACCTAATGCGATGCAGAGAACCATATCAGCAGACTTTTTATGTGGTCTAACAAATCACATCCAGCTTCATCACTTTCTCTTCATCTTGAAGGTATTAGCAAAGACTTTGGAAAAAAAAACCTCGGAGAGCTCTTGGCTCTGCTACAGCACACAAGTAACTCCCATTTGTACAAAAGACAATAGATGGCTTCTCTTCATCAGCAAAAACAAAATGGAAATGACAACAAGGAAGCAAGTGTCCTGCAGTTGCTCCAGCAACTTTCAGCATCTTCAACCATCTAGGAATATCTAAAGAGTGCTTTCAAGATCTGTTCAGTCCTTCACTTTTGATGAGGCTGCCAAAAGCTGCTGGAGTAGCTTCCGGCATTTTGACCTTCCTCTCCCTGCTCCTCCTTCCTCCCCAGTTTCTCCCTGTTCCACTTGGAGGATCTCCTGCTCAGCTCCTAGAACTGCATTAACACATGAAGATGCACCTCATGCAAGTGCAGCGCTGCTCATTCTGCCCTCCTACCTGCTGCCTTGCACAACACAGCAGCATAGTGCCATAAGAGAATAGGTAGATCACTTACTGCCGTTTCACTGGTGGGATGCGCTGATGCAGGATGACCTGTACCATGCACAAGGCAGTTTCCACTGGAAATAGAGGAAGGAAACAAGAAAGAAAGAAGAAACAAAACGACACAAGCAAACCAGGAAGACAGTCCTACAGGAAAAGCATAATAAATTTATCCATTCAAGAGTGTGGACTCTACTGTGTCTCCACCAAGAACTCAGAGGACTACTGACTAGGTGAGTAAATCCATGCCTGCTTTTTTTGGAAGGAAAGAAGATCACCCTGGCAAGACTCTAGTTGTACTCTGGTGTAGCAACAGAGATTTCAGCAGAGTTACTGCAGGCCCTCAGCACAGAAGCTCTGCAGTGAATCAAACCCACGGTAGTTTTGCACCTACAATCAGGTCTGAAGCACCATGATGCCAACTGCTAGATTTTGTCCCTTTTGAAGGGATGCTCCTGGATGTGATAGATAACCAGCACTTTCTCATGATGGTATAGGTGTCATAACTTGGTTGCATTTAGGAAAAAACAGCAGAGACATGAAAGTCATTTTCCCTGTTCACCTAGAACTTGTTTCATCAAGTGAAATAGCAGACAAGGATTCATAGCAAAATGAAAGCTTTTTGCTCCTGTTTGGCGAACCTTCACCCATAAATTTTAAGAGGAAAAGATAAATAATGGGACATAAGGCACATCTGTGCACCAGCTCTGGTGATCTGACATCACTATGCTACTTCACTACAGCTGTACACTTACCAAATCTGATCAGATTTATCATTGCTTGTTTCCAACAAGAACAGTTATTTTTACTGTAACAGATTGATGAGAGATTCCCATTAGGGGACCAAAGATCCATCTGATTTTTTAACGTGATGAGCTCGTACCATAGCCTGCAGGCGTAACCATATTAAAACTAAACCAACTCAACACCATCATGCATAAACGAGAGTAATAAAAGAGGGCTTTTGCTGGTGGAGCTTTCCTCATCCTCTCTGTAACACTGCCTATCCTGGCAGAATAAATTATTTGCTAATAGAGCTGTAATCAATTTATGAGCCATAGAGGTGCGGCACAACTTCACCCTATGCTAAAGACCAGCATAACTGCAATAGCAGAACTGCCTAATGCAGGCCAGACCACAGATAGATGTCCTGTGATTGCTAAATGCTTCCCCATATGTCAGGAAAATCCCACTCAGCTTGTGGCTCCTCTGGTGACAATGTACAGTTAAACATCTGCTCTTACGACTATCCCTCCGCATTACTTTGGAGCATAATTACAAGGGCGGAAAGCTGGAATCACCCTCTCCACCCACACCAAATCCTCTCCTACACTGCCTGCCCTTCCCGTATTGCCCTCCATTTCAGGCAGATGCAAGCCTATTCCTTTCTCACCAATAAAAAAATCACAATACTCTGTAGAAAAGCTAAGAAATTACTTTCTTCCTTTCTTTCAGTTATAGCTGCTATGTTTTCTTGCAAAAGAGATAACATAAGAAAAGATATTTAGGTCCCAATTGATTCATCCTAAATCCACTTGGCTGTAGGTGACATAGAAAGCAGGAAGGAAAGCTAAAGCAGGAGAAAGCTCATCATTTTGTACCACGCTTCAGAGGGCTGCAAGGAACATCCGTCTTGTCAATTCATCTGTTTAATCAAAGAAGTTTAATCAAAGTGCAGTTCTAGAAACCAAAGGCTAACGTGGACAAATGATAATAATAATTAAACCGCTCAAATAATCTGTAGCTTGTCTGTCATCTGCTCCTAAGTATGCTGGGGGTTTGAGATAGTTTTATCCATTTTTTTCTTGCATATTTAGCCAGCTGGATCCTTAGAGATCCTTTGCAGCTGCCATTGATTCCCAATGAATGCAGAGCTGTTACCTACCACTGCACTGCTCCAGCCTCCACACCCCTTTGGGCACTCATATGCATCCACACCAACTGATGGCTGTGCTGCTCCTTATCAACACAGGCGAATCCAAATTGTTGGCACAGTCCAATATTTTTGATGGACTATTTTCCCATGGAAAATGATGAACTACTGAACCAAAGCAGTGCATGGGAACCTAACAGTTGCATACTGTGATGTATGAAAACATTTTTCAGTTTAAAATGTATCTTATGCGGTCTTATTAAAGTCAGTAATGTAGCTTTGAAAAGCAAAACATTCTGATTCAACAGACATATTTCTTTCAATGGGAAACTAGTTTTATGGAAAATTTATAAACGTTTGATCTTGAGCCAATTCAGATTTGTTGGACATTGTCATGCAATGGCAGAAATTCCGGCAGCACAGGACACTCAGTCTCCAGGCAACTCCAAGGATCGCTTCGCTTTCTTCACGTCTTTTAACTCAATATACAGTTGCTCTCCAGCACCTGAGTGTGTTTACAGCAAATGTCAAGTAGTGCAGCCCTCCTTCATAGCACATGGATACCTCAAACTGACCTGAGACTACCACAGGTTCTCTAAGTATATAAATATATATATAATATATGTTTTTGAGAGTTACAGTAGAGTCACTTATCCCTAGTACTTTGCTGACCAGTCATAAACCCTTCCTTGCTTCCCAAGTTTTTTATCAAACACTTAGCTGAATAGGTTTGCAGGCATTAAAATGCAAAGGGAAGCACAGTTGTGATCACGAGAGCACCACAGTCTTGGAGGAACGAGGCACAGTGACAGTGTGAGTCTTCTGCAGGAAGCAGGCTCAGAAAGGGGGAAATAAATTTGGGTTGGTCCAACTGCATCACAGCACCTTTTAACGTGTATACCTCTGAGCATTCAGCTTTCCTAACAGCACCCTCATTTTGAAACAAGGAGTTGTATGGCTTTAAGTTGTACCAGGGCAGGTTCAGGTTTGATACTTGAAAAAATTTCTTCTCAGGAAGAATGATGATACAGTGACACAGGCTGCCCAGGGATGTGGTGCAGTCACTGTCCCTGGAGGTGTTCAAGAAACATAGAGATGTGGCACTGAGGGGACACGGTCAGTGGGTACGGTGGGGATGGGCTGGGGGTTGGACTGGATGATCTTAGAGGTCTTTTTCAGCCTTAACAATTTTATGATACTGTAATTTCTCCTCTCCCCAAAACTCTGCACTCCTCAGCTGCAGAAATACAAGGGCACACCCCACCACTACCACACAGTTGACGCTGCTGCTACAATTACCACCTCTGAGGATAACCCCGCTCCTGCCACCGCCTTTGAGTGTGGCTTACATTTGCCGGGCTTGTTCTGGAGGGAGGCCTCATCAACAGGATGTAGCTCTGGAGCTCTATGGGTCTATGGGGAGCTGAGCACTTGTCAGAGAGCAGAGCAAGAAAACAGGGCAGAGAGGGGATTCCTATGCTGCCTCCAAATACTGACACTGTGAATCAGATGGGAAACCAAAGCACAGCCATAGGCCTGCCATGATCTTTTTAAGAGTATGTTCATACTATTTTGATGAAACCTGGTTTGTTCACATTTTCTTCCAAATCCATACATTTTTTATTTTAAACACCACAACCTTGGTCACACTGGTAGACATTTTTGCATTTTTTTGTCTCCTGTTTATCCTTCAGTCATCCTTGTGAATTGGAAATGTGCTGGCAAGAGCATATAATCTAGCATGTTGCAATGACAACTGCTAGTTATTATGAGATGCTACAGCACCACTTACTCAAACATTCAAGAAGAGCAATTTCACTTTCCACCTTACACTGCTTCTTAGGGTACACACTGATATCAATGCTACACAATATCCAGTTAAAATCACACATTAGAAATATAAGCTTCTACCTGCTTGACCCCTGGTTTTATCACTGATGAACAGATAAATCAAAGTAATGATTTTCTTTTTCTTTTTTTTTTTTTTTAAATATATCTGCTTCTAAACACATCCTACTGAATGTTGTTTTCACTTGGGTCGGGAGATGGCTATAAAATACATTAGACATTCGCTTTTGCAGACTTGGAAAGGGATTTAATCAGTACATGAATGAGGCTTAAAGAAACAGAAAGCTTCCTAATGCAAATGCAGCTGTGACTGATAAGAAGGACAATGGACAGAAATCCTTGACTTGATTAACTTATTGACCTAGAAAGAGGGATGTGTCTCATTCCAGCAGCGCAGAACAGAGAAACACTCATTAACTGTTCCATTCAGCTGAAAGGAGCCCCGCGCTCACTTCCGCACCCAAAGGAGCCATTCACCAGAAACTTGGACACACTAGGGAAGCCTTTCTTTCAGTTTCTGGCTGTACAATATCAAACAGGGGGACAGACCTCACATAAATAAGTGTCTTTCTCTCCCCCCCATCACTGCTTTGGCTTTTCAGAGGATTCAGCTGGTCCTAAACCACATACAGTAAGAAAGATTATTTCAAAAGGGCTTAATTCACTTTGATGTGTTGTTTTGTTTTAATGGGATGTCTATTCTGAAGGCCCATGAGGCCTATTAACTATTTCCAATCTGCACACATGCTGGGTATGTATGTATTGTCATTATCGTGTAAGATAGAGAAGAATTCAGCAAGGCTAATCTTAGCAATGCCTTTAAAAATATTTCATACATACCCTGCACCTTCAAAGCCATGTGGACAGCAGCTAATTAAATCTCTCAACTCTGTTCTGATACAGGTAGGTTAAGTGCAGTTATCTCCATTTTGCAGGTGGAAGGCGAGAAACAACACAGCATGTGCCAGAATTTGTAGAGGCTGCGGGCGGTTGGTTCACCAGCTCCTGGCTCGGAACACCCACCCCAATACCACGCAAAGCTGCGTGGGCAGAGGGGTCACAGCCTATAAAAGGGCGTCAGGCACTGAGAGCAGACAATGACCCAGAGCCAGAACGCTGACCTCAAGGAGACCCCCATAGAGCAATGCTGTATGACTGCATGGTTTTATGCAGAAAGAAAAGCATGGAAGTTCATCAATTAGATATTATAAGAGAATGCAAAATAAAGGGAGGAGGAGAGGGATGGACTATCGCATGAAGAGCCCAAACATGGGAGTATTTTCTCCAGAGTGCCCAAGGGCTGGCTCACATCCCTACCCTAGCTATTGTGGAGCTGTTCAGAGTACAGGAGGCTGGGAAGCCAGAAGTGTAACAGATCTGGAAGAGAAGCTTGATCTTCCTTATCTCGTCACTGTGGTCCCATTCCTCCAAATAACAGGGGTTTTGAAAATTAATTAACATTCTGAAAGGAGAACCTGACCGTAAGAGTGGGTTTCTAATTAGCTACAGCTCGCGCTGGCAGCCTGCTTAAGAGTCAAGGCTGATCCTGCTGGCCTGCAGGGTGCAGGCCCTGGCCGAGCCTACAGCAAACAAACCTAAGACTGCTTGCTTATGATTCCTGGATAGCAGGACAAAAAGAGCACACTAACATTGGCTGCTTTGGTTGCAGTGTATCTCCAAGGATACTAGCAGCGTTTCCTACAAATTAAGATATGAACACTTCTGAATACCTTAATGAGCCTAACTCTTTTTTCTTTGTCTCGTCTCATAACAGAAGCATATAAAAATAGCATAAACAGTCATAAGGCTTTACCTGAGCTTCAGCTCTGTTTGGAGAACATCACTAAGCACAACTCACGCTGTGCTAAGGATACAGGAGGGATGGGATAAAGGCGTGGGAAGGCAGTGGCAATGCCAGGACTCTTCAATGGATGGAGCTCTTCTGCAACCATAGGCTGGTACAGTACGAGTTCAGCATCTTTGATGGTCAAAGGAGCAACAGAGATCTTCAGGGGCTCGTATAGTGGCGACAAGCTCTTTTGGAGAGGTCCAAATGAAGCCTTACTTGAGTCAGAATTACTTTCAGGAAAAGTTGAAGCACAAGAGAGAGCTTATGGAGAACTAGAGCTGGTACTAGGAGCTAGGCAATACAAAGGGAAAGGCACTGAGAAACAGGGAAGCTGAAGAGGACCTCAGTGCAGCTCAAGAATGCACGACTGGCTGCAGAGCAGGTTGGGACAACGAAGGCAGAAGGAGGTGTGTGGGGAGGGGGCCAGCTTGAGAGCACACAGAGGGCAGCAGACAAGCTTCTGACACGAGGCAAGCAGCAGTCACACAGTGGGACCCTTTGTGGGAAAGAGCAGTGTGTGCTGGCTGCCCCTGCCAGTCGCCCAACTCAGCACGAGCGGTTGGATGGGTGGGAACATGTGAGGTGTAGAGGGAAAAAGAACTATGGCTGGGGCTAGGTGGGAAGGTGCTGGGCAAAGAGACAAGGCAGTTCCTTTGCAAAAAGACTGTGGAAATGGAGATGGGAAGGAGAAACACACGATGTGGCTAAAATAAACCCAAAAACCTCAAAAAAAGTTTAAGAAGAAAGGAGGTAATGAAGGCAACTTGACATAGAAAGGGAGTGGAGGACCTGACAAGAATCTAAGAGGATGAGATAGCTGGGGGCAAAGGAAAGGGGGAGGAGAGATTTATAAGTTTGGAACAAATCACTTGATTACAGATGGAACAAATAAGGCTTTCACCTAAACCCTACTTCTTACCACAGCTTGCAGATAATTTGGTGTGATAATGAGTCCATGGGGCTCACCCAGCGAATGTGACTGCAGCCAGCAAACCCAAACCACAGACTGTTAGCAGCCAGGAGAGGCAGGCTGGAACCCCAGGAGCGGCAGGGCTCAATGAAACAGTCACCATATGGGTACGTGGAGGCAAACACCCAAGCAAGCTGGCCCTAAATGAGGGGCACAGATACAGTGAGAAAGAGTCTGTATCTGTAGAATGAGGAAAAAATATATTGCCATCACCCCCTAAAGAAAGCTTGACTGTTGTTTAATTCAAAGCAAAATGATTGAAAAATTGCAGGAACCTCTCTAATCCCATCACTGACACCTTATTTTCCAGCCACCTTATCTAATCTTTTTTCAGCAGGGAGAGAAGAAAAGGTTTTATTAATTGAATTAATAAAATCCCTTGTTGACTCCAGTCCATCCTTGGTGATAATAAATCCTTTCCAGATGGATTGTAATTTCCATTTAATCTTTTATTCCTCTGTCAATCAGCAACCCACCCTGCATGAGAACTCCTTTCTGGCTATCACTGGCATGGTGTTAGATGCTCTTCAAAGGGCCTAAGAACCCTTAAGGGGGCACTTGGGGAAGATAACGCTAATTTAATAAAGGTGGGAATTTAAAGGTGATGAGTTAAAACTGCATTAAGACAACACACGGATTCTCCCAGTCAGAATTAAAGAGGCCTTAATTGAGTTTAGAACGTTTTGGAAAGGAAGTGCTTGACATAAATTCTCCTCTTTACTGAGAAAATGAAACAAGCCACAAAGAGTCAGAGGCGTTTCTCCATACTGATGGAGGCAGCCATAACAGCCCTTTAAGTTACTTTAATTAATCCATTTAAGAACACATTCAAATCAGTTGCATTGAGCATCCTCACATAGATTATGCAGTGAATTGGGGCCCACCCTTCAGCAGCATCAGAAAGCCTCTCCTCCTAAAATTTATCCAAAGATAGCACAGTCTGCTAATATAAGCTTGATCCAAAGACTGGAGGCTTAGATTTCAAAACGTGCTCTGTGTTCACATTCAATCTCCAGCTCTTTACTATTACAAATCATGCTCATTGGGATTGCTCAGTATTGTCACAAGCATGTGTCTGTGTTGCTAAATTACTTACTAAGGCTGCTTTTGCACATTCTTCCAAAGGCTGTATTAATAGCAGGATGGAAGTTTGCAGGAAGCAAGTGAGAAATGCCATTCTTCTTATAATTAAAAAAAAAAAAAAAAGAGAGACCATGGACAATCAAGAGCAGAAAATCCTATTTCAGAGCTGCAGCTCTGGGTGCGCAGATCATTAATGAAGCCTGTGTATGTCACAAGGTTCAGTCCTCCAGTTGTGCCAGTAGCGGAGCTCCACCAAGGATAGGATGCCAGCAACTCCCTGCCCTCCTACTCCCCCCTACCTCACAGAGCAGCCCCAAGAAGACCCACGCACTCAGGGAAAGAGTGAAAATAATTTACTATCATTTTGTCATTGCTGGTGCTTCCCTGTGCCAACTCGAAAGAACAAGCTCCTTCCCTGTTCAAGGATAGTTAAGGGATTAACAAAAGGATTACCTCGCTGTGACTGTACTTCACAATACCAACTCCTGAACCCAAAGCACACCCAAAGAAAATATTTCTTTAAAAACAAAGGAGGGACAGAGAAAGGGAGAGATGCCAAAAATCCCTGTAAAAAAAAAAAATAAATCTCAAAGCGACTTGCTTGTTGGGAAAAACGTAAATAAATGCCATAACTTATCATTTGCAGGAGGGAACGCTCTGCTAAATTTTGAGTCTTGTTGTCCCTCAAGATGGGCTAGTTTAGAAAAACAGCAGCAATGGGGTCTTTAGGGCTGATGCAAGCTGGCCGTGTAGCTGCACACTTTTCACAACAAGGTCTCTGTGGCAGAGGGGGCTGCAAAACGCAAAGTTACAGCTGGAACCAGGGGGAACCAGCAGTAAGCTGGGCTTGGTTAGACCTAGGTTTAGATTTCCATCCAGAAGAGAAGAAACACTGTTCATGCAATTCAGGATAGAAACCATCACTTTCTTCCTGGCTTAACAGTTTCAAAGCAACTCCAGTTCCATTAATTTACCTATGTTAAACTGTCGGAGTCACATAAAAGCAAGTAAAAGCAGCACTGAAAGCCATAATGAACTAGCATGCTAAATGAGTTCTGACTCCTCTCTTTAGCGGTCACTTAACTCTGCATTGAGCCAATGAAAATAATGTTTATTTAAAGGACTAACAAAGAACAGCCTTAATAAAATAAATCATGTTTATTTTGCCTAATTATTTTTCCCCTTTCCTTGAATGATTTGCCTATGCTTACTGAAATGCCATTACCGAGTACCTGCAGGTAGACAGCTAATGATTTTAATAGGGACAGTGTTTTAAGCATTATGTTCAGATGTTAATCACATCTGTACAAAATAACATTCCTAATAATAGAATTTAATTCTGTACATATCTGTAAAGAGCAGCTACATACAGGGCTATGCTAATACCGGCTACCTAGCTTGAAATACAACTTTATTTATCCTGTAGGCATACGTATACAATCACACACATTTCTGTTTCTCAAAGCACATATATAAAATACATACACATGTAATACGAAGGTATGACATTTTCAAGATGATGCCATTCAACAAACTAAAGAAGAGAGAAGTCAGAGTATGACTGGCTATAATACAATAGCACGTGTAAGGCTGCTGCCTGTACAGATTTCCTAGAAATTCTGTCTCGATGACTCTGAGGGCTGTGTGTGCATCCACAATCTGAATGTGGGGATGTCTGGGCAGCTGGTGGCCCAGCTGGGCCTACTGCGTGTCCAGCAATCTCAGCTGTGCACACTGTGCAGGCACCAATGAAACCGCATAGCACAGTGCACAACAGGTCTGCTCATTTAGAAAAATAGTGGGCCTAAGGCATATGCATGAGGCAACTCGTGTACATCCAAATGCACACTTCCAGGCAGCATTCAGTTGACTTTCTGAGAAGGAGAGATCAAGCAGAAAGCCATGGACACAAAGCTGAGAGCTTCCTATACTGCATCACTGAACCACAACTTCACAGACACCTAGGACAGAGTTACAGTAGCTCTAAGAGTTAGGGCAAGGAAATCCCGAGTGCTACAGATACTAACATTTTTCTTCATTTTCATTCAATTAAGCAAATACTTATCTGGTTAAATGCAAACCCCCAATTCTAACACAAAAATTCCATTTAAAAATAGAAATAAAATCCAATGATTTATTAAGCTAAACTAGAATCAAACATGGTACCCTAGGATGCTTCTGATTTAAAGCATCTGAGGGGACAGTATGACGACAAAAATCTATCACACATTTCTTAAGTGCAGAAAAAGTCAGCTGAGAAAATCTGACACACTTGCCATATTGGGAATTCTGTGCAAAATAGTTCTCATTTCCCTCTCTTCCTCTGGCTGTCAGAATGAAAAACTGGGAAGCATTTACCCAAAGACTGGCAGAGTCTGTCAAAGATTTAGCAGTATAATTGATGGGAAATCTAGTGTGTTTAGACAGCACTGCCTGAAATTAGCCTCTACACCACAGCATGCCAAAATTCTTATGCCATTACAAAACATGTCCAAGGAAAGTGGTCCAAGTTCTGGCAGCTTGCAATGGCAGCTTGTTTGAATATGACCAAAGCAGCTTCATCCAAATATGGAACATAGATTCACTCCACAAACGATTAAAACTGGGTGCGCAGCCAGTGACATGTAAATGATATGCCATTAAACAAGAGACATAAGGCAGGTGATATCATTCAATAATAAATATGTGTATATTATGATGCTATTCATGTGAAAGAAAACCAACAAGGACTTTGAATTAACCACAGCATAGCTACCTAAGAAGCTTTCCAACTACTGTGCATATTAGACCATTAATATTCTTGACTTTATATTTGATGGCAGGGAGAAGTCTGGAAGCTGAGTGCAGTGCCACGAGCAGTAGAAGGGGATCAGTCTCAAGCTGCAAGGTGAGCTTAAGTGTCATTCTACCCCAGCGAAAGTTTGTCCAAGTAATACCAAATGCATCTGAAATATTTAGCAAATAGCTTGTAACTCCCACAAAGCCACCTGCATGCTGCTCTCCTGCACTGTATTAATAACTTGAGCTACTCAAAATGCTGTTACTCACTCCATCAATAAGTCCATGTGAGACATTGCTCAATCCTCAGCAGATCTAGCAAAATGCAACAGTTTCATAACAAGCATGGATTATCGATACCACCAACTAGTAAGAAGGTTTCAGAATAAAGGCACTATTCATTAAGACAAGAGGTTCCTGGCATGGAAGATCTCAATATATCAAACGTGCTATCAACAAATGCCTGTGATTTAACTGTCTGAAAATTTTTACATTACATTTCCTGCAAGGCACATTTTGTGTGATACATGCAGGTTTATTTAACATGACTGTTCAACTTCTGTATACTAAACTATATTACATCTTTGTGGGGTGTTTTTTGTTTTATTTCTTTTGAAGACGTCTGTAGACAGACAGAAGATATGCAACTCTTAGAATACCTAATGGGAGAAAAGCTTTCAAAGATCAAATAAATGTCTTTGCCTGAAAAACAGAAATGATCATGGTCACCTGAATGATCTCTCTTTTTTTGGCATCCTTAAAAAACACAATTGCAACCAAATTCCTGTCTCTGTCAGCTTGTCACCCAGAACCAAAGCTGTGTCATGCCAATGCAAGCTTCTTGTGCAATGATACCCTAAGACGTAATGGTTTATGGATGTAAAGCAAGGCAAGGTCTCTTATTACATATCCTGAGCTAAATTAGGCTAGCTTCTCAAACCTATTTATATATATATAAAGAGAGGATGTGTGCTTAAAAGTTAACAGAGTCTAAAAAGCACAAAAGGAAACAGCAAAGGTATTTGAAATATTGGTCTCAAAGACATGAAAGTACACGCTTACTAAAATTAGTACTGTGATGTGATAAACAACCTCAGATTAACATGTGAGAAAATGTTTTCTTTTTCCAGTGTCTCCCATGCCTTAAAGGAGGCTCTGATATGAAAACAAACTCTGCATTAACATCCAAGCTTTATAGTATTTGTATTTAAGAAGCATTTCCTGCTATTCAATTTTGCGTTATTTTCATGGTAGCAACCAAAAATAGGGAATTGTAAAGTGGGAAATGGTGCATGCCCTTATTCCTAGTTAACGCTAAGGTGGCAACGTTTTCTTTATATACAATTTTTGCTGGGCTATTTATTCACTGTAATAATAATTGTTTCTTCATTACGTAACACAGCAAAGAAACACAGGGGAAGGGAGGAAGTATTTTGGATGAAGAATACAGGCACTTTTTATGAAATGGCTGAAATGGAAACAAGATTCACCTGAATCATGTTTTCATTAGGAAGAACCTATGCCAATTGCTAACTGAGCATTACTGCCAGACAGAAGTGCTCAAACATCATGAGTTAATCCCCTTAAAATTACAAAATTGATTTAAGAAACAAACTATGAAAAAGCAGAGACATTTGCCTTATATCTTGGAGCACAAACCCTTTTCTCAATGAACGTACTTCTGAATAGCTGAAGTGTAAAAATATTGTTTTAAAAATCAAAATGCTCGAATACTACACGCCTTCATCAGACTGAGGAGAAAAAACATTCTGTTTGCCAAAGGTGAGGACTAAATCACTAGCACTGGTATTTCAGAAGACTGTTCCTTGGTTTCTTCCCTCCTCGCAAAGCTGGGATATTATTAAAGTTGGGAAGGGCCAGTTTCTCTTACAGAAGTAACGAAGGTCCTGATCCTGCAAAGAGATTGCAAGTGTTTCCAGGGCCAGAGCGGATGAACTGAAATCAATGCCTTTTTACAGCTTGCAAGAGCCGGATCATCTGTATTCTGCACAGAAGAGAACCCATTGCAGGCAGACAAGCAAATTAGATATTCTTGGGGTTTGCAAGCTGAGCCTGTTATTTATCATTAACAACTGCAGTAATTATGCTGCAAATAGCCACCTGTTTAAATTACTCAGGTATTTGTACTGCAGTCAGACTGCTGGCAAATCTGGGCACATGGGGTTTCAAGGAAGGAAGTCCATAGCTCAGTAATTGAGACAAATCTTACTGAAAACAGAGGGATCCTCAGAGAAACTATAAACATGTACAGATTGGGGAGCGACTGTGCGCACATGCTGCTACCACACACAGCTTTGCAGAGCATGGCCACACCCTACCTCCTTGATTGAGTGACTTCATTCCTGATTTTCCTTCTGCCTCTATTTCCCAAGCCCAGTGCAACTGCCTTAATTCAGAGCTGCTCCTTGATGTGCTCTGGCTTCCCGGCCTAAACTTAAATGTTTCCATTTTGTTCCACGTTTCCTTGTCGCAACACATTTGGTGTTTTCCCATCCCAACCACTGTTCCCGAAAAGACACTGTCAGATTTTGTGCAGAAGAAATCTGCACACAAGTTATTTAGACCACGCATCATCTCTGCCTAGAGAGCACAGCTCTGGAAGGGGATTGCATGGCCCTCGTAGAAGGCTGACAGAAAGTGACTCTAAGGGTTTAAATGCACTCTTTTTAAATGGCTATTTTGGAAACTTCAGCTTTCTTTGGATGAAGCTAACTTGTTACTTATACTTTGTGCATTGTGATCAAAATACTGCAATGATTTCAAAGCCTTCATGTGCATGTGACAGTGTCAATACTCGACAGGAGTTTGGTCATTAAATGAACTACATTACATTCACTATGCAACTCAGGGAAGGGAACTAGGAAGCCAAACTGACTTGCAAAAAGAGAGGCAAGGATAGTTGTTGGCACCAAATGCATCCTGATAGACTACTAATAGGAAATGCCTTAAACAAATATTTACGGGTTCCAAATAAGATGTGAAGAGCTTCTTGGCATCATATTAACAACTTCCATTTTCTTAAGATAACGCTGTGGTATACCCAAACAAGTTCTTGGATACAGAACAGAAATGCTAAGCCTTAGCTCCAGCTACCACTAGCCAGTTTTCCTAGACAAAAGCTTTAGGGCTCCTTCCCACTGCTGGAAAACACCCATATTTTACTCAAAAGGTTAGTGATTTTATGGCATGTATTTGTTGCCAACTCTCCGTCAATTTATTTTCCAACTAATTTAACACATCTTGACTCTGAAGTGTTTTTTATTTTCTCCCCTGCTGATATCACAATGTCAGAGATCAAAGGCTGCTTCCTATCTTCCAGCTTATGCTACACTGAAGCAAATTACCAGATACGTTACAGAAAATTTGCAGCACTCACCCAAACATGGTCACAAGCAACCCAACAAAGCTTTGAACACATGGCAGAGGCAGGGGCACTGACAGGCTGGAGCTGGCAAAGCAGGCCAACGAGCTACGAAAATGTGCCTCCTGTACCAAACAGGCACTTACACATGTGAGGGCTGGAAAGAAAAACCTAAAATCCTACTGGGGAAAAAATAAGAGAAAAAGATACAGCAGGTTTCTTTTAGCTTGTTTTAATATAGCTAGTAAAGAGATTTGTAAAGCTTTGGCAGGTCTACACATGTTGTTTTGTGTATTTTTTTTTTAACCTGTTCTTGCCCATATGTGTAAAGACAGACTTGCAGAACGCTCAAAAGAAAATAATGAGTAAACGTCTATTAAAGACCAGGTCAAGCGTTTCTAGCTCACCTCTCCCCCCCTTTCAGCACGAGCTAATCCTCCTTTGGCACTGAAATAAAGAAATACAAACCGAAATCCCTTCTGCGTTGGCTGCCTGCCTGAACTATAGTGTCTGTAAACTTTCATTGAAAGCAATGTTGGAGTGAAAATGAATTCAATGAAGACAATTCATCGCTACAATAAGTGGCCCTTTCATAACAAAACATACCTGACAGTTTGGTTTTATGACCTACATTGGAGGAAAAGACATATGTATACACAACACATGGCAAGCAGGCACAGAAAATCATGAATAGACGGATTCTGGCTAAGTTTGGAAGAACACTTCAAAGTAAAAGACCTCCCTCTCTGATAGCAGTGATATTGCACATGCAAAAGGAAAGTGGGGAGAATCTTTTTCACTTCTATTTTAAGTGCTCTCTTGCTCACAGCAACCACTCCCACCCTGCCGGAGAAGTAATTATCTCTGATACTCTCAAAACAGTAACTAAAAGATAAATTAACTGAGCAAAGGGATTAAATCAAGCCAACACCACTGGCTGCATCAGAGTTTTGATCCCAGCTTCTTCTGCAGAGAAGCAACCTAACCAACACTTTGCAAGATGGATCTAAAAAACCCTAGCACCAACAAAATACTGTAGAAGAAGTAGCGTAAGCTACCACTTACAAGTATTAGAAAATAAAACAGAGTGAACCCACTGACTGAAAAAGCTTCAACATCAGTTTACTCTAATTTAAAACAATACAGAAATGAAAACGTTGCTAGTTTGAGATTTCTGTCATATTATGTGCATATGGAAAGCCATTCAGGACCTTTCATGACTTTTTTTTTTTTTTCCCCATTAGTGCCTCAAAGCAATTTCAGTAACACTTTTGCATAAGCTCAAACTGGCTAATAAACAAGAAGGAAAGAAGCATTCCAAAATTACCTGTACAAACCTAAGTGGATTACACACAGAAAAAAACCCTAGTTGGCAACCCTTTAATGGCATTTTTGACCATGCCCCAGTGGTTTTCATGCCATGGACTTTCAAGCTATTCAGCTGCATTACAGATCAGGTGGAATGCCTGGGATGGATGAGGGACGAATAGAGTCAGAAATTCCTGGTTAGGTGCTGAAACTCTCAGGGCAAGAAAGAGGAAAAAGAAGCAGGACTGAAATAGCACGAATAATAAAGAGTGATTGATAATTCATTACAAAAGCACTTCTCCTGCTTTTTTGGGATGGTGGCAGTTACAAGAGCCAACAACGAGAGAAACAACTCAAGACAATCTCAACGGATACTGGGGCTACAAAGGCAACAGCTTCCACAGGGAGAAAAGCTGGCAGGTACAGCGGCCAAGCACAGAAGAAATGAAAATATTTAAATTAGATAGTTATGCAGTGTATATTTTTTTCCTTCTCTCTCAACCAACCAATCAACCTTCCAGAGCTGTCATCTTCTTCCCTACTTGTCCCCAGTGAAAAAGCTGAATTTGACTGAAACTTCCCAAGCAACTGTGAGATATGCAGTTTTAACACCCAGTTACTTCCCTGATACAGCAGATATCAAAACCACAAACCCTCAAGCTCACAGCTCCCTGTGTGTTGACACAGCACTGACAGCGTACCCCAGATGAACTCTGCCCAAACCGCTCTTGAGCATGTTTTGTCTGCAGCAAGCTCTCAGGAATCGACTGTCAGGACAAAATTGAGGGCTTTTGGACTTTCCACTGAACATTTTACATTATATGACATCCAATGCAAGGTACAATGTTGTTCCAGTTTTAAATGAAAGGCATAGTGCCAAAGAAGCCTGAATGTAAGATGCTAATGTGAAGTGCCCTGATTCACACGTATCAGTGAAGTGGTATCCAGCAGGCCCAGCCAATGAACATGGAACAGCTTTCAAAACAGGTCATTTATAGAGATGTCCTCTATAAAACATCCCACGCTTATTTTTCCACTTTTACTAGCATAACTCTTCTAACATCACTAACTATCCAATCCTCCAGTTACCATGCAGCAGACAGACCTACCAGTTACATGGAAATAGAAATGGTGACCAGAGGACATACGTTTCCCATTATGTTTATATGATTTTCTTTTTTTAGTCCTCTTTTCCAGTAAATGGCAATTGCACGCATCTTGCCCCTGTAAACGTGAAATATCCAGCACCAGAATATATAAATGACCATCACATTTACTCAACCAGATTCTCCGAAGCGCTCAGCTCCTGTTTAGGCTTTTAAATGAACCAGCCCATCTTTAAAGGGCTTGGCAGTCAGCAAAATAATCAGTCTCACTGCTATTCCCCAACAAAACTACTTTCCAAAATGACAAGCCTTACCCCATTCAGCTGTCAAAACAGAGCATACAGCCATATCACCATGCTTTGTCTGGAGCAGAGATTGTACAGACAGTAAAAGCCAAATCCCTCCAAACACGGGATCCTCACACACATCCTTACTAGAAGCACATAGCTCATAAGGCTGTTTTCTGTTGGATTATTCGTATACTCGGAGTCAATTAAAAAACAAACAAGCCTGTCTTCCAGCCGCATTATTGAGCATGCATTTAATTTTAAGTGTGGATCCATCCTACAGCTAAATGCATCCTTAATTGCTTCCGGATTTTCCTAAGTCAGGTCATTCTGACACCAGGTCTACACAAGCAGGAAATTAGCAGTACTTGTGTTAAAAGAAGAGTCAGAATTAACCTCAGCAGCATGAAGGAAATACAAATACAGTTCTTCTTAATGGTGAAAGGAGTTTGCTCACACAGCACGCTGACTCAGGCTACAAACCCACCCGCAATTATGCCCTCTGTGAAGCAGGAGGTTATTTTAACTCAGGTTGATGCTGCCTGTCCAGTTGTAATCGCCTTTTTTCTTTCATCTATTTACTCCCTTGATATTCCTTATTCTTTTAAATCCACACACAATCCTTCTACAGCTTCTAACTTCAGACACTTCAAAGCCTCCTCCCCGAGCAGTTTACCACATGCCCTGGCTGGCTCCGTGCATTTCAGCACGGAACGCTGATGCGATGAGAAAGGTTGTTTTACCAACAGCTCCTTGAGCACGCGAGGGAGCATTCCTGCATTGTGAACACTCTGTTGTCACCTCGGCTGTAATCCTCCATTAAGGGCACTTGGAGATGGTGCCAGGCCACAGCCCCTGTGCTGCAACCGCTCTTCTCCAGAGAATCGGGAGCTCGCCGTCTTGATAAAATGACACGGAATATCTTCCTCAAGAATGAAAGTGATTTTCTAGCCTTTGATTGCTGAAAGCACACTTGATAAATTGAACGGGAAGGCATAAAAAAAAAGGGGGTGACTGAGAACAAGAGATGATAACAATGAAGCTCTTATGTGAGGAGGATTCAGGTCATCAATTTTCCTTCAGTATGAATCAAATGCTGTTAGCAACATGGAAGTGGTTCCACGATAAGACACACAGACACGCTCGAGAATTTAATGCTTCGCCCCTCACCGCAGAATTTACAGCATTTAATCGACCAAATGGAAAGGCAGAGGCTCTTATCAACTGGAAAGTAGAAGGTATGACAAGAGAGCGGTCCGGGATAACGAATGCTCAGTGAAGTCATAGGACTGCTTGTAAAGCCACTCAGTGTCTCAGCCACGCTGAGGTTCTCACAGATAATTAAATTACATCTCCCCCATGGGCACAATCTAATTTGGGATGTGATGGAAGTAAGGGACGGCCTCCGTTCTCTTCCATGCCCCTGAGGACACAGAGGATTGCTGAGTTAGATGCCTGATGATCCACATCAGGGTTTGCATCCCCATCAGCTAACTCTTCTGCCTTCACCCACGAGATTTCCCCCTTGTTCCCCTCAGCTCCTCTCTCCAAGTTCCCTTCCAGAACACTTCCCTTGAAAACTCTCTCAACCGTTATGCAGACTTCCACCCCTGCTATCACCCCACTTAAATTTAGTAGTGACCACATTTGTCTGCCTCTGAGTTGTGCCCACTGCACGCCTTGCTCTCTTGCCATTCTCTAGATTCAGTTCACTAATACACAGCACATCACACAAAACAGCAGCAAAAAAAACCCCACAACAACAAAGCCAGCACAACCTCAATACAACAACAAAGCCAAAACCATCCAGCACTGTACAAGATCATGCAGTCCTTCATCAGACCTTCATGCACATCTCTTTTCCCCCAGAGGTGTTTACAGTAGCTTGGAGGCTTGTTTCGACCTAATATCCTCTAAGAGGCAGAAGCACCTGTCAACTGAAAGAACTGCCTGATATGGATGCAAATCTTTGTGTGCAGGGCAATCTTTATCAAACAATGTGAAGGATGCAACGTTCCATTAGAATTAAAAATCTGCTAGTAAAGACATTATCATCCTTTCCTGTTATGTTCTTAATGGTAACTGAAAGAATACCATGTGAGCTTTACAGATCATCCAATATATTTTTGGCATCTGTTGATGTAACCATGCATTTTAATATAAAAGAATGTCACAGACACCAAGTTTTCTAACATTTCTTGGAAAAAGAATTTTACTTACTGTTTACAAGTTACCACATAAATTAATTAATTTTAAAATTAATATATAGCACCAATTTCCACATCAAACAACCCAAACGCAGAAAATTGAATAGAAACGGAAGGTTATTGGCAGCAATAGTTGCAAATGGCTATCCAGGAGAGTTCTCTTTGCTCACAACACTCATCTAAACATTGATCCAGCACACAAAAGTCATCTTCAGCGATTTGAATGGGATCTGCTAGTGCATTTATTTTTTTATTTTTACTTTTTTATGTTAGTTGAATGAAATGGTCTTTTGGCTTCTGAAAAGCCAGGAGACAAATATATTCCTCCAATAACTAGGGCATTGGTCTCCCCAGCACATTCTTCCCAGAATTTCTGTGTTGACAACTGTTTTATTCTTTCTGTTGATTCAAAGCATGCTTTAAAATTGCTTGCAAAGGGGGAATTGCTCTTTTCTTACTTTGTTCAATAGTTGCCATTCCATAGTGTCCAAAACCTAGTGCTATTAAATTAAGGAGAGTATACAAGTTTCCATTCCATGTAAGCTGTGGCAGATCCCTGTTACAACCAGCTTTCCCATCCAGTCTGGTCTCAGTGCAGCACAGCTCAGTAACCTTTTGTTCCAGGAAGATATCAAACCTCCCATGCTGCCCTGATGCAGCCACGGAGACCTGCCATTTGTCTGGGAGAGGCTCCACGCAAGCTGTGCCATTTGTGAGCGGTGGCAGTCAACACTGCCTGTGTGCCTCTCCTTGTAAATACCCAGTGCCAAGCCATCATCTCTGTATAGGAAGGATCCACACTTCTCCTGGATGCACAAATTCACTTACAGACAGAGGACACCAGTGACAAAATCTCAGCAAGCACCCTCTAACCTTCATAGGTGTCACAGCAGTCATGGCAAAAGAAATACAGCTCTCTCATGGGAAGTGCCCACAGGACTGCAAACTCAACAAAGCCTTTGTCTCTTGATAAGCAACACGGAGGCTGAAAGAGTATTTTCCGTCTAACAGTAACAGTCACACAAAGCATGATTATTAAAGAATTATCACGCTGCATTCTGATTTCAATCGATTCTCTAAATCTAAGCACAGATGTGGACACACAAATAATCATTTCAGCACAGGAAAGACTGCCTGAATAGCACTGGTGCTTGTTTCAAAAAATGGAATCTACTGCAAACCTCAACTGAGGAGAAGTCTGTTTTCTTCAAGTTGTTTCCTAGAAGGTACAGAAGAGAGAAAATTATACGAACCTCTAGAAATGCCAGAAGCTTTGACCATGCAACTCAGCACCCACTGCCCTGCTGAAATTCTCACTTGTCTGTCACTAACACAGGTGCACACAGCAATGAAATGCTGCTATTGCACTTCAGTTTTTGATATGAGCAGGTATATGCCTTCCTTTTTAGAATAAAAGGGAATGGGCTGTATCACAGTGATCCATGTACTGCATGTTTCTGGGTGGAATCAGGATGAGAAGTGGAGCGTTTGGGAATGAGCCCTTTTTCCTCTGTGTTGAACATGCTAGTGGCATGTCTGCACTGAAAAAGTGACCATAGTTTCTCACCTTAGCATTATTTTAGATTGTATGTCTAGCAAACTGCACACATGCTCCAATTTACTGTGCAAGAGCAATTTAGGAAAACAGAAAAAGAAGAAAATAGAAAATGAAGAAGCTCAGTTTTGAATTCTCTGCAAGTGTGACACAACATATCTGCAAGCAAACCACATGTTTTATGATTTTCATGACTGAAGTGACAAATTTCTGACCGTATTATTGTGGGTGTCATAGAGACAATTAAGTGATCACCCAGAGGTGCAGACTATCACACAGTCTCGCTGTCAACAGCAATCAGAGGCATCAACCACATCTGCAACAAAATGGATTGGCAGAAGCAGAAGGATCAGCAGCATCAATTCATTCTAAGCAACTTACAGAAAAGTAAATGCCACAGATGGGCAGAAAAACAGAGATCTCTCTACATTAAACCAGCGTATGAGCATTAAAAGACCTAGAAGGTGTTTGCACCAAGAAAAACAAAAGCACCATGCAAGACAACAGAAGCCTCTGCTACTTGCCCCAAAGGGTACTCAGGAGCTGTAACACAATATTAGGATGCCAGAAAAAAGAGAACAGAGAATAACATGACATGTAATATTATATCTGGTGAAACCTAGTAAGAGGAGGGAAGAATTTGCCCAAAGGCAAATTACACCACAACTGCCTGCTTTAGGACTATTCTTGTCTTAAGCACTGCTCTAGTTAACTCTCCATGAAATCAGTAGAGGATGCTGAATATTCTAGGTTTTCAAAATCATGATAAGGATTAAAATTTATAGTGATAGCATGTATTTGCATATACTGTAAGTGGAAAAGTCATTAGCAAATAGTACATGAGTTCTGACAAGACAGAAGAAACCATTCCTCCCTTCACTGCATAAATACTTGGTCCATAGCATGCTAGACACTGACAAAGCACTAACTATATGGTGTTAACCAGAGGATCTGTCATACCCCAGCCAACTTGAAGACATTCTCTGGAAACAGCCCTCTTCCCCCACCAATGTAAATTAATACTTCTTCGTAGAGATTTTGACTTCATAGCAATGTTCCTGTGGCTTTAAGTAGAAAGCTTTGCCATGCCTACAGCTTTGGCCTCGTTGAAGGTCTGAGTAGTGAAAAATAGTCTGAGATACAGCCATTCACGGTAAATTCATCCTCTCAGCAGAACCAAGCTGGAGAAGTCAGGAGTGTTTGCTTCCTTATATTAACTCAATTAAGCACACAATACAGATTGCTAGGTAAAACACTGTCTGTGTGCATGTAGAATGCAGACTCAAGAGTCTTAACATGCCCTTATAAATACAGCAAAAAATAGACCAATAAAATGTTTTGTAATGACTATTTATGTGTATATAACAACTCATTATTTCAATTCTCTGCATCAGGGATTTCTTGTTTCTTTCCTCTATCCCTTAAATAAATCTAAATAAATTATACATTTAAAAACAGTCTATGCATCTGTAACAACAGAAACAAATTTCATTTAACATCCAGCTGTCAAAGCCAACCCTTCTGTCACTCTTCATTCAAGTCTGCTTTACATAATTCATGTCGTCTTAATTATTTCCTTCTCTTTCTGGTTAGGATGGCACTTAAGGACGAGTCACTTACAGCGCAGTCATTTCCTTTGGAGATGACATGACTGGGTGACATGATCACATATAAAAACCACACTGATGTTATAAGGTCTCCAGGTGGGGAATTACGTACACACAGGGACTATCAAGACGGGACATCAGTAGATCTGCATACTATGGCAATAAAAATAGTAGTGGATACGCATAATACTAGGTTTTAATACAGACAATAATAGGACCCCTTTTTCCTCCTTTATATCCCTTACAAACAGAAGTCAATAAGAGTTTACGGGAAACAAAGGAACAGGATACTAGCTCAAATCAGATGGATTTTTTTTTCCCAGGAAATCTCCCAGATTAAAAATTCTTACATCAGAGCCGAGGTCCTTTCTCAACCCTCCACCACTCCATGCCACTAGTCAGTTGGTAGGAATTACAAACAGAGCCTATACTAAACGATATCTACAGTAATGCACACAACACTCTAGAAATATCCTATTTCTACAGGATAAATAATTAAATTGTTTTAAGTGGTCTAATCTATTAATGCCTGGAGAGGCCTTCATTTTCTGCCACTACAATTCAAGAAGCTATGTTCATCAGCTCAATACAGTTAGCAATCATAAATCAACTTCTTCGCTGTATATGATGAATGAATTTACTATATGATGAAAAGAGCCGATTTCTCAAATTAAGGTTTTACTCTGAGATGTTCCTCATTTCTCTCTCCATTTTCATCCTCTCTCCTCTCCATGGGCTCCCAAAATCTGCAGAAAGAGATCTTCAAAAGCAATAGGCTGGATCCTGCAAGTATTTGCTTAGAACACTAACCACTGCCACTCAGGCAATATTCTTGGTTAAACTGAGCCATCGATGAAAAAAAGTTCTTTAAAATACCCCAGACCTGTCAGAATTGGAATCGGGCTCTTGATGCTCTAAAAGCATGGTTAAAAACTTCAGTGACTGCTGCAAACACTTCCCAGGCTATACACTCAAGTGCTTTTCCTCCCTGTACATACACTCCTGTGCTTTCCATCCTGCTCTGCTGCCCTCATTACTTTTCGTGCCATCTCAAATTATTCAGAGTCTCAATGAAGCATGACCACTTACTCAAAGCTGAACTGAAACAGCACCAATGGCCCCCACCTCAAGGCTTTCAGTATCTCATAGCACAGCCCAAGGCCAGGACTACAAAGGTGGATTTATCTACTGCTGGTGGCCATATAGAGCCACATGCATGACCCAGCAAAACTCAGCGGTCCTGCCTCCCTAGGTGCTGGAAAGATCAAAGGGAGCAAATGCTGTCACAAAACAAAAGCCTAGGAAAATATTAATGTAATTGTGTACCAGCTGGCCATGCAACTAATACCCCTCTTCTCCAGCTGTGTGTCATACCCACCAAGATAGAGAATGCCTGTATCATAGAATCATAGAATCACAAGGTTGGAAATGACCTGCAAGATCATCTAGTCCAACCGTCCTCCCATTACCATTGCTACCACAAGCTACTAAACCATATCTTGTAGCTCCTCATCCAGATGCCTCTTGAACACTGCCAGGGATGGCGACTCCACCACCTCCCTGGGCAGGTCATTCCAGTGCCTGACCACTCTCTGAGAGAAAAAGTTTTTCCTTATGTCTAACATAAACCTCCTCTGGTACAACTTGCAACCATTTCCTCGGGTCCTGTTTGTTGCCTGGGAGATGCCAAATCTGGATGCAAAGATAGCCTACCTGTCCAGTTTTCATTATACGATTGGTAATAGGAAATTGCTGAAAATGGAGACTGACCTCCCTGGCACGTACAGAGCTAAACCTGCAGAATGCATTTGCTGTTGCAGCAGTACAAGGACTGTCCTGAACAGTGTAGCTCCTCGGTGTTAGCAAATCCAAGTGCTCTAACTACAGTTGGCAAAATGCAGCTCACCTGAAGCAGTTCAGGAGAAGCCTCCACATTGTCTAAAGAAAGTCCCTGCAACCACATTAAAATATATAAGGATTAATCTGAAATTTGCAACACTTTCAAAGGAAACATGATCATCGCCCAGGAGCAAAAGGACTCTCAGAAGCTCCTAGCAAGAAAGAAGGAATCTAGCAGATGGAAAGCCTGCAGAACACAGAAAACATTAAAGAAAGAGCTACAGTTTTCTCCAAGCCTGATAATAAGATAATAACAAAAAGCTTG
This sequence comes from Pavo muticus, assembly GCA_016647715.1. Taxonomy (NCBI): domain Eukaryota; kingdom Metazoa; phylum Chordata; class Aves; order Galliformes; family Phasianidae; genus Pavo; species Pavo muticus. Next base: position 810,256 of record JACDJE010000062.1, read on the forward strand.
GATAAGATGAAAAACTTTAAGCTGTTTAAAGCCAAAGGCTAAATTCTTAAGTACGTTATGATGCCAACTTCCTTGAACCCCACTTGCAAACCACAGTCTTGTACACCACAGGCAAAACAAGGATTATGGTCACTGTGTCAGTTTGTAGATTATTAGTCAGAAAAGTTTGGAGGTGCTGAGCTGAAAGTCATGACACCTGTGTGTGATATTAAGACAGCAGTTTTTCAGCATTGCATGTGATGAAGCAGCACAAGTTTCACAGATATCCAGGGCACTGCACCTTTCTTACTTGCTTCACTGTTTGGACAAAAAACAGATGACCAGCAGCAGATCACTGAAAGATATCCAGTATAAAACAATCTGGATTTGCCAGCATGCTGCAGCATCCCGAGGGTCTTCTGAATGTTGATACCAGTTTTAATTCTCCTCTAAAGAGACACGTGCTGCTTCTGCTTTCCCTCGTGACTTGAAATCAGTTCTACTCTTTGTAGACGGGAAAGGCTGTCATTTGCTATTTTTCTGTGCACATGCTGCTGTACTTTTTTTGTATGTACATTCCCCTATACATATATGCAGTCATACTGGAAGTCTTTATATAAATATATGTAAAACATCATACTGTATACGGTCTATTTTGGCAACAGCCATCTGGAAAAGAAAAAAGCAGAGAAGAAATAATTAAATGCAACCAAACTAGATTTTGTATACTTTTGTCAGCCTAGAGAAAGAAAAGTTACTCTCTATGCTGTAAGCAAATTTACCACTTCTGCACCAACAGTTTTATCCATATGGAGACACCCAGGCTATACTGTATGGCAGCAAACTTCAGCAGAAGACCAGCTTGCATATAGGCATGCTTTTAACTGCCACCGAGGAGAGGACTAGACTTTCATCACTGTGACAAAGGACATAATTCTGCTGCTTCTCATAATTTTGAGACATTTCAGTCTCTCAAAATCTTTTATTTTGCTGTGTGGTCAAAACATCTCAGCATCATTTTGTTTCAGTTAAGTCCTCCCCTGAACCAGTTCAGAGTAACAAACAGCAGACAATGGCTACTGCATGCAGGGATCTCACAGATTACTTAACATTTACCTGAGGGCCTTATGCTCAGGACTAAACACTCCAGACATTTTTGTTGCCAATATTAAGCATGCCTTTAAACTAGCACTGCAGCTATTGCTGCTTCGTTCCACTTCTAGCTGGGCAACACAGCTGTGACCAAAGCCATACCTTGGATCCTATAGATCACCTCCTTCCTATAACACCCCTAATAAAATTTGTGATATTCTAAAAGTGACGGGCTCTTGATTTCACATTCCTCTTACACAGTTGCCTTATTCCTGCTGAAATAGTCGGATGAAATTATGCATGGAAACTCTGCTGAGAATTTTCTTCTTCATGAAAGAATAAAAAACGCCCGACATGCTCAGAATTCAAATCAGGACCAGAAGGGCCCTAATTCCATGTACATGTTATCAATATGGTACACATTTGACAAACACGCAGTACTTGCCAAACTTGAGGGTATCCCCCTGGGAGGAGGGGATTAAGATGCAATCTTGGATCAAAATGGGCTACACAATCAGGACTTCCCATACCAATAGTGAGGAAATGAAATTCATGGTGGAGAGGTTCAGTTCCTAAAATGCGAGGAAACACTGGAAGAAACTAACGTGATTAAAAAACACGAATTAATTCTTTTATGCAGAAGAGCCCCAAAACACAGACTTGGCAGGAATGCTCCGCAGAATCACTGATTTATTCATACATCTTAGTGGCCATGCTCTACTTTGTGAATTATTCCTGATAATTCAAGCGAACACGTAAAAATGAACTCACTTCGCACATATTTTAATATTCTAGAGTCTCAAAAGTAAAGGCTTTGCACTATATAATGGTTTCTAAGTGTGCATAGCTGTGTACATCTCTAAAGATGACAACTGAAAGAGGGTATATTTGTTTTTAATCGCTTAATTATACTTTTTCCCCTCGGTGCATTAATTTGGCAATTAAAGGTTTCTGCTCTCACCGAAGGCTGAGACGACGGAGCCTCTTGGAGCCCTGATTTTTGGCACCACCTCACTCCTGCTTTATGCTCAAGGCTGCTTCCCCTCTGACTGATTCTTAATTTGAATGAGATTTCACCGAAGACTGTATCAGAACTGCAGCAAGCTAATCTTATTAAACCATACGAGTTTAACAACTCAGAGCTTGACGTCAGGCAGGCTGTTTCCAAATTGGTGTACTTAAGATCCAAATTAGATCATGAGTGAAATATTAAAAGGCAGTAGAGCCACTTAAGAGTGAACTTCCATTTCCAAAAGAAATTTCTGGACAGTGAGAAGCCGGGACTCATGCCAGTTCAGTGGGAGTTAGGCTCCTGGCAGCAATGGGTGCTTTAAAATGGTTTAACTCTTAAAACGTAAGCTACTGAGAAAGACTGTTAAGACATAAAGGAGTTCACTTCCCATTCCCAACACCAGCACAAACCCACAAGTCCTCCCAAAGGTTCTCCTATAACAAGGCTCCTGAGAAAATACACCTTAGGGGCACACCAAGAACTTACAGCTTTAGTTTCACTTCAGCCATTGCTGGGTATAGAAGGCTGCAGAGACTGGAAAAGAGGAAAGTGCCAACAGCAGGATGCAGCCCACCCAGGGCCTGCAAAGCTGCTCACAAGGTTAGTGAAGAAATGATTGGCTGCCTGGTCAGCCCTGGGTCTCCTCGGCCTTCACATAACTCAGACAGCTGACCCATCCGGTACCATCACTGCTTAGATGCCACCCCGACAATGAAAACTAAGTTTGCAGAGCTTGCAGGGAACTCTTCTACCTCTGCACTGACTTCAGACAGCTCCTCACACACATGGTTTTACACAAGCACCCACCTGTTTGCTGGATTCCAGTCCGACAAAACCGGCATTAGTTTTCAATGTTAGGTGCCTGGCTTTAACTCTTTACATCTGGCTACAAGTGCAGCTAATCAACTGAAATCGATTTTCCAGAGCTCAGTCTAATCCACTGTGTTGAAGGTGACCTATATTCTTTGTGTATACGTAGTTGGGGTTTCTGGGTATTTTTGTTGAGGTGCCTTGAATATTAGATGCCTGTGTTCAGCTGTCTGCAACCTTGTCAGTAATTGAGAAGAGTGACAAGGAGAACTTGTGACACAGACACATTTCGGAGGGATCTCGAAATATTTCTCCCCTTCTCCTGCAAATATCAGCAGAGAGAAGTCCAGCACTTGCTTTTGTACAGTTATCTCTCAACCACCCATGGGAAGATTGCTCCATGGATTAGCTTGAGTGCACCCCCTAGCCCACCAACATCCCTGCCAGCACATTTATCTGCATAGCTCAGAACCCAGACAACTGCAACAAGCACTGGTTTCCCTGTACTAACCAATCTAATGGTTGTTTTTATGTTTTACTCCAGTATTTGCACTGAGGACTAAAGGTGTTTGTTTTGTTTCAGTTGGTTGGTTCCCCTTCTCACTTATCAGTGTTAGCTTGGCACCACTGTCATGGTTTAATTGGAACAATCTGTTCCAAGCGACCAAAGAGCTAACCATTTATCAGGGCCAGAACAAGCATTTTGGGGAGAGACATAATTATATTTCTGGGGTTTGTAATACGGAGTCAAATGGGACATTCTGTGTAATTCAAAGCCAGCTGGGGAAAGGGAGAGAGTAAGCAGACTTTCCAAAGAGGCCCCTCTCTCTGTCCTTTAAATTGTAATTAAAATAAAGAAAACCATCATCATTTGAGTACACATCACAGGGGACAATAAGTAAAAAGAGAGCAGATAATAAAAATAACATTTTGCCTTCGCATAGGTGGATGATGCAGCCTGAACTGGAACGCTGTGTACAGTACAGCTCATCTTGTCTCACATGTGGCATTGCAGACTTAGAGGGCATTCAGAGAGAAACAACGGCAACCTTCACACGCTCATAACAAAACCCTGAACAGCTCCAATAAGAAGGATATGAGAGATCACAACTTTCTCCTTTGGAGAGCTGATACATTAGAAGCAATGTGACAAATACATAGAAACTAATGAATGGAAATGAAGAAGGTAGCTTGGATCCCACTGCCTTCACAGATATGAGGACATGACATGAGGGGGCTGATGATGATATTAAAATCTGACAAAAAGCAATCTTTTTTTCACACAATCAGTTGTTAGCCTGTTGGACTTGGAGCTCCTGGAAGTTAAGACCAAAGATTTAATGAGATTCAGAAAGGGTCTGGACATTTATACAGACATCAAGAATATCCAGCAATTACAGTTAATGCTAACCAAGAAAACTTAGACAGAATATGAAAAGGTCTTGGGCACTGGGGTTAGAGCTCCTGTCTAATGACAAGGGATGGGAATAAAAGGAGGCTTGTGGGTGGCAGAGACCTGTCCTGCCCACGAAGCAGTGCTGCATCCTGCCCCAAGGCAAGCAGGACTTGGCCTTGCAGGATAGGGCAGCAGGGCAGAGCAGCAACTGCAGGGGAAAACTGTCCATTCAGGCAAACTTGCTTCCAGCCAGCTCCAAATCCCCCCCTTCTACCTTCGCGTTAGTTTTATAGCTCTGTACATTTCTCTTGCCCATAACTCCATCTTCCATTCCTCACCGCGTCTCTGCAATAAAGTTCTTCCTTCTTTGTCACCAGTCCTACTCTGAGTAAAAGCACGTAATATACTGCCTACTACCAACTGCAACACTTGGTAACAGACTGAATGCTGCGGCCGTAATTCAGTCCAGAGGCTCTACTACTGCCCATAAACTACATGCTGTCTCCCAGTTTACGATGTCAGCAGGACTCCAGCTGAATTAAGGCTTCTACTGTATATAACTGACACCAATGCATTATCTTATGCATAATGCATCGAAGATGGCTCCAATCATAAATCCCACAGCCTGCCCTTCTTTTCCATCACAGATGCGGTGTGGCACCTCATACGCTCTGCTTACTGATACATAAAAATCCTTCTCCTGAATCATAAAGGCAGCAAAACCTTTTCTTGGGTCACTGCTTCCAATAAAAGCCTTTCATTCCCTCTTTTCCCCAAAGAGATTGAAATAAACTTCAGTTCATCCCACTAGCAAAACTCACACTTAAATTTCAGAACCATGCTGAACTGGTGATTCAGGAACCAGACCATATTTCTGACACCGGCAAGCAAGGGATCTCTTCTTAACACCCGTCTTTTGCCTGTGTGGTTTCTCATCATCATGCAGCATCTGGAAGCCAGGCAAACACGCTGAAGCTGCACAAGCGTTTGGGATCTGCAGAGCAATCATACAAGATGTAAAGCCACATGGTGGCTGCCAAACTGTTGGTGTGTGAGGATGAGAGTGAGGTCTGCAGAAAGCTTCTGTAGTCCCGCAGAGAAGTCAAGAAATCCCAGGCATACACATACAGGGGGTGAGGTATTGCTGGTTTCACACATCTGAGAATGGGATAGAGAGCTAAAGCTCCAAACAGTCAATATATGATGCAGTCAAGACATCTACTGAATAAAAGCTGAATCCTGAACTGACAATCCGTTGTGTATAAACCCAATTTTGACCTCAGGAATAAATTAACTGAGCTCTTTTGTACGAAAATAATAATAGTAGTAATAATAATAAACACAAAAAAACCCACCTACACCCCCCCCCCAAAAAAAAAACAAAAACAAAACCAACCAACAAAACACCAAAACAACAGCTAAATCACCAAACAAATCAAAATCTGATATAGGTGCATTACTAAGTCATCTTACCTCACAGCCATTTAGCCATTATTTCTAGCCAGAAGACTAAATGGGGAAGGAACACTCATACATTTTTCAACTCAAAATCATTTATTTGCTATTTTAAGAAAGCGCAAGTTCATGTTGCCTGAATAAACCTTACACAATGTTGTGCAATGCTCCAAATCTATTTAATCTTTGTGACAAAAAGAGCAAGCCCTGTGACAGCCTCATAAGGCCAGCGCATTGAGGAAAGCTGAAGATATGGGAAGGCTGAGGAGAAGCATCTCAATGCTCATCATCTCAGTGACTTAGGGAACGTGCAGCAGGTGCCACAGTAAGGATGCAGAAGCCTGAATTCAGATTTTGCACTTTGGGCATCTCTGATAATGGTACAAAATCTGTTTCATGGAATATAAAACTTGTTTTAGCAATAGCAGAGAAGAGTATCTGAGGGCCTAGAGCAGCAGCATATTGCATCGCCCTCCTTGCAGTGACAAGGTTTTCTGTGTGCTTGTACCCACCTCCTGCAACGTGGTAATGAATGCAATACACGTTTCAACTGGCAGACTCCACTGTCAGCAACATCTCCATCTCTGCTCAACAGTTCCTCCTCGGGTGCAAATTAGTAGCTGTTCTCAACAAGCCTCGAATGTTTAGAAAAAACAGATGACAGGAGTACATTTCACGTAGGTCTTCTCCCACTGGCAAAAGGTACCTGCAGCTGCCAGGAGTTAGCCAGTTCCTCCTCTCTGACAAGCTGAAGCTGGCCATTTTCACACCAGCAAGGTAATGGATGGAATAAGTACCCTAGATTTCCTTGCATGGCTTCCAGCACCTCATGCATGCAGCAGTTCTGAGGCCATTTCACAACATGACTTATCCAAGAGATTATCCCATGTCTTCTATTTGTTGCTAAGGCCAGTGGAAGGTGGGGGGAACAATCAGAAAATAAAAAAGCTGGCAAACTGAAACAGTCTTATAAGACAGCAGTAATGAATTCTTCCAGCTTCCAGAAGGAAGCAACTGATAAGTTTCTGCAGAGAATAGTGACTCTGGAGATTGCCAGAGCTGCCAGAAATAGGTACTCACAGAACCTTTTCTGAAGAGATTGCAGAGGGAGAACACCTACAGCCCACCACCCACTCCACACACACGCCCAGGGCTTGGGAATGAGTGGGTCAGGGGAGAGCCAGCAAGCTGAGTTCTATGCAGAGTAAACCAAAAAATGACAGCAGAAGAAGGAAGCAGAGCCAATCCAGAGCTTTCCCTCCAGCCTGCACACCTCAAAGAGACCTTTTTTTGGCCACAGAGGCAGCCAGTCGCCTGCTGCTTTCACAGCTTGAACCTGGATTTCCCCAAATGGGAGCACGTTTGGTCTTAACAGTGACCAAAACCCAGCAGCTGCTGCAGAACACAGCCATCTACTTATTTATTTATTTTTTAAGTGGGGTGTTTTATAGCTGGCCATGGCTACCGATTGGTATCTGGGGAAGCCTACAGCATTACTTTTGATCTACAGAGCCTTCTACAGTTTGGAACCTTATTACCTTCAGAAACTACTACCTTCTCCTCATCTGTTTCCATGGCAGCTGCAATCAGCCGAGATGCTGGGGCTGACAAGCCCTGATTTAATGGGGTACCAGGGCAATTCCAGGGGGCTGTCGTTTTCAGAATTTACTCCTGCTTGGTCTGACAGCATTTTCAGGAAAAGAAGAGGTAGGATAAATTAAGACTGTACAGGCTGGGAAGTAGCGATCTTTTTTAGAGTGATTCAACAGTTCAGTGCACACTGTTCCACTAGCACTTGATTTTTTTTTCCTCTTAGTAATGGTGTACGTGCCCTTGTCCCAGGGTCACGGTGCAGATGAGATTAGTAGACTTTGCTTCGTTTTAATCTATCTTTCTGCACAGCAAGAAAATAGATTGCTTAACCAAGGTTTGTTTTCTAGGATTTAAAATCAGAATCTGGGGAATGTGAGCTTCAGTATTCCCTGCTCATTTCTGCTGGTTACAGAAACCACTGTTTAACTGAAACATTAATATTTCTCCATATTGATGCTTTTCATATCGTGATCTCAAAGCGCCAGACTTGTGTTTCCCAGAAAGAGAAAAGCCTAGCTTCCCACTGCAGCATCTCAGTTCTTCAGAAATGCACTCCCCAAGCCATCTGTGTGATACCAAATTTAGAAAAATGAGTAGTATCTTGGCAGTCTTCACAAAAAGTACTCAGGATGCAGGGGAAAGCAGAGGGGTTCCTATCAAATGGGGCACTCGGTATCTGATTCAGAGGTGATGACAACGTCTAAGCAGGGTATTGCTTTCTGAGAAATATGCCATTAATTTTTCAGGGCATGACACAAGTGTGCTGCAATTCAAGTGAAGGTTGTTTGCTCAGTCCTGCCTATGGCCTTGTAATTACAGCACAAGGCAGAGCCTCCAGGTCTGCAGCTCTCCTCATTTCACACATCTTCTCCACATTCAACAGAACAAGCTACTTTACATAAAAGATTCCAGGAGAACAGCCCCAAATTGGTATGATCAAAACCAGCAGCCACTTTAAGAATGATTAACATGAATTACCCTATCTGTGAAATACAGATAACCCAGCCTCTTTATTTCCTGACACAAGAGCAGATCACTAGCATTTGAGATGTCTTGGAAATCACAGGTGCTGATAGCATCAATAACAGCATGCTATGAGATGCAATATTATTACAATAATAATGACACTCGTTTCAGACTCCTGCATTTTTCAGGTCATCAACCAAAAACATTAACAAAACACAGCCCTTCAGGAGATGAAAAATCTTTGCAACGTGATGCAAGCTGTTTCATATAGTTTCATTCCTCTGCTCCACCCTGTACAAAGTGCCTGCCAGCATTCTTCCAGCTATCAGGGAAATTATAAACGTCCCTCCTTACATACAAGATTACATATAAGAATCAGGTCATTGGATGGAGCCTAACAACACTCTTATGTTCTTAATATAACTGATGGTTGTTTTTTTTTTTTTTTTTTTTTTTTTTTTTTAAGGTGTTGACTTACAGGCTTCTTCAGTGATGCCAGCACCAAAACCCCAGAGACCAATCACGCAGATCGGATCTGAACCTAAAAGAAACTAGCTTGGGTACCCAAATGCAGCCCAGCTACAAGAAATTCTCTCTTCTGCACAGCCACCAGAGGAAATGAGCAAAGTGCATGCCAAGATCCCGCTTCACATCAGACTACATTGGTGGAAGGCAAAATAAGCCCAGTGCTTCCTTCAGGAGAGAAGAGGGGAGAGAGCCAAACAGCTTTCAGTCAGCATCTCTAAGCCTGAATGGAAGAGTTCTGCAGCACTCTGCCTGGACAAAAGGCAGGACCTGCACAAATTGGGCAAAGACTTGTGCAAGTGATCCGCTTTGCATACAGAGCTCTCTGAGTTTCCAAGAGATGCAAGAGAGCTTCCCAGCAAGAGCTTTCCATACTTTCTACCTTCACATTTTTTGAAAAGTCAGAAGGAATTTTGCTTTGATTTTGAGAACAGATGTTAAGACCTATGAACATTTCTCCCCTGGCTCTTCCGTTACACCCGCTGGTTTTGTCTCATTATTTCCTCTTTCCTCTCCTTCCTCCAACTTAAGACCAACAGAGAATTGCTGGGGTAGAGAAGGATCCTTTTACTCCTCACATCTGGAAAGCAAAAGAAAGCCTTTATCTTGTCTCTAAGGCAAAAAACTGCCACTGTTTTGTGTGCACATACATCTGCATGTATACTCAGACTTTCTCCCCCATTTCAACATTTGAGGCTAAAACCTACAGGAAAGGATAATAAGCTCAGTAAAATGGTCTGTTTCAAATTACAAAGTTAAAAAAAAAGTGGTATCAACAGCATGCACTTCTGCGAACATACATGCAAGCCTGATCCATCCATCATCTTCGTTCCACTGGCTTTAACCCAGAAAGTGCACGGGCAGATCTTTGTTCATCAAAACACATAAGCACGTGCCTAAAAGGAAGCACATGCTGGCATGTGTGTCTGAATCAAGGAGGCAAATGAATGTTTAAATCCCTTGCCTGAGTTGAAGCCTTCTACTTGTGCACCACTGCTAGCAGGTGACTACCTCCACCGGCCACAGTGAACCCACCAGCACGCACAAAGAGACACACAGCATTTGTGGTTTTTTTTAACAGAGCAAATGGCAGTGCTAACATTTATAAATGCAAAGACAATTCTCATGGGAATAGGAGTTTGCTTTTCCCTATTGTTTGAGGAGGACTCAGGCTGTTTAAATGGATGATATGTTAATTTTGTGGCACGGTTGCTCAAGGGCGGACATGGTGAAGTCTCCCATGGCACAGTAAGCTCAGCTACTCAGCTCTACTCACACAGGGTATGGTTAGATTTTAATTGTTTGTTACAGCCCTCAAAAAGACATTTCTCTAAAGTAAACATGCTATGAAGTGCATTTCTCCCTAATTATATTAGAAAAATCTTCAATCCATAAAGCACTCTTTCTGAGCTTTTATGGGCAGCTGCTGCTCTAATGCTGGAAGGAAGAGCCAGCAAGTTTGAAAACAAAATAGGCCACAAAGATTTAATTTCCTATAAAACAAGCTGTTTAAACTTTCATTACTTACAGCAATGCTCTGAAGATTTTAGAGATTTTCAGGGCAACACTTGCAGTGAAAACTGCTTGTGTCCTAACTGTTCAGGGGGCTCCACAAACACACCATCAGATTTATGCCTTTCCCTTTCAAAATAACCCCATGTACTCGTCTGCAAAATTAATTTAAATAAACATACAGAAGAAAGGAACATGCCAGCTCAATTTTGGGGGGAGGGAGTGGTCCTTGGGGGAGCAGTCACTAATATCTGCCATAAATCTGCTCACTCGCAGCCTCGGCTCACATACTAACATCTCTGTCTCTCTGACATGCTTCTCTCCCCACCTTTCAGCCTCCCCCACCCCGCAGCCATGCCATAATGCGTATAAGTTGGCTGTACAGTGTTGCTGATTAAAAACTGCTAGCAGTTAGACAACTTCTTACAAAGAGTACAAGGGGACTGTGTATTTATGAATGTGATAATTAATCAATGCATAATAAGCAAGCACTGTGCATACAGTTTTTCTTTCCATATGCAGACAGCTCCGATTACCATGCAGGCTGTACTGCAATGAGTAGCTGCTTCCACCACTCCATGGCATTAGCAAAGACAAGCTTATTGTATTAAAACCTGCATTCATGTGCAAAACCACCCAAATACTGCTGAACTGATTAATTTTGCAGGTAGAGGCTTTCAGAAGAAAATGCCACCGTTAGTGCCACAATGACTGGGCTGTCAGGATTCTCCTTTTACGCTGCTGTTTTCAGATGCTCAGCTATAAGGCGGCATCTGAGCAGTGAACTGGCAGGCTGGTTTGCATCTTAAGAACGCATTTCATTTTAATAGTTTTATTTTTAATTTTGATTCAACTCTTTGAATTGAGGGAGATTAAAAGAGAAAGGAGAATGGCATAAAAATGCAAAGTGGAGTATTTTCCCCCTTTTTAACCTGCCTTTTAACTAGAATCAGGTCATATTTACTTTCAAGAAACTCAGAAGTACCCAATTAATAACATGATTGCACACTTCATGAAAATTGATCATCAAATAGCTTAAACAAAAAGAGCTATCACCATTTCCTGAGGCTCCTCACTGACATACAGAATCAAGCATGGATTTTAATATTCAATCAGCAGGGATTCCCATTTCCCTGACAAGAAACGTCCCCCTCAGTGACCATCCTCCATAGTAATCCCTCTCTGCTCAGATGGGAAAAGAGATGCTTTGCCCTAGAGAAGTGCTTCCCTGCCAACTCTCTGCAAAGCAGTTCAAGCCTGCAGTGACAGCATGAGGAGCCAAGTAACCAACGTGAATTTTCATCACACAACATGATTACGTGCCCTCTCTGACCGAGAGGCTAACGTTTATTGCAGTCTTGCTACACCTGGGAACTGACCAGGAGATTGCAGAACTCTGCATGTGGCTAGGAAGGTAGCGTCCAGAGGATGCTATCATATATATAAAAAAAAATATTAATACATTGTAATGGCCCACAAAGGGGATGACATGGTTTTATTCTGTCGATGTGGAGAGGATTAAGGGTTTCTGCTTGAAGCCACTAACAACTTGAACAGGAGAATTACAGTAATTCCACTAAAACAATGCTGAATCCAAGGGACTGGATGATGTCACGTTGTTACCCTCACACTTGTTTTGAAAAAGCAACCAGCACAACCCCACAGAAATGACTTCAAGCAGCTAGGCAGGGAGGTCCGACTTATAGAAGTGCTAAGGGAAGTGGGCTTATAGGAGCCTTTTGCAGCAATTCAGAACCTGAATCCTTGACGTGGAACAATTCTGAAGGGAGCTCAAAAATATCCATTAGCATGTCAAATACAAATGAAATCCACACTTTCTTTTCTGCTGCTTACACAACTTCATTTTTAGGGCAAAGCGTCTTACAGCAAACAGTAGCAAGATACTCCTTTAAAATCCTGTAAAGCTTTAGCCATTAGGTCACCATACAAACACTGTTGCCATGTCTTCAATTAGCAACACTTTGCCTATGTCGATACTATTATTAATATCCTAAAACACTCATTTCTATTACTATTTAATTAATAGTAAAATGTACTGAATAATTATTCATGTGTAGTTATATTAAGAGAAACACACTGAATGTGATTAAATGTCAAGAGCTGTGACTTACAAATTCTTCCCACGCCAACTCTTATGCCAAAAAATATCTGGAGAAATTCAGCAACAGTTAAAGTCATTCCAGAACGAGGATACCTATACGTTGGAATAATCTTTTTGGCCCTGGCTCTGCACGACAAGAACCTGCCCACGTGCAGTGCACCTCAGCTGCCATTTCCAGATGCAGCGTTAGCACTTAACAGCAATGGTAATTGTACAGAAAGTTAGCAAGTCATCTGCAAAAGCAACAATCCTGGATGAATACTTGACTGCGAATTCAGATCCTGTCCAAAACTGAGCCTGGCAACTTGAAGAATGATGGAGACTGTTCTTTGTATTTTGAAAAATGAAAATGTTATTGAGAAAACACAATATTTATCGCTTAAAGGAGATTACTGGTTATCTGTATAAGCAGAGCATCAAAGAAAGAAGGTGCATTTGAGGAAGGCTTCATTTATATATTCACATAAAGAGCATTGATATTTAGGTATTTCAGAGGTAAAATTGAGACTCAGCGGGTATCAAGATAGCTGATTAGCAGTACTTATTGCAAATGTTATTTATATTGTGTGATCCTAGCCCACTCTGGTAAATCACAGTTTATCAACGACAGCTGTAATTCTGTGCACATACATAGAGACTAAGTACCTGCATTTTCTCATGCAAACATACAAACAAACTGGTGTGTACATACCGGATTAAAAAAAAACAACCAACAGCAAGCAAACAAAGAATATTAAATACTATACCTTTGAGTCATAATCTTATAGGCATCTGGCAGATAACAGCGGATATTCTCCATCTGAGCAGGATCAGAGTCACAGATTTTATCATCAGTCCTCCCGTAGTTGGCACTTTCAATCATGATAACATCTGTTCCCGGGCAGCGAAGCTCTATGGGGTAACTCTCACAGGACAGTTCCCTTCGGACCACAGCCATGGGGACCGGGGCACGGCTGAAAGCTGCAAGGATTAACACAGAAACACAGTAAACATTTACTATTCCACAATGAGACAAGGATTAAAAGCAGCAGCAGTTTTTATCTATATTCCATACTGAGACTGCTTTGGTATCCTTCAGATATGGCCTGCTGAAACAAAGCCTGGAGAAATTGCTTCTCTGCTCAGCTACTTGATTTTCTCATCACTAAAAAAGCAAATGATCCCTTTTGTAAAGGGCTGTAGAAATCCCCTATTGATGGAGGTAAATAGCAACTACAGCATTATTACTTCCACTCACCAGGTGAAAAGCTAGTTGACTTTGATCTACAAAATTGCAGCCCCGTGCTGTAGCTGATCAGCCAGGAGAAATTTGCTGCCAATGAGCCATCAAAGCACCAGGATCCCACCTGCTCAGTGTGACTGCATGTAATGACATCTGCATTGCCCCTGGTCCTTAAAAAACACATGCCTAATGCCTTTCACCATGGCCTGCAGTGTGCCAGGGGCGGGCCTGTGGGTTCTGGCAACCATCCTGAAGTTTGGGCCCTGCAGTGATATTTTCCATGGAAATGCCAATACGTGTGAAACTCGGTGATTAAAGTTTCAGTCTCGGCTTTGCTTTGGATCTGTCTGAATGTTTGAGACTGCCACACACTTGTGAAGTTCATTCAAACAGCCTTCAGAAACCTTGTTTTAAAAGAAATGTTGGCTACAGGTTGCTAATTAGAGAAGAAGTGTGCTTTGAGATAACTTGAAAACAAAGCCCAAAGAATTAGCAAGCAAACTCGCATGACAAGAAGAAATAATACTTCCCATCTACACAGTCTCTTTGATCTGAAGATCACCAACATCCTAACATGAATATATAAGAACCTGCCAAATACCTACTGTGGAGTAGCTGCATGTTGTTGCTCTTGTTTGGGCCACAGAAGGGTTACATGGCTTCAGAAGATCTCACAGGAAACCCACAGTGACACTAGGAGCCAACTATTTGTTTTCCAGTGGAGTGTGTTGGCCATGAGCTGAAACAAAAGCCAACTATGCTTCCTTATTCCTCAAGGATAAAAACACCCACAAAGGTTTCCAGCTGTAGGGACAATATGCTATTCTGGCTTGGTATTGTACTATGCTTGTTCCAATCACAAAACTCAGCATCACATATAAACCTGTATTTATGTAATGGCCACATAACAGTCAAGGGGAAGGCTTAACCCTGACTGTAACAGACCCAGGTGCCATCCAACACTAAACGTCCTCAAACAACTCAATTGCACCTCAGCCCTATTACAAAAACACCACAACACACTCCCAAAAGAAAAAATCCTTTCCATGCACAGCTGTCTTTTCCCATAAAACTTCCACATGGTGCACACACTCCACATTTCCTCATGGAAAAAGAGCACACTGATGTTCCTCTGTATACCCCTTAGCAGTATCAAGGCTGCCTCTGTCTGTCTGTCTGCAGGCAGCAATCCAACACATTACATTAACTTCTGTGCAGCATTCTATTATTGTCAATTGTCTCATTTAGATACGCATTACAGGACAGAGAAACATTTCCATTTCTGTAAATTTGCAGGGATAACCCAGTGATGTGCTAGGGTTGTGGACTAACTGCCAAACTCCTGAGACAGACATGCATTTATTCTTCAATAATAGCTTCTCCAATTACCATAGCTTTAGGGTTTGTATCATGTAAGATGTGCTTCTTCCCTGTGATTAGACTAACAGTTTTGCCCTAGTCTCCTATTGCACCATACATCTGTTCAACGCAGTAAAACCTTCGTGCAACCAGATTCTCTTGTTTCAGAAAGAGGGCAGGAGAACAAGCACAGACCTTCAGGATGCAATACCTCATTTTTGCCCTTATGTTCCCAAATAGCTATGAGGTGCACGGAAGAAGGATAGGACATGGAGGTATAGACAAGATTTGAACAAAGAAAAAAGCCCAACAGAAAGTCAGAGTTGGCAAAGCCCAGAAATTTTAGCCAGACATTCAAATAACACTATGAAGTTTCAGGTCTGCTGGAAAGAACTTGTTAGAAGTCCTTAGCAGCCCCCTGCTATGTGAAACATCGGGTTTGATGGCAGCAGGGAAAAGTTTTATTTTCCTCTATTAGCTTCAGTGTTCACAGGCCCATCGCGGACCGAAAATTTCAGATGCGATGTTGGTTTTGGAAAGGGCTGCAGAGAGCTCTTTTTTCGAGACTCTTCTGTACTAAACCTGGCAGATTGGCAGTACAGGAGACAGGTGGTTTCTAGCAGTTTTTGGCAGAATGCTGAAGCCAAGTGCACTCCCTCCTACTGCCATGTGCTTAGATGACTCTCATTAATTGCCAAAAAAATGGCAAAATGAGGTCTATACAGTCAAGATTAGCTGTCTGGGGCTATGCTCTGGTTGGTTTCTTGGGTAATTTGGATACTTTTCTCCAGTAGGACAATGGTCATTTATGTTTTATGCAAAAGAAAAGGTTGGAAAACAGAGCCGCTTGCTTCAGTGTTTGGATTGTGGATGTGTCTACAGACTACAGTAACTGCAAAGATAGATGCTAAAAATGTTTTACTTTTGCAGTTGCTGCTACAGGAAACAAAACTCAAACCTCTGACCCATATGCTTCAGAAAATACATTTTTACTGTGAATTCCTATGCATTTTTTGCTATAACTGTTCTATATTGTCAAGGCAGGTAAGCACTAAACATGATGTCTGAGGAAAACCCTGTTTAAAAGTCACAGAAATTAATTGACTGAGAATTAACTTGTCCAAACCCAGCGTATTTGTCAACAGAAATCCTGTAAATACACAGCTAATCTTAATTCTCATGTTTTGTGGAAATAGAACATTAGAAGCTGCTACCAGCAATATGGTTTTATTAAAACAGAAGTTTATCTGAGAATGAAGACAGCATCCTAATCACACAGCAAGTCTATCAATAAGGAAGATGTAGTGCTTCAGGCTCCTAGTGGAGGATTTTACAGTTAATATGAAAATACAGAGGTTAATAAAAGAGTTACACACGTTTCTGCTCCAGATGTGAGAGGACATTTCTTGCATATTCTATATGTACGTGAGACTTTATGGCATTGATCTACTAAAAAAGCATGAATAACAATCCCCAGTGAAGTATCTCTCACAGAATGGCCCGGGTTTGAAGGGACCTCAAGGATCACGAATCTCCAAGCCCCCCGCCACAGGCAGGGCCACCAACCTCCGCATTTAATACTAGACCAGGCTGCCCAGGGCCCCAACCTGGCCTCGTGACAAAAAAAGAAAGAAAAAAACTCTTGCATTCTATTTCCCATTAAAGAATGCCTGAACAGAAATAAACATTTCTGGATGTGATTCACTCTGTACTGGAATTCACCCTTTTGGTTCTCACAGTCACTCAATCACTTGCCATCAGAAGGACAGCTTTCACTTACAGACACTTCACTGTGGTATCATGGAGTCAACAGTTATTTCCTGGACCTATGGCATAAAATAAATGTGACACCCTGGACAAACTTTGTTCGGATCAGGAATTAGGAATAACTGAAGAGCATAAAACATTATGATAGGAGAAAGCAATGGTGTGCGTTTTCCATCCTGCCACTCTCCATCATTTGAGCTGCTCTACATGGCTTTTTTTCTATCCTGATACCTGCAATAAACACTCCCAAAAGACATTAGAGGTTGGCTGTTTATCTCCTTTGTGAACACATTTGTCGACACTGTACCCCTATACGATAATCTTACTTTATCATTTTTACTGGTTTTCCTGTGAGGAGTAAATTATTATTATTTTTTGCTTCTTGCTATGAAATAAGATAGAGAAAAGCCAATCTGTGAAATACACAGCACAACTGCATTAGTTCATTAATACACTTCTCTCTCCTTTGAGCAGCTCGCTATCTTTGCAGTCTCTCACTGAGCTCCTTATTTAATCTCCTAAATAAGTGACTTAATTGTTGGCTGGAAGTCAAGAAGAGCTGATGGCTGCCCACTACTTTGGAAAACAGGTGCCTTTCTGCAGGATCCTACGTGCAGATATCTATCTAAATAAGGACAGCTGAACCTAAAAATTTTGAAAAACACTCTTTTTAACATTTAAACATGTGCCAACTCGATCTTTGCAAGTGTGGCCATTCACTGGAAAACCCCACTCCGGAGCTCATAAAAGGTAAAGTCAGATCAGAAGAAGAAACAGCCACAGAGAGCCACAGGATTTGATCTGGGCAATTTGGAACTTCTTTGTCTTTGCTAATTTGATGAGCTTGAGAATTAAGTCATCAAAATCTTGTGCTTCTTTCCCTCTTGCTTTTGACCTCAGAACATAATTGCCTCTTGTCATGCCTGCAGGGCATGGGCTTGCAGTTATCACTGTGTGCTTAATCAAAATTCTGAAATAGCCTTTAAATTACGGGTCCCCTTGGCTGCCAGAGACTTGTTGAGCTCTGTTACATTTGGAAGCACGATGGTAGTAGGTGCACTTTTAAAAGAAAACTGTGGGATGATGTTTTTAATTAGGTATTATATGCAATTTTCCCAGAGAAATGTTTTTCTGGCTCAGAATTTTCAGAGTGAAATTTAAGTGCATATTTAAGTGCTGCAAAACAAAAAGCTGAAAATGTAGAGATAATTATTTTTACATGCACTGTGCAGGATTTAGTCTGCCTAGCAAAACACCTGACTTACTGCTCCCAAAGGCAAACACAGCATGCCAGGGGAAAAGGTTTCCTACTGGTTTGGAGAAATGCCTCTGTGTCTGTAATTTCACAGTACTTAATATTCCCACCATTCATCTTGATTCTGCAGAAATAAATATATATAAACCTACCTCTGGAATGGGTACAGACTGAACTGCCATTCAAGTCAATAGGCCTTATTATGACTGTCGCTCCCTAAAGAGAAGCACACTCTTAAGTGTTCTTCTAAATCAGGGTGCCACTTTTCCTATTAAGATATAAAGCAGCATTACTGCATTCATTTGCAGCATGCAAACACAGCTCGCTATTTCTTCTCTTCCTTAATCCAAATTACATCTGGCCTCTGATCTCAAGAACAATATTAGTAGCAAACAAAAACTCAGGTTAAAGATAGTGACAACAAACATTTCTCCCATTAATACCGTGTCCATTCCCCTAATCTTTTCATGCTCACAAATATTAGTTTAGTTCCGACAAGTTTAAAAATACTGGTTGGTCTAAAGTTCTTGGAAAACTTGTGCTTGGAATGCAAATACAGAAATACCGTTCTCTTTCTCTCACTTTCTCTTTGTACAGTGACAACAAATTAAACAGCAAAGAGCTCTGCATCTTTTCTATAGGGATAGGGTAAGACAGCCTTTCTTCCACTCCCAGTCTGCATAGGGGTTAAAGGTGCATCCTACAGACAAAGGCTGGTGCCAACTCATCGCAGCAAATGCTTCCAACATCCATTTCCAGCTTCTCCAGGGAGGAAAGGAAGACTGAGTGCAGACAGTGAGGCCAAATGGTTGGAGACATTGACTGTGCAAGGCTGGAGCTGGATAGTGCTGGTCTCCGCTCCTAGCCCCCCACTCTTTGTTGACGGCTGCCCAGTTTCTAAAAATGGGAAAACTACCCGCAATCCTCCATTAAGCACTTCAATACCTGCTAGAGAAATGAAGGGGAGAACTAAATATAATCCCCAGAAGGTGAAGAATGTAGCCTCAGTCTGTGTTTCCTTATACATATCAAATATCCCCAGGCTATTTGGGGCTTCCTTATTTCATAGAAGATATCAAGAACAATTTACAACTTTCCTTTGTGTATCTTTACCAGAAGCAGTGCCAAGCCTCCACCCAGAAAACACCCAGGAACAGCCCTCACAAACTGCAAGAGCAATCCCTCAGCAGTGAGATGCAGTATACAAAAGCAACCAAAGAGAAACGCAGTACTGTAGAACAATCCAGCAAAGACAGGCAAATAAAAAACAAGAAAAAAAAACACATACAAAAAACAACTCCTTCCCTGTATATTCTATGTGGCATTTCAGGTCAACTATCTCGTGGTTCCATAATTTGCTTAATGTATCTTTACTGTAATATTCAAGTGGCATCGCTAGAGATTTGCTCCAAGGTTATATGAGTGAAATTACAGCAGGTGTTTGGCAGCAAGCTTACATTCAGCATGCTCCCCCACGATGCAGAGGGGACACAGGAGAAAGACGTAGTAAACATTTCTACATGGGCTGCCAAAAACACAGAGTGCAACTTCCAGAGCGATGCAGCCAAGGATATAGACAGGAGCACAAGGAAAATTTGGCCAAGTCCAAACAGCCTTTGTCCCCAGGCACCAGCAGGAACCCTTCATTTTCATGGGAGCTCCTTCTGTATTTCCAGGTGCCCCCAGAGGTCAGAACAGCCAGGACAGACAGAATTTCTACTGCCCGTGGGATGCCCAGGGACAGCAGCCTGAGAGTTAAGCACCAGACAAGATACATCCTGAGTTATTTCTGCTCACACTTCAGTATCACTGACTGTCCTCATCTCCTCTCTTTACTGGGCTCAACTGGTAAAAACTCTGCTTCTCCCCCTTACTTTCCCATGCCTCAGTTTGGGCAGAAGCTTTTCTCAAAAATGAAGAAATTTGCACATATTGGGCAAAGAGGAATGGCGGAAGATCAGCACAAAGAGAAAAGAACTGTGAAGTGGATGAACTTGCAAGTGGGCGCCATCTCAGTAGCATACCAGGCACGAGGAGACAACAAAGGATGGATGTTCAAAAAGGAAAATTGCTGGCAATGCTGTGCATCATTATGAAACATGATGAGGAAATGAGGTTAGGTGATGGAAAGCAAGATCACAGTCACCGCATGGCAACTACACCGTGCTTCAGTTGCTGATCCTGTGCCCAAGCTAGTGTTCACTGGGCCTCTTCATGAGGCAGGTCAGCTCAGTTTCATCAAGACACTAAACCAGCATTTAAATTAAAAAAAAAAGTTTTCTGTCAGGCTGTGGAATGTATCAGCTCACCAAAGGTTAGCTAAGGTCATAGAAAGGACCCAAAACATTTCAGGAGGAAGGAAACAAGGTTGAATTTAATGTCCTGTTCAAAAAAAACGTGACAACCTACCTTCAAATCAGAGGTCAGAAGTACAGACCCAGCCTGAGTTAAATGCCACTTAACTGAATTTAATTGAAGTAGAAACAACAAGTTGAGAACAATAGACCAAAGACATCCTGCCTTCAAGAGGATGGCCCAGTGCAAGTATACTAATATTCAGGCCCTATAATGGGAAAAATCCATACCCAAGTACCTTTTCCCACACAGTGGATTGTCTCATTTGTATTAAAAGACACATACAAGAAGGCACTCCAATAAAATTGCTCTTTAAATGCACAGTCTTCCTTAATTAACTTTCAAGTGTAAGAAAACTGTGCAATGGTAGGGTAAGAATCCGTGCCTAAAGTCCTGCACTGCAGTACAGAAGATGTATAAACAACTCTCATGCTACTTTCACCCTCCAGCCTAACATGGACATCAGTTAAATATCAGATTTTCACATCCTGCTAAATATTCAGACACTAGAGATCTCAATAACTTGAATAAAAGAAGTTTTCAGTTATGTGCAGCAGTAACCAGTCCCTTCTTTAGAAAGAAAAAAAAATACCAAATCCACGTATCATAACCCATATTAGGGCCGTTTACTACTTATTCAATTCAAAATTACTGCTGTTACAATAGACACTTAGCTGTCTCCAGAAAAAAAAGGGAAGCTTTGACTTTGACATTGCCAAACAACCTTGAAGTCTCCAACTTTAATGCAGCACAAATTAATGTGGTGAAGCGAGTAGAATATGAGTAATAACAGAATTCACCCCATTTTAAATTACTCCACTGTAGCTTTTTATTATAGCCATTAGTAAGGTTAATTTTTTAATCTGAGATAAAAACTTTTATAAACCACCATGGCAGGTAGGTTAGTAAAGGCACTGAGATAAATGAGTATCAAGGGCTTAGCCCCTCAAGGAAAAAGGATATGTTTATCATTTTCAGGCTTCCTATTAAGTCCAAAGTTCATTTGACGTCATATTTTATTATTATTTCCATTTAAAATACCAGCTTAAATTCTTACCCTTGCTAAAATAATCTAAATCTGGACTAACTTCCATGAGCTAGTGACTTCTGTGAGCAAATAACTTCCAGTGATCAGGATGGAGGTAAGGAGAAGGAGGCTCTCCAAACTGTCCTGGAAGTTGGCTGCATGCAACAGAACCTACTTCTCATTTATATCCCATAGCAACGACAGAAAAAAAACAAGTCCCATATTCAGGAACAGATCCAGTGAAGTCATCAGGCAGAATTCCTTTTAAGGCAGAGGCGAATCAGATGGATTGGATGTATTTGGGGTTTTGCTGAAACAGTGTGACCTGCAAATAATATATTCCTACCAAGTAACATCTCCTCAAAGTTAAAGTTTAATTTTGATTTACAGTTCCCTGAATAGTCTCTGAAGGGGAACGTTAGAGCTCTTGTAGAAATATCTGCATTATTAAAGAAATGATGAGCAGCAGAGTGAGGATTACTTTGTGCTGTTTATGGACTTGCTTACCAGAGCAGTAAATCTATTTTTAAGTTAGTATTGCCCAGAAAGGAGAGATGTGTGAAATCTGAAGCGCTGTTTGGAGAGAAAGGATGGTATCTAAAGGGAAGAATTTCTCTGCGAGTATAGAGACTGTCATTCAAATACCCATACATAAATTTGGGGCTTCAAACACTGAACAGTTAAACAATTACTTCACATCACAGAAGACCATGAATGACTCCTGTAGAGTTAATTTTACAAGAAACTAGCAAGAACTTGAAGGCTAGCCATCTCCAGGAAGTAATACAGATAAACTGTAGATTGTTTAATAAATGACATTTTTCTTCGTGTTTTAGACTTCACAGCTCCTTAGAGCCTCTGCCATAAATAGCAACAGAGAATTCTTTTCCACTAGCCATAACTCTGTAAAAGTTTTATAAAGTCTAAGACTGCTTCGAGATCTTGCCTTCTCCCAGAATCATAGTTCATCATAGGTTTTATATATATGCATATAAAATATGCGTACATGTAGAAATACATATACACACTTCTATAAATACGTGATTTATATATAATAGGCAAAATTTAAAGCATAAACAGCAAGATGCAATTTGGGGTCCCCTATTCAGCACACCATAAAGGTCACTGGTTTGTAGAAACCATTGGGTGCTTGTCAGCAAGCACTGTGACTAATCTACAAAGGCAACCTGTCCTCAGCTGCTGGATGGGGATTTCCAAAGTATGACATCCATTAGCTCCATCTCAGAAAGAAAGAGAGGCATGAGATCCAAGATCCTTTTTACTGACACACTAACTAACAAGTGGGCTTTTTCAAGCCATTCTTCGTGGCCCTCTGAATCTTGAAGTCTCTCTTAATCAAGTCTGCAGCATAACTCCCCTCTGACTTTCAATGACCAAGGGTTTCACTCAAATACCCTAGCATCAAAAAAAAACTTTGCAGAAATATACATATTTGTCTGAACACTGGCCATCTTTATCTGCTTCCATCAATCTTACAAATACAGAACAACAGCAGAATTAAATCTGGGGAAACAGCTGAAACATGCACGCTTGCTCCAGGTGAAAACGTATTCCAAGTAAAAACAGATTTTCAGGGAAATGACTTATTTTTACCCACAGATACACATTCTCCTCAATGGAAGATAGCAAAACATTAAAACTAATGAATTAAATTATCTCCACAAAATGATTCACTTGCTAGGAAGCAAAAGCAAAACCCTAAGTTAACAGGGTTTCCTACTGCACCCACCTGCTCACAGCAAATACTGTGGTTAAACACTTTTCCCCTAATGTATCCTGTGTGGATATGGATCTGTAAACGCTGCATAAATACATATGTGTATGTACAGTACCTATACACACACAGTGCTGATCACCTCAAGGTGAGCCAGAGAAAACAATCTGAAATAATGCTCACCTGTAGACTCCAAACTGCTCTGAACAGATTAATTGCTCCCAAGAGAGCCAGAAGACCAGCTCTACAGAAGAGCCAAGAGCCCCTAGGCAAGGAGGTGATGCCTGTCCTGCAGTACCGCTGTGACTGCCAAGCATGAATCAAGTCACAGAGGCACTGTGCTCAGTAAGAAACAATGTGGCACCAGTTAGAACCTGTGGAGTTTGTGAGGCCCTTCTTTGCGAAAGCCCACACAGCTCTGGATATAATGATTTATGGCTCATTCTGTGAGAAAGCACGGGGCTCTGCCACAAGCCAAGACACTCACACACAACTGACCCATAGCAGGCCTGCGCTGCAAAGGGAATTTAATCTAAAATAAGAGAGGAGGAAATACATGCAGATTAGAGACAAGAGCTATGGTAGCACAGAAAGCGATGACCATGCAGCACAGATAACGAACAGATGCAGATATTACATTTCAGGGCACAATGCTCACGAGTTCAATGAAAATACAGTTGAAGGAAATCTAACTTGGTTCAGGAAAAACAAAAAACACACTGCAACCAGCTATGACGGATGGAAGACTCTTTTTCTAAACACATTCACTAATTGTGTTTCAAATTCTCATCCTTCAAAAGCTTTCTATTAAGGTAGATGAAAGAATTAAATTTTTCGCTGATCTCTCTGTCTATGAAAGAAGAATGTAACTGCCCAAAAAACCAGACAGATATTAGGGCTAACGGCAAAGGACAGTTTTCAACAAAGCAGCCAATTAATTATTCCATCCCTACAAATGAGTCATGCCCCTACAAATACTGAGTCAGAAGAAACTGGGCTTTTTCAACCCCCTGATGAGATGAAGCTGCTGGGACAGAGAAGGGGGTGCAAGTGAGATTGGGTTGTGGTCATCTATACGGTGAGAGCCCCCAAGACCCCAGCCCAAGGTGAGAGGACACTCCAGGAAGGTGGGGTGCAGGCATCCTCAAGGCACAATGACCAACTCGGAGTTGAGCTGCCAAATATTTCTGTATTGTACATGTCAAGATTTTCCTGAAGGATTCCTCCGAGCTGAAAAAGCATCATGGAAATGTTTTCATCAAATTGTTTCTGGGAGATGATTAGTTAATTTCCAGTGTAATTATGTTACAGTACATTTAAGTGCACTTTCTAAATAGAAGCGGATTTTTATCTAACAAAGGATCCATTTCAAGCACTTTTTCCTGTACCTTTAATATCCATTTCCTTCTGTACCTATTTCAAGCATTGTTCTTCTGGAGTTATTTATACTTTACATCTAGAAATTTCTGCCTCTTCTCTGAAAAAATTGTTGCATGTTTCCATCATCTTGTTGTGTCATTCTTATTCAGTGAAAGCATTCTGCTATCACTGCCTCCAAGCATACCGCTGGAGTACGAGGAAAAGTCTTCAGAAATGAAACCAGACTTTTTTACTTTTGCTCCTTCTGTGCCCCCTATTATTCCATAATAAAGCAGCTTTCAAACGCTCCCGCTGCAACGCTCTGCAGAGGTATGGTTACAAAAATGTTTTGCAGGGGATACAGGAAACTACCTGGGCAAAATACCACAGGGTCACAGACGAAGTCTGCTGCTGAGCTCATTCTTTCTGAAAAACAGCTTTCAAAGCAGTGGAACATTTGCCCTATTTGCTTTTGGGTGAAGGTGCTAGCACAGAGGACACTGTGCTGCGCATAACCCCCAGCGCAGATGAGGAATGATCCTCTCTAATTTTTCCATTGTGTTACTATCAGAGAAGTATATGTTGGAAGTTTCATATCATGACTGGCAAAACTAATAAGGTATTGATGTCTATTTTTGAGCTAAGAAAGATAAGAAAATTTTATAGCGAGACTGCCTCAGGCTAATTTCATACAGGACCCTGTTCCTATATTTTACGTTGGTTGAACAGGAATAAAACCAAACGAGAACTAAAAAAATAAATCAAGATGCCTATGACCAAATAACCATGAACCAATTTAACCGGGAAAGCAAGATGACCACAGTTCTGACTGGTAACATCTACACTTGGGAGGATTTATCCAGAACACTATCCTGTAGATGAAAATATTTCAAGCAAAACTGAAGAAAAAAAAAAAAAATAACCATTCAAATTGTGGGCAGTAAATTGAGAAGTCCGTTTCCAGGTGACCAAGTCCCCTATGCTACAATTATGAGAGAAGAACAACAACAAAAAAACCAACTCTCCCCAAATCTGTGGACAATCAGATTAGAGGAACTGCGCTTTTTAAATATTTTAAGCAGCAGCAATATTTTTAAAATAATAAGGTGTATGGGACGAATACAGCCAGTTATCAAGCATAAAATCAACCCCCTAAAGTTGTCCCATAACTCACTCAAATCTGTGTCTGGAAGGAAGCAAATAGATGTATTCATAACTCAGAGTGATAAAGAAGTGCTTTTTGTTCTATCTAATATTAGGAAAGATATAACCACAAGTACTAAAATCCAATATTTTTTCATTTTGCAGAATTAGATACCTTATATCGAAGAGTTTGTAGAAAAAAGTAACATACACACTTTTAGGAACCCCATGCTGGTTTTTTAACTTGATCTGGTATACTGGCACATTGCTACTGGCTACCCTTAAAGAAATCAAGGTTATGAAAACAGAACATAGCTCCCATCGCACATGGAATAAAAATGCATTAGCTCTTGCTTCTCAAAAGGTAATGTAAACACAGAATTGTCATCCCAACTAAAGCTTTTCTGGAAGCTCAATAAGAACCTCATCACTCCAATATCATTCAACATGCTTCTTGATGATCTGAAAGAAAATAAACTCCAAGCTTGCCAAATTTGCAGTCAGCACAAAAATTGATGAAATGCTAAGTAATGACATGGACCTTGTCGGTTGTGCAGATTGATCTGTATACTGTTTGAGCATACCGTGCTTTAACACAGACAAATACAAGCCCATGTAGGAATACAAAAAGTGCTCATTATGTCAGACCACAGCCTAGCAAGCAGCCACTATGAAACAAGACTGTTCTCATGATTGATAAGCATTTGAACACCACGCAGCAGCTCCAAAGGGCAAACATGATCTCTTCAAGTATTAGGAGGTGAATAACAAGGAGAAGTGGGAAGATGAAATTGCCCTGCATGCAGTAGTAAGGAGACCAGTACTAGAATATGTACCCTGTGGTGTCTGTACTTCAAAAAGATTGTCAGAAAGTTTGACAGTGCTTGCAAAAGAACTATATATATATATATTTTTAAAGTAGTGTCTAGAAAACAAGTTTTACGAGACACCAAAGCAGCTCAGTCTGTTTAACTAGTCCAAAAGAATCCTGCAGTATGCAGATTTCGTGGAGGGAAGGTATTTCTTATAACAGTGAGCCCTTCAGCAGAAAAAGGCAAGCAAGATGCAATAGATGGAAGCTGATGCTACTAACTTCTGGTTAGAATTAATATTTTTAACAGTGTGAGTAATATAGCATAGAAGAGTTTACTTTGGTATTCAATGTATTTCTTATTAGCTAAAGTCCCTATAAGCTGACTGGGTATTTTTCTGAAAGATAGGTTACAGCTCAAGCAGAAGATGGGGGAGCCTGATTCACAAATCACTGGGTGAGATCTCTATTGTGCCAACAGCCTGGCTTGTTGATCATAATAGTCTCTTTGTATTTCAAAGATTTATGAAGATTTAGGAGAAAGAAAACAGGAAGAGAAAGGGACATGTGGCAGCATGGAACTCACTGAATTTATTATCTCAGTTTAAAAAAAACCAAAAATATCTCAGTCAGTTTTCATGCAGATACCTGCTGCGCTTATCCATGCAAAGAAGGTTTGTATCTTGCCTTTTTCTAGGGGTGGTGAATGGACAAAAACGTTCCAGGACAGCTTCTTTGAATTCCTAGGAATGAGAGACGCCAAGGAGGAGGAAGGGAATTGCTTAATACAAACCAACAGATGGGATTTCAGTTAGAGGCTTCCTTTGTTTTCATAATGAACCATAATCTGTGTAATCTAAAACAGTTTTGATTTGTTGCAGTGAGACATAAAGACTGTAGCTATGGCACATGAATAGTTTTCTCAACCATTCGTTTCCAAAGGTACCTCTTTTCTGCTGAAGGCATACTGGACCCCAGACCAGGCAGCCAGAGTAAGGTCAGGACAGATGAAAGCATAGGTGAGGCACTAGTGCTTTCAGTAAGTCTGCCTATGTTTGTTTTGTTGGAAAACCATATTGGAAGGCTAATTTAAATGTTATGGTATTGCAAGCCCTTGAGCTGGTCTCTAGGTGCTATAAGCCCTATTAAATCTTTGAGGTGAACATTGTACAATATCAAATCAATGGCAGAGGAGGTTATGGTCTTGGTATGATGTTACTGGGATGGGCATTATTTCCAAAGTCCTACTGCCCAGGCTCCTTAAGTCCTCTCCGATGCAAAGGTAAGCAATTCAGTGTTAAGGTACAAAGCCAAGAAAAACTTCAGCTACCTGGAAGCCTGGAGATGCAGTGAATGCTACATACATTGCTTATTATGTTGCCACGGACCAATATTTAGGTCTCAGCGATGTCAGACATCTACTTATATCCCCATAATGCTTTGCAATTTAAAACACTGACTCCTATTCATACATATTTCCCCATGTTATTTAAGTTTATCTTCATATTAAAAATAAATGGATTTAAAATGTAGGCAGCCATGCATATAAGCACTCTGCTTGAAAGACATACTTCATCTTTAAATAGCAGCAATCAATACACACAGTATATAACCTAAACAAATTTCTATTATGAATGCTTAATGGATATATGCTTTGGTCATTTTTATTACTAATATAGTATTGATTTACAGAATACATTACCACCTTAGGCACCGGGATCTGCTGGAGTCCTTGGACCCTGTATACCATTTCAGTCAAAACAGGAGTTGAAAGTCAATAACCCATTTACCACCAGAGCAGACCCTCTACGGTGTTAGATATTTTAACGACAGTCTGACTCTCACAGAGCAATCATTTGTCTTACAGTGGCATTTATAAGTCATCGTTATTAATGTAAAGTTATCCATGAGGTCTGTCTGCTTATCTTTCACACTTCTTTACTGCCAAAATGCTTTAGGAGTTGCAACAAGGAGGAGCACTTGCAGCCTAACCTTGTGGAACCCTCACTGGGCAGGGGTGCCGCGAAATCAAAGCATCCACTTGGACTCTTTTGCTTTGAATCAATGAGCAGTTTCTCTGCCTTTGTTGCCATTCACATCAGGGAGTGGTGACTGACTCCTGCAGCTACCCAGGGGAAAGGGAACCAAGAATCTTTCTTTGATACGAATGCTAATCGCACCGGGCAGGGAGAAGATGATGTGCCACCACAAACAGACTGCAGAGAACTCTCTGTTGCTGCTTGGTACGTCTTCAGGAGTCTGTAATGAGATGGGGACATGGTAATATTGCTACACAAAATGTAACGTCTGTTTACTGCTTCAGGCAGAAAGGGGGGCAAGGAGGCGGTTACAGTTACTGTGGAGGAACAATCCTATATTGTCAACTCACTGATTTATGTAATCAAAGGTGCAACAGCATCTCTGCATTCCTGGGATATTGTGCCCTGGGCAAATCAGGCTTTGTGCCAAAAGCCCAGCACAGAAATGGCAGAGATGAGGCATCAAGAGCATCATGTGTCCTGCTGCTGCTCAGTGAGATTACTTCGCAATCTAAAAATCAGCTGCTTCCAGAGTAAATCCTAAGTAGTATATTGCTTTTCTGCTTTTAATACATGTTAAGAGAGAGCTGAGAAACCTGCTGTTTGCAGAGAAATGTCTGCGAGTGGAGACCCCACCCTGCTTCTCCCTGTTTCCTCTTTGATTTTTTTTTAAACCGATGCATAAGAGGGCAAATTAATTAAATATATACAGAACAGGAATGCTTTGTCCCCCTTTTGCAGAAGAACAAACAACCACCACAGAGACAAAGTAATCAGAAACACGCCTGAGAAAATAACAGCCGCAAAAGCAAAAGTCATATCAATTGCTTAGGCCTCTCTGCACACAGAAGTTAAGTGAGGTGAAGCGAAAAAGTTTAATTCACCAAACCGACTAAAATTAAACAAGCCATCAAAAAAGTGGGAGATGAGCTCCTAAAAACCCAGTTGTAATGCACACTGAATACAGATTTCTCTCATCCTCTCTCCCTTTCCCTGCCCATTGCGAGGTGCTCGCCCCACTCCTTGCCAAGCAGGGATGGTTCCCAACAGGTGCCTTGCAGCAGCAGCCTCATTCGGAGGCTGGCACGGTCCTGGCCCTCGCTCTAACAAGGCAACAGCAAATCTCCAGTAGCACACTGGGGGTCCCTGAGCACAACAGGAGGTTGAAGGCAAAACCCTGTGTTAACAGCCCTTTCTGCTTTTACCTTCATTCATCAATGACAAGAAAAAAAACAAGGCCAAATACAAAACTGTTTTGACAGACGCCCGTTAATGCATCTGTCACATGAAGTGGCAGCCTCCCTGTGGCATGGTTTGAGTCCAGAACACCTATGCTGGATGGTCACTCCCATTTTTGTGAATATGTTTACCAGACCACCATCTCTTCTCAGCAAAAGCAGAGCAGAGCAAATCTGGTAAACTCAGAGTTTATTTCCATCTACCTTGTGCTGGGCAAGGATATGACAAAAAAAACCATGTTTCTAAAATTAAACTCACTCTATTAGTAGAATTATACAAAGAGCTGCCATAACTCCAGTAAACTTCAAAGCCAGAGGAAGAAGGTGCAGCGGTCGCTTTTATCAAACGTGTGATTCACCCAGATTCACACTGAACAAAGCATTCTGCAAGGCACGCCAGAGCTGGAAAGTAATATTCAAGCAATATCTCCCTCTCTCATTTTTAAGTGCACAGCCAGCTCTGCTCCACTGTAGCATCTCCCAGATAAAACAAATACCTTGCAAAGATATTTCTGTATTTCCCCAAATGCACTTTAAAACAACTAAGCAAAATAAACAAACAAACAGAACCTACAGGAGACGTTTCCTTTTGGCCCAACTGAAAAGCTTAGTTGGATCCCACACAGCAGCTTAGAGGGCTTTTGTTTTTTGTTTCCTTCTCCTCAGTTGCTTTGGCAAGATAACCAGGCACAGAGATGCTGGGTAGAAACGAAGAGGGTGTAGGCTCTCAGCAGTCAGGCTTGGTTCTCTTTGGTGAGCTTGCACAAGTTTTGCATCATCCCTCCCTTTACATGTACACAGACCTCTGCATTGCAAATTCCAGTGATCATCATCTGTGGCATCCTTGGGCTCCTGCCACGCAAATGCCTTCAACAAGAATCTCCTTCCTTGCCTGGAAGCCCTTCCACCACAGGCAAGTGTGTTCAGAAACATGGCAGTAACTTCCCAAGGTCAGGAAGCTGGGCAACTCATCCCGGTCAGCTTGCCATAACCCAGAGCAACAGCTGGTTTTACCACCAGTAAGGAAGCAGTGAATCTTTTCCCCTTGGCAACAACTTCTTTTCTGCATCCTCATTAGTCTTTGACTGGACCAACTCTTCAGTTTGCCAAAGGGCTCTTGATGCTCTCTGACACCCACCAAGGATGAGGTGGTTTCAAGAGATGCAATGCTCTTCACCAGCACTGGCATCACTTGGTGCTTCAGAAGTCACAGGAGCATAGCAAGGATGGTGAGAATAGGAGACAAGGCTGAGAGAAGAGGCTTATTTTTATCTTTATCATCTTCACCTTACCCTGTAGACATTCATTTCCTTCAGCTGCATCCTCATGTTACATTCAAACACTGGACAGGACCCAGATATCTGCTCTGCCTCCTTGCTCCAGGGTATCCTCCAGCGTTGTCCTACAATTCCATCCATGCCCCGCCACAAATGGTACAGCTGTATGTCAGCTGCATGAACCTTCAGGCAAAAACCTCTCCTCTTGCATGGGCTTGTTATCACAACATGCTTGCATTTGCCTGCTAACCACAGAGTGACTGCACTCTATCTCACCAATGTTATGTCAGACTTCCCTGGGCTTATATTTTCCACTTAAATGTGTGGCTGGGATTACATAGCAGTTGGCTTGGCCACCCAGAATAAACTGAATGGGTTGCTGACTCACAGCATAGCTGCAAATATGGCAGTCAAATGTTTGGCAATCTCTTCTAGCCCTTTGCATACACAGGGTAGATCTGTATCTCCTGTGCTCCGGGTTCCTGCAGTCCGTGTGCGCTCATACCTTAATCCTTCACTGGGTCTTTTCTGTTCATCCACATTCTTCCCGTTAACATACATGTAGCGTGTAGATTCCCTGCTAGAAGGTCTGCACCATCTCCAGAAATCCTGTGCCAGAGCTAGAGGGCTGACAGCTCTAACAGAATCAGCTCTGCCTTCTCCCCCATCTTAGTGCTGGGGTAAAAGAACTGTATGGCTCTGCCTGGCATGAGGACATTTGTAAACCCCACTCAGCCATGGGCAGTGTTCACAACAACAGCTTCCCTGTCATACGGGAGGGCAGGGGCCCCAGGGTAAGTTGGGAAACCAATTTTATGGTTGCTTTCTTATCTTTATTCTCCAGAGAGGTCTGTGTATAGACTCACATCTTCCTTTCCCAACTGTTCCTTCCCCTGCAAGGGACTTTTGTTCAACAAGAAAGTTGTGCTGTGTGTTTGAGACTGTGCGTAGAACTCTTTCATTTATTGCAATGGTGATAGCAGTTTTCTCTCTCTTCCTTTTAATCACACTCCCATGTCGATGCATGGTTGGCAAGCATCCTGCTTTGAGCGGGAAGTTGGACTACAGATCCCCAGAAGTCCCTTCCAACCAGCACTGCTGTAATTCTTGCCTGCTGTGAGTCTCATTTGGCACCACCATATTTTACACCTCATATTCTAGAAAGCACCCCAAGCCAAACCGTTACTTTAAGAACAGAATTAGCAAAGGTAGTTACAATACAGAACATCCCTAGCCATGTTCACAGGCTGTCTCTCTCTTGTTTCTCCAGCCTGGTTTCCTTCCTCCCCACACCAAGGAGGTTGCTATGGAGATTTCTTCAGAAACAAAGAGAAAAACAGATACAAGAAATACAAAGCACTGAGGAGGGTATGAAGTAACAACTGTAAGGCCACAACATACCTTGAATCAATAAACACATTTTCCCTAAATCTTCACCTAGAAATCTGCTGATAGAGAGCAGGTCCCTCAAACTCTCCTGCCCTGCAAGGCCTGCCTTTGCTGTGAGATGGTGTCAGGGACCGAGCTGCGCTTCCACATGCTGCTAAAAGCCAGACAGAACACCATCCTCATCCTGCACAGGCTGTGCAGAGCAGCCAGGCAGTGCATCCATGCACTGCTCCATGTTGTATAACAGAGATTGCTCCATTTACTGTAGTCACACCAGGCTGGGGAAGCAGCCTGTGGCTAGGCAAACATGTGGACAGCACTATGCATGCCAGACTGTTCTTTGTTAGGGATTCTTCTACATGGTAGCAAGTGTGTGACCACGTTCTGATGGCACAAGCGCTCCTACATACTTACAAGAGCTGCCGTATGAATATGGCATGCTGGCACTCCTGTCAGAAGAGGCTGTAACACATCTTCCACAAATGTATGTGCTAGCTGGTTAATGGCTCTGGGTAGGCGTTCTTGTCATTTTGGTTTTAGATCGGTTTTGCCTCCAGCAAGAAGCTCCTGAAACCAACTGGTCACAAGAATTAGACAGAAAAGGTCATAAGACCTTTTTTCCCCTTAGAGCAGTTGCAAATGCCTTAAGTCATCACTACTGGCTTTCAACACTTTCTCTGAGATGTCTATATGGCTCTCAAATGAAAAGAAACCTAGGGGCAAGAGAGAGGGAAAGGGTAAAGCAAGGAAAGAGAAGGAATAATGCAGAAAAAAAAAAATTTGGAACAAAATTTAGTGACAAATTACAACAGTAGGCTTTGTTCTCAGCAGTACTGAGGGCTGCTAAATGATCCTGCAGTCATCTATCTCCAATACACTAAAAGGATGGAGAGAAACAAGGTCTAAAAAAGATTAGGAAAAATAAGTACTTGTAACTACACAGACTGCTCCGGTTTTCCAGGTTATGCCTTATTTTAGCTCCTTAAAACAAATGACAGCACCTGATGGCTGTTCAGCGTTTTCAATTTCTCTCGATATTGACCTTGTTATCCTCACTTATTCCTAGTATATTTGTTTATAGAGCAACATAAGGACCTTAACCAGAGTCTGAAGATGAATGCAGTCCCCGGTCAAGGCTATTTTACACACCTGTGTAGGCACAGTTTCCACACCGTTTGAGTGCATTTCTCAATTTCTTGCCTGTCATGTGATGGGAGGCAGAGCAGTGCTCACCCTCACTTTATACATTAGGGTTGGAAGGGAGTATGGGCCAGGACCAGGAAGGAACAGTTGGAAGGACCAGTACGAGCCAGCATACGACCAGTACAATGTTCACTCCCATTCTGCGCCTTCCCTACAAGCCTTAGCTTTGTGGTTCTGTCAGCATCTCTGGTGGCTTCACTCTTACCAGAGGAGCATGCAAGCTGCTACTCATTCCTACTCATCAGCTTCTCAACACACGGTAACAAGTCCTTGTAAAGAAAGCCTGTGCAAGAACAAGATCCTCAGCTCAATTGGTTTCACTAGCAATTGGTTTCTGGGCAAGAAAAGACAAAGCTGTGCCTTTCCCTTGCCTCAGGACTGGTCAGAGCAAGGTTGCACCCTGCAGCAAGTTATACTGACAAGCAGCCAACATGCATGTGCTCCAAAGTCCAAACCCTTTTACTAAGCACTATCTCTTCCAAGCTTTCTCACACCGAGGAATTTCCTTACTTTATGAAGCCTTAGGGTTTTAACCAAGATCAGCTATTGACACATAGGAAGAGGTGAGGCGATGCAGCTCTGCAGAGGAAACACAAGGCATGAAACCTTCCCTGTTGCAGGAACAGCTGCATCCTGAGCTGAAGGTATAACAGCACGCTTCATGTCTTCCTCAGCTGCAACATGCCCATCCAAAAAGCATTCTCATTTAGGCTTCACTCGAAGGCTGCCTACTACAGAACACCCACTGGTGATAAGGATCGATGGAGAAGCTAAAGTCCTCCTTGTAAATATGCTGTGAAAACACTGAAGCAGCTTCTTCAGCTTGAAAATGAGACAGAGGTATGTTTGAAATGTAAAACATCAGCAATGGTACAAAGAAGGCAGACAGAAAATGGTTGTTCACTACTACTTGTACTACCATGCACAGGAGGCAACCAAAAAAAGACTCAAATAAGCACAATGATGGTTTTCTGCAAGACATGTAACAACCCTGGCAACCCGCTGTCACAAGATAATGCAAAGTCAAAGATGTTTAAAAAGAACCGGACAAACTCATGTAGCATGAGGTCTGTCAGTGGCTTTAACACTGCAATCCATATGTTATCTGTGGATTAGGAAGTTTTTAAATCAGAAACAAGGACTATATGCCACCACAGATGTGCCCTTATTCTGCTTTTCCTCTCACCTCCACCTACTGCTAACAACTGATGGAGCCAGGACACTGAGTTGAGAGGGCTTCAGCCTGACCCAGTATGGCTTTCCTTCTGCTTCTCACTGCAGGGAAAAAAAGGAAGAGTAAGGTAGGGAGATACTAGAAATCACGCTAACATTTGTAAAGAAGACCAAGTGTGATTGTGAGAAAGAGGGGGAACTTAGAACTAATTAATGTAAGTCACATTTCAGCCAGCTATTGAGCAGAGAAAACCTTAAGAAGTACATGTGTTGCCTTCCTCTTCTCTGCACCCTGTTGCTCTATTAAAGAAAATATCATTACACCAATGTAAAAAGTTATTTCCTACAGAAAAGATTTTCCAAGCTTCTGCTGGGTTAACACTGCTTTCCCTGAACTCTGTGTTAAAACTCCCGTTGAGTTCAATGATAGCACTGAAGGGAGGTAGCAACGGCAGCAGGGAAAAACACATCTCACATGCTAATGCCCCAACTAAAGCTAAAAACCACTAAGGGAAACATTCATCAGGAGCCCAACACACGTTTTCTGTCTCTATCACCTAAAATTTAAGGATTGAAAGAAGACACAAAGTTCTCAGATACCAATGCACCAAAGCCAAGTGTGATCACAAGAGCATGGCTTGGCTCATCACTTGCACAACAGCAGTAGAAACAGGGACAGACTGAAGACTTCAACTCTTAACCTTTTATTCTGTGTAGTAACCTTTTAGTAACTCGAGTGTAGCTTTATACTCTGCTTGGGCTGACTGCTAATCCTGTTTCAGATGGGAACAAAAATCATGGAATACTGCTATGTACAGATCTGTATTTTTGCATCCCACCAAGCCACTGACTTTTGAGTCAAGGAAAAGAGATTTCGCTCACGATCGACTTGTTACCTGTTTGATAGGACCGAGTAGCTAAGCAGAAGAGATGAACCCTACCACCACAGGAAAAGCTGTAGTTTGAGCTCAGGTCATGCTACACAGAGAAAATCCAGTATGCTCTGTACTGCCCTAACTGTCACCTGTCACTCCCCAGGTAGAAGCATACAGCAGTGAGCAGTGCCCCGCTGACCTGAAGTCCATATTCAGGTCTCAGGGAATCCCACACCAACTGAGGAGCCATCCCACATCAGAGTTTGGCCTTGCTCTGCCTCCCAAGTATCAAAACACCTTTCCCAGTTCAGCCCCCTGCTTCCAATTGTCAGTCTCCAAATCCATTTCTCTTGGGGTGGGGAACAGCATCCTAGGGGTTAACTGTAAAATAAATATTGATCAAATTCAGTCTGTCCCACACCTAACCAGATGGTGCAGCTGTCAAACAGCTCTGTCAGCGTGTAAGAAGAATTAATTGTGCCCTACCAGTCCTAGCTTAAGCTCCCAGCACAGTTACATTTTAACAGTCAAATTAATTTCAAGATTTCACTTTGTTCTTGCCTTTTAAAATCACCATAAAAAAAAAAAAAGACAATATTTCTGGAACATAATAAAACACTTTCCCGTGATCTCCAGCATAGTTCTATTAATATACATCACTCAGCTTTTACAGTTTCTCCCAGCAAGCCTCACGTGACAGCCATACAGTAATTCAGGAGAGGTTTGCATTTGCCCTCATACACACTTGAGACACTTCTCCAATGCATTTTAATCAAATCTATAAGCTGCATAAAACTAACAAGGTATTACTTTTCACAGTACACTGCTACTCAAGATTCACCTACTAAAAAATGAAAAAAAAAAAAAAAGCTTACCAAGCAGTGTGTTTATAATGCCATTCTATAAGTGTTTAAAATATCCATATAAAAATATGTAATACATTGAAAGTAAAGAGCTACTGTAAAATACAGTAACAGCCTGGACAGGCAAAATCTCCAGGCCGCTTCAGAAAACTGCTGTCAATGTCCTCAAATAAAACAACCAATGGAGAACCATCACAGGAAGGAAGTTGCTGAAACAATAAATTGTTGGATAACAAAGACTCCACTTCAGTAAGGAAATAAAGCCAAGGAAACCTCAGAACACTCTCTTTACTTAGCAGAAATCATGTGACACACAGCAGCATGCAGTTGAAAAATCCTATCTAGACCTGAGCAACCGACTACCATATTATTCTGTGTCTCTCTTTTCTATCATAAAGAACTGTGGGAATTGCAGCTTTCAGGCTGCCTGAAGCATCTGTACCACTGTATGTTAGAGCTTTGAAAGATAGACACTTTGTGAACAATAACAGAGGTGCTTTCTCTGAAAGTTAGTAGGGTGGGTAGATGAGGAATAGAAATAGAAGAAAAAAATTGTAAGAGAAAAGTAAGAGAACCACTGCCTTCTAGCCTGGGTCAGGACAGTGTTCCGAGCCCGTGCACCAAGCAGGCCCCTCATGTCGAGTAGGAAGGTTCAATGAGTGACTCCCACCCTCTTGTTATCTGCAGGGCAAGCACGCAGGAGCCTTGTCTGCTGTGTGGAGCAAGGGCAAAATAACCTCTGGGCTAAAAACCCAATCTACAAGAAGTCAACCGAAGCTTTAGCAGCTATCCCACAGCTGTTCCAAGACAGTAAAATTGCTGATCTGCAGCCCAACAAGACTTGCAGGGTACACAAGGGCTGCGTAACAAAACGGCACAGATTGTCAGGGCAGGGTTACGGCCTGATCAGATAAAACAGAAGCAACATGTGTCTGAAGAAATAAATGTTTCTTCTTTCTTCTGTTTTCTACTCACAAAACTCAGTTGTATCAGTGTAGAAAAGACCTATGGGCTGCTGCACATGGCTGGATCTCTGCTATCACCATCTGTACACAGAGTCATCTGCTTTGTGAAGCCTTTTCACTTTACTTAAAAGGACCGTAAAAGAGTATTTGCTAGGAAACATTTATATATCTATTTCTCCAGGAAAAGAAAAAAAAGAAAAAATAGCAAAAACTAACTGGAATATAAAGTCAGATTTTTAAATACTCTTCCCAAATCAGAGACAGTTCATTTTCACCCTAGTGTAAGAGCTGACTTCAAAAATAAGTAGGAAGCATTCAGACTGTATCACTGATATTTCAGTTTCAAGGACATTGGCTTTTCTGCAAGAAATGTGAGCATGCATCCTACAAGGCCTGCCATGTGTGCCAATGCCATCCCCACAAGTTACTCATTTGCAAGCTACCCAATATAGCCTGCATATGTTCTGTGACAGAACAGCACAACTCACTAACAACAGTCTGCTACTACTTCAGTTTGCTACTGCATCACCTGATTTCATAGTTCTTTTTTCCCCACTACAGAAATTACACAGAAGTACTTTTAGAATTTCTATAGAAAGTTCTATAAGCCACCACTGGTTTATCTCTAACTTATAAGTATACTTGGTAATGCCAACATATTTGAAGAAATAACGGAATCTGAAGTGTCATTCTGGCACAGTGTCCACCTGTTGTTATGCTTTGCTTGACACACACGTGGATTAAGAAAGCATGCTTGTCAGGCTGATGTTGTTCGGCATGTATAGAACTCGGAAGAGCTAGCTGAACATTTTCTGACAAAATTTCTTCTTCCATCACAGAATGATGATCTGTCAAAACTAAATCTGTCCACGGAAAGAGGGAAATTCTAACAAGTCTTATTTTGGGGAAAAAAAGACATAAAGAAATTCACAGTTGTCAAAGTGTCCAACAAACATCTAAATAAAACGATTAATTTTGAATGCTTATGTATTTCCAAATTCATATATATATTTTTTTTTACTCAAGCCTTTAAAAAGTTAAAATTAAAACACAGTGCTTCCAAATACTGTAAACACAATGTTTTCACTAATGAATTCTAAGGCCCTCTACCCTGCTCGCAAGTGAACCACTGATTGATTGCATTTGATAGACTACATTCCAGTTAGGATGAGAAAATGTTCCTTTCTTTCTCCTCAAAGTCTTGGCCATTTTGGCATGATCAAAAAAAAGCCTTTCTTCCACTGGCTCTCCTAAGTAGATAGGGGGGTTTGTACGTCACAGTCATGCACACAGCCACACTCCACTGAGTTCTTTTAGTATTAGAATTTTACGGTACAAATCATCTCTGATGAATGTTAAATATGAGAAATAGAAGACAGTGTGAGAAAACAACCACGTTTATCATAAAATTCCATTTCTTAGCAGAGAAGTCTCCCTTAACCACAGCAAAATCTTGCTGGAGATCATGCACTTTAGGAGAGAGCTGTGTAGGAAGAGATATTCCTCCCCTACTTTCTGGTACAAGTAACCTGCCTGACAACAACTGCAACACAAATCCAGACTCAGGTGAAGTAGTTATGGCAGCAAAGCCATCAAAACCTTTTTTCCTCAGAGCTGAAATTACCATTGCCATTTTCACTCCAAGCTTCTGACATCCAAGACGTCTGAAAAATCTTTTATTTTCCAGCTCCTGTCAAAGTCTGACTCTGTTGGGAAGATCCAAAACAGGAACGTCTACATAGTGGTATTTCACCAGGACCATACGGAGAAAAGACTGTGTTCAAAAACGTTCTCGTAGAATTTTGTTCCCTCACCTGAAACATGGGTTTGATTTGTTTTTGGCTGATGCCAGAGAACCATAGTGCAGGATCAGTTCCCCATCCTGCTAGCAACGGGCAGCTCCAGAAGGACACAGCTGCTGAGCAGCTAACTGGGACCTGATAACCTGTGGCCTCGGTTATTCTGAGGATGAGAGTTAACAGCCTTAAGTTGCACCAGGGGAGGTTTAGGTTGGACATCAGGAAAAAATTATTATGTAAAAGAGTGGTGATGGTCTGGCACAGGCTGCCCAGGGGGGTGGTGGAGTCACCATCCCTGGAGGTGTTCAAGAAATGTGATGTGGCACTGATGGACATGGTGGGGATGGTTAGACTAGATGATCTTAGTGGTCTCTTCCAACCCTAATGATTCTGTGAGTCATATTACTGCTGATCAGCTCACCTCTGCACTTCCCGCACAGCCGTCACCACTTCTGCTGTGTTTCCAAAGATATGCTCAGCGCTACTTATGTGAGTGCTCTTAAAGGTGCCTGGCTCAGTATTCTTCCTGGTTCCCTCCCTTAGAGCTCAGCCATGTCCCTCCAGTTCTTGGTCTACTGCAAGCCCATAGTGCCAGCTGTACCACAGGCTAGCTTTTGGTTGGAGCTATCTTCTCTGTGCAAGCTATTCCCCTGCATTCTGTGAGGAAGACAGACCAAACCTTAATCTCACCAGGGAAATGATGTCACCATTACTTCAAGTTCTGCCTTGTATATCTACAATGCCCATGCTGGCTTGCACAGAGCCTGCGGCCAAGTCAAGATGCTTTCTGCTAGCCCTGCACAGGGCAGAACGACCGAAACCTTCTATGTTTATTGATAGTGACCTGTTAACTAATAGACACCGTAAAATAAACAGATTTTAAACTCGATTCAAGGCCTCTTCAGCATGTAAAATCATCCAAAGCACAAATGTTAATTAAAATGAATATATCCTGCCTGTCACTTGTGGAAAATTAGATAGGCCATAAATGTCATTCACCTCCAAAAACTTGCATGTCTCCAGGAATTGCCCGCTGCCATTTCAGCTCTTTTCCAATTTCACTCCCTGGCTGCAAGCAAAAAAAGCTGCAAGCATTCAGTTCTGATGAGCAGCGTGCTTAGCAAATAAATAAACAGCGGCACGGTGGCACGGCTCTGATTTTGTTGTTTCTCTGATTTCCATATTAAATGTGAGCAGCATACACACACAAAGACTGCAGGTTTTCTGGGGTCTTTCAAACATGAAAACAGCACAGTGATGCCTCGCTGCCAGCGCCAACGCAAACTGAGCTTGGAATGTGAAAAACAGCCTCGGATACTTTTTTTTTTTTCCCTCCGCACATTATCATAAGTAATAAAAGTTCTTCGGGCAAATTAAACCACAGTTGTCGCTGTGCAATTTGATGGAATTTACTGGAGCTGCACAAGTGTAACTAATTATCCATGAAGAAGAAATTTAGTAAGCCATGCTTTCTCCAGCAAGGCAGAGGAAGAATAACTAAGTTCCTTTGCTCTAGTTTGCTAGGAGGAATTTTTAAAATACATATATGCAGCAATACTGTTGGCTACTGTGGCAAGCAGCAAAGCTGAGGCAGGAAGGTAACATTAGAGTACAGTGACTTAGGCAAAGTAGGCAATCTCTTTACTGTTAAAAAGCGCATTTCCATTCAACAACTGCCTGAGCAAACAAAAGCTGCAGCCTGTAAGAACCAGGTAGCTGATGCAAAGCATGCACTTTTGTCCTCTCTTCACTTTAGTATCACAATTTCCTTCTTTATTTTTAAGTTTTTGCTCTGTTGAGCACTGAACGCAGCTTAAGTGCTTAACCATTTTTCTGAATCCAGCCATAGCTCCCTTAAACCTCCCAAACCTCCCAGCCTCCCAGGAGCAAGAGCTGATCAGCAGGCAGCTCGTACTGCCTGGGTACTGTTCCCCTTGCGCTGAGGGACTGCAGCTGAAAAAACCCGATATACCAGAGAGCCTATCTCCTTCTAAGCTATGTGTGCAGCATCTTAACTCTCTCTCCAGTAATGCAAGCCGTACAGAAAGAGCAGTGCTTGTGCTATTAGCATACCTAGCAGTGAATATCAGAGCCCAGTAACTTTTCATCACTTCCCCCCCCCAAGCACACCTATAAAAACATTAGACTTTGAGTCCAAATGCCTACCCAATGAATGTAGATGTCAATTTATCTTGGTGCTATTGACATAAATCTTACACTCCAGCATCCTGTCGGTGATACCATGCCAACAGAATCAGATCATGTTAGGTAGGAATGTTTTCTGATTTCTTTTTTAA
Organism: Pavo muticus; assembly: GCA_016647715.1. Taxonomy (NCBI): domain Eukaryota; kingdom Metazoa; phylum Chordata; class Aves; order Galliformes; family Phasianidae; genus Pavo; species Pavo muticus. The sequence goes on from JACDJE010000062.1 coordinate 851,869, forward strand.
AGGACCTTCAGTTTTCCCTCCCAGCCCAGACTGTTTCATCTGAAGTATATAGAAAAAAAAAAAAGGACAAAGTTTCAGCAAGGGAAAGTCTAGGCACTGCCGTTCTTCCCCCGTTACCATCACAACAACCGCAGTGCCGTAAATGTCCGTGGCACCTTCCCAAGCAAATAAAGATGACACAAATGACACACTGTGTGCCCCAGAGAACTTAATTTCTGACACATCTTGAGACAAAGAGCAGCAGTTCAAGCATGAGAGGGCAAGGGGTCACTCTGCAGACGAGGGAAGAGACTGACAGCAGAGCAAAGAGGTAGAGAGAAAAAAGTCATCCTTTTCTTTTTTTCGCACAAAAGGCAGCTGGAAAGAGAAGGGGAGTAGGTAAGGGAAAATAAAGATTCAGTGAGTATAAAGCAGGAGGAAATACGAATCTCTACCAAGAGGCAGGAAGAAAAGCAGGGAGAAGATTGATGGGAAGAAGCAAGTGTTGTGCACAGAGAGAGCATCCTCGTGCATCTCACTCAAAATGTCAAGGCAGTCTCAGAGCATCCACGGCACATTTAACTCCTGGCACAAAGGGTTTGCGGTGACCTTGAGAGCGGAGATCTGCTGAAAGGACCACAAGCTTCAAACATTTACGAAAAAGGTCTTCTGGCAAAACAAAGCGGCGGAAGTCCACCATGCTCCCTTCTGGCTGCCACCTCCCTGCCTCATTCCTGCAGCTCTTTCTTTACCAAATTATTTACTAAGTGCATTAACATAAATGGAACCAGAAGATTTATTTTTAATTAAAACAAGAAAGAAAGAGACCTAAGCACACTGTTAATATTGCCAATGCCTTTCATGACTTCATTAAAAAATAAATTTTAAGATTCACCTTTAGTAGCTGTTGTAATAGAGCTATTTTTCTTCAACTCAGTGAAATTCCTTCCGCCTTCCTTTTATTATGAGAATGAAATGTAAAAACAGATCTCGTTTTTTCTAAAGCAGAGACTTCCTCCAATAAGGAAGCAAAACAACTAAATGATTTAACTGCCATGTATGGGAACAGTGAAAGGAAAATTAAATCATTAGCTTTCTTCAAAACAGGAAAAGAAAGCAATCTCTCATCAGATCCTTGCTTCTTCAGCTATGAATGTTGCACTAATTATACTCAGAAACGCACAGCAAGATTATTAGAAGAGGAGGCATTTTCTAGCACTTTCAAAATTGAACTTGTGTTTGATGCCTTCCTGCACTCCCAACAGCCAGCAACCTGCCTGGCCCTTGAAGGGCAGCCAACTGCTCCCATCCCTACCCACAGCCAAGAGAAGGAGGCACTACCATGGATGCATGGGATGCCAAGCCAACATAACACCGGCTCTACCACGAAGCCTGAATCAACTGCAAATTTCAGAAGTCGCTTCCCAGAAATCCAGGCTTTCCACTTTTCACTTTCCACTTTTCCACTTGCTGTGCATATAAACTGCTGTTTACAACTATTCAAAGCGTGTCTCAATGTCCCAAAGTGCCAAACAATGAAGCCGAGAGCTCTGAGCTAATCCGACACTTGCTGTACAAAGGACCGCTAAACTGTAAGCAACTGCAAGAATCCAAGCACAATTAATACTTCTCCCCCCCACAAAGGAAGAGCGAGTAGCAGAAACAAAAGGCTCATACACTTTAGATAAACGTGTGTGGGATTATGATTTCCTTCTAGATATCAAACAGAACAAAAACAATTTGTATAAAGGACAAAAATTCAAATAAGCAAAATTAGAGATTCTGTTTCCTTTGATATTCTCGTCTACATTTCACTGCAATCCATTACGCATGGAGTGGTAAAACTTTCTATTTTTCAAGGAAGTGAAGTGTGAAAACGTGCAGTTACATCTCTATACAAACATTCCCCTGTTAGTACTTTCATTCCTCTTATCCTATCACCTACTCCGTACTCCCCCGCAGCCGCACCACGGAACAACACCAGCTATTTAAACAGCAACCTGAGATTTTCACTGAAGCCCTCAGCAAATTCATCTGCGCACCCAACCCAGGTGTGCCGATGTGGAAGGCAGCAGGAGCTATGCTGCACAGACAGTTTTGCTGCTCACCCCAAATGGGACGGAGCCTTGCCAGAGGGTGTCCCTTGGAGGGAGGGATGCCATGGCTTTTGTAGCTCTGTAGGAGACATGACCTGGGAGACCAGCTGCTCTCCGGATCACGTTTCCTTATCTCCTTCAGGGGTTTTGGTTCAGTGCCACAAGATGCAGTCATCTGTCCCCAAGGCCCTGGAGCAGCTGCAGGGCACAGCTTCTGGATAGCGCTGCTCACATGGGGAGTGGGTACTGCTCAGTATGGTGGAACGAGCTGCAGGATTCACCTGCACCCAGGCCCCCCCAGTCACCACAGTGCATTTGGTGGGGAGCAAGCGAAGCACATTGGGCCCCTGCAACATCACCAAGTGTTGAGATGCTACCTTTGCCAGAGTAGCCTGCGCCACACAGAATGAGTTGGTGCAACCCACTCTTGGTTGCTTTAGAGAAAGGGGAGATACGGTCACTGCTGCTTGAGAAGTGAGCTATTCCAGCAAGTAAAGGATCTGTGAGACACACTGCAGAGGGTCTGGCCGAACATACTTCCCACTCAGACATAGTAAAGCAGCCTCAAGATTGTAGCATTTATATGCTGTTTATACATGAGAATCATTTTCAGCAGATCCTGTTATTTAAAATCCTTCGAACACACCCACATATAAAGCAGACAGAAAGGTTAAGGTTTCATTCCCCTGGTGAACTCTCCACATAATCTAATGTGGGTAAAGCACTAGTTTTGTTGACCAGGTTCGATACAGCTCCTGGCACATCACTGGAGGTGCTGGGGACACCAGGCTCTTCACCAGTCCACTGCACACATCCTGGCATGAGCTTTGTGCATGCATATTTCTTACAGGAAATGATTTGCAACAGCTTTTATGAAATGCTAACAGAGTTAATGTTTGTCTCTGCGTCCTAAAGCACAAACTATACCCACGTCCCCCATCACAAGTAGGTAATGTGACCCAGAGCAATGCCTCAAAAATTTGGAATAATGGCTGTAATCCTCACATCCTGATCTTGCGAGACTCCTGCTGCACAGAGCTCCCATCCCATATAAGCCATGCAGCAATGAGATTACTCTGCTTCTGGCAAAGGATGCTTTATAGCACCTCACAGGCCTGAGCTCTGCCTGGCCTCTTGAATCCACAAGCCACGTGATACAGCTTGTCTAAATCGCTAACCAAAATCAAATCAGATCAAATCATGCACTGTAAGTGTGACAACCAAACAGAGCCCTTAATCTCACATAATATGACAGCAGCACATGAAAGGCAGGAGTGCTAGTGCAGGGCTTTCAAATACATTTTTTCACTGTACAACAGCCCCAGGTTGGGAACCTATCACCAAGAGCTGAATCCTAAGACTTCTGCAGCATGCCATGCTGTCAGTAAGGAGGAAAGCATATAACCCGGCCTGTCTGCTTCCTGGCAACCTACACATGCATCTCCACAGATGCTGTGCACAGGGAGAGCTCTCTGTGCAGCCCTGAAAGCAATGTAACCCAGAAGAAAGGTCAGCATGTGGGCAGTCCCCTTCATCCTGAGGTTTCAGCTTCTCTTGCCAAACCTTTGCTCTTAATTGTCTGGAAAAAACAAAGGCAGAGAGACAACAGTAAGACCGCATTTTCAAACAGAAACAACAAATAATCTGTGTCTGTAAAAGGACAGGTGCAACAGAAACACCGCTCACTTGAAACATACCATGCCTCAAGCAGCATGCAAGGGCAGCTGCAGTCCAGCCAGCAGAGGTACAGTGGCCATAAGCCAGAAGAAGCACAAGGTTTGGTCACCAAAACCCCAAGATACTACACCAGACATCTATCACTGCAGTTCCTTCCTTTCTGTCACTAATGTAACTCAGCGAAGATGGCCACCTGAGCTTAATGCTGTATGCAAAATGCATGGCAGGGACATGGACAGGTCTGACCAGTTCCTGTCTTTACTCGATATCAGAGATACTTATCTGTCACTTGATATCAGAGACTCAAGGGCTAAGGATATGTCTTTCTGAACATTCATTCATATGTGATTCCAGTAACTGTGTAATCTTTCACAGTGAAGCAATATCCACAATCAGTGGTGGTGTTGATGTTAATTACTTATGTTTAAATACAAAACATAATGAGATGCTGTGATTCCATTTTCAGACAGTTTTAGCCTGAACGTTAAACAGAATTCAGCTTATAAAAAAATTCACTTTAGCACAGTCATCTTAAGGGACTTGCATGTTTTAATCATCACTTTTAATTAGGCTAAAAGTAGAGTAAAAATCAAGGCCTTTTTTGAGGCACTCTCAAAAGACACAAAAAAGGTTCCATTCTTTATTTGACTGAAGTGTGCATTATGCTAAAGTGTTAATGAGAGCAAATGAGTGTAACTGAAATCAGTCTCCTATTAATTTTCATAATTTGTAGTGGAACACTTTTTCTAATTAATAGTAGACTTCTAGAGACATCTATGTTGACAAACATACACACACACATCACTTCTCTACCTTTCTAGCATCTCCCCTCAGAGGCAATGTACATACAAAGGTGATTTCGTACCTTTTTTTCCTACAAGTGAGTTAGCACTGAGAACTTGCATTTCACAGAATCATAGAATGGCTTGGGTTGGAAGGGATCCCAAGGATTACAAAGTTCCAACTCCCCTACTGCAGGCAGGGCTGCCGTCCAGGTCAGCCTTAAACACCTGCAGGGACGAGCCCTTTGATAGCACCACCCCACCCCACTCTTTGGGAGTCAGTTTTAGAGGATAATGATGTTCTGCATGACTGAGGAACCTAGTTACAGCAAAACACCTCTGCATTCAGATAGGCACTGAAAAAAGTGCTTTACAGCCACATCATCCAACAGAATTTGTTGGAAATTTAAAAAAAATCTAAAAAGGATATTATTACTTAGGTTTGGATTTCTCTATCTTTAAAGTCTACAGCTTAATTACACTGCCTATATACCAGTAGCTGGCAGGTGACACACACTAGTCCAAGTCAGCCCAAGCTATCAAGTGCACCATGGAACAATGCAGTTGCATGCCATTGGTACTCATGGATACTGGAGATTGTTACTTGGACACCACAGGCCATGAAAGCCTTTGAGGCTTTTTACTGCTTCCCATCCATTCTCCTGGCTAGGTTATTCTAACCAGTTTTGTCCTATAAGAGTGTTAAGAAAATAAGGGCAAATCATTTTAGAAAACACAAACTCCTCAAAGATGAGACACTACCTGTAACTTATACATCTGTGTGCCTTTGCTCTGGCTCCCCAAAAACTTCTGGACAATGACAACAACAAATGGCATCAAACACTACAGAAAGCAGTTCTCACTTCCCAAGCCATCCCACAGCGCACATCTGCTGATTGCTTTCCTCAAGTGTTGCCCACATCAGCACTGCATTTGAGACCAAATTTGAAAGCATTTGCCTTGCCCTCCTAAGACAGGCAACTTCATTTGTTCTCATTTGGTTTAAAATGCTGTAATCTCTCACCAAGTTCACCACTTGCCCAGTCCCCTGCTCAGTTCACGTTTCTCCATGTGTACCAGCAGCACTTCCGAACAGCAAAGCAGAACGCAGCTCAAAACTTGGGTTAGAGATGGTGCAGACAGCATCTCCTTCATGAATTACATCCACCTCCACTGAGCACAGCACAAAGTCCAGCTTAGCACACAACCCTAACTTTTACCATGTTAAAGAGTCAGATAAGCACAGGCTTCACACAAAAACATAACCAAGCTTCACACAAGAGACAGCTTCATACACATACTTTACTGTTTGGGGCCAGCTAAGCCAAACTCTTCTAGACAGCAACTTTACATAACGTTTTTAAAAGGCTCACATCACTGCATTGAAGGTGATCACAGAAACATAGAATGGCTTGGGTTGGGAGGGATCTTAAAGCTCAGAAGATGAGCTTTCTCTGCCAAACAAGTGATGAACGATTTTCATTTCAATAGTCTGGTCACCACAAAGCATTTCTAAAGTTATTAAGTACCTCCTATAAATTTATTTTGAAATAACATAAGAGAACATTATTAAAAAAAATCTAAAAAGGTTAAGTACAACATTTTGTTTGCACTCATGATGGTGGTTTTGGTCAATAGGTTTCCTCTTGGTTAGAAGTTTCACTTTAGGAAATTGATCCCCCACCTCCAAGGATGTAAAAGAAAACTATTTTTCTTACTCTATTGCTCGAATTTCTGGCCTGGTCTTCAAAAAAAAAAAGTCACATTTTTCATGCAGGTTTGTTTTTCTCCATCCAACCAGGGTAAATGAAGCGTAAGAGGATTCCAAGAGGTTCACAATGATACAGAGTTTTCTTAACAAGCACACACTGAATATGTCTCCACCAAAACTCAACCAACAGCTGGCTCTGGTGGGAAAAAATCATGCTGCAATAGGAAAAATGTCAAACCTCAAAATAGGAAATCTTATTTTTTTTTTTTTTAAATCTTGAGTCAAGTGAATTATTCCCCCTCTGTGAAAGTTTCCAGCATTTTTATAGAGTGCCTTTAATGTCAAGAGTTTCAGAAATTATTTGCATCTTTGCAGGAATCTAAGTGCATGCATCGTTTCTGATGACGACTCTGCTTGTTATTAAAATAACTGGTCCAAAATTAGGGAAATACAGTTAATAAGAGTGATTAAGGATAGAATTCACATAAAGAAAATATTTTTCCTGGACGTTTTTTTCCTGGACTTACCCAAAGCTCATAAGCTCATTCTCCACAGAAGTGGGAGAGAAGCAGCTGTTAGCTTTGACTTCAGCAAGCACTGGGGTGCAGTGAACAACAATGCGGGATTTGGTGGTTTTACCTCAACTCCCAGGGGGAAGCATATCCCCAGTGCCACAAGTCTCTCCCATCTCTACTGAGGTACACCAAGACCAGCTGGTGCTCTTCTTTACGTACCACTCCATAACACTGTTGCTGGCACAGCACAGCACCCATTGGTGGTGCTGCTGCTGATCAGCACCCCCAAAGGCAGAGTTAAATTATCACTGCAGCAATTTCTCAGTTCCTTCTCACAGCAGTCTAAGCTAAGTGACCTTTGGGAGAGACTGCAGTTGAAGGCACAGTTGTGAAAATTACCCAGCGCGAAGAGTGTTAAGACACACAGATGCCTGTACCCTCTTCAAATCCTTTACTCTGACTGCTGCTTTTTTCCTACTGAAATACTATTTGCATCTACAAGACTCACCTCAGAGATTTCAATACACACCATGTAAGAATACTACACTGTTTCCAAAAAAGGAGAGCTGCCCACATTTCAGATGCAATCACACAGAAGCCTCATGTGAAGCCGTCAAGTGGGAACCAGAGCATCCAGAAAATCTAACAAAGCAATGTTTGCAGGGAAGACAAAATAGTGATCACACCACCACCACGAAGCAGATGGAAATAGTAACAAATGACAGATAGGAATAGATGTTGGCATAAGGAGATGAAATGAAATGAAAAATGAGATGTACTAAGACACTCGCTAGCTTGCATAGACATTATGCTAGATGGTCTACAATTACTGAGCCAACAGACTATGGCTCTTAAGACTTGACGCTTGTAGCAGCCCAGCAATTCCCTACACCAAAGGACACTTGGATTTTACCATTTCCAAATTTTTCATCGTTTTCTTAACAAACATAAACTTGCATTAGTAGCAGAAATAAAGTTACAGCAGTGGGATAAAAGCACATAATATAAATAAAAGCAGCACCAAGCGTATCTGTAAGGTACAGAGCACACAGAGCATCTTCACTGGAAATCAACATCAATACATTCTACGTGCTGAAATTTAAGAGACTGAAATTATGTTCCATAAAGTACACAAAGCACTCTCAAAAAACATTATTCCGTTTCTAGGTTATGAGATTTTATTGAGTTTTGTCAATTAGTCTGTGCAAATTTCCATGTGATTTCTTGACAAGAAAATAAGATTTCACTCAGGAAAAAAAAAATGCTTTTTATAAACACATTATGGTATTTAAAAGAAAAATAAATTCAAAGCCTGGGAGGAATTAATTTTTGCAAAACACAAGAAATAAAGTATCCGTTTATTGCTAATTTGCTGTGCCACAAACGTCCGCCCAAACGCAAATAAACTCTGCGTCCTTTAGGTCAGGTAAATGAAAATAGTCTTTACAACCTACCAATAAAAGGCATCTGTCAAATTTGCAATACAGAGATGAAAAGCATTTGAAAGTTAAATCTGAAACCCCAGACTGAAACAACACTGAGCTTTAATTTAAACACATTACACTGCATGGTTATTATTAAGCTCTTCACTCAGAGTGTAATTTAAGTGCCATTTTGATATTCTGTTTGAACAAAGAGGTGTCAAATTAAGGAAACTGGTGTCAAGTCCAGAAGCTTTGGGAAAATGAAGCCCTATCTGTAATAGCATCCTATAAGGTTTCATTTCAACAGCACGGTCACGTAATTTCACCAGCGCCGTAGCATTTGCCTTCTGTAGACCCCCACCTTTACAAAGAGGCTTCCACAGCATCCTCGTTCTGCTCGGCCATGAGTGCTGCTGACAGATTATATACAAGCAGCAGTTCACTCTGTACAACCAAGGCTCTTTTATTTTTCATGCAAAGCATGTGACTGCGTACAGTGTCTGTACTGCTCGAATGAGACTGCACAGCTACACCGACAGCCCATGTTGCCCCCCAGGCTTACTTTTGACATTCACAGTTACACAGGACTGTGACCCCTACAGGGTTCCACAGACTTGTAGTGCAGAGAAGATGAAGGTGTGGGGCCAGCAGATTGCTGTCCACACAAGGAAGCAGCAGGCAGTGATCAACTGAAGGAATGAGGGTTCAGCTTCGGGTTTTTTTTTTTGTTGTTGTTGTTTTTTAAACTTGTTTTGGCTCATTCTACAAGGATACTGAAGATAATCTGAGCCTGCAGATCGCATCTGTTGGTCAGTGTGCCCCTAATCATTTTTAGCCTACTGTCCATTTGAAATCCAATCTGGCAAAAAGGACAGACGGCATACATAATTTGATTTCTGCAAGTTTCATGGATGTGAGCAAACAGTACAGACAGATCCTCCTAGGTTATCCAGCAAAGGAAAGAATTCAAAAGTAAGAAACCAAGCTCTATTAATTCCTCCGCTCAAGAAACAGGATGTTTTCAGAATGACATAGCTTGTTGAAATTGCACCTCCCTTAAGGGTCACCACAGAAACCTCTCCAGGTGTCCTTCCAGAAATAGAGACAGAAAAGTTTTCTGACATTTTAGGTCTTTTTTGGACACAGTTATGTGAAGGAAATAGTTTCCCAATACTGATGTATAACCTGCATAAAAGTTGCAAGAAAAAAAAAAAAAAAGCTCTTACTTCCCTTTCTTCTTGCTAAAGGAATGGATTGCTTGTGCTATGCCAATAATTTCAGCCAGGGCTGCTGGTGTAATAAATTATTTACTGCAGCTCTGAATTTGAAAGGGAGTCAATTAGTTAACTGATCATCAATTAATACTCAGCAAGGAACAATGTGAAGAGAGAGAACATTCTGAAAAGCAGAGTTCTTGAAACAAAGAGTGTGCATTTAAACCAGATACTTCTGCATTCAAGCCAATAGCTCGCTTCACTGAACGTCTCTTTTAATAGATAAGCGGTCACATTTGCTAGACATCCCGTTGACACCTATTCAATACTGCCCTGCTTTGGCATGACAGTCTCGCGCATTCTGCAGGGTTCAAGTGAGTACTCAAATATATCCAAAGCATTATAATGCAATGCATTTGAGGGCAAAAAGGCAAAAGCTTTGTTTCTCAGAACAATGCCTGAAGGGCAGCATCCCCCTGGGACCTCACAAACAAAGTTACCCTGGAGACAGTCTCTGAGGAACGGACACAGTTCCCAGCAGACCAAATGATCTTCTGGGTTTAGTATTTTAAGAGGGTGGTTCCTCCCTCCTTGTCTCAGAAGCAGGAAGGGAATGAAAGTGAAGGAGAGAAAAGGAAAGTTGATTATAATTTCTATAAGTTTTTAAGGATCTTTATAATGAGAAAAGTTCTTCACTCCATCTAACTACACAAAAGAACCATTTTACTGGCGTGAAGTACATAGCATTCATAGTTGATTCACTTTCTTCACATGTTTTTGTCCTAAACGTTCCTGTGAACTCTATCATCTCCTCTACTAAAAGCAGAACTTGATCAAAATCTCGGCTCAGGAATAGAGGAATGTGCATGCACATTCACCACCTTTGTATCCACAGCTTGTTGAAAGGATCAAGTCCAAAAGATTAGCCACAGATGTGGAGATCACGTTTAAGATTTTAGCAAAACATTCGATTTGCACAACACCTCGTACTTAATTTTGAGGTCTCACATAGAGAGCATGGTACTTCAACTGCTATAATATCTTCCAAATCAATCCACTCCATGTATTGGCTGCATCCCACTCCACGCCTCCTCTCTGGACCTGCAGAGGGAAGGCAGTCACCTCGGGAAACACTTTTCCAACAAGGACCCCGACCAGGAGAAGGAAACACCCACAGGAAGCTGTAGGATCTGTGACTCACCAGAGACATCACAGCAAACTCTGCATCTAAATAGATTCTGTACGTTGTCAAAGCCACCTATTCAGCTTTCTAAACAAACATTCCCCCACGCTTCCCCAGAAAGAATACATTTGCTGCAACATTTCTGCACAACTCTAGATAGCATTAACAACCTTCCCCAGTGATGTATCTGGCTACTATTCATCTTTTTGCGTTTTGCCTCATATACAGTGCTGGATTAAGCATTATTACTGTATAACCACCGATGAATATATTTAGAAAAAACTAAGGAACGTTTGACAGCTCTGCATTTACCACCCTTGGTCAGATTTTCAGATTGCCATATCCCAGTGCAAACCATCAAAATCACAAGCTGTGGTGAAGTGTACTAAAACGGGCTTGGCATCTAACCTAGCTACAAGTCTTGCTTTCACAGAGGTCTGTACCTCACTGCTCTCACCAGCTTCAAAGTTTACGCTTCTTAATGTACTGCATTTTTATGAGTGCTAGCTAGACTGATCCCATCTTCTTGTATCAACTTTCTTGTGCCCTAAGCTTGTTCCTCTTTAAGCTTTTCATGCAGTAGTGTTCCAGAGTGATATTGGATATACCAGCTCTCCTCAAAAGTTATTCTTGATTGCATTTTGCCAACTGGAAAATGAGGGATAATGAAGTTCACCACGTCAGCACTCCCCCAAGAGCTGGAGAATTTCACATGTGTCACATATTTACTATCCCAAAAGAAAGAGTCTGTATTTCTACAAGGGATAGGGCCCCAAGAAACAAGGCTGTCACCAGATGTTCCAGGGCTGAAAGTCTGCATAGCCTCAAGATGCAAGGCTAATCAGTACAGACCCCAAATAATTAAGTTACTGTGCTTTGTGAGATCTGCTGGCTGGTTAGAGGAGAAAGACTACAATTAAACACCATACTGTGAGATGGGCAGGAAGATCTCAGATGTTATATATGTGAATGGGGACAGCCAGCACTACTGGGGCGGACAGAACACAGAACATCAATCCACATCCAGCCAGGCATCAGAATAGACTAGCTCTGCCTCCAGAAGCCTGCTAGGAAGCTTTTGGCACTGCTACAAATCATGGCATATAGCAAGACAGCCTAAATCATTCGGGTTTCTTCTAAATGAGATCCCTGCCTCCATTTTTGATTCTGTTCCCCAAGGACGCCAAGCAACAAATGAGTTCATCCATTTTGCTCCTCACCTCCATCTTACTCCTCTCCTCCCCTTTAATGCGAGACTCCTGTGAATTCAGGCATTCTCTGACACAAGGACTGGAGCTATCGGAACAGTACAGATGTGCTTCCAGGTCCTCGTGGTGACTGCTGTTTTCAGAAGCAGAAATTTAGGCAAGAACATTACTTTTTGATGGCTGTCTCATACTGTAATGCATGGCTTCCAAGCACTCTCATCAGCGGGGCTTGCAGACTCGCAGGTGTCTGCTGACGATACAAAGTCATTATATATTTGGCTTCTGATCAACAGGCCCACTTATTTATTTATTTTTCCCAATCAAATTAAGCGAAACAACCAAACATTATTAGATTTCTTAGATGTTACTCTGGGGGAATTCTGAGGACTAATAGCAAGATTTTTAAGTGCACATGCCTATAAGATTACAAACTTCAGTGTTAGTGAAGGACCAGATTTCAAGTAACGTAAACAAAATGAAGGTTTGTTAAGAGTGCCTTGCTTTAATCCAAGTTTAGATGGATCACCGCTTTATAGGTTTATTTGTACACATAGTATGAAAAAAAATATAAAAGCACAAATACACACACAGTACACAAAAGTAAGTTCTATGACCTGGATTTTCCTACAGCTATTCCAAGTAGGCATTCTTCCCTAATGCATGCTACAAATTTTATATGCACAGAAGATACAGTTTTAAGCAAGAAGTAAGACTTGGCCACGGATCTGTCTCACAAAGAAGAGCCGTGCTTTCACCAGGAGAGTAAAGTTTGTCCTTCACAACTTGCATGGGATTTGAATCAAGCCTTAAAACCTCTATGTTAATATGCCATTTGTTTACAGCTTCATGTTCTGGAAATTTCAGAACAAGGGACAATTTGACAGCGCTTCTGCAGTACTTCAAGCACTCCAATTTCTACAGATTAGGGCATGTGAGGGAGTGACAGTACACAAATTATGTACATCTATCCCATACTTCTTATTCTGCCCAACCACTCTAATGCACAGACTGACCTGAGAGGATTTTTAGCATCGTTTTAGCATCAATCTTAAAATCTGAAACTCACAACTCAAGATCCACAACAAGGCACCCAACATTTAACCATTTCAGAATGCAGCACAGCATGGCAAAGTGCAAGGAAATAATAATAATAAAAAAAGGATATTGCTTTGACTACAAAGCCTTGAGTTTAAGGTCTGCATTTGATATTGCACTATGACTACAAGCTCTTCAATCCAGTCCTACACACTTCATGATAGGCAGACTACAACAGCTGTGTGGTGCTGGCTGAAAACCCACTGAGCATCCCCCAGCTTGGAGTAGATCCATGAAGGAAAGAGATGGTTCTGCCAGCACCAACAGTTTCCTGGAAACTGGGGAAATTCCAAGTGGGGAAAAGCTTCTGAACTCTGACATGCTTTTCATTTCTTCCCAGAGTGTCTCTCCCAGATGAGTTGCTCACTGAGCAGCAGGAAATCTCTTCCAAATTCAAATGAAACCACATTACCAACCAACATAACCAATTCAAAAAATCGTGATTACTAAAGGAACCAACTGAACACCAGTGAGTGCACCCTAGGGTAATAAGTATCAGATGGCTCTAGAATTCACTTCACATGACTGCAGAGCTGATAAAATGGATGTTAAAGATTTCTTCTAGGGAATCGGCAGTTTCAGTTGCAGTGCTTCTGCTTGCTATTCGTGCTGGGCCAAAGGTGTTCTTTCTAGAAGAGGAAAACAGCAGATTTGCCCAGATCTCGTGGGAGCAGGTTAGCAGCAACTGAGGAAGTGTGAGAATGAAGGTGCCCATAATTCATTCCCCGTTCTCACTCTTTTCTCATTTCAGCTTCAAGTACTTCAGCATGCCCAGCTTATATGGATGAGAGAACTAAGGGCACGTCACCCTGACAAGTAATATTTTTTCCCCTCTCCAGCTCTAACGGTTTAAGCTTAGCTGTAGTTATTAGAGAAAGAAACATGAGTGACATCCCAATTGTGGTAGTATTCACATCCAGAAAAGATGTGGCACAGCTGCAAGCTTCTGTTCTTTCAAATCCTAGCCAATGCAAGTTTCAGCACTGTTGGAAAGAGTAGCTCTGCCCCAGTACTGCACAGGTACAATGGCTGTGAAACTGTGATCAGGTCCTGCACTTCTCCAAGCACCGAGGATAAGATCCTTTTGGCACAGCCTCATCCATCAAAACCCCACACACAGCCCAGAACAGCAAGCTCTCTCCATCCCCTGGCAGCTGCCTGTCATCCTTGCCACAGAAAAGCTTTATCAGGAAGTTTAGTAGTAGTGAAGTATTAGCTAGAACTAGCAATTAGCCAGATAGATTTCCATATTCTTACTTAGGTAAAAATACAATAAGCAGAAGCCAACAAGGAAAGGGTCAGTAATCACCTCCACTATTCATTCTGAGTATGCTATGAGGAAAGAGAAACTGCCTATTCCTACTTCTCTTTTTCCACATCTCCACTGTCCCACAGACAGCCCATCCTCTGTTCACTCAGTGCTTGCTGGGATCAAAACCAAGTGTGCCAGCAGGAACAGGAGCTTCTGACATGCACATTAGCATAGCCCAAACTGGAAAGGGATTAAATGGCTTAAGAAACCGGTTGTGAGCTAAGGTTTCCAGATCAAATCAAGACCAGACCACTAACGAATAAAGGTAGCCATCCTGCATAGCAACTGCTTGGCAGCTAATACAAAATGAATGGTCAGCATTAGGTCAGTTTTTAGACAGCAGAACACCCATTTATTACCTAGGCCTAAGAACTGCATAAATATACCTAAACACCTACAGGTGCCAGGATTCCACAAAATTCCTTCCCACGTCTCCTGAAGCTCTTCATCCTGCTTGACAACAAGAACTGTGCTGAACTTTTCAATACCATGTTTTAGAAGTTAACTTTTCTTAAAGAATCTCACTAACAAAAACAGCTTTTATAATCCCAGTAAAATATAATGGGAATTAAATTACGGTACAATAATTTACACTTAACTGCACAGATGCCATTTGGCCTTCATCTTAGTGCCTGAATGTGCTGGGCGTGAATTACTGCACCGTATTTCACATGCTGTCACATCTTATGGCTTAATTAACACGACAAAAATCAGAGTACACAGAGCTGATCACTAGCAATCAGAAGGCAGCCTTGTCAGGAAGTGGTTAAAGCACCAGAGGTAACAGGTCTGCAGTACAATACCAATCTACACTTTGTAGGGCTGTGGGAGCAAAAGCATTTCCTACTGCTGCCCACAAAGAAACACACGTGTACTGCTCCATGCCACGCATATTCAGAAGGTTAAGGAAAGGGTAACTTCTAGGCTTTAAGTTGGGTCCTAGCACCAGCCCTCTTCTATAGTTCCAATCCTGTAGCTCCAGCTTCATACAGCCAGATTGATTTGGTGTGTATCAAACATTGCTAACGGCAGCTGAGAGCAGGAAAAGATCGTTTCCTTCCCTAAGGCAGGAAGATGCTACAAGCAGTCACACCTGTCAAATATAGAAGAAAAAAATGGAGAGAAAAAAACATTATCAGAAAATCCCCTTAAAATCTCTTTCCTTATTTAGTGTGAAATTTAGACATGGGTGAAATGGGTCTGCACACAGACCTCTGCACCGCTTAATGGCTTAAGTGGGAATTAAGTGGTGTACCGAGTCTTTGCAAGGTTGAATTTCAGCCTCTATCAGCTTATAGGTTGGTCAGTCATCAGATGGAGAACTTAAGTCCTGATTTTAGTACACTGCTGCTAATGAAAGCACGCCAGTACACGCACAGAAAAGCCACCTCCTTTTATCAGGAAAAGCCTTCCCCAGTCGCTTGTTCCACTACAAAAAAGGTGGCACTGCTGCAGGTAATACAAATTGCCAGGAATAGCAAATATTATAAATATTTCAAGGATGATTAATCTTTTAAAACAATGAAGTTAGGCAGAAGCTTGGAAGTCAGCTTGGCTATTTCACAACTAATAAAACATGTCTCTTGTATTTCATTTTGACTAAATAGAGAGTATTGTAGTAAAAGGCAATTACCCACCATTCACTAGCTAACATAACACTTGTACAAGTATAAAAGAAACACAGTATGTATTTTAAGTAGTGACAGTATTTTCACCGTATTAAAATAGTAGTGAAGCAAATGTTCAGCTCACATTAAACAGCACTCTGTCACCAAGGACCAGCTTGCTAGCATCATATATTCCCCCAAGAAAGATAATGCTGCTTGCTTTAACAGAATCATTGTCACCAGGCAACTACAAGTGCTGCTCAGTAACAAATATTTCCACTGTTCCCACAGAAACCAGCTCGGCATCTCAACCTGCTAGTGCCTAGAGAGATCAGTTTGACCTTCCACAGCCATTTCCTTGCAAAGACACAGCCGTCCCTCACCATGGGCAGCTCCTAGAAATACTGGGACAGTGCTACAGGAACACCGAGTGTCACAAAAGGACGGCAAGAAAGGCCCTCCTCCTTTCAGCTACAATGGCTTGAGAAGATTCAAAAATTCATTTTTTACTTTGCAAACAAATTATTTCAGTCCCATGTGAACTAATTCTCCTACAGAGAGACAAGATGGCATCTATCCTAGATGCAGGAAGGTCATTTCATGGCTACGCTACAGCTCTGCATAAAGTCTCAGAGAAAACTTGTTTTTTGGAAATTCAGAGTTGGGCCACAGCAACTGTAGGCAAGCCAGCTGGGTGTTGTCAAGTGTTAGTAGTAAGCCTGAGGCTTCCTAACAATACCAGGCTCCGAGACTTATCACACTTCGTCCAAACTGAAAATACTTAAGCTTGAATTTAACTCCATCTCCAAAGTTACCTAAAAAACCTTAGCAACACCTGCACCTTGTTCCACAATCAGGAGACTGCTGCAGTGGCTGTTCAGGCTGTAACAGCAGAACCACACTAGTGTCAGAGATCTATTGATTGTTCTGCAAAAACATACTTGGTTTTGGTTAGATTATCACCCAAATTTTCTCATTTCAGTCTCGTTTAGGTTTGGACAAGTATATGGTTTTATTCCTTCCCCCAAGCCCAAGTTTTATACGGAGAGAGAGATTTACAGCTAATTCACTTTGGAGAGAAAATCATGCAACTCATTAACAACCAGTGTTAAAACAAAAAAGCTGAGATCCCCACCACTGACATAGGGTTTTGCCTATGCAGGAAACTGGAGGCTGATGGCTCTCTCTCATAAGGCATTGGCAGGGAAAGAGCTCAGCAGCAGAGGAAGTGGGCAGACAGTTGTGTCCACTGACTTTACTGCATTTGTAAGGACCCTCAAGAGAAACCAGGCAATTTGAGTTATTCCTTCAATTGTAGTAATAAGTGGTAGTTCTATTTCAGATTAGACTGCTAAAGCATTAGAGTGACCCCAAAAGTCATCGTTTGATCCTTATATACAGCATCCTGCACCTGTTCGTCATGAAACTCTGCACACAATATAATCCCTAAAAATAACTAAAAAAATAAAACAATCCAATGGGAAAAGACCTTTGGACACAACAGGCCTTCAGTACTCTTCTAAATCCTAAAATAAGTTACTTGATGGGAAACAAAACATTTCACCTCAAAGCGATCACTATAGTACCTTTTGTTTTGTCCAGCAGCCTGGAAGTTTTAAATCCCAGCTCACAGTCACATGAGCATGAAAGCAGTGTGACAGAGCAGGTGTACGTCTCCCCAAGCTCTCAAGCTGAGCTGCTGCCTGTCACATCTATCTCATTTCAGGTGAACTTTGACAACTCACATTTGTGGGTTAAAGAGAAACCTGCTCTGTTTGGGGTCAAGGGGAGGAAGGCTAAAGAAGATGAGAACAGCTGCTTATTCCAGAAAATGCCTGTAGGGAATCTACACATTGCAAGCAAAGAGGATGAGTGTGCTCAGGTGCGCATGGGAGGGATGCAAGCCAAGCAGAACTTTTGTGGAAGCCCAGGCTTTTGGATGCTTTAGAAAAAGCCTTCAATTGGGCAGAAGGGAAGCAGGGAGTGCAAAAGTTCAGCATATTGCAGAGCCTTTTCTGTTTGTTGGTTGGTTTTGTTGTTGTTGCTGGGCTGATTTTTATTTTTATTCCCTGGCTTTGTTGTTTTTATCTTAGCTAATTATCTAGGGTTGTTTTTTTTTAATAACAGGTTTAGTTTTATCCAACGGATGAGTTGACAGGCTTTGCTGGAGCTTAAAAGATGGATTCCTGGGGCCTTTGCACTGGCCCATCTACAGAAAGCTATTTTCAATCAAAATGGGCAGCAACAGTAAAGGAAGCATGCACTACTCTGCTACTGATCTTAAGTACACATGGACTCAGCTGTTTATGAACTATGATTCAGAGTAATCTGGGCACATCACAGCACCCATGCTTTTCAGATACAGTAGATTAACACCATCACCAAGAAGCTGCAAAAATTCAAGGCTTGTTCCTCTTTCATTATCTCTGCAGAACAACAAGAAAACAGTGAAGCAGGGCAGCATGCTGAAAAACTACTTTTCATCCTCCAGATCACTTAAGTCAAATAGTCATCGATTCCACACTTCTCACTGTAACCCAAGTCACAGTACACTCCCAGAAAACTGTTGGCTAAAAAAGATACACACACAAACTCCCAAACAAAAAAAAACCCTAAATCAACAAATGTATGGGATCATCAGCCTAAGAGATTCAGCACATAACTACCTTTACAGATGAACAGGCTGCACTGGGAAACTCAAACAGCGAAAGAGATGTAGCAGGCCATGAACTATAAAAGCAGTTTGTATCTACTCTGGTAATCACTTCAGAACAAGAACTGTTACAGTTCCTGTTAGAGTCCTGTTAAACAAAATACAAAAGTTTTCTATGTATAATGAGAGTGGATTATTAGAAGGGAAAAATTAAGCAAATTAATCCTTATATGCAAGGTAAGTTGTGGCATGTGTTTAAACCCATGCATACTGTCTTAAGGCTATAACAGGAGCAACTTCTGCACTGATACTGCCTTGCCATCCACTTCAGGCAGCCTTTTGTGAGCATTTACAGGGGGAGAGGCAGCAAGCAAAAGTACCTTAAAACCATCAGATACTCTGTGTCCGATTTCAAAGCCTTGGAAGTGCTGCCAGCCTATGTTTTCCAACCTCTAGTACCACTCTCACTGTAACACGCATGTTCTTCATTCCTCACGGGAGACTGAATGGGTTTGACTGTTCAGTGAAGCTGATACCAAACATACTCTTACCACGCGATACAGCTATACTGCAGTTTTCTCCCTTTGTTTAGCATCAGGAATGTACCGTCCCTGAACAATCAGATATTCTACTCACTTCCTCCAAGAAAAGCAGCAGGAAAAAGTTTAGAGATGGTAACCACATCTTGGTCAATAAAAGAAGGAGAGACAGATTCAATTCTGAGAGCAAAGGTCTTCACTCTCCACTGCTCAAAAATTGCTGGAAGCCTCTACTGCACTCTTACTAGTGATTTACAGGGATGAGAAAACATATAAGGGTCAGATTTACCACCACTGACTGTTAAAGAAAACACACAGCAGCCACCCCAGGCACCTACTTTGCAGAAAAGCATAAAGGGTACCGCTGCCGAAATGTTTTCAGGCACCTAATTTCTACATCTGTAGTGTCTGCTTGCCTGCAGCACCATATGACTCTTAAGATACTTGTGACGTTTTCATTTATTGAGACTATCATGCAGGATTTTCCAGCTGCAGTGGCACCGTGAATTAAAAACAGAACTGCCAGAGGCATATTCAAATTGTCAATTGTTTAACTGTTAATACTGTTTAATTATAAAGATTCACAAAACATTCACCAGTTAACTTTCCTAGAGAAGAACGGAGAGCACCTTTTCCTAATAGCCCTTTCCATTCCACCCCAATTGGTTTGCTCAGTTTAATTATTCATTCTAATTTTCAAGTTAGCGAGGAGTTTTGCTTAAGGAACGATAGTAGAGATAACCTTTGTGCACAAAGGTGTTATAAGTGATATGAGCAGACAGGCTATGCTCCAGAAATAGATACATTCATACATGCAATCTTTTTCTTTTTTTTTTTTTTTTCCTTTGCTGTAAAATTTCACTTGAGTCTTAGCACACACGCACTGGATGCTAAGCACAAAAAGACTGGAGTATTTTCAAAGCAGGGTGCACAAGCTACGTGAAGGGAGTCGTCTCATTTACAAACACGTTCCCACAGACCTGCAATTAAAATGGGATTCTCAGAGCTCACGTTCCATTGGGGCATCAGGGAGCAGCCAAATCTTTCAAAGCTCAGCTCTCACGATTTAGCGACCATTACTGAGAACAGGAGTTCCTGAACCCTTCTGCTCTTCAGAAATCTAGCAATTTACTTCTTGAAGTCTTATCCCTAAGAATTAAATGTGTCAGATTTCAATTTTCATGGTTAATAAAAAGACCAAATTTTTCCACTTAAGAAAACATAATGGACACTGTAGGCAATAGTATGCTGTGCACAGACTCTGAAGCTGAAGCTAATACATCCCCACAGCACAGCAGTGATGTCTGATAACATTAGCTCAGCTCTCATGTACTGCCTACTTGCATCAGCATGGTGCTATAGCTGATGACCTCACGTTGCCAGGTGGGTTACACAGTGTGCCAAGTTAAAGACAAATATACTGGTTTGGGTTCTTCTAGACTCAGGGTCACATTGGGTATGGGAGTGCATGGAAACGTGCACTGTGGTGCTTGAAATCATGATATATCATGACAGTAAGATCCTATGTTCTATGGACTGTGGCTGAAGGGGGATACACAAACTTCTACTGAATAGCATTCACAAAAGGGTAAGTCATTTTCACATAGAGTCCAGGAGAGACAATCCCAATGATATACAGCCAACAGTGTAGGCTCGGGCATTAGGATGAAAGTCAGCCTTAATATGGTAACTGAACTTTGTAAGAGAAATATTTATGTGACCAAAGTTCTTTGTTTCACGACTTAATTAGTCACACACTAGTACAATGACCTGGGTGGGAAGTGGGGAGAGAAATCAAGATCCTGGGAAAAAAAAACAACCATTAAGTAGAAGAAGAGGCAACGTCTTGGCTATTTTCCATTCTCCTTCCCTTCCCACAGTCACATTCCCCCATCCCTCACTCACCATGGGCTAACGGTGTTAAGAGCATTGTGAAGAACAGCAGCTGTGATGACCACATGACTGTGAAGGAGGGCTTGAAAGTATCCCAGCAAACAAGGGTTCAAACAAAACAAGGTGAGTGTCCTTCTGCACTGGTTTTCAATACTTCAACTGTTGGCCTTCAACTCACACCCAGGAAGGGAGAAAAAGCCAATCAAAAAATAATAAAAATAATAATAAAAAAAATCCCACAGCCAGTATCCAGAATCTGTGACCTAGAAACAAGAAAGGAAAAAAAAATGCAGTTAGTAAAGCACTAAGATAGGTGTTTTCAATCAAGTCTTGCTGCATTTCTCTGCTGCCAACAGCTGCAAAGGCAAACATATCTACACCCCGGCCCTTCAGATGTTTTTTATGTACAACAGGAATTAAAACTTGTCTCCATGCAGAGTCAGTTTGTGCATCACTAATGCTCCACTTCCTCTCTCAAAACAGGGATTAAGATAGAAGTCTTGAACACAATGCCCATGGGCCCAGGGAGTCCACAGGCTTGAAAGGTGACTGGAAAAAGCAAGTCCATATGCTTTGCACTAAAATCTACATACACAGGAGTTCTAAAACAGCCTCTAACTCCCTTGGAAACATTTGGGTATTTATACATCAGAAGATGAAGAAATTCCATTGCTGAAATGGATGTAACCAGTGCCTAAGCTCTGCACTGCTGTCTTTCAGAGAAATAAATTTATATTCCAGACACCTCCTTTCCACCCCAAACGCTCAGGTACAGGGCCTAGTAGAATAAGCTAGCTCCTGAAAGAGCATATTGGCCAGTGTGATGACAAACCAACAAACTGTAGGTGTAAGTTCACTGTCTGGTCTAGACCATATTTGCAAGAAAGCATGGAAAAGTGCAGTGCTTCCAATCATGGAACCACAGAATCACCTAGGTTGAAACAGACCGTCCAGGTCATCAATTCCAACCACCAAGGTGACCTTTCAAGTCCCATCATTAAACCAGAAGTCACGTCCATGCATATCTTAAATACCTCCAGGGCTGGTGAATCTATCACTTCCCCGGGCAGCACGTTTCAGTGCTTGATAATGCTCTTAGCATCAAATCTGGACAAGGCTTTGAACCCAAGCAGAGACTAAAGTCCCCCTTACCATGTAGCTCCCACCTGTGGTGACTGCCAGAGACTCAGTCACTTACGTCTACTCAAGCTTCACAGCTATTCATTGTGGAGTTAAAAATAATGGTCTATCCATCCCACACTCTTACAGGGAAGCACAGGGAAATTGGAATCCATGCTTGAATAGAAACATTCACTCATATAATTGCAGAAATGATTCCAGCTTCCCATCATTTTAATCTTTCACGAAGGGGCTAGGTGGCTGCAGTGACTCAAGCTTGGCAGGAATAAAACAACAACTATACAGAGTTAAGCCATAGCATCAGTTTGAGACTTAGCTCCCTGCTGACTTTGAAATGATGATAAAATACAAGGAACTGTAAAGTACTTAGCATATCTGTTATGAACTCCCTTGACTCTGCAGCCTTCACAGCACTGGTCTAATTAAAAATCTCTCCAAAAAATCTCTGATCAACAGAAGTTATTCTTCTCTGAGCAAAGAAGCTGTTTTTGCCAACTTTTGTTCCTACCCAAAACCCAGTTTGAGCCAAAAAACTGTATGAAACACTGTGCTGCATGCCATTGTGATGTGGATATATTTCTGAAATTCAGGCATGACAAAGTGGCCTTTGTTTGGCCTCCTCTCTTTGCTGATCAACTAAATCAAACCTCACATTGTTCAGAACCGAAGTCTATAAGGAAGCTGCTTTTTCTGATAAGTATATCTGCTTGCTCTGCCAAGATTTTGTTCTCTCACTCTTCTCTCCTCACCAGTCTACCCCTGCAATTTGTTCACTCAAATAAAGCATTTAGGGTCTGAGGCTTTTTCTCAGCTCTAACTGTGGTGATTAAAAAGCCCAAGGGCAAGGAGGAAGGCAAATGGCTTCTTTACAGACGAGCAAGAAATTAAATCGTGGCTCAAGCTAGGATGCTAGTCACTAATAACATTTAAAGCCTGCTTTCCAAAAGGCTCACAAATTTTTAAATTACATTTTTGAAATACTGATCAAGCTTCGTATTTGAATTTTAGAAAGCTACCAGTGCACATCAAACTACCCTGCTGGCCTTCATGTGTGTCTTTTCTACAGCATCATCGTTATAAAGAGTTTATAAAAGGGAGAAGCTTTTTGTGCTACAAAAATTGAAAAGGTATACACAAAAATGGAGGAAGCAATCAGGTACATTGCCCTGAAGGAAAAAGCTCAGTCAGGGAGTGAAGGAGTGGGGTTTGTTTTCTAATTTTTATTTGTTTAAGCTGATTCAAGTTCTGGATAATCTAAACCTGTCAGAAAGAGATAACATTATGGTGCAGTAAAAACTTTTTGGGTGTAAACTCAAGAAGTCGCAAATGATTTATGACACCTATCCCAGAAAAAGGATAATTGTCAATAAATATTTACACAGTAGCCTTTCAAATACTTTTTATCTGTCTGCCTGTATTCCCCTACACGATAGGATTAAATTTTCTTTCTCTGGTCTCATGGGCTGAGACTCAAGAAGCAAAATGATTCACTCATCAGTGATGGGCACAGCCCTGCCTTTAAGTCTGCTCCTGCAGAGACTTCAAACTCTTCAGGTTCTTGCATGATGTGGAGCCTAAGGAACCCACAGCGTGCACGGAGAAGTGCTGAAGTTGTTTAATAACATGGGATACTGCTACACAAACCAAATACGTAGTGCTACACAGCTCTGGCTGGTTTCGTACTTCATTCATATGATCAAATAATAATACTGTCCTTGTGAGCTGGATGCCTGCAGAACAGTGAGATAAGAAAAGGATTGCTCCACTCATTTCTTAATGGTCACACAACCCTCTCAAGCAGCATTTATGAGATGCGGGAAGAGGCCTGCAAAACAAAATTCACTTCATCTTTGGATTACCTCCAGGTAAAAGTACAGCCAAAGAGAGAAACTAGAGCACACAGCTGTGAACTTTTGAGTGCTGTTACATTTATTGATGCAAAAAGGGGATATACTATCACAGTGAGAAAGTTAAGGGTTACACTCGGCCTAAGGGGTTTGGATTTGAACGATGAAGATGACATGGTATGCATTAATTTACAAGGAAGTTCCTCTGCTCAGTGACCTTCCTGCCCATAGGGGTGCCCCTGATAGCCTCACGGCCTGGGCTGCTGCCAAGCATCACCCAAACCTGATCTGCATGCTGGCAGTTCTTAAAATCCAACTCAGAGTGGTACTGACAAGATAGAAGAGAGCCAAAGGAAACTGCAGCCTTGTGGTGTAGATATGCAATGAGGTATTTATGAAGGCATGCCTTCCTGAAAGGATATTATGTATAGACTAACTCAACATCTACTCAAAAGTCTCTGCTTCAGCAGTTGATGCGAAGCAGCACAGGGAGCATTTTCTGAGCCCATCTCCTGATGGCATACAGACAGGGTGAAAAAGATAAGGAGACCAGTTCATCTCCTGTGTGAACAAACAGCATGAAGTTAAAGCAGAATTTAGAGCGGCACAAGCCAAACCTGTCACAAGTCTACCTAATTACTGCCTTCAACCAAACATGATCATTTGCACCTGTACCAAGCAGGATGCTCCCCTTCTCACCGGGCAAAGCCTGCCTGCCCTCCTCTGACACCTGGCATTTTCTCAGCCACCATGGTGTGAACATTGGACAGGCACAAGTGTTTTCAATGACATTCAGTAGCAAACGCCAGGCGGAAACATCCTGCTTTTCTTGCCTGGTTATGCTTCTCCACAATTTTCTCCCCTCCCCTGAAAATGTGTATAGTAAAACTAACTTGAAATTACAACTCAGCAGTACAAGGATTGCTTTATGTTCCTTAATAGAAAAGATTCCTACACTTATCTCCTTCTTTAGCATAAGTTGCTTACTATGTAAAAAATAAGTATGATGTTTCAAACAAATATTGATTAAAACCACAAGAACAAAAGCTTGGAAGTAATAAAATCTTTGAAGCCAATGGGCCAAATTGGAACCAAAGATGCAATTCTCCCATTTCAGCATCTACTACTTGCACAGCAATTTGTATGAGAAATCCTTTTCAGAACGAAAATATGCGATCTCTTCAAAAGTGAATAAATTAAATGGAATTTAAAGGTTAAAAAAAAAAAAGAAAAAGTGAAATAATGTCCTGCATTGCTGTTCCCATTATGAATGACTGAACTAAAGAATTGCTGCAACACATTTAGCCATGAGTTATTGGAAAACACCTCTCTCTTCATTTTATTTATTTATTTATTTTTGTATCACTGCAAAAAAGAAAAGTTCTGCCCTGCCCATCTCTTTCAATTTTCATCCCATTTTCAACCCTTCCCTCAACTCAGCACGTGGCTCCATGGTCACTCTGCAGTGACAGCAACAAAATCTGTGAGGTAATGGTCATACAAGCACCAGTGATGGTACAAAGCCTTGGAAGCAGGGCAGCAGAAGGCTGCGCTGTGGCATTTCAATGGAACCACGGAGCACTTGTGTTTCTCCTCTGGGCAGCCTGGCCTAGTGGTTGGTGACCCTGCACATAGCTGGGGGGTTGAAACTAGATGATTATGGTCCTTCTCAACCATTCTATGATTCCTAGCTGCTCCGAATTATCTGTAAACCTCTATGCGTTTGTATTTGGCCAAGAAGGAAAAAAAAACACAAACAGGACACAAACAGGAGAAAGAAAACCTAAAGGCATTCTGCCCTTTACTCCTTTGTTACACCTTACGTAGCACTTTGAGAAGTTACTTTAAAAACCTTAAAAACAACAATAGCACCAACACATACTAACAGTTCCCATTCATTCTAGATTCTCAAATATCATTGCAGCACAACTTATGCACCGCAAGAAGAACCGCCCCCAGCTCATACCCAGCCTCATCGGCCACCTGTTGAGGCTATAATTCAAAGTGACAAAGAACTCTTTGGAAGTACTATGGGATGCACTGCAAAATAACTCAAGTGTTAAGTGAATTAACAAATTTCAGATTAATCTAGCCTTTAGTAAGCACACACCTAAATACAGACCAGCTAAATCTAGTAGCAGCGTGTTGTTGTTTTATTCCCCTCACATGTGGGTGAAATGGAGGCTTTTGTTCTCTTCCAAAGGTCAAAGGGGGATTTTCAGCTATCTGCTGCTTGTTAGTTTTCCCATTCAATCCAGCACCAAAGCAGTTTCAGAAGAAAATGGTAACCAAACTAAAAGCGAAGCTTCTCACCTGCCCTGTGACTATACACTAGAAGATATGGGGGAAGGAACAGAGAGAAAAATAAGTGTCTTGGAAAGATGAAACTTATAAAATTGTACTGAATTGTACGTCCAAACTGCACAACTGCTGAGTGCTTTCCCTAAGTGCCTGCTGGTTATCCTCTGCAACATTCTTTATTGCAGATTTAGGAGAGGAAGGTACAATATCCACAGCATCCCCGCATGTTTGCAAATACACAATATCACTTGCAAAATTTTAGAAGGTATAGAGCATCATTTGAGCAGGTGGTAAAACATGCAAACATTTGTATTGCTTTACTGCCCCCAGACCAGCAGATATTCCAAAAACTGATGAGAAAAAGCTTCGTGACAATCCCTCATTAAGCACTGCCTGCAACAGCAGCTCATGGCTCGCAAGAAGCACGTCAGCCCATCTGCAACTCCATCATCAAGGAATAAAAACCATATCAGCTTTGAGAACAACTATGCAGTTTTTAGCACAGGCTGCCCAGTATCATCAGCTTATGACCACCTGAAACAACTCAATCACATTATCATATACAGTTGTTATTACCAGTATGACCCCAAACTTTTTTTTTTTTCCCACAGAAAGGATGGGGAATTAAGATCCTTCTCAAAAACATCTCATACCTACGTAATTTGCCATCTTAAACCTATAAGGTTGTAGTACATCTCCTTTTGAGAGAGGAAGCAATGCACAGCCAAGCACTCCTTAAAGAGTGCCAAAAGTTATGGTTTCACCGTGCTACAATTGGAAGGATTAACACAATGGAAGGGCAATACAGGAGTGTAACAGCAAAGGGACCAGTGCAAATAGGATGGTATTTCAATGGTAAAGAAGAGGTGCTCTCCTCTCTCCAAAGATCTAGGCTCACAGGAAAGACTCCACAAAGAAGAGACCTCCTCCCCCAGTGGCAGTCAGCCTTTAAATGAGGTCTAAGAGAGGTGCAGCCAGGCTCCACCCCTTCTGGTCACACAGATGAATTGCTTTCACCTGTGCTCCCAGGGCTGACCAGGTCCTTTCCCCAGGTGCTCAACCAGTGGTTCAGGCAGTGACTCAGCAGTTCCCATAGGCACTGCATGATTGTCAGTATGTGAAAACTCCTTGGAACAATCAGTTTCAGCTCTTTTCAAGTAAGTTCCTCCTTACAGAGAAAAGCTGAAAAAGAGGACTCAAATGTAGCTGAGAGGCTCAGTAAACCAGTCGTAAAAGAACACACCTTAACATATTTGTTGGATTTAAAATTCATACAACTTTTAATCAAATCTCAATATTTTTTTTTTTCTATGAATGACTCATGATGTTGAAAGCTCTGGTAAGACAATACTCTCAGTGCTTATTTGTACATCACAGAACTTCTGGCAATTCTTCTGTGACAAATAAAATATGCCTTGGGCATGCACTGCAGAGACAAGCTTGCCTCCTGGGTCAGTGTAGCTTTATCTTCTATTTGCTACCATCAGCAGTGCTCTTTTTTTGAGGCAACACCCTCCCATACATACCGGCCCCTTTATTCAAACATCTTATCAACACTAGAATTGTGATGGCACAGACTCTGCAAAGAAAGTGGCAAATACTAAAGACAGCTTCTTACTTGAAATGACAGCGGCAGAACTTTTTTGTGGGACATACAGGCTGGAAAAGAGGGAAAGAGCCTTGTGTCTACCTCTTGGTGGCCTCCTTCACGGCCCAGCTGGCCCCCTAGCCCTCTTCTGGAGTATGAAGTTTAAACAGCAAAGTAAAGGCACTAACAACTACAGAGAACTGAGCAAGGCAGAGCTGCAACAGGCAGCCTGGCCCCTGCAATGGCTTGTTGCATAGGGTCCACAGCAGCAAGGGCCAGCCAGCCAGAAGCACACGAACCAAAATATCAGAGTCAAAACTGCATTTGTCACGGGAAGCAGAACTTCTGGCAGTACTGCATTTACTGCAACTGAACCCGTCTCTGGTCACTACTTGCACTGCACAACTCCATTCAGTAACCAAATGGGAAGAGTAGCACTTGCCTGAGCAACTGCTCTGAAAACAGCACCAAAGTTGTGATCCATCTCCTACACGTAATATGTGTCTACTGTGCATTCTTGTTCTGCTCTGGCTTACTATTCCTTTCTCAAACGGATGGCAACAGATATTTCTTGTTTTGTGCAAAGAAAATGTAATTTTCTTCACTTTTGTGCTGATTAGGAAATTAACAGGTGGTATAACCAAGGTTAATTGCTTTTCCCATTTAAAATGATACTGTTGTTGAAAGAATCAGAGCAACAATGAGATCACCTGTACACACAGTTGTGTGCATGTGCACCTTATCAAATTAAAGGAAAAATCACTGACGAATTAATGGCAAAAGCCAGATGAATAACACATTTTTTAGGAGAAAGTTATCTAGGAAAAAGTTAAGTTTAATTGTCTTTCAGATCTGTTATGATGTAATAAATGTCTATTAATGTTTAGCAGCAAATTGGGTTTTAATGATCATTGCTATTTTTGGCTGGTGGGTGACACGCAGTTTAAATATAAAACAGATTTATGTTTTACACCGGGATGACTTTCTCGGACGACTCTCCTTGGCTTAACCTCTTCACACCCCACAAGACATTTAATATAATTTTATTTCTAATAGACTGTAAGCCAATAGGATCATATTTGCTACTACTGATGTTTTCAATGAGAAATAAAATCAATGAGCTTTATGCTGAAGGTAAGTGATTACTTAAGCGTAAGTGGCTTGGAAAATACTAGGAGGGTTGTATTATTCAAGTAAATGATGCAAATTAAGGAACTGCCTGGATAGGAGTAAGATCTACAAAATCTCCTGACCTTACCACATAGGAGAAGCCTCAGTTAGATTTTACCTTTTTGTTCATTTTTGGGGGGCACTCTCAAAAACAAGTATTAGCAAGGGAGAAACAATACTCAAAACAGGTGGTCAACCTTAAGCATTCATACCTCGTGGTGGAAAAAAGAATAAAATAACTCTCTTCTTAGACCCCAAGACAATAGAGCAGTCTGGTTGCTAGGAGAAAAACAAACAGCACCCGCTGCAGTAGAGAAGGACAGACACGCGAGGCAAAGGCAGCCCACAGACCGACGGGGAGCAAGGTGGTAATGCAGAAGAGCTCTGTGTCAGAAATAGTAAGGGAAAGAGATGTGTGCAGCAGAATAAATGTCGCATCTACATTTCTGGATGTGATATTTTCCAGTGAGCTACATGCACAGGAATAATAGAAGGACAAATAGGCCAAATATCAGGACTAAAGGCACCTACAGTTCCCTACAGCAGAAGTCTGTGTAGAAATAACAAAGACATTTTACCGTGTTAATGACTTCTGTTACACATTAATCAACAGTCCAGCCCCTTTGATCTTTGAAAGAAAGAAAGAAAAGAAAAAGGTTCAATCATTGTACTCATTTGCCACGCAGACACTTTTTAATTATTATTTGTATTTTGCTAACTGAGGTCACCATCTAACCCAAAGTCTAGTTTTGAAAGGTCCTGGGCATTCTCACAGAAAAACACAGCTTTTGTCTCCCTTCCCCTTTCCTCCCTCGCATTATCCAATCAACAAAGGATGGGAAAAACAGATCACACTACCAATTCTGCAGAAAACAGAGGTGTAGAGGTAAAGGCTGTGATTGCCATGTGCTGATCTATAACTCTGAAGCCAAGCTAAGCAGACTATTTCAAGCAGACCTGGATAACAAGTGGTAAATATTTAGCACTTTTTTAGTTCCTGAAGAAATAGCTCTTCCCAATGACAGCAACCAAACCCAAACATATCTCCGATCCAAGTATTTATTGCCAACACTGTATCAAATGCTGCTAACCTCATCTGATGAAAGGGCAAGGGCTCGGCTGTGTGTGAAGGTCCTCCAGTGACACCCCAAGCCAGCGGTCCAGTCCCCACCCCAGACTCACAGACTGCACTTTCTATGGCCCCTCTGTAACAGGGTGCATCACCTGTCGTCCTGTGATGACAGTGATTTACAGTCACAAGGGGCCACTGTGCTACAGCCGAAAGCCAGAGTTTCTCTTAGTACTACAAAGGAAACATTTTATACCAGGAACTCTCAATGGATGAAATATTTATATAATATGGATCACATACACTTCTCTTTCCCCTTTTGAAGTAAAACAAAGGCCAGATATTTCCAGCTGAAATTACAAGAGGGATCTAAACTAAACAGAACTTTTAAACATGGTTGGAACTTCACCAGAAACTTCCAGCTGAAGTCTCGACTCTCGCATCGCGCCTTGCAGTTACGAGGAAGCATGTGGCGGCCAGTCCTGCTGCCAAGGGGAGGCCCTCCCATTCCTGCTAAAGGTATTTTTAGAGGCAACACAGTTTCTTTTCCTTTGCAAGAAAGTACGTCCAGCATGCAGGCATCCTTTTTAAAGGCTACTATAAAGTGTCCAAACAATTAAACATTTGGGTGGGTGAAAGGCTAAAATTAATTAATTCCTTGAGTGCTTTCTTGTAGAAATTAACTGCTAGGACAATCAGGACGAACGTGCTCTTTCAGAGGAGAACTGTCCTGGGCAGCAGCGTAAGGAATGTGAGACATTTGCCCTATTTTCATGCCTCATAGCTGAGGGTCAGTAGCAACTGACCAAAAAGAGAAAATACACCTGTTGGGAAATTGGTCGATCTGAAAATCTGCCTGCCTCAATAAACCTCAAATGAAACATATTTCTTAATGGCCTATTACAGAGTATCAGCCTCTAAGAGATTCAAGGGAGAACTGAAGGTGGTTCTGACCACAGAAGGTTGGGTTCCAGTCTCACCTTTTGTTGTTGTTTTTGCTTTGTGGTGGTGGTGGTTTTTTGTGTTTTTTTTTTTTTTTTTAATTAGTTTTTGTTTTTCAGAAAATGATGTAATATAAGATAAAAAAAAAAGAAGAAGAACAAGAAACTCGTTAGTATACTTGGTACACTTTTGTTGTACGCTTTTGTTCTACAATACTTACATTTACAGAACTACGTATATGAGCAGAGCTGTAAAACGTACCATGTGATCCACAAAGTACGTTTCCTTAACCTTTTATCATTGGTGTTCTTAGTTTTTAAGAAGATTTTTAACTGCAACTCTCTCCATGCCTTTTTCCCCAGCAAACTCCAACTTGAAATCTAGGTACTGAAATTAATCTTTTAGATGGATTACTGCAGAACTGGAGCGATTATATTCAACAACATTGGCCTCATTTGCAGGTTGCCAAACTGAAGCAAGGATCTTCCACACCACTCTCTGTGTTTAAATACACGTTGAACTTAAAATAATCAAGAAAATGTAAATGGGTAACTCAGAGGCATTTAGCAAAATCAAACACCATCAGATACAATCAGACTGAAATGAAATGGCAGCGCCACTGGGACTCTGCAGTGAAGTTAATTACACAGTTTCTATTATTTCCAAGGAAACAGTAAACAGTAACATTTCCATATACTCTAAGTTGTACAATTTGCACTAATGCCTTTATTTATTGAATAGAACTAGGAAAGTCCAATTCTGATTTTACTCTTAATGTAGTGCTTCTACCCAGAAAAAAAATAACATGTCCCAGTCTCCTGGGAGAAACATTTAATTGTAGATATCACATTTGATTCCAATGAGGAACTTAAGTACCTATGGCAACTATAAGGGAAGATAATTTATCTCATGTATGGGTCTGTCTCTTGTGATATTTTGTAAGAGACTCTATAAAGAACAAAACGTAGCTATATAGCTATATTTGATATGCAAGATGGGTTGGTGGCTGGGGGAGGATAATTCTGGTGCTTCCTGAAATGCTCCCTATGCAAAGAAGCCCATATTTCTGATCCCTTGCAGGAGATGGTTTCAAAAGCACTGCTCTGACACTAGAGCATCTGGGGTCACCGGGAAAATCACACCGATTTCTGCAGGAAGCATCACAACCAAGAGAGGGCCTTTGAAAATGTCACCCTAAGCAGAGCAAGCAGCAAGTAAAATCTTTGTTATTTAAGGTCATGGCTGGAAGAGGAACTGCAATAAAGTATTTCATTCAATTATCCAAAAAGCCATTCACAATAAACAACAAACAACTACTTTTTACTACATCTTTACTTTGACTTATTTTACTGTAAGAGGAGTAAGTACTCTAGTTTATAAAAACAAAGGGAAAACCAACAAAAAAATAATAAAATCAGCTCTAAACATTTTGCTAAAGCAATAACTCCTTTGTTCATTTTGTTCTCCCTATAAGGGAGATTCACAAGGGCAAAGCAGGAACACCAGGCTTCAAAAGTAACCAAAATTGGCAAATTGTGCAGAAAGATATATAGTGCCATTGTTTAGCACTTGGCACTAGCACGGATCTGAGCAAGCAAGAACACAGATCGCCTGTGATGAGAAATCTATCAGATGTAACAGAGCCAAGTGATGGCAAAAAATCTAACATTAAGATCCTTTCATCCATTGCTTACCTTATATTTACATAAGCTTAACTTCCAAAGCAAAAAGACCCCAAAGATGCAACATCTAAACTGAAAGAAAAGATCTTCTGTGATCCTAACTGACCATTAACAAAAAAAAAAAAAAAAAAAAAAAAAAAAAAAAAAAAAAAAAAAAAAAAAAAAAAAAAAAGAATACCTAAAAGAAAACAAGGCCTGACAAAGAGAACTCCACTGAAGTCAGAGGTTGAATCTTCATCCATGACAAATCAATGCTGAGGTGCCAGTCCCACATCAGCTGTAGGCAACAAAATGCCTTTTACAGCAATCATGTGGGGAAACCTCTATGAATTTCTTTCCCTGTTATAACTGCAGACTGTTACAACATGCAGGCTTCTTGTTCATTGCTGGCAAAAATGCATAGCTAATTGTCAACACAGTCACACACTGAAAAAAAGTGTTTTGTTGCTGAGAGTTTGCTCTATTAAATAGTATTACTGTGCTCTCTGTACCTGTTGTGGTTCCCATGGAAATAATTAGGAAGCATTACTTCTGGAGCAACCTCTGTAAATGCAGCCCTAGACAATTCCTCTTCAATCAGCGCAACCCAGGGCAGCCAAAAGGTTGGACATCCATGCACTCATACTTAACTTTCAAAGAAGCACAGTATGAAACTTGTGTTTTCTTACACTGATCTTTCTCTGGTCTAACTTGGTTCTGGCTATTCTCATCTACAAAAGATTGGTACTGGAGAGAGGCAGTGTTAGATTATTCCTCCATCATGCACAGCAGCATTGCCCAAGTGAACAGTAAAGATCTACAAAGTGTACATCAGAAATAACCGAAATTAAAGCCTGTACCTCAGGGTTGTTTGTCAGAAAAAAAAAGAAAAAAGAAAAAAGGAGAAAAGAAAGAAGGGTGAATCCTGAATTAGTTGGCATAGTACTTTTGATCCATAAGACTTCCTTGTGCCTTGCTCCCCACAGCACTACTCTACCTCTGCTTGCAAAAACAGGCAGCACTTTTGATTTGTTTCCAAATACTAATCTTCCAGTCAGCGGCAGGATTTTATTCAGTTTAAGTGAGAATGTGAATCAGGCTGATTCACCTTACCTAATGAAGCCCTTGTCACATACATATTTTCAGGAAATACCTGCAGTCCATGCTCAAAGACTGTACAAGGACTAAGCCTTCCTTACAGCCCTTCAATATCTGTATATCTCACTGCTGTAAATTAAATTGGAGACATTCCTGTGAAACGCAGCAAGCTCCAACTGTTAAAACATGTCCCTCTGTCTTCACCAAATAACACCTGAAATAGGAATACCAGAAACACTGTAGTGTGCTTATCAGAGGCAGAAGTGAAATGATTGCAAGGATAACCAACAAAGTGAGAGCTCATCTTCACAAAACCAATAATTCTATCCATGAGGCTGGCAATTCCAAAGGGATTCTGTATTAAAATCACTGCAAACGGGAGACACGCAACTTTTATCTCTGTGATACAAAGCAAAGCTATGTTGTAGTGATAGTGTAAAAAACAAATCAATATTGTTCAGGGCCAATACTGGTAAGCTGCTAACCAAAGAACAGTGATGTGAACCTATTGATTCTGTAGAGGTATACTGCTACATTATTTTCTTTGCAGTCTGAAATATCTCTATCACTTTACAAAATGGAAAACAAGAGACTGAAACCTTAATACTTCCTAAAAACTTGAAGTTACACGTAGATAATTACAAAAACCGTTGGCAGTATGTTCTACTTTATAAATTTGTCAGAATGCCTTACACAGAGAGAAAAAACGTTATAGGGTTTTTAACATTTATGTTTTTAATGATTCAGCTACAGATTTATCAGGCTGAACGCTTAGTTATGACAGTCTCAGATAGCTTAGAATGGCAGGTTGGTTCATGACACACTACAGCTGACTGACAAACGCTGAGACTGTAGGAGTGTGGACAAAGCAAATGCAAAATATGGCTTAATATTCAAATAAAGGCATCAGTAGATCCTCAAACAGTAGTAATTAGGGTCCAACCTGCTGAATTATGGTTAACTACTGTATTGGTTGTTAATGGGTATTTACATATCTCCACAAAAATTTATTCGCAGATCTCTCCAGAACATGTTTTTACCATTAAATAGAGAAAAAGTTAGGTCAAAAGCTGATACACCTTAACTCAGTGTCACCATAAGACCCATTCAGGAAAGACTAGATGACCAAAATAGTACACATCACTTTGTGGGGACAAAAATGGGTAAAAGTAACGCATGGGCTTTTTTAATATACATCTATGGAGAGAAAAGCACATCAACAACCAGAGAGACTTGGCTGGGAGCTTGCACATCCAGGTCTTTCTTCCCGCCCAGGTGAAAGACATATGGAGATGCCCTTACCTTCCCCTCCCTCACCTCCTCTGTGCTGCTCCCCCCTGTTCCAGGGTGAAAATCAGGGCACGATTAGAAAAGAGCTCCGGGATAAACACATCACTAAAACAATAAATACCAGCTAGACAGCTAAGAAGGTCAAGAGATGTTTACGGAGATTACAAGTTCGAAGACCACAGTCGCAGCAAGTACTGACAGATAAAGCATACTTCTGCTTCTGAAAAATACATGCAAGTTGCATACAGATAAGATTTTTATTATTATTATTCAAATTAAAATAATGGTAACAAAAATTAAATGTAAGGCTGGAACACAAGGGGCTACTTCACTTACCACTGCTTTCCTACAGTAGGTCATATCTCCACAGAGGGCTGTGTGAGGAGGAAAGCCTTCAACAAGGTATCAACAGCTTCCAAAGGGATTTCTTCAACAAGTCAGAGGTTTGGGGTGTGTTTTGAAGTAAGCAGTGAAGATACAAAGCAGCTGCACGGGTCCTATGCACCTCCCGGGCTACTTTCTCAGGGAAGGCGCTGTCCAGTCACCATGGCTGTCACTGCCAGCACTGCTCCCTCCCCTCATCAGGGACAGGGAAAGGCCCTGGTTATGGTAGCACCATCTTGGAGTGCTCAGCCTCACCCTGTGCAGCCCTTCTAGCACCAGTTGGTATGCCTGCCCTACAGCCTCCTACCTGGGGCTGACCACCACAAGGTCTATGCCCCACAGCTCCCCCAGACCTTCCCACCAGAGTTCCTAGGGCTGAAAGCACACCTCAGGCCTCACTTTGTTGGCCCCTGAACAACTCCCCTGCTTCTCACGCCTCATAGCAACCCCTTGGCCCCACAGCACTACACCTCTCACAGAGTTGCCTCTAGAGCCTGCTCTGAGCTCTGGTGACCACAGCCCCCAAAATGGCCCCATGGTGGCCACTGAGGTGGCCCAGTGTGCAGACAGTCTTCTGTGGTGCAGACAGTCTTCTGTGCTGCAGGAAGTCCTGAGGCCCCAGCATCCTTCCCCTATTCTCCAGCAGCCCTGGTACACACTCACGCTGCTAACACTCATCTCCACTGATGTCCCTCAGTAAAAATAAAGGCTGAGACTCCTGGCGGGCCCCAGCCATCCAGGAGAGGAGAATCAGTCGCTGTGATGTTTCTTTCAGATCTTGCTCCAGGAGTTATTTGATATACCAAGAGGCTGTTAAAATGGTAATGTGGCTTTTAGGCCAGTCAGGTCTGTGCGCATAGGCAAAGAGGAATAATGGTTTGCAGAAGACTCATCATCTGCAGTTGAGTATCTTGAAGCCATCAGGGGACCATAAAGTGGCCCAGCAAGCCAAAAAGCGTGGCAAGAACCTGGCTGCCACCACTCACCAAATAAAGAAAACATAAGTAATGAGCTAGCAGCAACAAAAGTCCTCTAAAAACAATTCATCGTTTGCAAAAGGTAGCCTAAGATCTATAACATTTCCCTGCCCCTCTCTCCTCCACAATAATCAAATTTTAAACATATCCTTTACAGAAATGATCTGGCCATTAACAGTAACTGTTTCTTATGTGCATCAGTAAAAGACGTAGTGCTACAAAGACTAAATGAGACTTATAGAAAAGAAGCCATAAATCTTTGTCAACCTCTCAGAAATGAACACTTAATACAACTAGCTTGGAGTACTTCACTTCTCCCTCAGCCGAGGTACCAATTATAGTACCACTATGATAAATTTTAATCATTGTTGTTAATGGCTCCCCCAATTTATTTTATCCCCTCTCTGCACTAATGAGCTGTACTTGAAGTCTCATGATTCAAATACTATTCCCTCCCCACATGTAAGTAGGATAAAGCAATCTTTTGGATTTTGAACTGTAATAATGCTGACCTATTCACTGACATATGAAAGGACTTCCAACATTTGGGAACATAAAGTTTGGTCATAAAGTACAGTTACAACACAGCCAGAAGCCATTCATTTCCACTTTCTCTCCCCTGTTTCTACTCCCATGCTTCCCTGCTTCCCCCTATTCTCCCTAGCACTTTAATTTCCTCACCAGCAGGTAAATACTTTCTTTTCAAACTGTAAAAGTAAGTATATAACCAACACATTGTTTAGGGCCACAAACAGAGTTGCCTACTAAATCTCTACCACCCCTTTAGTTACTAGTTGGCACTAATTTAACAAGCAGTTTTACAGCCTCAAAAGGGGATGTGTGCTATAAGCTAGGGAGAAAGAAGCCTTACTGCTTCTATGAAAAGCAGTACAACTCCAATATTTTGTACAACTCCCAGTGGCGCAAAGGAAACCAATAATTCAGGCATGACAAAGCAGTGCCAACCTCAGATACTCTGTGTGCATACATTCAGTGTATGATGGAAGCACATCGTTTAAGGCAGACATCACTTTCAAAGCAATGTTGAAGAAACATTGTTGCAACAGAGTGATTCAAGCAGCCCAGACTCTGTTGCTCACCTTGCTAAAATATAATGGGATCAAGAGTCATGCAGTAACATTAAAAAGCAGCACATCAAAATGGCCCAAAGAAATTCCCCTTGTCCCACCTAAACCAGGGAATTCATTGCCACATGAGTGTGATGAAGCCAACCCACAAAGCAGCAGATGTTTATATCCCAGCCCCTAATCCCCAAGAGCTCACAAAATCCTTGTGACCAGGTTATCCTGGAACCATTTATCAGACATTATTTCTACAAAGTGGAAAGTTCAATGTTGTTAACTACATTGTTAACAGAGGGGATGAGAGGGAGCTGGCACTCTCTCTGCTGCTCATGATCTAAGGAAATGAGAGAGAAAAATCAGTCATAAAAACTTTCAGATTTGTTGCAACAGCAAGCAGGTAACTTGGATGTGAATGTTCTGACTAGTTTCTGACATCACCCCCAAGGAATTCATGACAAAAGTCATCCAAGCAAGAGCACATCAAAAACAAGATCTCTTCTATATTAATGGTTAAAAATAAACAAATAAGCAAGCAAGCTTGTATATCACATACAGTCCTTGGACTACCTGGCAGCCTAAGCTCAGAACTACAAGGAAAATACATTGCTAAATAACCCCAATGCCCTCTCTGCATGACAACGGCTCTCTCTGCACCCAGATGATCCTAACAGTCCCCCAGAATGCACTGTCCACTTCTCCATGGGTGGTAAAATCCTCTTTACAACAAGATTTAGCTCACGAGCTGTTTTATCGTTTTGCAGAGCTTTGGATGCTGCAGGTGCCTTCTGGGCTCAGAAGACCCGCGGTGCTTCTATCCCCTCCTGCTGTATGTAAGGGGCCATAATCAGGGTTTGATCATGGCAGGGGCTAGATAGGGAATGATCCCACAAAACACAGCAACACATTTCATGGGGGATTTCCTTTTTGCTCTCAGCCTACAAACTACATGCCATATGGAGAGCTGGCAAAAGGGAGAGGACAGATGTCTGGAGACATTATAGTTACTATGTTAACTGCCTGCGAGTTTATTCATCAAAAGGTGATCACCCTTTGTTCTGGTAAGAATTTATTTTAACTTCCTTTGCAGCTTTGAGAGGTTGACAGCAAATCACTATTATACAGTTCTCAAAAAGTACCAATGATTTGCAGCCTGATTAAAAGGCACATTTCTTGGCCTGCAACACCAAATATTAAGCTAAGCCTACAAATGCAGAAAACAATGAAGAGTTGACAGCAGCAGAAAAGGAGGCAAATGGAAACCCTCACTATAGCTGGGCAGGCTGTCTAGAGGTTCACATGCCCATGTACAACACTGGGCCAGGCTGGATTCACAGGGACGCACAGCAATACCAATATAAAAGCATTGCTACACCAAAGAGAAGCTTCTTTCTCTGAAGGCAGAGAAGAGAAAGTTTGGAGCACTGGAACAAATGAACAAAAAAAAGCCTCCTCTTCTTAAAAAGGGGACTTGGACGTGCATGCTTACAGTAAGATGACAAAACCCACCACAAAAGCTGTTCACTTTCCAGCAGTGTTTCACAGACATCTCTCATGAGACATCCTTTGATTCAACCTGGAGTTCATTTCCTGTGGACTAGGGAGAGCATTAAATGCCCATGTGGTTCTTGGATATAAAAAGCAAAATTGGAAGACTTGCTCATTTTGAAATCCTCTTTCAACAGTACATCTGCTTTTGGAGTTTGCATCCCTTAAGCAATGTTTCCTGCAGAGGAGTAGCTGCTGGTCATACAAGTCTGCAGTCTCACATGCTGGAGGAATTTCGAGTGAGAACTCAGCTCACACATGAGCACAAAGTGCCAAACTTCTCAAGCTCCTCCTGTTTGGAGGAGCAGAGATGCGCAGTGAATTAGTTTCATCCAATTCTAACTGGTGAGAAGCTGAGAAGAGGCCACCTGGGCATCATCTTCATCTGAGCACTGAATGGACTGTGATGGTGAAATCACAGGTGTTCAGTCAGAGACAAGGCAGGAGGTAACTATTACTTCCTCCTAGGAAGTCACATTTTAGAAAGAAACAACACTGCTCGCAACAGAAATCTCAGTGAACAGGTGATGGAGTAATAAAGAAAAAGGTGTGGGAGTTGGTGGCATTTTCCTCAAGTTTGCTACCATGATGCTGCTCCTCAGCATAGCATGACTATCTTAATCTTCGCCCAGTTTCAGGTAAAAGGTTATAAAATTTTACCCTGTCCAAGTATGGCTGTAGAAGAGCAAGCAATAAAAAGGATGCCTCTGTACAAAGCAGTCTTCCTTAAGCCAAGGGAGAAAAAAAAAAAAAAAAAGAAAGAGAAAAAAAGGAAAATAGAATGAGGT
Organism: Pavo muticus; assembly: GCA_016647715.1. NCBI lineage: Eukaryota > Metazoa > Chordata > Aves > Galliformes > Phasianidae > Pavo > Pavo muticus. The sequence continues at coordinate 891,642 of JACDJE010000062.1, forward strand.
ATCCACTCTTTCTTTAAGTTCCATTGTATCCTGGTACTTTCCTCAACACAAAAAACGGTTATGCCCCTCCTTGAAAGAGTTTATCTTTTACAATTGGAAGGGGGAAATGGCTGGAAACCATGCTAGCAGTTCAGAGATGAAGAGCCGTGCAGTTCTCTTGATATAACATTATTTGCCAGTCTATCATCTATTTCTTCTGGCACTTGATGAGGCTGCCTGCCTGTTTTTTCCACCAAAATTCAGGTCAGTCACTGTCCCTCATTCACAGTGTCACAGCCGCTCTGAAAATATACATCAGAGCATTAGCAGAAATCGAACTGCCAAGCACCACTGCAATGCAGGTCAAGCACATGAACATTTTTTTTTCTTTCTTGAGCAAAAGGCCATGCTTTTTCCCCCCAGAACGCAAACCCCAGCTGCCAGCAAGGAGGCAGATGTAATGGCTAAGCCAACTATGCCCCACATCGCGATGCTTGTGGTTTTACACTACAGTGCTACCAAGTGGGAAATAAGACATCACCTCCTGCAGACTTCACCTCAGCAGGTGACGTGCTGGGCAACCGCACGCACTGACACACCCTGCCTGCTCCTCTGACTGCCAGCCCACGCAGCCCAAAAACAAGCAAGGATCTTCCCAAGGTCCTTGACACCAGAGCGTTTTTTAATAGGTGCTTCTCCAAAGCAAAGAACTTAAGAGCAAAACAGAAGCTTTGATAATTAACTGTTCACAAGGGCTTTATCTCTGCAGGGGACAGATTTGTTGGTTTTAAATTCTCAGCCAGCAGATGATGACACTCTTCTCCCCAGAGTTTACTGACCGACAGTAAACGGTATGCCTGTACGCACACAATTTTTTAAAGCTCCTATTTCCCGTAGCATAAGTTTAAAAGAACCATGTAGCACGTAGGCAGCAACAATTGCATAACAAGCATAAGATCCAATTTCAGGAGTTGATTCTTGTTTTTTTCACCTGCTGCAAAGCCTCCATGGACTGGCTGAGAGCAAATCAGCACAGAGAAGAACAAGCACAGGAGAGGAACAGAAAGCATTTGGAGTATGAAAGGACTAGACAAAGGTTCAGGAAGCTGAAAACCGGGCCAAAATAAGTAAGAAAAAAAAGAAAACAATCATGATAATAAAGAAAATTAAAAAATAGGACACAAAAGCAACCGTGGAATTGTTCTCAGACATCACTTTGCCTTGAAAATTGTAAATTAGTTTTAAAGGGGGAAAAAATACACATACACGCAAGCACCTTAAGGACTGATTGGATTCTTTTACCCTTTAGGTTTTTCAGCTGTGGTGGTGAAGGAGAAAATCTCACCCTGCCTTACCAGAGAGCTACCTGATCTTTTTGGGTCATTTCTACAGTTCAGAGACCAAACCTGAAGCTACAATTCTGCTGCAATAACAGGACTGAAGGAGTTGAGGCTTCAAGAAAGACACCAAATACAGAATGTTTCCCAATGAAACTGCTGGAAGAGAGAGTTCTGAACAGTCATTCTCACCATGTTGTGCTAACAGCAGACAAAGGCACAGCTCCCTTTCCTCAGCCAAGGTCCTCTCTTCTGAGAGCATGACGAAGGGAGCCCCTGAGCTTCCACAACGAAGGTAGAGGAGCCCTTTTCTCTTAAGAAGCAGCTCATTAAACGCTGCTCAAGGCCAAAACATCCCATACAACGAAGTAGCACAAAACTGCATAGACAGGCAAGGATTTAGCCTGAGCAGACATTCTTTCATCATTTCTGAATGCTGCGTTATGGCCTCATCCAAACTGCACTCTGCAACAATACAGAAATACTGATGGATATGAACAAGCAGGGAACTGATGCCTAGCTGAAAACACGAAACATTAACTTATCTTGGCCATCACCATTTTCTCAATTAGAATAATAAATTTTAACAATAAAAAGTCCTATTTCCCAGAGAACCAATTGCTTCTACCGTAATTAAAGGAAGATTGTGGGACTTGGGCCAAAGTAACACTATAAATGTCTTGCAAGCAAAGGGACAATTCTGCCAGTGACAGCAACACACCATCCTAAATACTATGTTCTGAAACAAGTTATCATAGATCACATTCCATCTTAAATTGGCGCACACTCTTAATTCCATGGTAAGTGTGAGGCAGCTCTCATAGGAGAGGAAGCTATCTCAAATTATTTCATATTTACTGCAGGACAACAGCAGATGTGTGCCCACGGACCATGAAATGCCAGCACGGAGTTTCTCACAGTCATCTGCCCATGAATTAGGTATTTAGCTGTGGGTATAACCTTCATGAGGAAGCACACCTTACATCAAGAACTGCACTCAACAAGAGTGGTGCCAAATCCTAAATCAGTCCCTTCCCTGCTCTGCAACACTACTGCCTCCCCCACCTTGTGCTTATTTTGTTCCTTGGATGAGAAGCAGACAGCGTTTACATATCTGGCAATCAGTCAGCTGCCACATGCGCGCATATTACTAATACTGAAAAACTTATAAAAATACTGTAGATTCACAACACAAAAATAAGCAGAGTTCTAAGTAGCAGCACCTTACTCATCCTTTGTTTTATTCTAAAATCAGAAAATATATACTCAATATATACTCAAAGTGGGCAGGTACTGCTGCCCTACATCCCACACACCCCAAATTCTGCATTTTCTTTAAGTACCTATAACCAAAAGTACCCCGGAGCAATTCTAGGACAAAGCACCTCAAATAAAGCATTGCTGGAGCAACATCAAAGATGAAGAACAAAGGGAAAACAATGATAAAAACCAACAGTATTAATTGAGTTTACTCGTGAGACAGTTCAGGCATGATGGCTGGAGAAGCGAGAGCGTGACACTGTCTATACTCACGTAGGGCTTCCAAAAGTCCCTGCTAAGGAGGTAAGCAGGAAAGGAGGCCAGACATAGCTTTGCCCAGAGATCTCTAGATGCTATAACAGCATATTCTTGAGTACAAGCAAGGGTATGAATAACAGCTGTACTTAACACCAACTAAAACTTTGGCTACAGGGACCTAGGGAGGAGTACCTTAAAAAAGAATATCTCGCTTCCGAGATGCCAGAGGTTAGAAATGGATGGTCTAATGGTCTATCCCAGTAGTAAAAAGCTGTAATAGCTACATCCAACATGTCAAGCAAATACCTATCCATCAATTTTGTATTATGAAACACTCCAGCAAGGCGCACAATGGTTTTGTAGATGAAAACATGGGAAAAGTTAAGGGACTTGTTGCAGGCAACAGAGGAAATCACTGGCCTCCAAGTAACCCAGAAGATTACAGTTCCCCATATTCTATAAGCATCCTTCATTTGCTTTGCTCCTTGTTCAGGCTGCCTGACAGTATTTCTGCTTTGCTTTTAAGCCACTCAACATACGTATTGCCAAGATCTTATCAATTAAAAAAAAAAAAAAAACAAACAGCTAGTGAAGCAAGAAAGGCAGGTAGGTGCTGCTGGACCCCTGGCTTTGGGAACCTTCCAGGGGGAAGCACAGCTACACAGATTTCTTCCTACTTGCATTGGTAGGGCTGCTAAAGGAATTGGCTGTGTTTGTGCCATGTTATAAGGTCCCTTTGAGAGGGGGAAAGACAGGTCAACGGTATCGTTTAATTTGGACTCAATAGGTATGAAAGAGAGCGACCCTAGTTGGAACTGATTCATTCTTGGGGGCTGAGTTACGGTCACCATTATTTCAGCCCCCTGGAGAGCTCAGCAGGCCAGAATACAAATTAAAAGAATATAAATAGCACTGAGTGAGGTTTTGTTACCATCTCTGCGGCAGCACTACGCTGACCTGCATTCAGGTTTTGCCACAAATCTGAAACTCAGCCCAAGCCTCCAGCAAAGTTCATGGCAGTGTCAGCACAACCTCAGCAAGGGCTGTGAGTTGGGATAACCCCTCACTTTCTCTCACGGTGCCAGAGAAGTATTTACGACTTCAACTCAAAGCCAGACGTAAATGGATGATTTTGCTCAGCCTTAGCCTAAGGCCTGACGCCCTCTCCAAGTATTCAGAGCAGCAATTCAGCATGCCCCAGGGGAAGAGAGACAGTGTGCAGACCAGGACCAGTAAGCAAACGCAAACTCCAAACTTTCTCTTCAAGTCTTCTTCAATGAAAACAAAACATTCCTCTTGCCCTGCTTAGTGATAAGCAGCAGCATGGTCCACCAGACAAGATTTTTTTTTTTTCTGTTTGGGCTTCCAGTTGCAAATCAAAATGTTACCATGGAATAATTTCAGCAGAATGAAGATCTCAGCCCTGGCTCAGAGCCCCACTGCCCCAGGTGGTATAAATTCAAGCAGCCAGAATGACACTTTCACTCCCAAAAGCTCACAATTTTCATATAAAACAAGTGACATCTGACAGTAAGACACCAAATAAGCTATAATGACCACCCTTCGCATAAGAGTCATTTTTCAGGACAGAGTTCTTCACGTTCCCATCTCAATCCAATCATGGCAGTATAGCAGCCATGAATTCATCGTAATGAATCCACCAATTTCTAGCAAAGAAGAGAGAAAAAGCAATGCTTGGATCTCTTCAAACTCTCCAAGGCAACAGCCAAACCTACATACCTTTGAAGAAAGACAAATGCAAACTGACCTCTCAATGCGATGTTTTCCATACAGAGAGAAGGTTTCTTGCTCTCGATCCTCCCCTTCAAAGTTTTTCAGAAGTGCTGTGAAAAGTGACTGGTCTGAACAAAGGAATCCTTCACAACCATCAGGAAGCCTTTAGAACAGGCTGATGTTAAATGTCATGTTTTATGCTTCTATCTCATGGACCACAAGGAAGAATGGAGCTCATGTCAGAACCAGTACTTGTTTTTTCCTTCTGTGGAGATACGTACTTCAGCATGAAGGCTTCTCTCAAAAAGACACATTTGCTGAGAGAGATATGAAGAATGCTTCAAGAATTCCCCCCTCTCCTTTAATTACAGAGTTTTAATATAATGCTTGTGGTAATAAGAACAGATTATTCCACCAATGTTTGCCTTGAGCAGGGCTTAGCACACAAAAGCTCTCCCCAAAACCCAGGGGGTTCAGAAAACCAACCTGCTGTGAGCAAGCAGAGTTGGCAAGATCTGACTCTGAGAGAATTTGCAGGAATAACAGCTTCTCATCTCTACAGAGGTCCTTTAATCACAACACAATCACCATGCAGCTGCAAGATGACCCATCTCTGCTCAATACCATGCGTGCTATGGGAGGCATCAGAATCCCCCAATTCTCTGCCACTAGTTGCCTTGACTCCCATCAGCTCCTAAGAGCCCTGTGCCTGCGTGCTCCATCTCTGCCCTTCCCTCAGGCTGCTGCTCTCCCACCTTGCAGGAAGGCCTGGTGACTAACAGAGTGGTTTGCAAACACAACCAGACTCACGGCTCTGCCCGCAGGCATTCACCAGCACATTTTAGGAGAGGGTTCACACAGATGGCAGCAGGTTGCTGGAAAACCGTTTAATCCTCCTCCATGTGCTTTGAAGACAGCATTATGCTCAGAGCAGGCAGCACTGCCTTGATCCACTGTACAAAACCACGGGTTTAACGGCATTGGTCTGATCAGGCACCAGCAGCTTGTCCTGAAAAATCAGTGCCAAGGCACTTTTCCTACACATTGGTCAGTATTAAACACTAAAAACAAACAAAAAAACCCACAGATTTCTTCCAGACAGATCCTCCAGTTGCTACACCTGGCCACAAACACCTGCAAACAGGCTGCCACGAAAAGATGAGAGTGCTGGAAAGAAACAGCATGAGGAAGCAGTTAGGACAGAACAAAGTATTGTGCCACGAACCCTGGACATCTCTTAATGGCCATCTGGAAACAGCTCAGCTCAATGCATTTTTTTTTATTTAAAAAAACAGCCTTCCTGCCCTAAAAGTCAATGGACCCAGCTTAGACAAAGACATGCACTAGGCACACAGATGACTCAGACCAGATAAGCTAGCTTAAGGACACATGTATAGGAGTGCATCTGGCTGAGCTTCCCTCCCATAGACGGCACCCAAAAACCCTTTCTACAGCTCAGCACAATTAATGAACAAAAATGTCAAATGACAAAAGAGAAAACAGAGCAAAGGCTAAACTAAAAGCGCTTCTTTATAAGAAAGCCATTTCCTGTCTAGAGTCAGACTCGATCCTGCCACCAGCTGTTCTTAGTGAAGCATTCACGTAGAATTTAGAATCGGGTACATACATTGGAATAATTTTGTCCATTTGTAAAAGGGAAAAAGATGCACAAGACTTGTTTCAATTTCTAGGCTTAAAATAAATTGCATACCTCCAAAACTGCAGAAGCCTCAAGGCACATTCGTATTTCTGCCAAAAGTGTGACCAACCTATGTCAACGTACCTGACTCAAGGGCCAGGAGGAGTGACAAGAGAGCCTGTCCCACCATGGCTTCACTGCTGCTGATATCACAGCAAGCCTGGTCAAAACTAGGTCTTGTGCTGCCATTATATTCACAGTTTACAGTACTAGCACTTTGTACTTCACAGACTTTCAGAACAATTTTAGCTGCTACATGGACAAGTTTTTTTTAACTAATTCTACCTTTAAAGGTGCTCACATGATTGAAAAGCCTAAATTTCAAACATTTTTGGTGGAGCTACTGGTCCTGACCAGCATGGGGCTGCAAACTGAAGGTCTCAGGGGTTTCACTAACATCAAAGGTCTCACTTGAATCATCAGCAGGCACTGTAGCTTGCTGCTCTGGGCTCCCAGATCACCTAGACAGCAAGTAGGAAGCTGGCTCAAGTACCCTGGAGATGCATCTTTGATGGCTAAGTATCCTCTCCAATTTCTTGTCTCTAGTTAAAAGCGCTTTGGTTTGGGCTCAATGTGGCAATGACATTTATAACGAGATCTTCCTGCCCTGTAGCCAGCAGTGATAAATTTTAATGCTACCACCCAGTACCTCTGCTCACATGTGGTACCTGCAGCTCATCTCTTCTGCTACAACATCCACTCTATCGGAAGCTTCTAGTATTTTTCTGTTGACGGTCTGGGACACAGCCAGACCACAGAGATTAATTTAATCATTTGATTTTCATGATTAATTATTTTCTGATAAGCAGCTTCCCCCCCACACACACCTTTTGCAAGAGTAGCTATTGCCTAGCCCTGCTCGCAATTCATCACATCAAATCTTATTTCTCATATCACGCTCTAATGAGCTGAGGACAAAGTCACAAATAAGCATCGCCTGGCTGTGAATTACCTCAGCTTGTTGACAGCCATTGAGATGGAGTACTGACAACCTGGCCTGAAATTAGCTCCAGAGTCAGCCTATTGCCCCAGAAAGGCACCTCATGCCACAAGGAGACATTCATATGCAACTCCTTGTCACATGAGCTGGTTGTCCTGGCCCACTTTGTTAGTCGCTGGTGAAAGGGCAATGAAAAGAAAAACAACATTCTCCTGTTCTCTAAATGAAGTCCTTTCCTTTCTCTTTCCATCGCTGCACTTCACAGGGACCCCCATGCTACTTCACCCATCTCACAGTGCTGTGCCTTCAGACTGCCACCAAACCCTGGTGCCAAAAGAAGAAATTACCAGCAGGGATTATAAAGCAGGCAGTGGTGGCCACAAACAATCTAATTTTCCCCAGAGGCAGGCCGTGTATGCTTTTTGTAGTTCAGAGCCATCTGCAAGGAACTGGATATTTGCAAATAAAAGGAGATTAGGACAAGGCATTAATCCAGCGTCTGCTGCTCATTCATGCTGTCCCCTGAAAGAGAGCCCAGATAGAACACTTAAGTCGTAACATTCAGTTCTGAGCTGCTGGTAAATTAAAAGAAGATAATTAAGAGACACCAAGTTGGGCTGTTACTTTTAATACCAACTAAGCCCCAGGAGGGCAGTAAGAGGTGGAGCTGCAAGGAAAGTAATGAGACAGCCTTTGGGGATAGGCAGCTCCCATTGGCTGTGCCCATGTGCGGACCCAGCAGAGAAACAACAAGGCCAGGAGGAGGGTGGGAGCAGAAGCGGAAAGAGCTTGTGGAGATACTTCATCCCAGAAAGGCCCAACTTCTTGAAGCCTATCGAAATTACAGACCAGGGCTGTCACTCCTGGAGCTCTTACCCTCGGCAATCATTCCTGCAGATATCCCACTGTGCTGTGGGGGTGGGAGGACGTGGCAGAAAATGGCATCCCTGCCTTTTACAAAGAACTATGATCTGTAAACCACAATCTGAGAGAGCAAAGGCATAAAGTTCACTTTTACATTTTATTTGTGTTTCCTTCAGATCCACAGTAAATGTCAGTATTGTCAGCGCTGCTTTTCCCAAATTAATTAATTAATGATAAATTAAGCTTGGGGAAAACATCCAGTTCAGAAACACAGATGAAGAGCATCCATCTCTGCACCTTGCCTGTTCTTCCACCAGCAGCCATTTTCACAAAGAATTATGCCTGATAGAGCTGATGAGGGATCCTCATCGCTGAGGTTTGGGGTTTTCTACCTTTCAAATGGAGCCAGCACGCTCAGCATTCAGAGGCATAGCACATGTGGCACCCCCCTGTGTCTCTCACCTCAGGAATAGGGAACACGTTTTGCATTACAAACAGTGACAGTTGGCCACTGGTGTCTGATGCTTTCTGCTCAATGTTTTTCCAGCTTCATTGTTTACTTTAAGATGAAAAAAGGCACGTCATTAGACTCTTCTCACACCCTCCTTATAGCATAGATGAGCCAACAAACATTTTTCATCTGCCCCGGTCTCACTGCTGTACCTTGAATAGCATGTCTACAGCAGAGAGTAACAAATCAGCCCAGTAAGCGCTACCTTACAATGTCTTCTGGATCATTATTCACTCTAACCTGTGGTAATTCTACCCTTAGTATTGCAGAAATATCCAGAGCACAGCAAACCAAACTTTCCTCCACATCTCAGAAAAATAGCAATAGTGATAGGACAAGAAGAAATGGGATAAAATGAAAGGAGGGGAGATTTAGGTTAGATGTTAGAAGGAAATTCTTTACTCAGAAGGCGGTGAAACACCGGCACAGGCTGCCCAGAGCAGCTGTGAATACTCCACAACCTGGCACTCTAGGCCAGGTTAGATGGGGCCCTGGGCAGCCTGAGCTGGTGGGGACAACCAGCCCCTGGCAAGGGGGTTGAGGCTGGGTGGGCTTTTAAGGACCGTTCCAACCCAAACCAACCCGTGATTCTATGAAGTGAACGTTTGGGACCAAGGAATGAGAACAGCCTAACTGCTTTATGAGCTAAAATGGGGTGCTATGTATCAATATTAAAAGAAAAAAATAAATACGTATAGCAAAGCACATGTTCTAGATGCAAAAGCTGTATGGAGGTGAACTTACTATGGCCTAACATGGCCACATTCTCCAAAGCAGACACTGGATGGGCCAGCTGCAGCTCGTGAAGAAGTAATACACAAAACACAGTGCGTTTCTCACCTTCCTCCTCTCCAAGTGTTTCTGAAACCAGTCCAGGCATCACTCGACACAAGCAGTGTTTTGGTATCCATATGGCATTCAACCCTTGCACTGTCATGCCATTAGTTTAAAACCTTTTTACAATCAGTTCCCTGATCAATAAAATGCAGAAACACGACTGGAGAAAGGAATTAGCATCTGTAATCCCATGATTACATAAATCCCTCTGGTCAATCAGTTATTAATGGTTGTTATATTTATTGGGGTTTATAGCAGGCCTACAAACCTGAGCCTTCAGAAGTAGACACTGAAGGAGACACTGTAAAAAAGCTATTTGATTACTGACTTCTCACAGCATGTGCTGACAGAATACAAATTTGGCTCGCTCTCCCTCCTCTTAGCGAGCCTGCTAATGAGCTTGCCAATTAAGAGCCAATCTGAAGACCTTGGAGGAGAAGTTGTTAAGAACATGAACTCCCAGGCCTCCAAGGAGCAGCTGCGGGACCAGTGATGAGGGCCACCTCCACCCCTCATCTCACACAGCTCACTCCTCTCACCCAGGAAACACAAACTCCTTTCACATATGCATCGTATGACTTATAAGGCACGGCCTCTGAAAATAAACACATGTCAAGGCACAGCAAAACCTCCCCTGAGTCTTGACATTGCGGAGTGCTTACTAGGTCAAATGCTGGAAATACTGGGAAAGTGAACAAGCTTTAAAATGATAATAAAATCATCACTAATTACATATCATCACATCTATCTAATTATTTTGGGATAAGTTTTGCATTTTTGGATATGTGTGTTTCTATTTAAGGAAACGAGGACAGTTTGGGCAAGGGAATTTGTGCTCCTAACTCCCTTTGGGTACTTCTGCGCACGTAGCCCCCCTCACATCAGCAATTAACTTCACGCAGTTTATGAAACGAGAGACAAAGGTATAAATATTGCGCCAGTTCCAAGGACTGCAACCAGCACACTTTGCCCTTGATGTCCCCCTAGCAACTGCACACAGAGGCTGAATGCTCTTGGGATACTCACGGTGTCTGAGAGATGTCAGGAACAGAATGGGAGCCTGACTCTTGCTCTAGGTTCACTTCCAGATTTATCAGTCCCCCATTTATTTCATCACACCACACAATGAGTAACCCTCTGGAAATAACCTTTAGCAGAAAGCTCTGTTACCAAAATAAAGAAATGCCATAGTTTTTGTGAAACCGTATCCTTCTGCTGAAACTAATTATGAGAAAGCTGTTGCTTAATGAAAGTTTGCTTTAATATGACTTATGCTATTCATAAGTTTGCTTTGGACAGCATCCAGGTTTTTAAAATTAAATATTAGCAGTCTGTTAGCCCATCAAACAAACCTAAGCACGTCAGGTTAGTATTTTAACGGTGTTTTTTTCTTTTCTTCTCTTCCCAGTCTAGCTTTGGCTTCCTAATTGACTTGCTGCTTTAAAGTCAGTAAACTCAGAAGTCTGAGGAGAAGATGTCACACCTTAATGGTTTAGGAGTGCACACTTTGTCTGGGTGATTGATGGATCAAACGTGTGCCGAGGAATGCCGCAATGTTTCTTTCATCATTTCAGCTTCTCGTGGGGATGAGAGCTGGACTATCTCTAAACCTCTTTGCTGCTAGCAACAATAATCAAATTATCTCATTCATTATAAATGTAAAACGCATCTTACTGTCCTGAAGCGATGTTATTGAACTGACATTACTGCATGAGCACTGACAAAGGTATACGTGTGAATTTATCACCTACGATGCTGCTGAATCTATGTGCCGGGTCTAGTGCTCAGGCATGCTGGGCTCTCTCTGGCTCATTATGCTCCTCTCTGGTTATTGCCAGCCCCAACCTGTTTGGCAAATGAGATGTGGAAGAGCTGCTCCGACACCGTGGTGACAGGTCTTTCAGAAATGCATGCAGTAAGTGGGGTAACATTCATAGCTGAATAGTAAGGGGAGGCTGACACGTTAATCAAGGGCTGCACATCTGACAAGAGACACAAATCTAGACAGAGAGCACTTATTAAAGCAATATTTAAAATTTTCAGAGTTCTTTTCTACTGTAATTATTTACGTTCAGTGCTGCCCAACAGAGTGAAGGACTGCAGCATTTCTGATCTGGAGATGAGGGGTGAAAGGCAGAAAAGGTTTTAAAATAATATGTACGCTCTCCAAAGTGACTGCTATAGGCTACACACAGATTCGCCTGCTTGTATCAGATTTGCTGGGCTTCTGGCTGCAAGCTTTGCCAGTGGGATGTGAAAGTCAGGCAAGTTCCTCAAAGCGCTGACATCCCATTTATTAAAGGTTTTACATATAAAGCTTAGTTAACAAATCCGCTGACAGTGCACAAGCTGGAATAAAAGCCTGCTCTTTCTCAGGAGCAGGGATGTGCTCCCAAATTAAATATGAACGAAAATGGCATTGCAGCTCACTGGAGTCAGGTAAGGGGGCTGGCACGAATATAAGCATAATTAGGGTAAATTTGCTGAATGAGTCCCAGGAACAGAGGACTGCAAGAAATCCCCTGGGACATGGAGTCCAATCCACCCAAGCGTAAGCAATCAGAGGAAGAATGAGGCACGAGGGATCAAGAGTACTGCCAATACCCTTAGGCCCTGAAATAGTAGAGGATTTGTTAAATCCTGGGGAGCGGCCCTGGCTCTGTTCGGCAAAGGAGGATAAAGCAAAGCCCCCGTGGTGATGGCAAGTCTGGAGGGGTGGGAGCAGCCCTTCTGATCCCAGACCTGGGGAGTGCAGCTCAAGCTGGTGAGCAGGACTCAACAGCCAGGCACCCGAAACACAGCCAAGCAGCTGCCAGTGCCTGCCATGCACCATGGCACACGGTTTTCAGCAGGACTCAACTCACGTTTCAGTCCCTGCACAAAGTGGCCTTTATTGAAGTTGGTCTGGCATTTGGCTTCACTCGTCAGCCTTACAGCTCTTTCTGAGTCTCAATTCATACGCCTGCAAGCCTAAAGGACGATGCCAGGTGCTTTACCCGACCAAATTCTCCCCATCTTCACTCATATGGCTCCATCACAGTGTTTAGCCATGACTCCTGCCTGCCTAGGTTCTCCATCTCTTCTTCCAACTGTCCTGGTGCTTCCTCCTTCTTCCTCATGCTCTGGCAGGGATGCTGAATGCTGATGAGACAATACTTGATCCATCTTCAAGCACTTATTTTCGGGCAATTAACTTGGCATCATAGAAGCACTTAAGAAACCTGGCTTTCCGGAGTGGGAGACAACTGACTAAAAAGCTAAGCAAGGTAGTAAATTACTGTCAAATGGCTAAAAAAGAACAGGAAAGGAAAAAAAAAAAAAAAAGAAAAAGGAAAAAGGAATCTAACACTTTGATAGAAGACATTTGCGGACCATGTCTGAGATGTGACAAAAAAAATCCGATCTAACCCTTTGAGCAGCCATTTGCAGGAGTCAAATACCAGCCACTATCAATTGTGCCTATAATAATTACGCTTTGCCATTCAAGGGTGGATGCTTCTTTTCTGACATCTCCTGATTGTGTGTCATCAATTCATTCTTGCAACAGTTAGCTAAGGCAAACGATCTATCTAGATAGCTCCCATTATTCTAATGTTCATAGGCTTACCAATCACCAGTGGACTTCATCATTAACTATCTCTGCCACAAAACCTCTTGTCTTCTTCCAGTGGAGATAATTCACACATTATCAACACTGTACTTATTGACTGGGTCTTAATTTCAATTCAGGGAAGCAGAACCAGAAGCAAATAATTCCATAAAGCAAAATCCCAAGCGTTTCCCACGGCATCATTTTCCTGTCCCTAAAACGACACTTTCAAGATGCATTTGCTTTTCACACCCTGGATGCCAACCCCTGGGCTGGCTGTGGCACCTGGGAGCAGCGCACGAGCAAAGCCAACCTGGGAGCCACAGAGCAGCCTATCCCCACTGTACACCAGGCTGTTCCCTCCCATCCCAGTGATAAAGATACTGAAGAGCACCTTTACCAATGACACAGATAGAGGAATCCAGTTCTTCAGCAAGTTTACTGATGACACCAAGCTGAGTGGTGCACTTGACACAATAGAAGGAAGGGATGCCGTTCAAAGGGACTCTGTTCAAAGGGACCTGGACAGGCTAGAAAAGTGGGCATATGAGAACCTAATGAGGTTCAACAAGGCCAAGTGCAAAGTGTTATACTTAGGTCGGGGCAACCCCAAGTATGTTTAAAGACTGGGAGAAAATTCATTGAGAGCAGCCCTACAGAGAAAGACCTGAGGGTCATCGTAGATGAAAAATTTGACGTGAGCCAGCAGTGTGCACTTGCAGCCCAGAAGGCCTGGGCTGCATCAAAACAGGGGTAGCTAGCAGGGAGAGGAAGGTGATTGTCCCCATCTACTCTGCCCTCATAAGGCCCCCACTGTGTCCAGGCCTGGAGCTGCCAGTACAAAAGAGATGTGGAGCTGCTGGTGTGGGTCTAGAAGAGGGCCATGAAGATGATCAGAGAGCTGGAACAACTCTCCTATGACGACAGGCTGAAGGAGCTGGGCTTGTTCAATCTGGAGAAGAGAATGCTCCAGGGAGATCTATTTCCTGACTTCTAATATTTAAAAGGAGATTACATACAGGAGAGAAATCAACTTCTTATACAGTTAATGATAGGATAAGAGGGAATGGCTTTAAACTAAAGGAAGGGAGATTTAGTTTAGATGTCAAGAGGAAGTTTTCTAATGAGAGGGTGGTGAGACACTGGAACAGGCTGCCCAGAAAGGTTGTGGATGCCCCATCCCAGGAGGTGTTCAAGGCCAGGTTGGATGGGGCCCTGGGCAGATTGATCTAGGGCATGATCTAGCAGTCAGAAACCTGCCTGTGGCATGAAGGTTGGAACTAGATGATCTTTGAGGTCCCTCCCAATCCAAGTCATTTGGAAATGAAAATCCCCTGATCCCCTCTGTGGCTTTGGCAGCAGTGGGGATGATCTGGAGATCAGAAGCATGTTCATTTTGCAGGCAGAACTTCAAAACTGAACCAAATAAATTCCAGCTACCTTCCACTATTTTATATAACTCTCTTTGCAGACACCTACAGTCACAAGAAGCCTATACACATCTGCATTATAAAGTGCCTTTTAAGAAAAACAAAAGTTCTTCAGCGTAAGAAGTGTTTTGCTCTGTGCTGCACTTCGCTTGCATGCAATTTCTCCTGTCAGCCTTTCCATCTCCCTCCTCATCCTATCAGTGAATGATGCCAGAGATGGAGCTCCAGTGCAGCAGTGTGCAGACATGAGCATCAGGGCTGCCTTCAGAAACAAAGAGGTAGGAACAGACAGACAGACATGGAAAGAAATTCCCATACTCTTCCTGGTTTGCAAAACTGGCAAACTTGAAGCATTTCCTTTTGCCTGACTGAATTGACATAATGATGTAAAAGCAATGTATGAAAATCCACAAAGCGCACACAGAAATATAAGCTTGCCATCCTCCTATGCACCTATTTACACAAAGAAAAGGGGATTTCAAACATCCAGTAAGCCTTATGCTACAATTTATGACTTATTCTCATTAACTATTCAGTGTTATAAATCAAGCCCTCTGTGTTCTGATACTTTATATAAATAAATCATGGCTCTATCACAATAGCATCCTACTCACGTACATTTGCATTGTTCCTTCAAAATAAATGTATATAGAAAAAACTGTTTATTTCATGCAATACTATCCACACAGTCCTCTTCTAAGAGAGTTTAAAGGGAACAAAATCTAAAAACGAAGGCAGGCAGTACATTTAAGAGGAAAAATCTTCAGAAGAGAATGGCCAAGTACTGCGTACAGCCATCCCAGAGAACAGTGGGTAACTCAAAATCACAACAGTTCAGGTACTTGCGCTCAGGTTGTGCAAGAGACGGAGTCAAAAAGCCCTTCTTTACCTGTCTAATCCTCTTCATCTACAGACATCCTACTGCTAACTGGGAGGAGCTGGTATTGCTCCAGAGATACAACATGGATGACTTGAGAAAGAGGATCTGGCTTACTGTTTCCACAAAAACAAAATAATTTTAGGGGGTAACTACGGACACTCCCATTAAGGTTGAATTCTCAGTTGCACACTAAGCAGCTGAACTGCATTCAGGAGGGTTTGTCGCACCCCATGCCCCTCCCTCCCACCTCCAGCTCCACCATACAGGCCTGCGTGCACTGGGCTTCAGGGCAGCAAAAGCGTGACATGGAACATTGGAAGCTGCCCCAGTCCTGCTTGCCAGGACCAGTAGTTCTGCTGCCATAAGCCCTTTCATCATCATGGAAGCATGGTCAGTGTTGATTCTTCAGTTCTCCTTGTGTTCTTATCTTCTTGGGCATGTGTCCTCGTCCTTCCAGTTAGCTGAGAATGCTACACACACCAACCACAAGAGAAACAAAATCTGCTTCCAACCAAATATCTTCTCTTTACTCAAACAGCCATCCTGGTCTAGACCAGAGGCCTAGATCTGCTGCGTGCTGTCTTCAAACATCACTCACAGACGATGACAAACCCAGAGCATTGGGACAGAGCAACCATTTAGCCACAGCCTTCAGCGTATTCTCCCAGACTTGAGCAATTCAGGACCTGAAATGAGGCAATGCTCAGTGCTGCACACAGGTCCTTCCCAACCAACGGTTTTCAATAGTGCTAAACCAGCTGCAAAAATATTTGTCAGTGCTTCATTAATGCCAAATGAGCCCTGCAAGTACGCACGTTTTGTTAAGAGATCATGAAGTACTTGAAAGGTGGGAGTTTTTGTTGTTGTTAGTTTGCTTTCTTTCCTTCCCTATTTTAGCCCTATTTTAGGTATTTTTTTGGAGGGGGTCTTATTTCCCCTCCCATGAAGTTCAAAAGCTGGTAGCAATTTACAACAATTTACAATTTAAAAGGTATGCACATACATATGTGCCTGTGCACGCAAACAAGCCAGAAAAGTCAGTAAGTCTCTTTTAGGGAATGAAATTCCATTGCAGGATTCTGGACTCAGTCCTCAAAAGTCAAAAAGGGTTATTTACTGGCTAATCTTAATGAGAGCCCCAGGCTAAATATATCGTGCAGGCAAAATGTTTTTTCAGAAAGATCACAGCAATCATTATATACCACTATTACCAAAATCAAGTTTGGAAATGCGGAAGCCTCCCTGCCCCCGGGTCTCAAGTACTACCTGCCTATGCACCAGAGGTCCTCATGCACCAATTCTACCTTACTGCTACTCCAGATGGTCTTCATGATCCTGAACAGGATGGAAATCACAATACAAACTCTGATAGAATATCGAAAGAAAGAGCATGCCATACATGGTTCTATGATCTTCTGGTTTACCAAACTCTTTCACATGAGATCCATGGAGATTATAATGGACATCCCCACTCAGTTTGGGATTTGCAAGTCTCTGGACCTGAAAAAACAGACTCATGGGCTGTATGAGTACTGTCGATTGGCCTGCCTAGCTTTTAAATTTCATGAGCCCTGAAATGAACAACTAACTCATAGAGATTGTAAAATGTATCATTTTGCTACAACACTTTGCCGGCTCGATAAAACCTGAAACAAAGGGCTCATGGAGTATTGTAATTTCCACTGGAGGTGTCATCTGCAGACAACAAACTTGGACTCCAGCACATTGTACAGTCTCTGAATTGGCATGCGCTGGGAGAGCCCACCATAACCAGTAGAGAGTTTACAGTCTGTAAACACTTGCAACATCAGCAGAAAAAAAATAATAACCATCATTATGTTTGTATATTCCTTGCATAATGCCAAGTGACCTCGCAAGCTCACCAAAGTGCATGCTGAGATGACACAGAGCTGGATGATAAGGCTTTTGCCTTCTCCTGAAATGCCGATGCTAACAGGAAGAAAACCACAGCCCAGCACCTTGGGAAGTCTGGCACCCAAGCCCTACGAGCGGTTTCACTTATCCTTGCTCAGTGAGTAAAATAGTGATAGATTGATGTACACTTAAATAGACTCAAGGCCTTTGTGAATTTTAAAACACCTTTTACATATTGAGGAATTCTTTCTGAAAAGACTTCAAATCCTCTACCAGAATTCTCCTTTTCCCAAGCTATTTCCTCAATCAAGAGAGAAACAGGTCAAAACTCCAAAGGAAAAATAACCTATTCCCCTCTCCTTCCTCCAGGAATTGCTCTGGGAAAGAGAAAATAGTAATTTATACTTAAATTGTTTCATGGTCTTCCTAATAGCTTCTTCCAGGTTTGTGGAGGAATGGCTGAAGGAGCAAGGCAGCCATGGCTCGCTGTACGAGCAAAATCTCTGCAGCAGCACAGAAGGCATCATGCTGGAAAAATACTGTGAGAACAGGATAGTGGAGGAGTGCAGATAAGGGTCACTGTGGCCTTGAAGCTAGAAGCAGATGCAAGACAGGGAATTACTGTGTGCATACACTGGAATGTATACACCCCCTCCTGTGCTGTAAATATGAGTAGTTGATGTAGCAATGAGCATTAGTAACCAATCTGATTAATGTCAATAAGATATGTAGCCAATCGGGCAATGCCAAGTATACTTTCTTCCTTATAAAAGGATTGCTCTGTTTAGAATAAAGTGAAGCTTTTACCACTCATATTGAGTTTGTCATGCTTCCCCGCGCGCTGGACACCCATCCCTGTTGACTCCGCGGCACAGGTTCTCTACTCAGTGCATAATATTCAGAGCTGCAAACATGAAATTCCCAAGAGTTCAGCAAGACTTCTAATTGCATCACTTAAACCAGCTCCCTACCAAGGACCCATGCCAAAAGCAGGTTTGAGGCTTTCAGAGCAAGGATATTTTGACGGGTGGTGGAACAGCAATAAGAAAAAGGCAACACAAGAAAGCACACAATGTTTCTATACAATATGACAAGTTAGTGTCTAAACGAGCACCCAGGTACAATATAGAGCTTTGTTTTTAATATCCTTGCCTTCATGCTTCTTGGAAGTTTTCAAAATATCGCTTATTCTACATCTTTGCAGAACAGGCAGACTGGGGTTGTTCACATCTCTGTAAACACACACATTTTAACAGATCATGAGTCTACATAGCTCAGAGGTGTCAAACAAAGAAAAAATAGACTGCATCATAATGATGCTCAAGTAAGGAAAGAATTTAATTATGCAGACTACTCCAGTGCCTTGGACACTGCTTTTAAAGGAGAGAAAGTGTCATAACTCAGAGGTATTTAATCTAATGAAAAACTACAATTGTTCATGCTGTTTCCAATATATTCCAATAAAAGAAGATGGGCTGAGATTTTTCCCTTCAAGAAGAAAGCTCAGGAAATTACATCCCATACAATCCTCTCCACATCTTTTTGTCAGCAAATCCTATAAACCCACAAAATGCCAGGAATTAAATGCTAAGGTTGGCAATCTGTCATTGACATATGCTCTTACCATTCTTTTTTCCCACAATGAGTCCTGAGACAGGGTTGCAGTTGCAGCCTTAGCAAAGAATTTCTTAGTATCAGTTAGTCTTTGCTGATTTTCATCCTCCTTCCTTTTTCCCTTTCCCTTCTCTAATCAATGTGATTTACCTCGCTGTTCCACAAGCCAATTTTTCAGGAGTTCTTCAGAAATATAAAAAATATAAAACACTGAAACTTGCAGGGACTCAGGACTCTCGATGCCCATAGCAGCATGCTCCAAAGCAGGATCATCAGCTTCCAGCACGACATGAGATGGCCCTGTAATACGCTGCCATGACAAAATAGTTTCTTCCCTTTGGGAAACCCTCACCGCAAGCTGTCCAAACATTATTTACGGTTTTGAGTGTTGCTTTATTTATTGCTGAAATTCTCCTGTTCAGAAGAGAGTGAGATTGAGTAACTTATTAGGAATGTTCCTGCGGAATGGGAGAAAGGGGGAAATGAGATCATTCATAACTCCAGAAACATTTACAGCTTTTATGCAAAATTTAGAATTGAAGTACTATCAACAAAAAAAATAATAGTAATAACCACAACCTCAAACTGGTAGTCTGCCAAGCTACAGGTGGGATTTGTAAGAGGGAGAGGATTCCAGATTTCTTGTTCGGAGAAAAGAAGAAAGCATGACTTCTGGGACGATGCAATACTTGAAGTAGATATATTTACACAATATGTGGGAAGTGTGAACAGATGCTACCTAGGAGGCCTCCCTCATGACAGTATCTCCAGAACATGAGGCTTGGTTTTTAAGAAACAAAAATAATTAAAGGAAGAGCGTTTTGCTATTAGAAACATTGGTTTCTATGGACTTTCAGATGCCTCTACTAATAGTTTTTCCAGTAATTAATAGAAATTATTATTATTGCAGCCTTCTTAACTGTGTCAGCACTTCTGTGGCATAGAGGTGATGTTGCCAACACGCACAGACTTCCTTTGAGTGCTGAATGCCACTAAATGCAGTTTCTACAGCAGTTGGTACCACTGCTTCCATTGAAATCTCTGCCTGTTCTGGATGCTCCCTACGACTGCAAACTCAGCCCAGACACTGCACTTCCCAAACCAGAGGTCAGCAGTTCTTTGCTTCAGTGTAGGCTTTCAAACTTGTGGTAGGGAGGCCCAGGATCGGACAGGCACAATGAGGCTCACCTGACAGCACACAGGCAGAGATAGCAATGGGAGGGTTAGGAAAAGCAAGCAACATGCCACCACCAGAACTTCTGCTTAGTTCATTATAAATCAAGGCCTGCACTGCTAATGATAAAGAAATGGTATCATGATTTGTTTGGTTACAGCTACAGACATCATCATTTTACGGAGAACTGGCAGCTCCCAAATACTTGTCTTCCAGAGAGTTCAGTTAAATATAACCCTCTCTGCCTGAGCCAGGAATAAAATCTATCTCATTTAATACGCTATCAGCTACATCTGAAGAGTTAACAGTCAAAGAGCTACATATTGATTACGCCACTTGCATTCCGATGAAAATGACTTAGAAATAGCAGCCAGATCCCAATATTTTCCCTGATGCCATTACATTCTCCTATCAAGCTTTCTAATACCCTGTTTATTTTAATTGTAACATGGAATACTCACAGGCATACTTCCAGACCCCACTCAGACATTTATCAACCAATACAACAAATACACGCATACAACTGTATTCTCACATGTACACATGCTCATTCTTACACATTCATTTCTCTTTGATAGTCTTAGGGTAGAGAAAACAAGGAGACTGAATTTGTTTCAGTGGTTCAAACCAGCAATGAAATTGAGTATGCAATGTTGTTTTCAGGCTGTCAGCTAGACAAGAGCTACTCAATGCTGCTGATGGGAATACAGTCACTCAAGCTGTTTT
Source organism: Pavo muticus (assembly GCA_016647715.1). Classification (NCBI taxonomy): domain Eukaryota; kingdom Metazoa; phylum Chordata; class Aves; order Galliformes; family Phasianidae; genus Pavo; species Pavo muticus. The sequence goes on from JACDJE010000062.1 coordinate 912,349, forward strand.
GCATGAAAATAAATAAATAAAAAAGTGTGATCTGCACATACACAAATACCACATACCACTAAAATGGTTGGTTAGACAACCTGCCAAGTCTCTTCTACTTCTATTGCTTCACAGTGATTTAGCTTCCTACCCTGAGGGCTTGGAGGTAGATAGACAGGCAGTCTGAAGACTTTCCCCTAGCTCATTAAAAATATCAATCAGGGGAGATCTCTTCTGAAGCTGAGGGAGCAGCAGCCATGTTAAAGGAATCAAAAGGACTTCACATCAGCGTCCATGTGGCATCTGTCCTTGTGCGGTGCCAATGCAAATGCTTGTTCCTCATAACTAACTTTATATAGGAAAGATATTTTCCTCCACCTTATGTCGCCATGAAAAAAAACTATGGGAAAAAAGAGTTGCATGGTCACAAATCAGGCTTTTACTTGCTACAGACACTTCTTTAACCGAGCTTTATCCAAAAAATAACCCAAAGTAACGTTGTTCTTTCAGTTACTTTTAAGATGACTGTAGATACGTGTTGGGCTGGACTATGTAGAGGGGGAAAAAGGAATAGAAAGAAACACACAACTAAGGTCTATGGTTTAATTTCTCAACTGCAAAGAAGCAGTTTTTGGTAGCTGAAGTTTTCTTATATGTGATACAACTCCTTCAAGTAATACAAAGTAAAGGTAAAAAACAAACAAACAACAAAAAAAACCCACCAAACCCAAAAACCTCAAAGAAACCTTTTAATAGGTTCATGAAAACACCTAAGGGGTGAGGGACAGTAAATACTCCTGCCCATCTCTTTCACCAGACTGTCAGTCATGAGATGCCCTGAGCTTTTGCTCACTGCTCGTCCCACGAATGGCTTTACCAAATTCAGACCAAGAATCATGCTCGTAACAAAGTAATGTAACCATGAAAACAACAACAACAACAACAAACAATCTAGAAATCCCTGTTAGGACCATCACAGCACCTAGATAGCTACAGATGAGGAATCCAGTGATTTCAGCTCTGTACAAAGATGAACAACCCTTTCCCTGAACAGGGCTTAAGCTCAGTAGGTGGATAAAGCTCCTTTAGTTCTCATCCTATTTCTCCGCAGTGCCTGGTCATCTTCCAAGCAACAAGAAAAAGCAGCTCTGCTAACATTTACTACCTTTTTAATCTCGTTTCAGTATCAAAAGAAATTAAAGTGCAACATAACTCCTCACAATCACCTTTGTCAGGCACACTACCAGAGCATTATTTCACCTCCTGCAAGGAGGTTCAGAATTTCTAATGTAAACCTTAGTAGCACATTCTAAATTTTCCCCTACAGAAAGCCATTTGGTCCATTACCAGGATGAAGTGGATCTGCATTTCCTGCTTGTTTGGCTCATTTTCCCATTCCCCTGCCCATTTTTAGAAAAAGAAAGCTAGAGGGAGGGGAGAAACCAGTAAATTTCATAACTTTTGACCAGTTTAACAGCCTGATTCTAAGATGCACAAGTAGGGCAGCTCAAATTTGTGGCATTTAGTTAAAAAAAAAAAAAAAGAAGTCAACACTTCCTAGAAGTAGCGCCAATTAGTCTGCAAACAGATCAGTACAACTAAGGCTGGTCTCAAGCGTAACTCTTCTGTCTTCACTAATCCCATAAGCAGCCCTCACCTTTCTATACTGAAAACTGTCAGGTGAGAGATCATCAACACAGAGTGTGTCAATCCTGCACAGACATATTATAGGGAAAAAATGAGCTGCAAAGAAAACAGTGTATAAGGACATCATATGCTAACCATTCAAAAGAGGTATTAAACTTCAGTAACGATGTGTTTGCTGAAAAGGCTGATTTCAAGATGTACCTAATGACCAGCAAGAGCTTCACTGGGGTCAGATGTCCCATGATTACAGCAACACAAGCCTGCCCCCATGGTCTGCTCTCTCTTTGCAAAGAAAGAGAATTGAAGTCTTATCTTGGGAGAATAAAAATTGTGGCATTCTTCCATAAGCAGCTTCCTCCTTTGTTCTGCACAGAAAGCTTCCCCTCCCATGGCCTACCACATCACTGGTCAGAAATCAAGCAAGCTCAGTGCAGTTTTAAATTCATCTCTTACTTTCCCTCTGCACCGGGCTATGGATATGGAACAGCACCTATGTTCTTAATGCAACATTCTAACTTATTTCAGCCAGAGCTCCAAGAAAAACTGTGGAAAAGCCAGAGGAGAAACTGATACAAGAAATTTTCTCCTCCCTTTTTTTTACCCTGAGTGAAACTATGGCAACATAACGTGTTCCAGAAACACTCCAATTCTGCATTTCAAAACATCAAAATTTTAGAATTCTTTGTTGAGCACACTCAGCTCATACAATGTTAGAACTCACAGGCACGGCACAAGTCAAAGCAGAACGTACAAACAGCACAGCAAAAGCACTAAGTTTTCAACCACTGAATCCAGCTTACTCCTTAATGCTATTTAAAAGAATAATATTTAGAAACCCGCATGGATTTTGACTTTCGTTTGGCACAGGGACAGCAGCCTAATTTCTGGTTGTTTGAGCAGTACGTTCACAAGATTCAGGCTCATTCCAAACATCACGTTGCCTCAGTTTTCAGCTTATACAACTTTGACTCAGTACACAGCTCCAGCTCTCAGCAAACAGATGCTGGGGGCTGGGGATTGATCTCAGCTTGCAACCAGCCCCACAGCCCCTTTGGGAAACACCATGAGGAAAGCTGAGTGGGTGTTAGGGAACAGCACACCTGAACGACTGCAGCTGACATCTGGCTCGTAACGCCATGCAAAAGCTCCTCGCTGCTTTGATTTAAAAAGCTCCTATTTAGGGATCCTTAAAAGAATTAAAAGCACGGGGAGAGGAATGAAACACCATTTGTAGGGTTTTAAGAACTAATGTGTTTCCTCCATAATCGTTTTCAGCTCTCTCTTGACTTCAATGGGACCAGAGTTTAAAGACAAACACAAGTTACTCATAATTCACTGGGAAAGCCCCAAAGAGAAGTGATTTTAAACACATGCATTAACTAAGAAATAAAACATTAATTTGCCCAGTGGACATGAACTGCAGGAGAGGACCCAGGGAGAAGACAGCATGAAAGCTACTGCTCTGCAAAGACAGGATGAAGAGAAACTCAGTCTCTTAGGAGTAATCAGGTGCTTAAAACAAGTGCTTGTTCACTTTGAGTATAATCTTGTCATTTGTGAGAGCTTCCACCAATGGCCATCAACCAGATTTTGCCTCACCTTGGAAACTGAGCACAGCTGGGTCTGGTCGCTGCTCGAATGGTAGAATAAATATATGGACCCTAAGCACTAAAGGGAAGGACAACTGAATCACTATTGGACAGATTTTTCAACCATGGAAATCTTGAGCATAGTTTCACAGTGAGGTTTACACAGCAGCCAGTGATTGGAAGAGAAATGCTCAATAGCAAGTACACAATAGCAAGTCAGTCTCCTGTTCACTAAATCACACAAAGACTCATACTGAGGCACCTGCTCATTTCAGAACATAAAACAAGATACTGACTTGCTTAACATGCAAAAAGTAAGCCGCTCCAAAATTAATTATAAACATTCGCCTCACTTAGCTAAAATCTATTTGGCAGAACAGTCAAGAGTCAGATTAAACTTCCAGTCTGTCCAGCTCATTTCTCTGACTTGATAAGTTAATACCTTGTTATATTACAGGTGATGTGCTCTCCTCATTCTACTTTGCATAACATTAACTGCTGATTTTCTTCAGTGCCTTGGTTGGGAGCAAACTGACCTACATACGTGTTTGCTAATGTACAGTACAATGCAGAAACCAAAGCCAAGTCTCCTCACATGGAATAAGCATGCAAAGTTGGGATAAGATTTCACTTTTTAATGTTTAATGATTTCACTTTTTTCTCTCTCCCTCTATCCCTGTTAAACAAGGATAACTCTCCTTTCACCTTTGGTCCATCTTGTATACTTAAGAGATGTATATTTTTCAAGATGAGAATGGTGTTTAACTATACGCCTAAAGCAATGATGCTCTCATCTTCACCCTCACAAAGAAATAAATACCAGCTATTCCACTTGGACATCACTTTCATTAGAAAAAGATATATAATACACCACTAAAAACAGTATATCACATGTTCAAGTCGAATAAAGGAAAGGGAAATTGCAAAAGACAGCTTGCCTACATTGAGAAATAACATTGTGCTAGTTCATGATAACACCTCAGATCAGCTTTTCAGACGATATCACCTGGCACTACTACTCGAACTTTCTTCATGAGATCTGCACAAATTTACATCAGACATAAACCTCCTTCTCAGTGTTTAAGGGCTGAAATAACAATCGCCTTCTGAGGGTACAATACATTGGGACATCTGGGAGAGTTCAAATAAAGCTGACCTACTATCCCTCCTTCCCCCAGAAAAATGTATTAAATAATTTTAAATACTTTTCAAGACATAAACTTTATCTGAAGTATGTAAACCAAGACAACAAAAGAGGAACTCCAATGATGCTGATAAAAGTGTTGCATCTTCAAAGAAGAAAATGCTACAGAAAAACTTCTTTCGGTGCTACAGGAGAATGATCAAGCTGGCACAGGTTTTATGGTCACTGGCCAACATACACAGCGTGTAGGGTGGCTGCTATAGGCAGGCACCATCTAGAAAGCATCCCCTTCTAATATACCCAGCAACATCCCATTTGGTGGAATCAAGTGCTGACTTAAGGTGTACTATTTGCATCTCTTTGCCACTCATAAGCATGCATACCCCTTCCTATTTCCTTCCAAACACCACGAGTGCAAGATGATGGGGGGGAGGGGGGAGGGGGAACGAATGCCATAGTCACCATCTTTGTGATTCCTGTTAGATTAGAGAAAACACACCTGACCTATGAGAAAGAAACTGTTGTAGACAACAGAATTTTTCCTCAAATAAATGAGTAGGAGTCCTATAGGAGAAATGTTGCGGCAAAAAAAATGTTGTCATTATCCCCTACTTTCAAAAATATGTTCATGCACTCCTTGCAAGCAGTGCAGAGACTTCAGCCCGAGGGTCAAAATAAAGGTCAGGGAAAGTCTGACATGCACTGTTCAGAGGCAGAGAACTACAGGATTTCCCTCCTCCATTTCAGGGCAGCTTGATCAAGTGGTTGGCAATGCCACTCATGGTAGGGTGGTTGGAACTGGAGGGCCCCTCCAACCCAAGCCATTCTATGATTCTACGATTTCCCCATGGCTTCCAAGTCATAATGGCTTTCCACAGGCAGTGGGAGAACACTCCCCAAAGCCAGGAAAGGTCTGCCCTGTGTGGAACAACAGTCATTACCGTGGATGCTCATGTTACTTAACATAGCCACGTTTTCTTCTCCCTTTGGCAAAATGACTTAAATGCTTGTGGAACCGTACACTTTGAATCACACCAATCAGATTGATAGTCAAAGGAAAAAAATATGATGCCTCTTTCTTTCCTTGCGCTAACTTACAAGTCATAAAAATAATACATTCAGACTTACGTCCTGATAAACAAAACCGCAGCAGAGCGCAGCATAATTCCTCCTCTTCTGCTGCCGTCTCTCTCAGCTTTCTTAATTCATGCCATATTTAATCTACATGTAGGAAGTCCACATTTGTTTCTAATAACAGAAGGAAAGTAATGAGTTGTCAAGGAACAGTTTCCTTAGGCCATAGACTTCAAAGGTGAGTCTGGCAGCTTGTCCCACATTTATTGTTTGCATCAACCTTCAGATTTTCTAAAGAGCAACTGCCCATTTAAAATAATTATAAGCCACAACTTAATCCTGATCAGCACACGAATGTATGATAAAACGCTTACACCAGCATCCAAGTCTCGATGTCAGCCTTGTATCAGAGAACACGTAGCTCCAGATGCTGGATTAAAACAATAAGTACAAGCTGAAAATGAGCAAATAATTCTTTCGGCTAATGCACAATGGCCATGCTACTTAATGCAATAGCGACGTTAAATGAAAGTATGGACTACATTATCTCAACGCATGAGCTGCAACAACAGCTACTTCTGCTGTGCCTATCGGCTGTATCCATCCTGGAGAAAGAGACAGAGACTCCAATAAAAAGGTAATTCCACCAAGGAATTATTTCTCCCCAACTATTTTTTTAGTCGAACTTCTGAATTACAGCAGAGTTGGGAAGAACTGGGACTATATAAAGGAGGAAAAATGAGAAAAGGAAAAAATGGCACCCTGCTTATCTTCTAGCAAGCTGTTCCTGCAGGGCCCTTCGGCACCAAGCCTTGCTGCTTCTGAAGTCAGCACAAGGGCTTGCGTGGGGTGCTGCAGAAAGGCAGCACTGCTCTGACCCTTGTATGGCAATGCTGCATAATGCTGGGCAATGCCGTTCCTTCACTTAAATGGCACCTCTGCTGCACGGTCCCTGCTGGATTCGGAAAAGCATTCCTGTTTGCATGTCTCTGGTCCTGCCAAGAACAAGGGGTTGGCAATTAGCAGAATGAGGGCAACAGCAAGCATTTTTGTAGGGCTCTCCAACCCTAAGCATACATCTCATGTACAAGAAACACACAACTATTCCAACGTAGCAGACTAACTCCAAACACAAGCAAGCTGCCACTTCTCCATGGAAAAAACACCTTTGCCTATCACTGCCAGCACTGTTGATGGCAGTTGATAGCCAGAAGGAAGGAGAAACCCTTAAAAAAGGACCAGGAGAGCAGATAATAAACATTAGGATTCAGGTTCAATACTAAAATCTAAGCACAAAGAAGGTAATACCTCAGCATCAACAAGCACAACACAAAACCTGCAAGCTCCAGATTGTGCAAATGGTGAGACAGTCCAAGTTGTTAACCAGGCAGACCATTTTTTGTATACCAGCGGCACCATTACTAAGCAAGTAATGTACCTCCTAATTAATACCATCCTTTATGTGTGCGTGTGCGTGTGCATGTATTTATAAACACATACACACTTTACTGTTTATCATCTTTCAGCACACACTCTGAGTCAGCAGATAGAGGGAAATATGTTTAAGCAGTGTTTAAAATGACACCCTTTACAAATGAAACCATCTAAATCCGGTGTTGGAGAATTAATGAGCTTCTCATGTAAATCACGCATAATTTACAGTGGAATTTGTCCTTGTGCCAGCAGCCACTTGCGCTGCATAGTAATGAAGGCAGGTCTTTGGAGACATGGAGCTACCCGCAGCCCACTTGTGCCTTGCCTCTGCTTTTCCCTGAGTAACCAAAACACTGCGAACCTTTTCAAAGAACAATAATACGAGGCAGCAAGTAACACAGCCTTCATCTTTTGTTTCTCACTTCCACCCCTGGCTGAGGAACATTACAAACATCCCTAGCTCTCATTCTTTTTAAAAACCTATCTGTTCCAGCACTGGGTTGCATAGCTGAAAGTTAGGACTCACCATCCTGCGTCGAGATCCCCTGACAAGCTGCCGCACATCACCCAGCCTCCCAGCAGGATGAAAAGGGGCTGGGTGCCTCCTCCTGCACAGCTGGGCCACAGCTGAGAGCCGTAACACCCCAACACCTCCCCCCCAGGGCATGGCACAGGGCTGGGGCTGGACCCGGCACTTGCTCTTGGTCATTGAGCTTTCCCTTCTCTCCAGGGGGCTGCAGCCCACGCGTGCTGCACAGCTGCTGGGATGGACGCACTGGGGCAGCAGCATGTGGCATGCAAAGAGACAGCTAGCTACCCTTCCCTCCCAAAACCATGGATATAAACCTCTCTATCACCTCCACAGCCTCTTCTAAACATATTTACAAGGGCTCCCCTGTCTGTCCCTTTCTGTTATTACAAAGCATTAGTATTTGATGCCTGGGCAATACAAAAAGGCATTCACCCATCATTTCCTACCGCTCTGCTTAGTAACCTCATTAATAAACTCCCTGAAAGCCCAGGCAAAGGAAGCCCACACTATAAAACCTGGGGTATCACACTGTCGCATTGTGTGAGGCAGAGAGACTGTGCAGGAGGAAGCAATAAAAACCAGAGTCTGAGTTTTTCAAACAAAGGGCACATTCTGTTCGAGCATGCTCCCTGCTCCCAGCAGCAGCGACTGTAGGGCAAGGGAGCAGCAGGTGGAGGTGTACACCATTAGTAAAAGGACAAAAAAACTCAACACAGTGAGATGCACGTCCCCAGGGACATTAATGTACCCAGAGGTTCAAGTGGAGCCAGAATATTACATCAACTGTCTGCTAAAATAGATGATAATTTCCCCTTTCATTATTATTTTGAAAATCTGATGGCGAACAGATTTTCAACGCAACTTTTCTGACATCTCCTGTATTTTTTCCCCACTGAATCGGTCCTGTAAAACCTCTGGGACTTTTAGTAGTGAACTCTGCCCCCATGGGAATGAGGGGGGCATGATCTGCACCTCATTTACACAGTAAACTTGGCACTAGCTGATGCACACTTGAGAGATATCCAGTCTAACACCATCATCAGGTGTCATTAAAACCCTAAGGAACTTGCTCAGGCAGATAAGAGAGTTGAGGTCCCAGGCTCAGCATCCCCAAAGAGCTCCCTGGTGGTCCCCTTTCTGGGATCACCAACAAGAGCGCAGCAAGGAACAGAAACCTGAAAGTCCTGTGATGAGCAATGCTGAAGGCAACAAAGTCAAGGCCAGCACTAAGTCATCCTGCATTACAAGTCTCTTCCAACCACCGTCAAAACCAAGGATTTCCTTAGTTACACTATTTTTCAAAAGGTTATCTTGCAGACTGGAAGCAAGATGTTCAGGCAACCCCCCTGGGTGTGGAGCCCCGTGCTTGCCTGAAATATTCATTAAATAAGAAAAATATAGAAATAATGGCTTCTTTGTCTGTGGGTGGTCAGGAAATAACGAGTTAAAGCTCTAAGCAGCCTCAACTTCTCGTTACCTTATCTCAGTGGTCATTAATCGGTCATTAATGGTGGAGATAGAGGCCCCTAATGCTTCCCTAAAATGCAGCACTACCTGCACATCTCCACACTGTCCTACTGCTATGAGGGATTCAAAGCAGATAACAACAACGGAATCATGTGCCATCTATACACAGGCATTCCCCTGTAAAACAAAGCCAAAAGGCAGCAGATCCTGGTGAGATAGCACAGCACCTGCCTCCCTCTTTCACTTCGCAGCCTTTCCTCTGGACCTGGCAGCTCGTCTCTACACATAAGCAAAATTAATTCCCACTCTTGTATTCCTCCTAATGAAGCTTCTCAGAGAAGCCCAGAATTACAAACATCTACATAATGACTTAATTTTTAGAATTAATTAGGACTTTCTAATAAGTCTTTCCACCACCGAAGCTCTGCACCAAGCCAAGTGCTTTGCGCTTCTCCCTAACAATGGCAAGGGAGCTTCCTTCCCGTTTCACAAAGCAGAAAACACTCCACTGGCTGAAACACCATCAAATTACAAGCACTGCAACTGCAAAAGAAAATTAATTACCTTGAAGTTAAGGTTTGGCAGAAGTTCCACCACATTTAAATCAAATAAAAAGAAATAAATATAAGTCCCCACCACTTAGCAACAATTACATTTGTTTAAGACAAAAAGCAATCTTTCTCCAGCACCCCCTTCTAGTTTAGGGGGTAAATTTTCTGCTCATTTCTTAAGGCAACAAGAGCAATATAACCATCCTTTTTTGGCCTCTCTATTTGTCTTCCCACCCTGTACCTCTGAACCCAGTGGTTGCTTTCAATCATGTTTGAAGGAAGGGCAGAAAGACAAATTGATTTTTCATGATTTGTGAGTGCAGGCAGCTGGAGAGAGGCAGCGATGCCAATCAGCCCACTGCCTAGGGAGAGGCAGGTAACATTCAGCTGCTGGATGCAACTTAGAAGTAGATGGGTGACTAATTAGTAGACACAAGCTAAAAATTAAAAGCTAACATTTCGTTCAAAATTGAAAACAGAGTTTAACAAACCAGCAGTTATGCCACGCTGCACACGAGATCTCAGGATGAAACCATCTTTAGTGACATAATGCAACCCAGAAACCAAACTCAGTGATGGAAAACAATGCCCACAGGTCCCTAAAAATCAGAGCTCTTCCCCTCTACACACTCACGGTTTGGTTCCTCTTTCTGCGGCCTTGGTGAGAGCCATCCTGACACATTTGTTTTCTTTCAGCGCATTGCCCTGAAGATATCCTTTCTGCACCTTGTTGCTCTGACCACATCCCACTTCCATGTTTTTCTTTCGCGGTCACTTCTACTTCACACATCTAGAATAAACGCTGTGCTTTTTTTCATGGCTTCTCTCCAACTTGAGCATCGCCTCTCACATGCTACGGAGACGTACTCTGCCACTAATAACAACTTTTTCCTCTAAATTACCCTATTTGAAAAACAAACACACTTTCTCCTTGGCTGGCATGCACTGAAGAGCCACACACTGCTGAAAACCTCTGTGGCCCTTCCCTAAAGCCCTGCCTTGCTGCAATGCAGACTACAGATCCCACATCTAACTTTCAGGTTGCACAGATGTATCCATGCACTGAGAAGGGCATAAAAAACCACGCCTGGCATTATGCGTGCCACTCAGACCAGCACATACCAGGCTGCCCTACCTGCAGCTAGAGTCAATCCGTACACGGCTGCACAGCACCCAGCACATCCAGCCCCACACCACTACTGGAGCTTCCCAATGTTTTATGGAACTGGATGACACTGGGATAACGATAGCAACACGCTCCGCTGTTTGCATGACAGCACCTTACATCAGCAAGCTTTACATCCTCCTTCAGCTTGTCCCTTGCAATCTCTAAGCAGCGACCTTGGAGGAGCCTCAGAAAGCCTGATTTCCCTAAAAATCACTGAGGATGCAGGAGCAGAAAGGGAACTCCAGGGCATAGGTGTATGGAGCTGGATGGTGTCCCTCACGCATCTCAGCCCTCACCCTCTTCTCCAACACACTTGTACATCCTTGCCCTGTTCCAGCTGGGCCATCTCCTGCCACTTTCAGATGAAGGCAGAAGGAAGTCCAAATTAACTCAACCTCATTACAGCTTTCTTCACTATGTCTTCTGCCATATCTTCTATATATGTTTAAGGGCAGGGATGAAACACATTGAGAAGTTCTGACAAATTTTGTGTCAATTCTGAGGAAATTACGAGAAATGTAAAAAGAAACATTGGGTTCAATGTACTTCTAAGTTCCTTAGGCTCCTTTGAAAGCAATGCAAGGAAGTAGATTTAAAAGAAATAAATAAATAACCAGGCAGTTAGACATTAACATTATTTTCTCCGTGCACACTTGACTGGCTGTTTGGCATTCCAAACCTCATGTCTGCACAGAGAATAAAGCAAGACAAAAGCTTCTGCAAATGCAAATATACAGCTCTACATTAAGCTGAGTATCTCCTGATATCTCTATACAAAATGAAAGCGGTGCTTAAATTCTAGTTCTGAAGTACCTGAACTCCACAGAGGAAAAGCAGTTCTTAAAAAGATCTATTATTGAAGAGTCTGCAGGATGACACATCTGCTTGTTAATATATAGTAGGCTGGGAAGGCTGTGGATGTGAGTGATGGATTCTGAAGCATTGCTTATGTACATCAAATCAGACCGCTTTTTGTCAAAAAAAAAACAGAGGCTTGGGAAATGGAGAGCAAGAGAGAGAAGTTTCAACAACAACAAAAAAAATAACAGTAATAATTATTAGCTTCCATTGTCTCTGCAGACAAAAGGGCAATCACTTTAATTCTTCTACTTCATGCCAAGCCTCTTATTTCTCAACTCCAACAATTAGCATGCCAAATGAATATGAACCAGGATACAATTGCTGAAGTGCCATGAAGGGGAGGGGAAGGCAAAAGGAGAACAACTTCATGCTCAAATTATTCCCCTTTAAGGAATGTCTCAGTGAAAACTGCTCTGGCACACTATTAGCTGAGGTAAAATGAGATGAAAAACGTGGAAGAGCAGATGAGAAACCAGAGCCTCGCATCTCCATCCTATAGGGGCTGTGTGTGGGAGGGAACTGCTCCTACATCCTGAGCAAAGACCTCCGATCTATCACTGCTGCACGCACATCTCCTCAATGCAGTTTTGATGAGGATTGATAAAAACAAAAAGTTTCTTCTTCTTTCTTCTCAGATGAGGTTTATCTAAGGCAGCTGAATACCTCATGTCACCGGTATCCTCAAATCTCAGCAATCCGTTTCAAGAGCTTTTCTGTTTTAAAACCAAAATTAAGATACGTGCAAATTCTATATTATCTCACAGCTGCACAAACCTCGCCCCTCAAGACAAGTAAGGTTTTCACACAAATAAAGAAGTTCTGTTAGCTGGTTAATGTTGATACCCTCTTTAAAAGCTTTAATGGAAAAAAAGGATCTATTTTCAGAAACCAAAATGAAATACATAAACACAGTGGTTTTACTGTATTTTCAATGACCTTTTCTCAGTGTTAACATTTCCCATGTGAACTCTTCCCATTGGACTTCTCTGGCATTTGAAGATAAGGGACAGCAGCAGGGCATTCATGCCAGCATGTGGCTTCATGAGCAGGAGGAAAACCAAGAGGAAGAGTCCAGAGGGCTGCAGCATGGCTACAGGTACAGGTTCAGGTGCTGCATGCCTGCAGCTCTCTCTTTCCATACAGTTTAGCTTTTGGAGTGTGCAGAGCATTCGCCCTGCACAGTTTCTCCACAGCCCAGTGAATTTTAACCTTTTTCAGCCAGAGGACAGCCCAGACCTCCAGCTCAGGGTGAGAGGGGATTTTTGCACTGACTTCCCTCTCCTGGCATAGCACATACATATACATTACCCACATACACATGCGCATGGTTATATAAACCTTCCAAACCAAAACACTCGACTCCACAGCCTTCTTTCCCTGGGGAGCAGATGAAAGAGCACATACAGATGTGCACTGCTGGAAGCCATTTGGTAACTGCAGAGATAAGAGCCATATCAAGAAACGACAGAGCAGAGAAAACAGAAACACACGAAATCAGGGTGAAATGGCATGCCCACCTGACCCAGTCAGGCTGATCAAACAGATTGGCTTTCAGTTAAAAATGACGGTAGATGGAGTGTTGGCAGCCCGTATATGTGAATACATAATGCGTATTTTGTGGTAAAAATGAGTAAGAAAGAAAAAACCTGACAGAACCTTCAGGAAGCCCGTGAACTTCCTGACAGAGCTGCAACTAAGTCTCTGCCTTAATAATGCATGTGTTTTGCATTATTTTTTATTGACTTTTCAAACTCATAAAAGGAGAAATTAAAACAAAATCTCAACGACTAGTCGCACAACAGATCTATCCGGGCTCATAATCCCGCAAACCTTTACAACCCAGTCTTATTTTAAACAGCAGGGTAATCCTATTGAAGTCGGCGAGATTACTCCCGTCCCCGAGGCCCAGGACGTGAAGCTCAGTGAGTCCCTGCAGGCAGGAAAGTCACGGCTCCCACAGAGACCCTCAGAAACGCAGAGCGAGCACCAGCCACAGCGGTGAGTGCCTGGAATTCTTTTCACATGTTTCAAGGGGAAAGCTAAAATAAGAAGTGATGCAAGCATGAGACACGACGGTCTCTTGTCTCAAGTCTCTGGAAAATCAGAAATAACAGAGAACTCAGGAGCCAGGAGTGAGATGAAATGTTAATGCAACCCTTGCCTGACCCACAGTTCCAACATAACTGCTAAAGCCACAGCGGATTCTAGCAAGAATGAATACAACCTGCAGTGTCTTTACAGAGACCTGGCAAAACACAGGAAGGTCACCAACTAAGCAAGCATCAAACGAGAGATTAGCTTTCTTTATAAGAAACCCACTGCAGGAGGAAAGCGGACCAAGCAACTTCCTTCTCCAGCAGGATCACATATTCTACCTACCTGAGCTGATGGCAATCCACTCCATCAACAAAAACTCAATGTCTAGGAAGAAATATATTGTACAGATATATTTCTTTTTCCTCCTGTTGATCCCCACTTCAAGTGCGCAAAACTTCCAGCCCTGATTCTCATTTAAAGTCACACACACCCAGGTCCAATATATCAAGTATCCGGGTTTGGGTTGTCTAATTGCAACTTCCTTTGACTTCATGATTTATTCATCTCGGGATGCACTCAAAAGTCTAGTGTATCGCTGTGATCCCTGCACAGCATACTGTTAGCTTTAAAATTTCATAAACCACCAAGTACTTGACAAGTTGAAAAGTTAACAAGAGTGATAAGGCAGCAAAAAAAATCCAACACGCTGAGCTCTGATCAGCTCAGCCCCCAGAACTCCAAGCTTTTCAGAAGAGCAGCACACGGCTTGCTGTTAAAAAGGGAGACTCTATTACAATATTGGCTTTATTGCCCATGTTTCCCCATTCCTGAGTCAAGATAAAATACATGTCTCCTTTTTAATGAAAGCCATACCTGCTTCATGCATACTGGCTGTAAACTATCAAATAGGATCTCTGTCTACCGAATAAATGAAGTCTCACCAGCCGCCTTTTCTAAAGAACCTTTGAAAAGAACGTGCCCTGTGAGGCTGCCTGCTCCTGCACACGCATGTGAAGAGTCAAGAGCAATCCAAACCTGCTCCGAGCCCCAGGCACAGAAATACGTGTCTCCACACTGAACGCTACATGCTTTGGAGCAGCCCTGCATGTGCCCACCATCATCCTCCACAAACAGGGCTCTCCTATTACATCAGAAACAAAGTTTGATACTTCAACAATAACTACATACTGAGCCTTGAAACAAAGGCTGACCTGCATCTGTTTTATTCCTCCATCAGGTTGCTCAGCCTGATCCAAAGGAAACAGCGGAGGAGTTCCAGCCTGCCCCAACCACCAATTAAACTAGCTGAGGTTCCTTTGGCCCCAAGCAACAGAGAGGAAGAGAGGAGAAACCTTGCAAATTTGGAAATGAAGGATGAAGCCTCCCCATTTCCCCAGCCCTTGGCTCTGAGCCATTAAAAGGCTTAGATGCAGTTATATCCTCTCCAGAATTCTTAATGGCAAATCTTGGCTTGTACTGAAATCCATGGAAACCTCATTAATGACTTCGAAAGCATCAGGATTTCAAATCTCTCCTTTCTCACCTCTTGCTGTGTTGTATCCATCCAGATGCAACAGTGTGAGGATGCTGTCCCCCGTCCCTTAGTCAAAAGGACTATTCATGACATCGGAGTTAAAAAAAATAAAAATAAAAAAAAAAAGGCAGCCTCTTCTGGGAAGTAATTATCCAGAAGTTCTGCCCAGGAAGGCTTTGGCCATACACAGAGAGAAATGTCCACAGCACCTGCAGTATCCCACTGCTCCTCAGAGCCAGCACTTCTTAGGTCTTCAAGGAATGGCCAAAAATGCTTTGTCTCAAGGCAGACCATTAGGCAGTTGTGATGTTAAGCATGAAAACAAGGTCCTGGAAAACTACAAGTCTCCTGCAGGACCCCGCAATGCTGGTGCTGGGACTCTTGGGGAGTTGAGAGAGAAGCAACTTGCTGCACCCTGAGCACACCAGATCAGCAAAGGAAGCATCAGAAGATGACAAAAGTGCCTTTCAGCTGCTCTTCCAGTCAATAAGCAGAACTTTCAGAGCAGCTAGCCATTCTAGAGGTCTTGTGAATTGACTTCTTCAATACGCAAGCAACAAGAAGTAGTAACTTTCACACCAAGCTAAACGAAAAGAGCACAGCTCAACCAGAAACGGTAACTGAATATTTAATTACCACTTCTGGCAATACCAACATCGCATGGAAATCCCCCAGCAGACCACAATGCACCACATTTTTATTTTCCAAATCCAAATCGAATGTGAGTAGCATTGCAAAACCTGCTTTGTTAGCAAAATTAGCAAGTGGTGCGACACTGCCCTGCCTTGCTTTTGTCTACATTACCAAGGAGGCATCAAATTTGCAGGGCAGGGTAAGGGACACATGGGCATGCATCAATTTGCTTTCTGCACTAAGCTCAGAAATTAGCCAGGCCAGTGAGAAATTTCAGCTCACCTGGCAAACACTGAGCTTATGAGAAAATACAGGTTAATAAACATTGGGCTGCAGTGGGTCTCCTTGTAGTGAAACTGCAAACTCAGAGACATAATTTAATAAAATGCAGTGGGATTCAGGCTAATCATAAAGCTTGCCATGATGAGAAGACTGAACAAATTTGCTTCATCTCAACCATTATGCCTTTATTTTTTATTATGGAAACAAAAGCTGGGAATCAAAATGCCAGGCTTTTTCATCCCCGATGGGTTCCTATGGATACTGGAAAGGAAGAAAACACCTTATTTCTTGTAGAGATAATTAACAGACTTTCAGAGTGAAAAATAGGTTGGGGAGAGCCATTAGTGGTGGCCAGGTAGCTCCTGCATGGATGCTGAGGATACAGGTACCATCACCAGCAGCTCCAGCCGCAGTCCAGGTGCTTTCCCAGGCCTGCCTTCATTAACAGCCAAAAGCTGCCCCTGCTGCAGGAGCTCTCCTCCCTGCAGGTATTTCCTCATGGTCAGGGCACCCCTCTGCAAATCCAAAAAGCAAGCTGGGGTATCTGCACTTCACTCCAGTGCATCTGAGCGAGATGGGATAGTTTAATATTTGAGACTCAAATAGCGCCTGAATAGAGACCTAAAAAGCACTAATAGATCTTAATGTTAATACTACACTAGTATTCACATATGCACGTTCAACCTATTTTCCACTAAATCCATCTTTAGCATACTGGTTATGCAAAAGTAGTTCTGGAAAGGCTCTTTAATAAAAAGCCAAATCTTATCACTACATTGATTTCTAAAATGAGTACATAAAAATACATTTATTTCATGCACTTGCCATGACATTTCATTACTTTCCAGAATACGATATGCACTGGCTCTTGTTTCTTACACATTAAAACATACAATGTGCTGCAGTTTGAAGTATGGAGTAAAAAACTCCTCAGGCAGAGAGAGTAAATGAAATGGATGACTCGGTACGAAGCTTAATAAAGCTAACTGGCATCACATGCAAAATCATCCCCATGCTACTCTCCCCAAACTCTTATCCTCTCTCTTTTGTGGCTATTCAAGTTGTTAAGTTGGGTTTCTTTTAATTTCTATCCCCATGCTTCCCAACCAAGGAAGAAAAGACTGACTAAAAATCTGTGATCCTTCCCAAAATGATGCGCACGTGCATCTGCCCAAACATTTCAGCAGCAAGCCTGCTGCCACCAAAACTCACCATAAATCTGTCATCACTGGTTTACTCCCTCCAAGCACTATTTGCAAGCAGAAATAAAATAGCATCACTTGATTATTTTTTTAATTAGCCTTACTTATGAATGCCAGTGACATCCAGACGTCCAGAAGGCCAAAAACCTACTTTGTTCCAGAAAGAGAGATTTCAGTGGTCATCCGTGCACCAGGTTTGCGAGAGCACTACAGCCTGACTTCCAAGTTTAACTGCAAACTGCACTGGTGTTGGTGTTGTCTAAGGACAAACCATGCAGTGAGATCACTCTCTGACTGTCAGTGCAACTGTCTTTCACTACCACAGCCTATATGGTTCAGATGATTAATCACTTCAACTCTACCAGTCATTATTTCTAATTAAAAACTATCCCATAAATACGTATTTTATTGCTGGGTCTGTGTGGTAAATAAATTCAAGCGGTCAGTAAAACACTCACAAAGGAAATTACCTTTAAAAAATGACTTTTCATTTCCAAGCGTATCTTCCTAATTAAAATGGCTGTTTCCCATACATCCCAGCAGTACCGTCTGCAATAATTTAAGAGTCTTTGAAAGCACAATTCTCAACAAAACCATTAAAATAACTTCTTGCCATCATCTGTTCAATGGAAACTATAGAATTTTAATATTATACTACACTTCTCAATGTTGACAACTTTACAGCTTCTCTATCTCCCAGCCAGGCAGCAAAGAATTTAAGCACAAGCAAAAAGAAAACATGCAAAATGTGCAACTTCCTAAAAAGGCAATTTTATGCGTGTAGATTAAATTCCCCCCACCAAGTTCTGATGACAGACACAAGGCTCTATGTATAATTTTATCAGCCTTGCTTTCCAGGCAAATTGTTAAACTAAGAGCTACGTGGGGCACCCTGGGACTTCCCTTATGGAAGAGAATTCATTTTTGTCACAGTGCAGAAGAGAAAAGAAGCTGCTTCGAAGCAAACACCAAGATGGGAACACCGTGCCAATACACCGTGTGCGTCTGGCATGAAAACGTAAACGTTGTCACCCTCCTAATTATCGCGCTTTGCATCTAGAATAGTAATAACTTACGTTCTGTACACAAGGAGCCCTTAAACAAACTGCTCTGACTTAGGAGTCCCAAAAGGGCACACGTCATAGGGAGCAAAGCAAACTCCTCTGCTCGTCTCCTGCTGGAGTACACGGCAAAGAAATACAGCCCTGCTCCTTGGTATGGCTTCAGTGACTGCAGCACAAAGTGGGACCCCAGGACCTGAGATGTGCTTTGCTGCAGAAGCGCCAAGAGGAAGAAGCAGAAGGATGGTGCTGGGCACAGGCAATGCTTTCAGTGCAAAGGAAGGAAGGAAGAATGGCTCAACTGAGACTTAAAAAAAAGACAAATGCTGCAAGCAAAGCAGCAGCTGAACTACCAACTATAAATATTTGAATTATTCTATGCAACATTTCAGAACATAACAAACAGACAGCACTGGGATTTATATTAAAATTATCTCTCTGTGTTGGTTCCTGTTATGTGCATATGAATCATACATATTCTTCTTCAGATGCGCTGCATATAAAATTATAGATCATATAAAAGCTAAGGACCAGAATTTCAAAAGCGCACAAGCACCCGTTTAGATACTAACTGGCAGCAGAGACTGCTGGAAAAAATCAGTTGATTTTTTTTTGAGGACAGAGAGAATGGCTGATACTACCACCACAATCTCGAATTTTGCTGAAGCACAGCCTGTGTATTAAGACTTCCAAAAACAGGCCGCATTACTTCCACACTAAACCGTGCTAAATGCACTTAAAAAAAACAACAAAACAACAGATCCTAAATGGCCAATATTACCTGTGTCGACTCTGTTCAAAACCACAACAAAGCTATAGCTTAACATCTAGCACAACCACAGTGCACTTGAAACATTTAAAATCTGCCATATGCATTACTGGTTATTTATTCTTTAGTCTAAACACTTAAAAAATTAATTACACGCTCTGTCAGAGCTGTCTAATGTATAGGCAATCTCAACCATAAAACACCGCTGTGCTCTTATCTCTAACCTCCCCCACCCTTTGAAATTACCTTCAGATGTTTGTTAAGGGACATTAATGCCTCTGAAATCTATTGACAGCAAGAGGTAAAGCGTTGCACTCAGTTCAGTACCATGTATTTTAATTCCTGCATCATTAACTAGCGGCCACTAATTCTATCCTTAAATGACGATACAATTTTATGGGACTTTTCCAGAGATCAATTGTTGTAACTCTTACCACTTTGGGAGGACCAAAAAAAAAAAAAAAAGAGAATCAACACAAGTCTATCCTGAATTGCAGTCCTCCAGCTCAAGTAGTTTTATAAGGCTGTAAATGCTGGGTTGAGATGCTACTACGGAATTTTACAGCATGATTCTCCATTTGCCTAGATGGACACACAGCAAGAGCACTTCTGGCAGAATTGCCTTCAGCATCACTTCCATTTGAGCTGCAAAGATTTCCTCAGAGGTAACCAGCAGTAAAACTCTGGAGCAGATGCACAAAGCCACCTTGGGCAACAGGACATCAGAAAACACACTTGGAAATACATTTTTGAACTGAAAAAGGAAACAGAAACATGACTGTGTCCATGAAAATGAGTAAAATTTAACAGATGACCTTTCTATCACGAGCATTGGAGGAAATGATCTCTATATACCTTGGAAATCATGCAGGAGAAAATGAAGACAATGCATTTAGCAAGAGGTGTTTTCCTTATTTCATTAACTGCAGGGTGATTACCAATCAGTTGTGAAAGTTATTAAAGCAATTTGTAACTTTAGGCATCTAATGGCATTTATGCAGGGGGGAACTAGCAATCAGCACCACATAATGCAGCTTGCAGTGTTTCTGTTTTTTAATATATCATAAGTGAATTACAGCTGTGTCTCTAACTATACACCACGTCTGACTCCTGCTCTTTGTTGGTGCTATTAATTTGCACCTTTTTAAGCTGACTGGAGCTCACAACCAAAACAAACCAAGCACATTCCCATAGTTCTGACCCCAGTAACTAACCAAGCAAAATGTCCAGAAAGCACTACTCAAGAGAGGCATCAGACTCACTTTCATTACTCCCTTTTTTGACATATACCTGAGAAAAGAAACACCTGTCCTTAAAACCTATTTTGCTCTAGAATAAATGAAATTCTTTTTGAACATAAAGAATTCATTTTAATAAGGTAGAGAGCAATTTACAAAAATATCTTTCTCCTAGCCAGATACGTGGGACTCCTTTCTTCTCTCACTTGGAACAAGGTGCAGTAGACACAAGACCTGCACTGAAGCCAGATGAAGGGCTGCTATGATAAACACACTTGCTTGAATCCACAACCATGTTAGTGAGTCCATATCACATTTCCCTAAATACTTTTTACCCCTTCAAGCAGATGTATCCTCTTCTTTTTCCTGACCTGAACATCACTGAAAATATGGGCACAACCTGCTGACAGAGTTGCCTTCAATTCCAAACACTTCTATAAAACCCCTTAATTTCAGTAGACAATTTAAACAACTCCAAACCCTGCTATGCACAACACTTTACAGCATCACGTCAGTTTCCTAGGACAAAATGTTTGCAGTGGCTTCAAACTTACGATGCAGGGAAACAAAAAGCAAAGTCACAGCAAACATGGCCAGAACCAGTAAGTACACTTCAACATACACCATTTTAGAAGATCACAACTCATCAACAGAGCAAACACAGAATGCTTATAGAAATCAATTACCCATTAAGAGCTTTTTATTTTTTTAGTCTTGAATAATTCTGAATAAACAAAGATACTGAAGAGCAGAGAAGCAAAATAAATTTATTGGCTCCTGCTGTTCTTAATGATATACCTCTCTGCTCCCCAGGCATTTCAGCCTTTGAGCAACAGCAGCTTCTATCGGCAGAATTACGACTTTGTTGGTAGGCTTCCTTCTAACCTCCCCAAATGAAAGAAACCACTCACCAATTAAACTCATCAGTATGAATTATAGCTGTCCTGGTGCTGCTACACTAATCACAAGTCACAGCTCATCACAACTCTTAATGCGGATATAACAGCAAAAAAAATCAGCACATAACCCCATCCTAAATTACCTACTACAGACTATTCCCACATATGGAGAGACTACAGGCCAGTGTGTTCTTAGTTGGAGACCATTGCTGAGAAATAACTGAAATCTCAACTGCCTGACATTTGAATATAATATTGACTTTTGAATTGCTATTTTAATGGCAAGGTTAAGCCATGTGAATACAAACGAGTTATCCAGAAATAAACTGATATACTTCCATCACTGAAATAAAAAATTTAAAAAGCCCCATGGCATTATTTTGACTGCAATAAGCTCACTATTGCTTCCCCCACTTTCCAAGAATGTTTTTTTCCTTTCAGGTGTGATAGTAAATCTGTCTTCATCTCTTCATTTTACAGACTCCAGCCCAGGGGCATTTGCTAAGGTCTTAATTTCTGACACCAAGTACTGCTGCTTTTCTGAAGAACTTATTGGGAAAGTGTCAATCGGTTCTGTGTGCCTCTGCATCCCCCCAGATGTGCCTCAGGTCCTCAAATGAACTGAAGCAGCCATAAAAATGGCCAGGCTTTTTAAGCAGCTCTCCATCAAGCAGATCTTGCAATGAACGAGGAGATCTGCTGACTTCAGATTCCTTCGTAAAATACCTCCCTGCTATCTCCCATGCAACCCTCCTTCTACCACCAAGCAGAACCTGTGAAGCCTGTTATTTCTGGGATAGACTGAGCAAAAAGAGATCAAGCACCTAAGGCAGAAAATGGGGAGGAAATAAGCACCTCATTTCTGAAGCTGTTAAAGTCCAGATGCACCACTTCCCACATTAAAAAATCTCTAACAGCCTGAAATTTGGCTTTGCGGCCTGCTCCAGGAATGCTTCAGTAGTTCAGCTGATGATGCTTAATCCATAAAGTCCTTGGAGAAGGGACTAATACCTGTGTTTCCCCCATCCAAAAAAGCAGCTGTAGAGATGCTTGAGGGTTGCATTATGTCTGTTCCTCCAGCTATGGGATACAATAATTTCTTTACGCTTGGCAAAACAGTGCCATTGGAGAAATTAAAAGGAGTTATACTTGCTTTCTTACTATTGCTTTTGGGAAGGATGGGGAAATGACCAGATTAATGTCAACAGAGTGTTCATGGCTGCAAATAATACAGAGGAAAATATTCTTAGATAATACTGTGATGGTTGACAGCCACACTCTGAAGTCTACACTAAATCTTACCTCAGAATTTCCTCTGGGTAATCTTATGACTTGCCATTTGGAGAGTAGTTTCTGTGATTTAAGTCCCCAAACCCTCAACTTTCCCTGCTCTATATACAGAAGGTTTAGTTGCCTAATCTAAAAGTAAAGTGCAATTAGAGTCTGCAGAATGCTGGTTGAGATCAGAGTGGACAGGAGCAATCCTGCATGCTGAAGGCTCAGATAAATCCTCCATGTGTCCTGACATTTTCTATACTTAGTTGTCTCTCCATACTCAGGAAGGATGAGCAAGATTTTTCTTTTCAAGCGTCTTCATTCCACGTTCACCAAAGAACAGTTTTACTTCAGGATGGGGAGAGGAGGGCACAGTGAAGCAGAGCAAGTTCATTTGAAGATGACTGGGAGAGGCTTTTTCTTCCTACTTGTAACTCAAGACTTAGTGAAATTTAAAATTTGAAATGTTCAGGTTGGCTAATCCCCTCCAGGGCTTTGCATTACTGGTAGAAGTTATGACAGCAAAAAGACCTGGATTAGAAGTTGTTACAAACTCCATTTTGTCTGTAGGATAAAATTGATGGGAAATTACCAAGGGGAAAGAAATTTCTGAAAAATTCCAGTTATTACACAGGTAACAGTACAAATCCACTCTGCTTTGGCCTCTTTTTTTGTAGTTTAAATACATACCTCAATGTGCACCTGAAACAGTGCATGAGTATAAACACATAGGTAAAAATTTGCTAGAGAGTAGAAAGAGGAGTTGTGTTAGGAAACATGTCTGAGACATCGATGGGTTTGTTTGCACATACATCACAGTGCAGCCACACAAAAAAAGCATGCAGACAGGTTGCAGTTCTCTACAAACAGTTCCGGTTCCCCCGTTGTCCATCGAGCCTAGGAATTGGCTCAGGGTCTCACCAGCTAACAAACACAGAATTTTTATACGGCCTTTTGTCTTCAAATCACACTTTTAAATGTGGTCTGTTAAATAATTTCTTATTTCTTATACACATAGACACCAAGCTGCCTTTTTCAGACCACACTGCAGATGCTGTGGAAAGAATCTGAAGTATCAGTGGTCATGCCCGTGCAAGCAGCGGGACTGCTGCACCACAGGAGAAAGAACATGGCAAGCAGCCTCCCTGCTGTATTAATGCCAATGAACCAGGACATAACTGAATGAAAAAAAATAATGTTCAATGAGGATTTTCTTTTTAGCTGTTGTGGCACATAGCAAGCCTGGTCTATAACCCACCAATGCATACTGCCTCTCTCCCCCTGCCTGAGATTGCTTCCCATCATGAAAATCACTGAACTAGCTAACACAGCCTAACACGCACAGTTCCAGTTATCTAGCAAGTCTTTCCTCTGGGAAGGGAGAAAAAAAATAAATGGGAGACCGACAAAAAAAATGTGGCAAAAAAAAAAAAAAAAAAAAAGGAATAATTAGCTTTTACAGAGCTATACATATAGGATTTATACAAGTATTATGGGAAAAAAATGATGCACAAACATAACGCTCATTTCGGTGTATTTTCTAAAGTGCCTCTTGCTATGTTATACAGCAGTGTTTCTATTTGTACATTGTGTTGATTTACAGCCTGCCCTTCTACAAATGAAACAAACCGACTATTCTCTGCAAAAAGGGTTAAGTGTTTAAACTTGTCGCTTTTTCAGAAAAATTACAGAGCGGGCTATGAAGCCAGCGAAAAATGAAAGGAGAAAAAAAGTCTTAAATGGATAAGCAATTCTAGCAAGCTCTGACTGCTGTATTGAAAGTACTATCTCTTTTTTACATTACATGAAAAATCTAATTAAGTGCCTCGAAGGGGAAAAGCAAAGTAGTTCTCAGGCAGAATATATTTGACCTTTCTTCCTTCAAGGTGACAAACAAACAAACAAGATGCTAATTATTGTCTCAGCTTGAATTTGCACTTAAAAAAAAAAAATCAAGGTTCACTTAGGTAAGATTGAAGGGAAAGCCATAAACTCTCAGAATGATACAGCTTGGCTTTATTTTTGTCAAAGAAGCACCCACTCAGAACTCTTTCACCAAGGATACGGTTTGAGCTGAGCGGCGAGCGTGGCCATTACACTTGAGTCAGCTCCATTCTGACCTGCCAAGCTAGAAAGCACTTGGTAGAAAATTCAACACTATGAGAAATAAGGATATATGAAGAACAGCCTGATGAAAGATCCCTTGGATCACGTGTCATAAAAATGGACTTCTGTCATCGCAAAAGGAAACCAGATGTTCTGGTTAGGAGCCTCCTGCAAAGTCCCACCAGTTGTGCCTACTGCACCCCTGCAGAGGGCTGTGTGGGGACCAGGGCAGTGGAGAACCCTGATTCCCCTGAGGCCCCACGCATTGCTGAAGTGTACAAGCCACAATGTGGCCTTCATCCCCCACTCTGGCTCATATGCCTCTACCAGCCCCACATTGCACTCTCAGTAGCATCTTGTTAAAGCATCTCAACACAGAGCCTTTGGCTTTTTCACCCAGAATGGCAGACATCTCCATAGCCCCTACTCCGGCTTCTATTTTTTATGCATCTTTTCACCACACTGTTTCAGGAGACTGTGCCATCCAGAGAGTTAACCTTGCACCATAAAGGAGTTTTGGGCCTGTGTGTTTGAGATTACTTTTGTGTCAAGCTACACCCTTTCTTTCATGCTCTGACCTTGGAACATATCAGGATGCAAAGTCCCCTTAATTCTATTCAAGGAAATCGTCAGCCTATTGACGGTGATGGCAAAACTCCCATCACCAACATGAGAAGGAACCAAGATTTAACCTGTGAGTTTGGCAATATTAAAACCATCAGGGGAAACTCTCTGAAGGCTAGTAAAAATTACAAGTGCATGCTCCTAGGTTCAAAATTTCATGTAGCCAATCTAATCTCTGAATTATGTAGTAAATAAAGTCTATGTCTCCTTTTTATTTCCATGGAAACAAAAACAGATACAAAAAAGACACAATAACACTATTTGATAGACCAAAATCTCAGCTATGAAACACTATTTTTTTTAACATAATCTCCACTATTAGCTATGTATTTTCACCTGTGATGAACAAGAGCTTGCATGCTGCACTCGTAAAAATCTATACCAGTTCATCAAGCATTGGTGAGTGTCAATGGGTACCATTTTTTCTGCATGGACACAACCTTGCTTCATCCATGTCAGACGCCATTCAGTCAGACCACCCCTCTGCTGCCATCTGTCCCACAGCAACTGAATGTAACAGGAAGGTTCAACCTCTGCTGCCTTATCACTAACATCCGTCTCCAATGTTGTGGGCCAACATCATAAAATAGGAGGAATTTCTTTCAGAGGAGCCCTTGTATCTTTTATTTAATCAATGATACGGTACTAAAAAGTTATGAGAGTTGCTAAATGTACCATTTACCTAGACAAATAAAGCCAAACTGCTTTCTTATTCAAATGTCTATCTTCAGACATCTGGTTTTATAAACCCTAAGCTTTGAGGAGATACCATATGACATAAAGTTTTTATTTCTTGTATTACTTTTGTTGACTTGGCAACGTTGAGAACATGAAAAAGGAAGCCTCATAGTACGGAATAGGTGCCTAACAACTATTTTGGTCCAAAGAGAAAAGACATTGCTGTGGGTTAGTCTCTGCTGCCCAGAGCAGTGCTGCGATGAGAGAGGCATGCTGGCATGAAGCCAGAGGGCCTGGAGAGAAACAGGATAAATCTGTGCCAGCATTAAGCCCTTGGGACACTACTATCCTGCTTCCTAGGCAGGAGCTGGCTCCTTGTGGTGCAAGTAGCATGAAAATATGCTGAGGCAAGAAACTTGAAGCAAAGAAAGAAAAGCGTTCCCTTAATAGCTATTGATGTCGATATGGCATAAGTCATTGGTCACTGTCATGAAGCATTTCTCATATTAGCTGCACTATCAGAAAGAGAAAAGGCAGGCGACACTTCTTCATTCTATTTAATGCCAACAGTATGGATATATCCACCTGTTTGCCTTCCAGCTGCAAACAATACATGGCTTTTGCGAGCCACATTATGAGTTTTGAAGAAGGACATACCACTGGAAAGAGCTCAGAAAATCAGCCCAACCCTGGGCCACTTGAGTATTGGCAGAAAAATGACTCATGGACAACAGGTCAATGCACAGTGAGAAACACGTGGGAGGAAATGCAAACAAAAAGCTATAAAAAAAAAAATCAATGGCACAAATACTGGTGAAATTACCAGTGTTTCTCGGCAGTGATACCAGTGGTTTGCTTGTGCTGTAAAAGCTCACTAGCCATTTTGCATGGTAAGCCACGGTTCAGAAGAGTTAAAAAAAAAAAAATAATAATGAAAAAAGTCAAGGCCAGGGTCAGGAAATAGCTCCTCAGAATAAAATCCATTATATGCAGTCAAGAAAACGCTTTTAGAAGAACAAAAAAAGACTTATGTTACAGGTTCTTTATGACACACTGGGAAAGAGCTTTTGTTCAGTGAGACTGATTAAAGTATTTTTTCTCCTCCTTGATCTACGTGCCAGTGCTTAAGCTACAATGAAAAACAATCTCATGCACCTTTAAATATTTTATTGTTTGAATCAAAATGGCTCTTCTATGCCTAAAATGGACAGCGGTTTATTTTTATAAGGAAGCACTGCAACAAATCTTTTAGAAATCTTTTATCAATGTTCCACTTTGCAACATCCTCGCCGTAAATTTCACAGTGAGGAATTCATTACATAATTGGATGAGTCTCTACCCAATTTATTTCAGCTTCCTGAGAATCTAAACGTAATTCATGATTCATGTATAAATTATACACAGAAGCAAGTGATCTGAGAGCAAACCGCATATTGCAGTAAAGAATACTGTGCTGCTGAGCTTTTCCATGTAACAATTCTAATTTAAAATGGGGAGTAAGTATGTAAAAGATTTTTGAGCTATCCTCAAAATGTAAGAAACTGCCAAACACAGCAAGTCCAGAGGGTGAAGTCTCTGTCAATCCAAAACAATGCCAAAGAAAAATGTACATTGGTAGACGTGTAATTTAAATGCAAGCTTCAGTTATAACAATCCAGTAATTAAGTTAATCAAGACAGCCAGCCAACAGGAGCTGGGAATGGAGAAAGTTATATATCAGGGCAAAAAGAAAGCTTTTTTCTAATTTATTCTTTTTTAACAGCAGGTTAGTGTAGGATCCACGAAATAAGTTCAGACTTCTAAAATAGGTAGAATAATTCAGGGATAAGTTTTAAAAGTTCTAAGCCTCTTCAGTCGAGGCCAATTTTTTTTTTTTTTTTCAAATGTGCCCTATATAGCAGCTCCCAGTCAGAATAACAGGAGCTTCTGTGTGCTAAGCTCCTCTGGAAAAGTTTTACCCTTAATCTTCTAGGCAGAAAAGATTCCCTCAGCCTGCAGAAAGGAAGAAGAGCTCTGACTGCCTTTAATTTGGCACAGGTATTTCAAGAAGGGCAAAAACTGAGCTGGCTGGAGAAGCTTCAGAAATGCTGACATTTCATCAACAGCCAAGAAGAAAAAGCATTGAGCAAAAAAATAATTCCTACTAGGAAAACCAAATGGATTATTTCAAAGAGATTCAATTTAGTTGAAAAAAGCCAAAACTATTTCGGAAGCAGCTTTCCTACCAGTCTGCCCACTATGGCGCCTCTCACAGCACAGCATTTCATTGCTCCTCTAGTCCACGCTTCCCCTGCAGCGGTTGGTGAACGCTGTTCTACAGGGGTTTTAAGCACCTATGCCCACACAAGCGTTTGGAAGAAGCTCATGTGTGTGCCGTAAGTATTATTCTTGCACAGTTATCTTGCTTGTTTTCAGAAGAGCAAAGTTTATCTTACTGGTCTGACTTTGGACTTCCTGATGTAGTATTTCATACAATCACAGAATAGTTTGGGTTGGAAGGGACCTTAAAGCCCACCCATTTCCAATCCCTCTGACACAGCCAGGGGCACCTCCCACTGCTTCAGGCTGCCCAGGGCCCCACCCAGCCTGCCCCTGAACACCTCTAGGGATGGGGCCAACCACAGCCTCTCTGGGTAGCCTTTACTAGGACCTCACCACCCCCTAAGTAAAGAATTTCCATCTAACATCTAACCTAAATCTCCCCTCTTTTAGTTTAAAGCCATTTCCCCTGGTCCTGTCACTATCTACCAATGTAAGAAGTCAGTCCCCCTTCTGATTATAAGCTCCCTTCAAGTACCATAAGGCTGCAACGAGGCCTCCTCGCAGCCTTCTTTTCTCGAGGTTGAACAAGCCCAGCTCCTTCAGCCTCACAGGAGAGGTACTCTAGCCCCTTGATCATCTTTGTGGCCTTCCTTCGGAGCTGCTATTCCCAGAAGAAGGAAAGATGTTTTGTACAGCCCCAATCTTTTTACCTTTCAAGACCCAGCATTAAAATCCACCAAGGTTTTGACGGTCAGAAAAGAATCCAAAACCCACATGGATGTGATATTTTCATCACGCTGTTCTCTACACTAGCAGGACTGAATTTGCAGAGTCATTAAAATGCCAATGATCTGCCTTAAAATGCTAATAGCATCAGTACAACTAACAAAGGCACAGTATTGTTATTGTTCAAGTAAAATACAGAAGTGTTTTGAGAAAGAAGTCAGGGACTACTGAAATACTGAAGATTGGTCAAGGGGAAAAAAACATTCATGACATTATGGCCATGAGCTGACTGCAAGGTCCTCTGCTCACTGCAAACCAAAACAGAATCGTGCTGTGATAAAGGAGGAAATAGAAATCTACTCTCATCTTTGCAAGATCTTTCAAAAAACAATAACTGTTGATAAGAGCCACTCCTTCACACTTCATGAGTGGAAAATTATCTGGTTTATTATACACACACACTTCTAATTTCTTATTTACAAGCACTGGGCATAATTTCTAAAATAAATTAGGTCTTTATAAATAAATGCAGAATTACAGAGGCCTGCTAGGAACATCAGCAAACAGCTTGACTTACAGCATTTCAAATGAACCAAATCATGGCCCTCGAACCATATTAAAGTAATTTTTCTACGGAAAATTGGGTTTGCAATTCTCAGGCTCTGCTATAATAAAATATCCTATTAGTATATCTGTATGGCAGCTGATTCCATGGAATGATTTGTACTATATGTTTGCAATTATTAAGGATATACCAATGGCATAACTCTATGACTACACAAACTACACACCTCTTAAAGAACAATGCTCAAAATGTTTTCGTACTAATCCTCCAGGTACTCTATGTAATTTATGGTTACCTGAAGTTCTAAAATCCTAGAAATTCTTTGTAGACTGAACTAAATGCTAATCTTCATTTTTTAAAAATGAAACAGAGAGATAGTATCGTTGATTAATAACCAAATTTTCCATCATGTCATCTTTGAAGGATAGTTAAGGAAAACTCCCCTGTGAAATGTACTTTTGAAACATTACTGATGTCTGAATTTCTTTGATTTTCCTTCCTCTTTCAGTGCTTCCACCCCATAAAAAGATTTCTTGTAACCTTCAGAAATTATCTTGGTAAGAAAGTTCATCACTACAAGAAGAAATGCTTATTAAAAAATTATATATATTTCATCAAGCCACCAAGCAAGTCTGGTCTTTTGACTAAAATTACCATTAACAAGTTACAGGACTGAAATCAATCCCCTAAACAGACTCATGATCTCAATGAAATAAACAGGAATAGCTACCTCAGCTGGGCCAATATTTAGCCCACTGCAATTTTTACAGGAACTAATTACTAGACACCTACCCAGTAATCAAGCTCAGTATTTGAGGTCTACTCTAGCCATATCTTAAGCACTGGCTTTACCTTGATATTTGAGAACCAACATTAGCCCTTATTAGGATGAATTTGTATAGGCCTTGGTCGCATCACCTTATGCAAAGCAAAACGTACGATGGCCAACTATTACCAATAGAACATTAATTATTTAGACAGGCTTGCAAAATAATCCAGAATTAGCACCTCAGAGTACTGCATCCCAATATGATATTCTAAATGCCCCTATACGTAGCATTTACTCTACAGCTGGTATGCAGGCGAGTCTTGCATTTGTTTTGGTGAGAGATTTCCCAAAGCTTAGAGTGAAGAGTCTGGGCCACTGACACGTGAATTTACATTCTGGAACTGACACTCACTCTTGAATTACTCAAGTGTTTATCCTTCTTTTTGTCGTCTTTCCTAAATCTTGGTAGACACGGAGCATCTGCTGCGGGGTTATGCTGAAACCAGCAGGCAGGTCCTATGGAGGAGCTAGCTCTGCTCTGCAACTGCTCCAGCAATAAAACACAATCAGTGCCTTCCCAAGATTACTTGCTACGCAGCAGCCAGATGAGAAAATACTGGCTGATTAGAGGCTGCATTCTAATCAAGTGCAAAAATAAAACTTTCTCCTTCCAGAGGGACACAGATTATTAGTGATTATTTCTCTTGAAAAATCTCTGTTCCAGTAAATCATCTTTTCTCTCTTCACTTCAGAAAGTTTACACATAGCTTTCTAGGACGTCACTAAAGTGCAAGCAAACTATTTACATTCCTGCCATATGTCTACCAATATCCTGCAGCTGTCTAATTTGCAATTACATATCAAACTTCTGCTTGCGTAACGATTTGCATACTTGCCTAATTGTGTGTTTTTAACATCAGTTAAGTAGATTAATTTATTTATATATTTTTTTAATATATTTTTTTTAAATTGGATTTTTATTTTTTTTTTTAACAGCCACAACTGATTCAGGTCTATGCATTTCTTTTCATTTAAGCATTCAATGTCCTGGCACAGGACATCAGAGAGATGGTAGCATCTCCACATCTCCATCTGCAGAGCTTTTTAAAGTTTAGCCAAACAAAGCCAGCTGAGCTGATCTCACACCGATAGTCCTGCCCCTGTTAGGCTGCATTGGAGAGCACGGCTGCATTGGAGAGCACGGCTCCCATTCCAAGAGCTCCTGTATACCACTCCAGTGCTGCTCCCATCCCACCACAGGAAGCATCATTCCGTACAAAGCCAGACACCAGGAAACACAGCTCTCATCCATAAGAGACAAGACAACTGTATTGTCAGAGGTATACAGCGTTAAGACTTGAATTCTGCAGGCATCCATATGCACATTTCTTAAATTAAAGCATGTGTAATGACCTGCTTCACAGTCTGACCAACTGAATGCAACATCACTCCTGAAAGACAGCTCAGTATGACCTAACATACCTTGCTGCATCAGGACCTGCACCTCCTCTATCTCCATGGTACTTCTCAGGTGTACACTGAACATAGAGCTTCCACATGCCCCTCACAAAAACCTTATGTAGTTCAAGATGCAACTGAGCCAAAATGTAAACTCCAGGGCTGTGATTATTCAAGGACACATCATGCAAATTTACTCACTGCAAAGATTTTTCAGTGACCAGGTGCAGAATTTCCATCTTTCACCAGCTCCACATTTGGCTGCCAAATAAGCCATCAGTGAAACTCCAACCCTTTTGTTTTGTGAGAGGCTGCGATAAAGGATAGGAAAGTTTTTATTTCACGTGGTACCCTCTCAACATAGCCTTGTGATTGGTGTGCAAAGAGGACAGGATCTCTGCAAGGCCTGGTAAAAACCTCAGCATCTTTGTCTCTGAGGTGAACCAATAGCTGACAGGTATTTTTTACTGGACTCCAAGAGGCAGAGCAGAAAGATTAATTTTCTAATCCAAAGAAAAGATCCTCGGATTCTCTTTTTTTTTTTTTTTTTTTTTCCCCAAACCAAAATTAAAAATATAGAGAGATATCAGAGAAAGCTAATGAAGTTTTCCCTTTTGGTGAAACAACATTCTAGAAAGAAAGTCATTTTAAGCTAATTAAAATAAGTTGCATTAGATGAAAAGAGAAAGCCTCATATTTCTCTTTTCCCATTAAAACAGGGTAAGTCAAAACTCTAAAGAAAGTCATTCCATACTAAAACTATTATCAATTCTGCAAGTATCAAGACGACGATATTCGGACATTTTCTAAATTATTTTTGTCTTATTTCCACTTAGAAGAAACTACCATTAAAACTGATGAGCTTTAACAACCAATTTTGTTTTGAAGAGAGGGCCTTTTCTGGGAGAAAATTGTTTCAATAGAATTTCTTCTGTTTTGATCACTAGCTAATTATTCGAAGACACTGGAGTTCTCTGATCCTGGACATATGACATGGATTATAGCGAAACCAGCTGGAGATTAAATTTCTCACTCACATATGGAGCTCATGACCCTCTTTATGAATCATCACACCGTTTGTTTAATATTTAATGCAACTCTTAGTTACTCTGAAGAAAATGTTGAACAACAGGGGCCCATAAAATTAAAATCACACAGCTACTTGCAAATCCTCTCTCTTCTCTGGGACTTCATCACAAATCTGTCTGATCTAGGTTCATTAAGTTTATTTTTTCACTCTCGAGATGGCAAAATAAGATGGAACACTAAAATTTCATATAAACATATCTGAATACAGTTTGCAAGCCTTAAGAGATCCAGCCTTGCCTTCCATGCAAACCTAGGCATGGTAATATAATATCTTGAGCTTCAGAAGAAATATTTCATAGTGCAATGATCTACTGAACTCACAGAAAGTGTAGGAAGAAAAACCGTGCAACAGAACTGTTCTACCACTGCTATACATATAATTTCCTATCTTAAATGTATAGACAACGCAAGCTGGAAATGTTACTGCCTCAGTCACGCTCTCACTTTCCTCTGCTTCTGAACTTGATACATAAATTCAGAAAACTATCAGTAGGCAACTACATACCTCAATTAAAGCACATCTGCATGCAGTCTGGAATATTTTATCTACCTATTTCCCCAAAGCTAAAAGAAATGTGTATTTTTCTAAAGGCATTTGCACAGCTTCTAAGCATTGCCACTGCATTATTAAATTAGCTGTTCAAGAAGTTTAAAGCTTCCCCAGCCCTCATCATCCAAGCAAGGTCAGCGAAGTCAAGTCAAAACCCAGTTCCCATTATGTCAACCTGAATCTGCCTTTTGTTCAAAGACCTGTTTCCACTCAATATTAAGACAGGTCTAGCCTCCAGCTTTTAGACCAAAGCACAGATTTGCATCCAATCTGCAGCAGACATCCAACAATC
The DNA here is from genome assembly GCA_016647715.1 of Pavo muticus. NCBI lineage: Eukaryota > Metazoa > Chordata > Aves > Galliformes > Phasianidae > Pavo > Pavo muticus. The sequence goes on from JACDJE010000062.1 coordinate 945,844, forward strand.
AAGATTTCTTTACAGCTATGCTACTTTCTAACATCACACTTACCTCTGCGTTCCTTTTTCGTCCCATCAGAGCTTGCACACTTACCACTGTAATACCAACTAATTGCAGGCCGGGAAGAAAATACGGGGGCAATTCCAACAAAATTCATGCACATCTCTTTTTCCCTTTGAGTTTGAATACTCTAAAGGCCAATCCTTGGCAGTTTTGTTGCTAGGGCTTAGAAGTGCTTTTCAGGATAGCATCTCTTTCAAATAATTCCTGGCCACTGGAAACCTGCGGGCAAAGGGCTATCTTTGCATCACAACTGTGTCACGATCCCTTACTCCCAAAGGCTGTGAGTTAACCATACAACTCAGCAAGAAAAAAACATTCAAAAAGACCTCCTCCAAAAAAATAAGCAGCTCTCAGGAAGGGGTAGAAACATGCCTGCTGCCGGTCATGAATCAACACGTCCCAGCTGGGCAGCAGATCTGCCTGCGTTAGTCTACACGGGGCTCCCACAGCTTCTTGCCCTTTTTGCCCCCCGTGTTTGCCAACAAATTTCCTCACGTCAAGAGCTGGGATATGGCCAAGACTCAGAGAGCTCCAAGTGCAGCTCGCTGATGCATTGCCCACCTCCCCCTCCTCACCCCTGCCCTCAGGCTATGTCTGAAGCACCAGCTCAGTCCTCCCTCAAGCAAATCCTATCAGCTCTCCCATGGCCCTTGAAAGACTTGAAAAGAAAAAAAAAACAACTTATGCACTTATGCCCATTTTGACCTGGAACTGAGTGACAGAGCATAAGTCAAATCATATAATCCTTTTGTGGCTCACTGTTCGTTACCTGGCATCAGTAGGTGTCATAATTAAAAAGTCCCTTTTAAGGATATAATGACTGCTTGAGTGGATTTCAGTGTTACACCCCAATAAAAAGACTGTGGCACTATGTCCATGCTCCTGAATAGTGTTCTGGGCACTATATGGACAGCATGAATTACCCCATGCTATATGTGGTGTGAACTGTTGCTGCTCTATCTGTGCAGAACTCGTGGCCAAGGATGCTAAGGTGTTCCTTGTTTTCTCCCATCAGGTTTGCATGTCCCATACAAGAGGTTCTTTACACTGCTATGATAAACAGCAAATTACAGGTTTTAGCATCGTCCTTTTGGCCAGCCGTGGCCTGAAAGAAGTGACTTCATGCAGTAACATCATCAACTGACCCTGCTTCTTCTTCACTCTTACCAAAGCCAATGCCTGCACAGGCAAAATTATTTTTGCATATGCAAAAAGCCTAGCATCTGTGAAAATCCAAAATCTGCATGTGCTGCAAGCAGTTAATATATTCATGAGATTTTTTCCCTGTGAAAAGCATGCAACAGCACCCTTGGCTTCTATACAGCCTTTGTCTCAGCACCTAGCATCTGCACAGCACTCATCTGGCCCCTGAAGTGCCTGTCTGCAGGCCTGAACCCACCTGAATTGCATAGAAACCCCAGGGTAGGGCTGCAGCGGCAAGGATATCAATCTTCCTTTTGGAGTATTGAGTACCCACTTGGTGTTAAAAACAGCATCTACAGGAGGCTTTGCTGCCATTAAACCACTTGTTGTGGAGCCCTTAGAATTATGCAAGTATATGTATATACACACCTGAAGCCCAAAAATACTGTCTGTCTCATCTCTCCCTGCTTCGCAGCCTGCATAGCTATTCCAACATCACTTTCTCGCAAGCTCCCCAGCAGAATTAATTAACGTTTGCACAGTTCTTTGAAGATGAAAGTACCAAGTGAGTGCTAAACATCAGGCCAGATTCTCAGCTGGTTTAAAACCTGGCATTTAGCGCATAACATTGAGGCCCACCATCATCCAGCCTCGTTAGAGAGGTTCTGTGAAGAAAAAAGAACAGGACAAAAAGAAAGAAAAAATACATATAAAAATATATATAATAAAAACACAAAAATAAATAGAAGAAAAGCATGGTAGCTATAACCTTCATGCCTTTTCAGAGTTGCTCTTTCTGTAGGTAAAAACTACAAATCTGCAGAGTCACAACACTGCTCTCCTTCATATCTCCTTAAAACTCACCTCTGCTGTGATGCCTACAAATCATTCAAAAATGATTAGCCAGCTGGCGTTCTGTGACTTCTATACATTACACTCACCAGAACCATCCTGCTCTTACGTTGGCCCACCCCAGCTGTTTACTCTATGTGCTGCTTCTTTCTCAGCCTCTAGTTGCATAATTGCATACTGGTTGGGCTCGTGCAGGATGGGGCACACGGGCATCAGGTCTAGCCCCCAGACATATACGTGCTGTCAAAATGTCTTTCCAGGCTCCACATAGTACTATGAACATGCAAAAGGAAAAAACTCCATAGGTGTAGATCCACTTACTGAGATGTGTGTGCTCATCTATACAATCACTGAACACAGCAATGAAGCCAGGAGGTTCAACTCACATACTTTTATGCAGAAAGCAGCTATGTGCTGTTACAAAAAGAATCACACTTGCATTTTAAGGGCTAAACTTATTGCTTATACCTGATTTTTTTTTTTTTTTTTTAAAGCAAGAACTGCTCTTAAAATTGCAAACGTGTGGTTTGAGAGAAAGATTCATCAGCAAATCAGCCTGTCACTTGAATAAACTACGACTGTTAAAAGGATAGACAAAGCAACTCTAAACATTACGGAGCCTGGCAAGCCTGCCTTCCTCTGGGGGCCTGAAATCCCACAGCTGTTGCTGACCAGGGAGGAGGAACCAGCAGCCCGCACACACACATCTTGTATCACATCCATATAATTTGGGAGGCAAATTCAGATCCTAGAGGACACTTCAAAATATCACAGTTGTATTTATTTCAGAAAGAAGCCACGCATGCAGAGAATGCTGACACTTTCCACAGCCTCCGCTAGACCTCATGTTCCCAAATCCTTGGCTAACCCAGCTATGTGTGCTACTCAGAGACAACAGAACATCCCTCAAGTCTTTTCTCATGTTCAGTGGCAGGACTCTACTCACACAAATAGCTAAGATAGTAATGCACTTTTAAGAAATAAAAAAAAAAAAAAAAAAAAAAGCACTGGAAGGGAGTTCCCATACAACGATATTCCACTGCGTGTTACAAATCCCAAGGACACGGACTTGCAACAACCTTCCTTCTGCCAGAAGACAAAAAAGAGGTAAACCTGCAGCTGGCAGCCCAAAGCCTCTGATCTGTACTCCCTTCCCTGTGCAGCTGCACACATCACAGGCAAAGACGATGTCCCACCCACCCAAAAGTAGGAACTCTGCCCATATATACACACCACAGGTAGCACCAAATTAGAGATGCAAACAAATGGCTTAACTTTCAAGCCTCAGCAACTCATGCCTGAGGCAAAGCTGGATATTTTCCCATTTGACTGTAGCTCTTTCCTATTCCTCTGGTCTGTTTTGTGCTCTTGCTTTCCTACTGAAGCCTCTCTCCACTAAGAAACATCCCTTCTGCCTCTTCAGCATGACTTAGGCTGATGCTCTGCACTTGTAGCCTTAATCTCTAGAGAGCCTGGATGAGATTTTCAAAAGCACTTAGTGTTGACCTACCTCTGCTCCAAATCAGTCTGATCATATTAGGTTAACTATATTTAAGTTTGGCCATGTATATTTTGTCATAATAAACTTACCCCAAAGGAATGCAGCTGCTTTAAAACAAGATTACTAAATCCATGACTATTTATGCATCTCAATAAGGAATTTGATTTTCCACTTCCAGTTCTGCAGATTTTTTGGAGCATGTTGAATATTTAGTACAGGAGAAACAGAGGTCAACACAATTATATCCTACATCTTAAAAGGAAACAGTACCCTTTAAATACAGTGCTATAGAAGGTCTGCACTAGAGACCTGAAGGCTCAAAACTCCTAAAACTGTTGATTAAAATTAACACCCATCTCAACTCAGCCAGAATGCTTATGCTTCAGTATCTGTGAAAGGCTCTGCAAAGCCATGGTCCAAATACCAATTTAAGACCTAATTTTTCACCTCCTCCCGATTCATACTTTCAAACCATCAGTCAACGATTGGTTCTAAATGGTACAGCAAGTGACTGTCAGTTGTCACCAGCTCTCTTCTAACACAAAAACACTCAAGAACCAATTCTGGTCTCCACGATCACCAGAGTAACAGTTGGAAAGTATGGGCCATTAATCTCAAAGTGTGGCACTAAATGTGCCCTTCACAGACTTGGTTTTTTGGGGAAGTTTTTGTTTTGTTTGGTGTTTTTTTTGTTTGTTTGTTTTGTTTTTAATTTAGTATGTTGAACCTTTTTCTGCCGCATTTTCCCTTTTGATATATATATTTTTAACTGAATCCATAATTGGGCTATCTAAATGATTGACAGCAAAGGTGAAGGAACAGTCTGTTAGTCTTGACTGCTGGGGTGATGAATAGAGAAGCTGACACGTTAAATTTCTTCATCTCCAATTGGAATTATAAATTATAGACTTCTTTTGCAATATCATAATACAAAGCTCATCTTATAAATAGAATGATTCCTTGGGAGTGTATTTTTAGTGAAAAAATACATATCTAATACTCCTGTACCTTGCATACCTTCATGTTCTAATATAATTGGATCGATTCTTCCCATTTTGTTCTTAATTTTGGAAATTAAGAATTATAATCAGATCTCTTTAAAAATGCTCCATTTTGCTTCAGGAGGACATTCTGAAATTTTCAAAAGTCACCTGTGATTTAACATATCTTCCAACAGCGACTTTGACAGGTTGCACCTTCACACATGGGCCAAGGGCCACTTTATCTGAGTTTCTACAAACTTTGCAGGATGCAGAACCAAGAACTGAAGAAGTCTATAGGAATTGAAGTTTACACCCAGTTATAAGGCTTAATCTGGCCTTCATCCCTGTGCAAACTACTTCTGTGAAACAAATCATCAAGTTCAAATTAATCAGTTTGTGTGAGAGCAAACATGGCCCATCAATAAAAGCGAAGTAATAAACCACAGGGAAATGCCTCCAAGCCAGACACAGTGCATTTAAACTCTCCAATTTATTTTGCATTGGAAAGAGGGGGGAGATAGCCCTTAAAACTTTGGTCTAAATTAGACTTAATTCAAATCACACTGTTAGAAAACCTCAAGGCCTAGCTCTTAATAGCAGTGCAACTGCCTGTGGAAGTGCAGAGGAGATGAAGATTATCTGCAACGTGGGATGCCAAAAGGGGTGGGAAGATACCTCCCTCCCCACTGCCAGGGAAGGAAGAAGTAGGAAGGAAGAAGGGCATGAGAGAGGAGATGAAAGGACAGGGAAGCATTTTATACTTCAAGCTGAATTTGCCACAGTTCAGGATTTTTATTATCTCAGCAAAAATCCACTTATGACACAAATATATGTATCTTATTAAAGTAGCAGAATCTTCTCCTAAAAGGACAATTAGCTTTCATAGGAGACAGACCCATGCAGTGTCTTGAAAATAGACTCTCGGGCATACGTAAGTGCATGATACTGGGAACACTTCTTGCAAATTAAAGACAGCATTTGTCAGCTCCAGTATTTACACTGAAAAAGCGGTGTTTTAATGCTGCATTAGCATCAGATCCCAGGGGACACCCAAACAGCCTCTAGCAAGGAGCGCTTGCCCAAGCAGAGGCCGCGCAAAGCAGAAGCCCTGGCTGTGCCTTCTTGGGTTAACATTACCAGCAGGAGTTCAAAATCTGGTGCCAGTGCAGCAAATTCCTGCACATAGTTCTGACCGCCTGCTGCGTTAGAGCAATCACCTTGTAAAATGTCCCTGCCTTGCTCCGGCCTGGCCTCCCTGCTCTGCTCCTGGGAGAGGAGGAGACATTCCTGCAACAGGAGCAGTGGGGTCCACATTAACTACACAGAGATGTTCCTCTTTGGTTTAACAGCAAAGCATTTTTAGGGCTTGGTGTCCTCCCGAGACCCACACACCATGATCACCTTCTGGACATGCCGCTAAACACCCGTGCGTCACCTGCTGCTCTGCAGATTAGGCAAAAGCAGCTTTGTTTTATTTCAATTACTCTGGGGTTGGTAAATTGTCACCCTTATCCATCAATAGGATGGTCTTCATTAGTCTGTTCCCCATCATTTAACATGCCTATAAGCCATCGCCAAACAGATTACACCGACTATTCCATTAATATCCTGTATTCAGCAAATGGGAAGGAAATTGTATTATTCTGGTAACTGTTTAATGTTTGCCACCAGACACATGAGGCAAATGTGTCCAGGAAATGCTTACTTGCCCAATGTCACCTGATGAACAAGTCCAGACACTCTATTTATCAGAAAGGAAGCCACAAGAAATAACTGCAAAGAAAGTAGAGCGCCATAGCATGAAGTAAATGAGCTAATAAATATTGCAGCATTTTATCCTAGCGTGCAAAGTAATGCTTTATTACATCCTTTAAAATTAATACGTGCTATTTTGTTGGTATCAACACGCACTCGGAACATCTGATCCTTTACACGCCACAAACCCCGTGCAGCGACAAATCAAACCCACCAGCAGTACTTCATCACCTGAGCACAGGCACAGAACGAAGAGCCCAAGCACCCGCTCTCCCTCCCCTTCATGCATAACCAATATTAAAAGCGGCGTGAGCCATTTTATTCTTGTCAAGATCAGTTTTCTCATCTGGCTCCCACAAGCCATGTTTACATTTCCCTATAATAGTTTTCCCATGTCTCTTCTTTCACCAAAATATAACCTTTTAACTATGTTATCAGCCTGAATTCAGCGTACAAATAAATAATCATCATCATCATTAATAATAATAAAAGCAACTCTCTTGTCCCTTCTGTAACCAGAGAAGTTGCATTTCCAATTCACTATAGCAGATGAGCTAAATTACATTCTAAGGTTGCCCAAGATTCTCAGCCAACAAGAGAGAAGGTGGCAAAGCTCTTCATGCCAGTACCCTCAGAAAGACACATCCTGACCCAGCTGGAGTTTACCTGTTATTTCCCTGGTTTAGTGTTCACATGGGGGATGGGGGCATACTGACAACAATACTCAGTGCTGCACAATTTCCAGCTTTTTTTTCAATCTACCCATTCAATAACTAGAACATCTCACAGCTATTACACTACTAACTGCAACACATAACTGCAAAATACACTGGGGGAATGTACAAATAAATTCTGGCACACCAGCAGCTCCACAACACGTCGTACAGGAGACCGGCAATTGGTACGCTAGAATGTCCATCACCACAGAAATAGAAGTGGGGAATGAAGCCAAAGCTCACCATGCCTCTTGTGAAGGGGTTTCCCAGGCGTGAGGGCTCTTGTAGGCGTCTGGGAGAGGTACCTCACTGAACCACCTGGCCACACAGCTGATGCTCTCCAGCTTTGTCCACGTTTAGCCAATCCATTATATATGCGCTACAGCCGAGCTTTACAAAAACTGCAAGCCCTGGCAACAAATGCAACCCAAGATATGGAAGCGACAATCTGAGAAGATACTCCCCAGGAATTAGATTTTGTAAACAAACATTTCAGCTAATTGCATTCTTGTTCTCAGTGCAGTGAAGGCCCCATTTAGCCAGAGCATTTGTCTACGGAGTTTAGTTTCTTCCATTTAATGAATGCTGATCCTGTCTTAGCCTCGGCTGGTATATCATCAGGATCAACATGAAATGCTAATGGAGAAAGATGCTTAATATCATTTCAAGTGTTTAAGTTACAACCACAGCTATTAAAGCAAATCCATTTTACCTGTTCCTCCTCAGGCTCCCCAGTGAGACAGATTTAAAAGTTTCCGTGGGGAAAAGTGATTCATAAATGGCTGCACAGATCAGAGAATAAAGCCTTTCACTGTTAATTACAGCCAGCGCTTTCCAAACTGAAGCCGGTCATTTCACCGTCACAACACATAATTAAGCAAGGCTCGTTTTCTATCGTCGCCTTCACAAATCAGTTCACTTGCTAGAAAGTAAGGTGGTGCCTCCAGCAGCGGGCAAAGGCAGGCCAGACAGCAAAACAAGGCTTTGTGCTCGCTCTGCCTGGAGTCCACAGCAGAAAATCCAACGGAGCCCCCAGTCCTCATTTTCAAACCGCTAAGTTAAAGCCCTGAACGTGAAATAGCCATGACAGTGAGGAAGAGGAGGTGGAGGAAGGAGCACCTTTGGCTAGGGGGCTTCTCTGCTTTCTGACATTTGTACCCACAGTGCAAGTACACTGGGTCCATCCAGCCCAAGAGGCACTGGGACATCCTTGCATGGGGATTTCACAGAAATAGCAGGAAAGAAGGATATGTTAGAGATGTTGATCTTCCCTGGCTCAGAGAGAGGGCTCTCAGCCATGATCTGCATTTTAAAGCAAGACTGTTTCTTCCCGTGGCTCAGACTGCCCCTCACCTTTCTGAGGAACGACTCTGCCCCAAAGGCTTCCGGCAGATGCGCTGCCAAGATCCCCGTTCTTAACAAGGCACCCAAAATACCGGACGCAGCCCCGAGCGCTCGCCAGACAGAGCACACTTTCCTTGCTGCGCTGGCAGCCATCATTCGAAAGGCTGAAGTTATCCTCACACAGATTTTAAAAGGCCACTGTTTATGCATGTAAATTCTGAAGGGCATTAGCGGCATAGCTGACACACACTGACAGCCAGAGCAGCTCCGGGAAGGGAACAAGCAGCAGCGACTGCCTGAATAATTGATGTGCTTTTACTCTGCCCCATGGCCCAGTTATTACATTGCTCACTCTCTTCAACTGCCTGTGGTTTCTAAATTAATTAGAAATCTTAATGTCATGGCCAGCCATTTAAAAAAGAGAAAAAGGCACCGAGTACAAAAGAAGAGAGTGCTACGGATGCCCTTGAGCCTTGGGATCTCTTACTTTGGCCTGGATATGCAGAGAATGAAAATAAAATCCCAAATTCTAAAAGTTCAGGCCAATGCTAACAGCTGAGACAAGCTGATGGCAGACCCTCACATGATGCGAAATCCATTCTCGCCAGCAAAAAGCCCCCAATTCCTATTTCATGAGGATGGATACCCACATAGATGTCACCTCTCCCAGACTATGGGGCAACACCTTTTCCAAAGCATAGCACACACAGAGAAGCTGGTATCTATTCAATACAATGAAAACAGCACAAGCATCTGACAGATATTTGCCTGGCCACTGCAACACACTGCACCAGATGGAAGGACGCTGCTGAACCAGGTCTGGAAGAATCACAGAGCTCACAGCTGCCCTGCTCATACAGATGACAGAGCTAAATGGCTCTGTGGGATCCCTTTCTCGGGCTGAAAGAAATTGTGTGTGGCCACCTGACCACAGAGAACAAGAGTGGCTGATAAAAATAACACCTTGATCAAACATAACAATGTAAGCAGCCATTACTTTGCAACGTACGTAGCCTTATCTACTTATGATACTGCTTATGCTTAGACATTAAAACAATGTCTATAGCTCTTAAGAAACCCTCTGGGAATAATTCCTGTGTTCGAGCAATGCTGCATTAAAGCACAGGGAGTTTCATTCCAAGTCCTTGGAAAGCACTTAGCCATGATGAATCTGGGAGTATATTTAGTTTCTTACTTGCTTGAGAAATACAGATTTCTCAGAAATCTCCTTAAAATTGTACCAAAAGCACAAATAAACACTGAGGATTGGATTTGCTGAGATTTAAAATTGCTCAAATAACTTAGAGTCTAATCTTACACTTTTTTTTGTGGAAGAAAACCAAGCAGTCAAAATACCAGTGAACTGCACAGTGCTGCACAGTCCTTCTCTTTGCCAAAACACAGCATTTCACTGTGATCTGCAGGATACCTAGGCAGAAAAATGTAAAAAATACTTATTACTCTCATTTTGAAATTAATGATTTTAAAGAAATTGGATTTTTGAATTTCTTTTTGACATGGATAAAATAACCTTATAGTCAGAGCAATTAATTGTTTGAGCCCCCATTACATTTATCCTACAGTTTCCACAGACATTAAATGCCCACACATAACAGTCCCAGGGCAGAGAAGCAAGCTGGCGATGGCAACACAACAAATTACAGAGCTTTACATGACACTGTAAATCCCAATGGAAGTATCCAACAAAAAGAGTCCCATTTCTTATCACGTGGAAGGGAATTCAAAACACTATGATGACAATACAACAGGGGAGCATGGTTTACAAAATCTTAGTGTATTTTAATCAAAGCTTTATTTAATCCTAGAGCTTCTCCTCCAGTCTCCTGTTTTTTCCCTCCTGTTATAATTTTGTATTAAACTGATGCACACAGAGTCTACCACAGAAGATAGGCAAGAATGAGAGCAAGATGCAAATGGGTATTAGTTGACAACATTTACCCTCGACCCTTTCAAGAAAAGGGTACATGTAGCACTTAGTGATGTAGTTTACTGGGCATGGTGGTGATGGGCTGATGGTTGGAGTAATGATCTTAGTGATCTTTTCCAACATTAATGATTCTATGATTGTATGTAGGCCCTTTTATTGTGTTCCTACACACTTCCTGAGAACTGATGGCACTTCCATTTGTTGGGAGGGAAGACAGGCTTCCAAAGCCTCATACACGAAGAAGGTGGCATCGGTCAACTTCTGTGATTTGTGTTTTCCCTCTTTGTTTACTGCTGCCTCTAAAATGAGCATGCTAATTACTGGCACCACAGTATTGCAGACAAAGTGAACAAGATGTCACTCACATGCATTTTTCAACCCAAAATGATGACGTGTCTTCTAAGAACACATTAGCAGTTCATACATAAGCTTTTCTGATCCCCCAGCATTCCTTGTTTGCGCTCTGTGTCACTTCACCTTTGTGTCGCTACATCTCCACATGCTAGCTTTTTAATACTCAGAATTTTGGACCTTCATGCTACATTCTTCCTTTGTTCTCCATGCTGTGGCATCTATGAGTACACATCTCACACTGAAATTACTACAGCTGTATAGCTGGAAGGATGTACCAGCTGTAACATGACTGCAATTCTTCAACATGGCCATGGCCCCCTTGTTCAACTTGTATGTCACTTGTCTCCAGAAAGGAGCAAAGTGCAAAAACATGCAAGGTCCTGCAGACATGCTTGCTTCTCAGCCTTGGAAAAAAGGTGAAACAAAATACACGAGACGGTAGCAATACAAAGCAGCATCGCTTTCCTTGCTGCTTTCCAGAGCCTCGTCTTTCAAGATGCAGCCCCTGGTAAAGTGGCTCATGAAAGTTTGATGAACACCATTTTGTTTAACACCGGCAACAGAGCAACAGCCCTGTTGAGCTGCAATGCCCAAGCAAAATGTCATGACCCAAGAGGATCAGGGCTCTTGGCTACAGGAGGTGGGCTCACAGGTGGCATCAGGTCTACAACCTCCAGCATAAGATGCACAACCCCTACAGGTGACTCGGTCACTAGAACATCACACCGCTGCAGTGATGAATGCTGTGCCTCCTGCCATGCTTGCCAGCTGTTCGAGGCAAGCTTGCAAAATACAGAGAGTTCCTAAGCATTTTCCATTAGCACACCTAAACCCTCATTCTCTTCCCCTCTTAAAATTGCTTAACGTGTACCCGCACTGAAAAATTTCACAGTGCAGCATTCTGTATCTTTTTACTTCAGTATTTTATATGCTTTCCTGCTTTTGTTTCCCCGCTCACTTCCTATAAAAGAATATTCTCAAGAAACTGTGAATGTGTAACTGAAAATACACAAAATCCACATACAGAGACAGTATCACAGACTCACGTGACATGATTAGGTTGAGTGGTTTAATATTATAGCATGGCTAGCAAATAGTACTAGAGCATAAGATGCAGTAATTACCTTTTCTTGTTCTTCAGGTGCTGAATATCCATACGCTATTTTTGCAGAGTACTGAATTCAGCATTTCTGGAAACAAAGAGAAAAAATAATTAAAAAAACATTTATACTTGCCTCTGAGGACTTACTAGGCACTCATGAACTTTCTGCTATACAGGAATTTATAAACTTCCTCTGCAATAGAGGATGAAGCAATGAACAAATGTTTTTGGACAACAGATTTGCTTTTTAAAAGCCTGTGTACATTTCTTTTTCAATCTCTATGCAGCACATCTCTGAATACAAAAACAATAATAGCATGCAACTATCAAAGGCTACCTTGCCAACTGTTTAAAAAAAAAAAAAAGAGATATACAGGTAGCTAGCAGATACACATGCACGTACATGAGTATTTCTTCACTGTAACAGACTCCAATGTGATCTTGATAAACTACTGTTATGCTTGAGGATTTATCATATATTTTTAGATAGTTTAGGTAGCTGTTGCACTTGAATAACAAAGACATCTAGTTTGAAAAGAACATAAATCATAACTGTAAGGATTACTGTTCTTCAGCAGTTACACAATAAACTTCATCCCCTTATGTTTTCAGTATTTTCTTCTAAATGTAATGCTTCACACTAAATGTAACATTAATTGATAAAAGCATGAAATGCATGGATCCAGGTCAGCCTCCAGTAAGTGCTAGGTTTAGTGCATTTACACATGAAACACTGTTGCTCATAGTTGGGGTCACCACATATGAAACTTCGATCATTATCAGTTTTGCCAGAGTCAAGTTGGACGGCATAGGACCCTGGGACGTCATCCAGTTCCATTTAAGCAATTAGAACAAAAAAATCCACGCAAGTGAAATAGCAATAACTTCTCTCCTGTTTGTTTCCAGGAAAAGTTATATAATTTGGAAGAAGTATATTAAAATGGCAAGAGGGCCAACAATTGTAGAGCCCAAATACAAAAGGATCCAGTGTTGAGTGCAGTTGTTCCGAAGGACTCATGAATAACAGCTGGTCCCTGAGACTTTCCTTATAGGGACAGCTTTCCCCCTGCTCCTTTCCTTGCTGTTGTCCCTACACCACAACCAGGCCACCCCATAGCCTAAAAACTTTGCAGACCAAAAAAGCAGCCCCAGGGCTCTGGTTTTAACACACAGTTGAACCAGAATGGTCCTGCTTTAATCTTCAGTGCCCCAAAGAGAATTTCTTTTTACCCCAGCACTACACATTCTTTGAGAGATAGCCCTGTGGGAGTAGGAAAGTGAAAGAGCTCATACTGCTGAGGCACTGGTCCCAGGTGCATAATTAATCTTATTTACGTACTAAAGGAGCAACCACTTGCATTCAGTAACCTTGGAAGTCAGACAAGTAAATTAAAACTTAAAACAAGGCCTGAGAATCCAGCATGCATGCCACTTTCTGAGTGATTTCTCTATAATAGGCATGAATGGATGCTCTGGAAGAAAGAAAGAGACCTTTTCCAGGTCCATCTGTCAGCAAAACAGCCTCTGTAAGCAATAAACAGGTTTTGTGCCATCTAAGAAATTTACAGACAAACTCAGGGTAGGACTGGCTATTATTTCTCATTGTACAAATGAAAAACTCCCCAGATGCTAGCTGTTTGCAGCCTTGGATTTTGATCAAATATATACAGTTTCATTAAAAAAAAATACACAACAGTTTTACAAGTGTAGAGCAGACCAGGCAACACCTCGTGAGGGCATTCATATGCTTTACTTATAGGAAAAGTGCCATTTGTTTGGACTACTCTGCTTATGTTTTATAGCAAGAACTCCACCTGACTCAAAGAAGCTTTTGGAGAATAACTGAATTGATGGCAGCAGTATGGAGCAGAAACGGTGGTTTCCCTAAGCTGACAAAGTAAATGTTTGTTACCCATTACCTTGCAACAGCTTTTTAAATGAAATTAAGATGAGATCTTTGTTTCATTTAAGAGACCCTGGATTTAACTTCTGCTTGGAGCATAAAGGGCTAGAGATAGCACAACTTACAGTGGTTTACGGCTCTACTGTGCCATTTTAAGGATGCAGTACATGCTCTCCTCCCAGCTCACCTTTATTTTATCATAATGTGAGCGTACTGACTGGTAAATCTTTCTTGGTTTCCCTCCCCAAATGCCAAATGTATAACCTTGAGTTGGCCTCTGCCATATGCTATTTTTATGCAGATTTCAAATGTAATTTGGGGAATTCTTGCTCTTATTTTAATCACAGAAGGGAATATGGATTCCAACACAGCAAAGATTTTGCAAAACACTTGCTAGAGAGACAAGACTGACTAGCAGTAGGCGCACAGCAGGAACTATAGGGATTTAGAGTTAGCTGATGCCCTAAAACATAGAATAAACGTATTAAAGGAGACGTTGCTTTATATGTGACTCCTGTTAAAGCTCACAGTCTCAAAGCACCTGCCCCCTACGCAACGGGAGATCGCTTTAGTTTTCTTCCACTGCTCTTCACACCACTATGCTAACCTGACCCACACTGAAACCACCAGCACCGAGTGACGCATCCGCCCGCACAGGCCACGGGCGTGCTGCTCTGCCTCACTAGATGCCAAAAGAAGGGCAATTAATCTGCAAGCCAGCGCGCTGCTCAACCTCCGTGCCAAAACAGAAGCTGCTATTAGGGAGAGCAATGATAAACACTGTCTGTTCAGCTACAGCAACGGCTGGGAAGAGAATCCACCGAGACGGGATGGCTCACTCTTGAGCTGCCGTATTGCCAAGCCAAATGCCGAGGCAGTCATTAACTCTTATGGCACAGGGACCCGCGGAAAGCCACACCAAGGTTTAGACATCTGACAGGAGACTGGGGAAGTAGTACCAAGCACCCCACTTCTGCCTCATTGCAAATGCAAGAGCAAGCAGCCATCATGGTGCTTTGGGAGATGGAAATCCATAAGGAGCAGCAATGCATCAGTCCCAGGCACCAGCATCTTCCATCAGCCCTATGAAACGAAATCAGCAACTTTCACCTATAGTGGCTTAATTAACATGCACCCTACAGATCCTTCTAAATCCCTCACACTGCCATCCTCCATTACCAGGCTTTTTTGATGAAAGTGATTAAAGCTAACAATTATAATCTGTGTTAGAGAAGCCCCTAGAGGTGTTGGGTAGGCTCAGACTTTATTGTTTGCAGAACACAATGCAAAGAAATCTCCCTCCAGAAGAGCTCATCCTCCAAAAAGACAAGGCAATCAAGGAACAGCAGAAAAAAAAAGCAGTTGCTCAAGGTCAAACAGCAAGCCACTGGAGGAGCTGGAACAAAGCTGTCCCCTCAACTGTTCAGCCACAGCCCTGTTCATGCTGACTCTCCAGTACTAAGTCGACCAACTAATACACTTTATTTGTCAAGCGTCAAGAGCAGACCAAGTGATTCATAGTGTTCTATGTTAGAAAAGCTAACCATGACAGCAAAAAGAGTCTACTTTAAGTGGACTTCACAAATGTAAGATGGTGAGTGAGACTTCAACAAAACACACAGTTCCCATGCACAAAACTGAAAAGAGCTCCTTGCTTTGCTAAAATGCTAAGTCTATACAAAAAACACCTTCTGTCTCCCAGGCTCTTTCCCTCCTGCAAGATCCTCTTGGGCTTAAGCAGAGACTAGCTGCAAAAAACCAGCCTGTACTGACTGCCCCATGCCTTTTTCTTGGTATCTGCTGCACCTGAAAACATGCTTTTTAGTACAAGAGAGAGGCGTATCCAGCCCTTGGATGACAATGCACCTACACACTGAATCACAAAAAGAGGAATTGTTCTAGGGATGTATAAACATGATAATCCTACAGTGCGACCAGATAAAAACCGTGCGACAGAAGTGGACAAGTGCCTGCTTTGTGACAAACCAAAGTTGTCACCTACTAATATGAGTACGCGTACCACCTGATGGAGGACATCTCCGTGGTTTTCAACACACGGTTTTGACAGGCACATTTCAGAGATGTACAAAATATAGTCCCTGTAGTCCCACTGGATGCTTAGATCATCCTGACCTACCAGAGCAAGAGGGATGGAGCATCAGCTTATGCCCATCTCCCAGCATGCACTCCCTTCCACCTTCCAAATAAATGCTTCCCATACTTTTTGTGCACATTACTGACAAATCGATCCTTCTTTATTCTTCCATCAATGCTTTCAACATATGATTGCTCAAGCGACCTTCCCTATCTTGCAATTTTTTAAGGAATGGTCAATCTCAATATGCATAATTATAATTGCAAATGGATCATTTTATCTTGTACTCTTCTGTTTTAATGGGATTATGTACAGTCAAATCTCTAAGGTAACATTTAAAGTCAAAACCTCCTATGTCATTCATATGTGTTTTAGATACTTAAAAATATTAATATGCAACTAGTGATATTATCAAAGGTTAAGATTTCTAACTACCCAGGCCAGTTATGACACCATAAATCTGAAATAGTTTTCACTGATCACTAGAAAAATCTTTCAGAGACAGTAAAACTGGAATTCATAAAAATTTCTTGCCATACAATTAGTCTGAAAGAGAGTGCTCCCGTTATGTTCTGTACTGTGAAAGTACAAAGTAATAGTGTGTAAAGTGAGAGAAGCTTTTAGTCTTTGCAAACAACTTTAGTGCATAAAATATTAAAAGCAATGCTAAACTAATCTTTGGCAAGAATTACAAGCAATTCAGTGCAACTCGTATTATGAATTCCTTTGGTTTATCATTTAAAAAACATTAGAGTCTACCATTATGGTTGTGTATCACAGTGCTGTACATTGCATTAACCTCTATAATTTTCTAGCGTGGTATACTGCAGTAACACAAATTAGACTATCTGGCAAAAAGGCTTAAAAAGATGCAATATTTAAAGTGAGCAGACAGGAAAGCTCTTTGCTCCTTTCTGCCAAAGACAGCAAGAGAGAGTCCAGTCCTCCTTTCCTCAAACCAAATGGTAAAATCCCATTAATTTCCATTGAAACTGACAGATCCAAGGCATCTGGGAAAGGATTCAGTCTAAATACATCACAGACATAACAGATGAATGATTTGGGGTAGAGGGGTCGCCTGCTCTCATTTTAACACTTCTGTGTAACGGGATCAGAGAAGGTCATTTCTGCATGCTTGAAAATGCTTTGTGGGCTTTCAGTAGGATTTTCCCTTCAGCAATTTTTGCCTCCTGTCCCCATTTTCTTCTTGTTCATATGCCTAATAGCTTTCAAATCTGTCATCTGAATGCAGAAGAAGGTAAAACCCTACCCTTAATACCACTGCAGGGCCCACATAGATGAAATTTTGTCCTCCTATAATTAATAGGAAAATATTTACATTTCATTCTAGAACAATCACATCCCTTCCACTAAGGAAAAAACTGCAGCTAAATTATGCATTATCCGTAAGCCTTCATAGCAAGACAACTATTTCAGGTAAGATAAACAATCAGAATAAAACACTCATCGTGTTCGTAAATTACTCTAACTTCCAAGATTAAATTTGTTCGCTCACAAATATATCTAGCAGCTGAAAGATGAATTTGATTTTGTAACAGTTTCTTGAAGATTTTTTTTCCTCTGTGGGACAAGAAAGAGACAAAAAAAAGATTAAAAAAAGAGAAACGGGACATTGCCTACTGTTGGGACAGCAGCTCTCACCTATGGCATGCTGGATTTGTTCTTCTGCTCTGCATTGTGCAGAACACATACTTCAGCTTCATGTTCCCCCCTACGAGGCCACTGGGACATTGCTCTCCTTCCAATATAACTACCTGGCCGCCTTCCCTCATTTTCCACTTCTAAAATATCAAACAGAACCTGAGAAAACTCCATCCAAACCCATATGCTTCTGTGAAATATATTGAGTTTGTGGATAAAAAGGTCAGTTTCATTTTGTCTCAACTGGCTCCAGCTTCCAGTTGTGGGGGCTGTGGGGACGGACGGCTGCTGGGTTAAGTGAGATTTTTGTGTGTGTCTTTGGAGCAGAAAGCAGCCATTCTTTCATGCTGGCTTCCCAGGGACTTTTCCAAGCAATATACTGGTCTCAAGTGATTTTAGAAGCAAGTAACCAGGCCCTGGTACTGGAAGATCCAGTGGGTTCTCTGCAACGGCAAGTCATTTAATCTGAGAGAAGGAGGGAGCCTGCAGTCCTGTCAATTCTAATCCTGGGTATACGTGCCACAGCTGGATTTCTTCAAGTCTGGGCTATTACACTGGCACACCACTGACCAAAGTCTTCTGTTTCATGTAAATTCCCAGCAAAAACCTTAAGAGATAAAACTGATTAATTCTAATTAAAATGAGAATCAAGGAAATGACACAGTCTGTTGAATCTATTTGATGAATCAAAAGCCTCCCTCATTTCTATGTTAATTGTCTTTTTACAAATGTGCAATACTTTCATATGCACAGAATAATGTTTTCATATTTTTCTTCACTTGGAGCATCACTGGCCAGATGTTAGAAAGCACTCAGAGAGCCCTTCTGCATACCAGGCAACACAGAAGTACCTAAATGGATGCTGAGTGGTTCTCAGACTTCTCTTGGGACAGCCCAGACCCTGCACCCAGGGCAGAACAGAATTATCACACTCCCAGCCCCAGAGACAAAGCAGAGATCTGCTAGAAAGAAGGCAAGCAGTAACCAGTGGTTTGTTGTGGTCAATCTGTCAATGCAAAATGTAAGCGTGAGCCTGGAAAGAAGACATGCAGCCAGCCTATACCCAGAGCATCTCATGCGCAAGGTGCTCCATCATCACCTGGGAGAAAATATGGAATGAATTAAATTGAACCAAGATAAAACCACTACAGCCCTCCTTTCTCTTTGCACGAGACTGGTAACACTAAGGTGAAATATCATTGCTTGATTTTTTATAAAAAGGCTACTTTCACATGACGCATGCATTTGGAAAAACAATCAACATGCAAAGACATTCTTGAAATGAAGAAATACAGAACAGATCCGTTCAAAGACAGCTCACCTTAGGATATGGATGATTTACAGAGGAATGGACGCTACATAATGCTAACATCAGCAAATTAAGGGGTGGGATGCATTTGCCACTTCCAATTTGTATTCAGTCAAAATAGAACATTGCCTAAAGCTGGGGGGGGGGGGGAGCAAAACTAACCTAAGAAAAGTGGTAAGGGAAACTGGATGAAATCCAGAATTTGCTGCCTTACTTGCTTAGACAAAATTTATTATGGTTAAGTTTTATTATACAGTAGTAAAAAATTACAAGGCAACATCCTGTGCTATTTCCCACTGGGATAAATGATACAGATGTACTATTAAATCTCAAAACCAGCACCGGTCTGCCAGGCTACATTCCATTTGTGTCTTTATAATGTGTCAATAGGCTGACATTTATGCCTTCTGATGGTAAAGCTATTTATATTATAGACATTTAAACGTGCCATAAAATGCTTAGCACTACACAAGCCTAGAACCCTTCCAATCCTTACCAAAACAACACATACAAAGCAAAAATCCTACCAGACACCAGTATCCAAACTTAAGAGATATTAGCTCTATCTTTTCCATGCCAAGTCAAAATTCTGAGGGTTTCTTTAAACAACCATATAAAAGAGAGTTAAAACAATCTTTCTGCTGTGCAAACGTTCAAGCCATACTTGGATTTAATTTTGTTTTATAGATTTTTGTCCTTTTCTAAAGCAGCATTCTTCAAAATCCAAATCATAGGCTTTGTGATCTGTTGGGTGACAGGAGATGCTGAACACTTAAGCAAAACTGCAGACCAGCAGGCAACCCTATACTAACACTTGTAACCTACAAAAGGAGCTGCAAGTCACCTATCCAAGCTCTATATTGCTGTTATCCACAGCCGGGGAGTCCCTCACTGAAGTCCATCAATGCCTGCAGCCCAAAGACATCCTGAGCTTTGCAAATATACTGGTAAATGGATAGTCCTACAGGGATCCCATTGAACCTCATAGAGAGCAGACAGATGGTCACTACTGGTCACAGGCTAGACATAAACTAAGACACAATCTCAGCATCACCACTAGCACCAAAGATTCGGAGGGCATCAAGTCTCATAACACCTGGTTAAAATGAGATTTCTCTTGGTATCCATCAGTGCCTTTGATAAGGCCAACCTTGTGAAAAACCATGACAAAACACCCACAGTTTCTTTTAATAAACGGCCTGCTTATGAGAAGCGCCAAGATAAAAACATGCAGATTAGCATACTATAATCTCCTCAGCCCCCCCTCAATGGTCTCTCCGTAATACTAGCAACAGATTTCATTAACTGGAAACAAAGCGAATGGCTCTTAGAAATGCAGGTCAGAAAACCAGACTCAGTGACAGATAAATTCATTTTCAGAGCTAGGTGGTCAGAATTAAGAAGTCCATCCATGGCCAGAAGTAGACTCGAGTCACTGGTAGTAAGGCGTGGGGGTGTATAAACACCTACATATAAAGGTTTGGGTCAGAAAACAAAGCAGCCAACCTCTCCATGCCCCAAGGCTGCTATTGAGACATTTCTTGCACATATCAAGTTCCTTAAGACTGTGCAAGATAAGCAGACAAAAACAGAGGAGGAATTGGGAAATATGCAGCCTGGGAGAACACGCTGGAAGGAGGGCTACACGCTCTAGTTGCTATCCCCCAAGCAACTGGTATGCAAGGATAAGGAAAAGTTACAAACATGCCAGCTTAATAGCTAACTGCAGGGATCACGTCTTGAAATGATTAGGGTTGAAGTAATGGCCACTGATACTTCAGGGGCTAATTAAAAAAAAAATCTTCATAAGAAAATTACCATACAAAACAAGTTCCACATATTTTTTTCTCCACAGCTTCAGAGCCTAATGCATTAGAAACACAACTGCATCAGGCATAGCACTGGGCATAGCCTATGCTCAAGCTCCAAGCAGGAAAATGCCAGGCAGAGCCACTTCATTACAGTGCTTACAATCAAAATGAGACAGAAAGTGGCTGCTTCTCCACTCTGACAAGTTTTTAATTGCACCTAGAAATTACCTTCTACTTTAAATTTCATTCTGAAATGGTGCCTAATAGAGGCTGCTCAAGATGAGTTTTCCACACTTCTAAATAATTATTATTAATATGACACTAACATACCTCACTGGAATTTTAAGCCACCTGAAGCATCTTTTAAAGATGTATTTATCATTAAACTTCACATCCAATGTGACTGAAATGCAAAATTATCTTGACCTTTTAATTCTGAGTGGTTCACCCATCACAGTTCCTTCTTCATAAGGAGACCCATCACCTTTTCTATTTTGGTGACATTAGTAAACACCTTTTGAAGTGCAGAGGAAGACCTTCCCACATCAGTGTGATTAACTCACACACACGCACGACCTTAGATGATATTAATATCCAACACAAGACTAAAGGTTATTAACTGACTGCATTGTCTAAAGGCAATGTGGTCCAATCTACAAGTCCCAGGGTGGCCAGATTTTCATGAGCATCTTCCGTGACCTTTAAATGAGCTTTTACGAAGGCATTTTATGAGCTTTGCAACCAGTCAAGGAAAATATTGAATGCAGTCCTGACACACCGAAGTAGTACCACTTTGGGGGCAACAGCAAAACACAGGCTTTGGGAATCCTGTGCTGTGAGAGAAGTGAGAGCTTATAAAGTAGAAAAGCTGTTAAAAGATGCGCACTGGGTTTTCTGTCATCATTGTTTACACTGACAAAATGGGAGATGTAAATAATATCCAGCATGAGGAATGGACGTGAGTCACATGGGCTGTAACTCTTCATCCCAAAGACTGACAATCTTCATCTTAACTAATGGAGACTCTCTGCAAATACTCTCACAAATTCAACCACCCAAACATCCACCACCCCAATCAAGAGAGAGGTCTCCTAGCTAACAATAAAGACTTAAAAGAAAAATATGCTTCCTTCTTCCTCTAAAGCAGAAGGTAACCTAAAAGGAGAGGCTCCAAGGAAATTGCACAGTCATGCCCTGACTTTCTTAAATTTTCTTTCCATTTTCTAAGGCACAAAGCACCCCAGAAGTTTTAAAGCTCTATAAATGCAGCTAATTTGGACACTAATGGGATTCTACAAGAGGCATAGCATGAAGAAACTCATGAAGGAAAATTCCAGAAGCACCTCCCCAGCTAGTGCGCAGTAGGAATGTGCAATACCTGTTTTTCTGTGAAGTGAAATACATGCTATATATGAATAAGAGACATATAAAGAGATCTCTGGCTACAGCTATTTTGGAACTGATTTCAACTGTCTTTTGTTTATTATATCAGACAGCATGATGTCATCAGAAGCTTTTCAATGTACTTTAAGACCTTTTCCAGTTATTCCTAAATTATTAGGTGAGAATATGTGCGTGCGTGTGGTATTCCTTTATTTCTGCAACCAAGTGATAAACTGCAGTGCCACAAGATAAATTGCATTCAGTTTACAAATTTGACCTCCTCACTTGAACTCTGCCTGCTAATCCATTTCAGCTGGGACTATTCCTAATATGCCATACTTCCCAACAGCTTTCAACCAGCTGTAGGGGCTTTTTGTGTGTGTGTGTGTTATGTTTTAAAATGGATTTTGCATTAAAAGTAATTTTTTCTTTGCACCAGAAAGTGGAACAGATTAGAAACAGAAAGACAATCCACCTGGCTCTGGTGGTCTGACATCGCTCCAGCTTCCAGCCATGCAGGACACCATCCCACATCACCAGAGCCATCGGGGTCTCTGCTTTCCATGGTTTTCATTACGCGCTTCTCTAGCACGCAGAGCCTGTGGTTCACAAGATGTCACACCTTCCATCTGTAAACAGGGTGATTTATAGCGGAGCTATTTGAACAGCTGCCCTGACTCCTAGGAGCACTGGGATCGAGTATCAGACATATCTCGAGCCAAAAGGGAGCAAGTACTGCTGGAGGTGCTCCATGTTTCTGATGGGGGCACTCACACCTTGAAGAGGGTTCCTAACAATGTCTGCCACACAGCTGCAATCCCATTCAAGTCCTCCTTGGCAACCAGCAATCTCTCTGCAAGCATTCTCATCAAGGTCTGGAGCCCCACACCCAGTTTTCACATGCATCACCCTACCCCCCCCCGGGTGAGGCATCAATGGCCCTGTCGCACAAAGAGTGCTGTTGTGACCTGCTCAACTCCTGCTATGCCATTTCTGTCATCTTCCCTTCTCAAGAAAATCACTGCAGTTTCTGGAATTAAGAACAAACACGCTGGCTCTTGCATTGTGATATTAAAAGGGTAACCAAGAACCAATCAATTTACTTTTCCCTTCAAAGCAGATAACCCTGCATTTTAATTGTCATTGGTACCCAGAGGTAGCAAATAACCAGCTCTCACTAACACAGATTTTCTCTGCGTATTTGAGGTCACTGATTTTCAACAACTTCATTTTTTTTTTTCTTCTAAATTTTCTTGCTTGGTTTCACACTACATTTTTTTAAAAGGTAAACGATAAAGTTTTGTTTGCAGTTAGCCAGCATAAACAAATCATCTCTCAAATACTCACTACAATTTTTCACAGAAAGGACAAGAATAAGTGTTATAATAACTTGCTTAAATACCCGTGACAGAAGAGTCCTTCTGCTGCAAAGCTGCTGCTTGCATTTGACACACCTGAGCAAATAGCAAAAATGCCCCTTTCTCAGCTGCTTCTTGCATCTCAGGCAAGATGGATGCTCCTTTTCTTTCATTCAGTTTATGAGTACATTTACTGTCCATCGTAATGCCCGAGAGCATCCAACTGCACAATTTAAGCATGTGCTTAACTCTTTCTATGCTCTAAAATGCCAGTATTCACCAGCATATGCTGCCATGCCATCCTTTATTAACGATATGAAATTTAAAATTGTGTTACTGCTGCAAAGTGAAATGAGCCAGCCCCTTCTCAGCTTCCAACAACTGAGGAGTATCATCAGCAACTGTAAAAATAGCATGGATGAAAATTAAGGATATACTGAATGGCTCTGCTTTACTGGAGCTTGACTGCATGTTTCCAAAAGCAGCTCAAATGCATCAGATATATAAACATGACTGGCTTGAGCAATTAGATCTGCATTTGTTATAAACTGCAATCAAATATTCATTTCATTTTGCAGTGTCATCAGTAGTCTGACACAAGCAAAAGCAAATTAAGATGCAGGGAAGCATTTCAGGTAAGCATACGCTTCTTTAAAGGAGCTAAATTACTTGGTCATTTATATTAGAGAGACATACTGCATAGGATGGTGGTGAGAAAAACCAATTCTAGCAACTTGCAAAGACACTGGTTTCAGGGAAAACAGCTTTTGTGTGGTGGTCCATGATAATGAATGCATCAGCACACAAGGTGACATTTCTGTACCCACAGTAAGCCCACATTACAGATGCTTTCGACTTCTAGAAAACTGCACTCATTTGGAGCCTATAGTTAGGGTTTGGCTGTCTTCTAGGAACGTTGGTTTTGGCAGACGTGTTTTTCCTCAAGTCACATAAATGAAAAATCCCTGCAGATTTTTTTTTTCTTTAAAAGGGATTTTAAAAAGAACATTTTTCTTAGGTGCTTCTTTGAGGCTTCGCAAAAACAGGTCTCAATGGATACCACGATTTCACTCATAGCTGGCTTGTTTTTGAACATTAGAGTGGGATCATGGACTCAAAATGACAAGCTCTGCTCAGGCTTTCGTTAATCTGGAAGCAGCAGTGCCCAGCTCAACTTTTCAAAGTGTTACTACTGACAGAGGCTAACCAAAGGGGGAGCAGGAGATTTTACTAATGGTTTGACCTGAGAAAAAAGGAGGCAGATCTCCAGTAATGAGAACAAAAAAAGCTTTGAATCTCTCTTATTTTTGCATGAACCATTTACAGAGGTCATTTGGCCAAAAACCATCAGCTGCTGAACGTCACAGAGAAATTTCTGAATTTCTGACTATCCCAATCCCTGCTGGTGTTTCTTCATTAACATGAAGTAGTGTAAGCAGGGAAGCATTGTTCTAAACATCTTACGAGAGTAAGAATATTGGTCAAAAAAACATCAAACAAATGACAAAGGGGAACATAATCATTTAAACAGCATGAAAAAAAAAAAAGCAGTGGTATCCATTTAGCAGAATACTGAGAGGCAATATGTTTTCATACAGTATTGGATTTAGCAGTAAAAACCCCACTTTGAAGAAATCTTTTCTATCTGATTATGGTTGTTTTGTTGTGGTTCCCCCCCCCCCCAACAATCTGCACACAGACAAAGGAAAATAATCAAAAGAAAAAGAAATCATTGTGCCTCAATGGTGCACGCTGCAATGGCTGGTGCTGCTGAGCATGGCTCACATGCACTGAAACAAAAGTCAGGCCCCTCATACAGGCAGAATCATTAGGTTTTTTACAGTGAGGGTGGTGAGGCACTGGCGCAGGTTGCCCAGAGAGGTGGTAGATGCCCTGTCGCTAGAGACACTCAAGGTCAGGCCAGATGGGGCTCTGAGCAACTTGATATAGCTGTAGGTGGCCCTGTTCATCATAGTGGAGTTGGACTAGACAGCCTTTAATGGACCCTTCCAACTAAAACAACTCTGTGATCACAATCAGTGAAAATTATGGTAAAACACTATTGACCCAAAAAGGATCAACAAACTCAGTACAGCTTTTGATGCCAGCCACTGCTCCATGCAGCTCAGGGGACCGTGCCAGCTGAAGCACAAATCTCCTTAAAAGGCAGCCCACACACAAAAGGACCTGACCAGCATCCAGCATCATGAGTAACATCCACCATCCTCAAATTGTAATTCATCAGGTATTTGCCAGCTGGGATCTCCTAGAATGCTTATCAGAGACGCTTGCTTCTAATCCCATGTCTGGAACAAGCAACTCAAGTAAGCAGTGCATTAGGTTGAACATCTGATAGGCATTGGCCTGAACCAGGATATCAGCAATCCCTCATGGCCAACCTGTATTTATCATGTTGGATTTGAACCTCTGTCAGGAGTCCCACTGCCCTTGGTGCTATGCAGACCCTGAGCTGTGGGTGGTCCCAGATCAGAAATGTGAGATGCTGTTCGCAGAAGTCAACTCCTTGCTCAGCACCAGCAACACAAGGACTTCTTTATAACTCCTATCTTCACAACCTCTTCTCCCTCTGCTTCAGACTGTATTTCTGTTATTCACATGGTATCAGCAGAGCAGACAAAAAAAAAGTTGGACCTGAAGTAGTAAATAAAATGTAGTATGTAAGTGGAGTTGCCAGGAAGGTGTGTTTTTGCTGAGCAGTATCAGAGAAATAAATTATAAAGAAATGTAACTGCTGCCTATTAAGAGACAGATTTATACGATAGCTAAAGCTTTCATAGTTTATGAAACAATGTCTAATAAAATGGCACCGCTATGATTTAGTAAGGTGTTTAAATTCATCGTTATATATATTTTGTATTTCAGACTGGTCTTCACTCCCAAGTCATATACTGGCTTTGCCTGATATACACATTCTTTTTTGCATATGTAATGAGCTTATCAGCTTCCAGTAGAAAAGGCAATTTCAGCGCTATCTCCTCCTAAGGTTTGCACTTAAATATGCCAGATGACTCATTCACTGTACTAATATACACATTGAATTAAACAAGGTGAAAAATGTTACAGGCAGTGACTGTGCAGCACAGTAGGAGGATGAAGAGCATAAAGAAACTGTACTGAGAGGGACTGTCTTACCCAGCAAGATATACTGGGGGTGGAGGGGAAAAAAAAAAAGAAAAACCACGAAAAAAAAATTCTCCTGCCACATTTTTATCATTTGCTAGGAACATAGAGTTCTTTGTAAGTCAAACCTTCATTGGGCAGCCTCTTCACTGCTGCAAACACAGGTCTGAGGGGTGGCACTGCCCAGGAGATGAGACTCTTCCAGAATCAGGGGCTGAGATCTCTAAAATCAGTCCCTAAGCCAACCACTTTCAGCCACTTGGATGAAGTAGTTTTACCCTCCGGTGTGCTGAAGCTCCCAAATCAGCTTCCAACAACAGCAGGAGGTGCTGAGGGCTCCGCATGTCTGAGGTTTGGGAGGCTGTATTGCAAAGCCTGACTTTAGGCAGTGTCCTCCTGGATCCTGGCCCAGATTCACAGATCTCCAGGCTGGACTGGACTGATGGATCAGCTGCCTCCTGGGGAACACCAGCCAGAGGATTTCAGCCTGGCTGGTTCCTGTACCAAGTTCAGGAACTGTGCCCTACTCCAGAAAGCAGGACAACACAGGTTACTTTCATCAGAAACAATATTTTTAAGGTTCAGGGAAGAACTGCATCTAACTTTCATTACTCTGCCTGGTCTCACAATACACATGTTTATTCCAGCCACGAAAACAAAACGATCTGTAGCACAATGATGCTGCAGTCACAACACAGAACCAGCATAGGATATTAAGCCAGACATTTGAATACAGCAAGACTACTTTCTTAATGGAATCTTTTCCTCAAGTTTTCCATAAATAAATTAACAAAACCAGTAAACCACAATAAGAACTGTTTGTTCAGTTGCAACATTTTGAAAATAAAATCAAAATATATTGGATTTAATAAGTGCTTACATAGAAATGAACATTTAGCATTTACTATCTTCAGAGCACCGTGTAAATGGAATAGTTAATAATACGCCATCCTGCTCACAATGCCTGTGATCTCGTATTTCCTGAATATCTGCATGCTTCAGTCTGACTTGTGTCCTGCATCCCTGTGATCTGAGGGCCACCCAACACTGTCATACTGACAAGGTACAAGAAATTCAGACCAACAACAGCTCTGGGCACTACAGTGAGATCCCTCATATGGCTCATCTCTGTGTTTCATAGCAGTTTTGAAGTCAGAGTCAATTTGCAGCTAAGATTTAGTTAATACTGCTCATAAAATACTATTACATGCAGCTAAGTAGGGGAAAAAAAAACTCAGCAAATAAATCTAAGTGTTTTACTGATAAGATCTCATGGACCATTTCTGCAGCTCCAGTTCTTTCGCTGTTTTGTTTTTGTTTTTCTTAGATAACAGAAAACTTCCTATTTATTATAAAGATTACAATTCAGTTCTCTCTTTTAGTCACAGCGCTTAGGACTGTAAATAATCTTAATTGTTTTGCACATCGCTGACTACAGCAACAGGGATACTGTACAGAAAGGAGTTATGTCTCACTTGTCATCAGAATTCAAAGAAATCCAGTGGCTAAAGTACAAGTAAAGAGTCAGTAAACCATCCTGCAACTTACAGCAGATTCTGTATCCCCTTGAGGAAGTCAGGGTAATGCCAAGAGCAGGTATGGTCCATTCAGTACAGCGTACGTTTGCTGTATGTTTGCATGTTTCCTGTTTATACACCATAGCTGAACACCCATTCCCATAGCCCATGGAAACCTGACTGATAGGCCAACATGCAAGGATGGCTCCTCGCATCTATGCAAATATTGACCGTTTCTATCTAGCTAGTTTACAAACCCATGTCCAACCGAGTATCCAGACTCAGATGGGAGACTGGATCAAAGAATCAACCCTACAAAAGATGGATATATTTGCATAAGCCTTGTCACACCAAAGCACACACCTGCCTTTCTGAAAGCAGAGATGCTGCTGTTTTTACTGCAAGATTTGAATTAGAACCTGGAGCAGAGTGCAGAAGAGACACATGCTTGTATTTCTGGAGAAACAGCAAAAGTAAAACTAAGAAATAGGTACAGGTGCTGTTTGAGAGCCTTGTACTAAAACTGGATCTACAGTTGTTTTGCGCATATTAAAATAATTCAATAGCATAAAATCTGAAAGTGCTGCAAAGCCTTTTTGAGAGCAGTCAAGAGGTTTGATATTTTTGACAGCACACAAGAAATCTTCTGAGCAGCACCCTGCACTTATTGAAGTCACCAGGGCAGGATTTCGCATGCCTTCGGCAAACATCAGCCTGTGGCCGTAAGTATGAGGAACTCAGTTTCAAACAGGCAATCGTGAAGTGTGAGGGACGACACTGCTGGGTGTGCCTCGTGCTCCTTCTGGTGCTACTTTCCCCCTCTGCCCAATGCTATGATTTCCTCTTCTGCCTCTCCCTGATGCTCCTGTTAGGGTAAAAAACAAACAAACAAACAAAAAAACCAAAACAAGGTAAGGTTTGCCTACCCCAGGGATAAATAGCATTGTACAATTAAGCTGTACTCCCAGATTAAATGCCTACTTTCTACTGAGAAACGACAGGAGGTTGCTGTCCCAAAAACTTTCATCCCACGTGCATAATCTATGACACTTAGCTTTGCGTGACCCATTCATCTCCCTCAGGGAGAACGAGACAGACTGAATTATCACCTACTCTCAGTAGCCCTGCAGTCCTTCCTTGGATCATTTATACAATTGCACCAAAATTGCCAAACCAAAGAAATGCCTAGATTTGAAAATAATTTTCTCGGAAACACTAGTTGAAGGCAGGCTACTCATCTGAACTCTTATTAAAAAAATAAAACAGTTCTCAAAATTGCTGTGTGATATCTGCAAATCAGTGTCCCTTTTTCTTCTGTCTCCCATCCTGACCTGCATAATACATGGTGCATTAACACTTGCCAAGGTTGCCCAGGACCCCTCTGAAGTAAATGGCAGAGATTCTTACTCATTTCCACTGGAACAAAGTCAAACGTTGGGGTCTGTGTCAGTCAGCAATTCTCTGGCTATCAAAACTAAAGAAAACCCAGACAGTCCATACACACCCACAGAAGGAAAAACGCTCTCTCGCTCTTCTACAAGAACAGAAGAATAATACTATGCTCCATAAGGACATAACAACAACAGAATGCCTGAAAGGCAGGCAGGTGAGGCATAAGCACAGGCAATCAACAAATTGAAGCGAAGGACATTTCCAAATCAGCAAAAGTCTTCCTTCACTAAAGATTTACAATAGAGGGCTTACATGCAAACAAAACAGATAAACATCTTAAAAGAGAAGACTGATGTTTTCTTGCATGGCTTGTCTCCTTTCTGCCAGAGGGAGGCTAGCAGAGAAGGGACACTTGGCAAGGGACCATCAGTCCCTCCAGGGATGTCAAGAATTTCTCACCTCCTGGACTGCAGAAGAGAGGAGATTTTACTTTCAAAGGGTTTACTCCTGTATGATGTTTCTTGGGTAGGGCACTTGCCTGCTTGCTTCAGGTCCTGAGCTATTCCTGGCTTGGTTTTCCCTCCTTGCTTCTCACAGCCAGGCTGGAGAGGCAGGCCTAAGAGCACATCAACCATTCCCTCAACTCCACAACTTCCTAAGGCATTGTGCTGCCTTGAAAAGAGGCAGCTGGCAACCAGCACAGATTAATGGAAAGAAAGGCATCTGTACCAAACACATACCCACGGCAGCAGGGACTCCTCGCTCCACTCTGGCGGTTTCAAGACAAGGACAGTTAGCTTCAGCTTATCATCTGTTTCTGTTGCTTAAGGGCAAAAATATGCTACGCTGCATGACAAAGCCAAGGGGGAGGCTTTGATAGCAACATTATGCCTAAGCTTGGAAATGAGAAAACACAGGGAACGCTTACTTAAGAGGAAGACTTGAGCATTTCACAAGTGTTGCTCTTCTTTCTGCTTTGTCCATGTTAAAAACTCTCCCTCCATAAATACCAGTAACACAGAAAAAAAGAGAAAGCTACAGGAGCCCAACAACAGGCTTGCTTCCAAGTCCATTCCAATTTTTTATACCTGTAAGCAATTTTGTTTGTTAGAGAATAACTTGCTGGTACTAAGAGAACAGTAGCATTGCTCTTCTCTGCATAGACATCAGGCCCACTCAACTTGCTGCCTCAGCTGGGTTTGAAGAAGGCTTTGAGGAAACAAAAAACCCAGAGCGCCAGTTAAATTTTTGATGCAGGTAAATAATGGAGTATGGAGGATAGCACCTAGAGGTGCCAGAGGCAATGCTCAGGCCTGCTCCGCTCACTCTACAAAAGGGAGTGCATCCCAGAGGCTGGAAACTTTCTGAATCGTGCAGACAGCATCTCCTAAAGGCTGACTGCCCAGTTCCTGAAGCAGGGAACCTCACAGGGAACCTGACTACAGGAAAAAACAAAGTCAGTCATACAAGGAATGAGCACACCCAGCAGCACGCAGCCTGGCACACAGACTGGCAGGACCCAGCAAGATGGTGGCAAACAAGCACAGGGAGGCACCAGGCACCCAGCAACACTGGAAGCCTACTGGTTCTTCTTAGGCCTACTCCAAGGAAAAGGAATTCCTTTGTGGCTCCAGCTTTTCCCTCAGTGGGCCCTCCAGTAGGGAGGACACTGGCTATTCCTCCTGCTGTCAGATACCTTTTCCTTTCCCTTCCAATCCTCTATGTGCATTGCTTCCTTCTGCTCCATGCACACAGTTCCAAGAGCTTTCCGCGAGGACCCAAATTGCCTCAAGGCAGAACGCATCAGCATTCCTTTCCAGTCATTAACAGCACCTCTTTTCAATTTGGGCCCCACAGAATGGAAATGAATCTGAAAAGCTGGAGATGAACTTCCAGAGAGAAAAACTGTCAGAAATCTGAAGTGAGAACCACTGCACTGCACATTTGGGGCATCTTCAGAGGGCAATACCTGGAGAAGATGGAGCTCTTCAGAAATGAAATAAGCTGCTTTCTCAGGGTCCAAGCCCCCAGCTCTGCTCAGCACAGGTTCCTTCTCACCAGGTAGCCTGAGAGAGGACAGAAATATTTGAGCTGCACAGCCTGATAACAGGGAGCTGCGTGTTGCCCTGGGGAATCAGACTCCATTCCTGCTGCCCACAGAGCACTCAATGATGAAGGAAGTTCACAGCACGCATGCTTTTCAGAAGCGGCCAATAATTATACATTCCTCTTTTACAGACTTCAGGATCCAGAATCCCTGTTTCAAAACTTTTCTGCAGGTAAAATTACAACTGAAGCCCAGGCAGTCCATGGTTTGAATAGACTGAACATGACATGCTTGCTAGACGGGCAAGTCTGATTCCATGCGCTGCATGGATGCATGAAGCTCAGAGCTAGCAATATATGCATACAAGGCTCCCATCCCCAAGAGGAGGCAGGGTAAGAAATGAAGCTGCCAATGAAAGGAAAAGCACTCCGTCTCTTTGGGCACACACCCTTCCACACAGACAACTGCTTGCTGGGAGAAAAAAAAAAAAAAAAAAAAAAAAGAAGTTTGGAATGAGATGCTTTAAAGCCAAATGTTCTCAGGATTCCTAGGGGCTTCTGCAAGCATCCAAAACAGTGAGGCAAGCAAGTTCCTTGGGTAGGTAAAGAAATCAGTCATGCTTTCAGAAAACATTTGCCCTCGACTACCAAGCTGGTTAACCTCGCTGGAAGAATAGTTTCAGAGGAGGGGAGCCCCAGCACTCTCTTGTTTACAGCCTCAAATCTCCTCCCACCACCACTACACCACAGTCAGCTAACAGCCCCCAGCAGCCTGACCTCCAGCCAAGCAGCTCAGAGGCCATTCCCACTTTTCAGAAAAAAGACAGGATTGTTTTTAAGAAAAAAAACAGCCCTCAAATGCTACAGCAGATACTTCAACCCTTAATTTCTGTGGAGACAAAACAGCGCTCTACACTAGGGAGAAAGGAACAAACTGTGTAAAACATGTCCTTCTCCTCTTAAAATATAGCAGATGAACACCATCATTTTGATTTTGCCAGTCTCACAGCCATACTTCAAGTTATTTCTATGCTGGGACAGTCTTCACTTCAACAGAAATTCTAAGGAATGACTATCTGTCCTCCTTACTGCAGACAGGTGTTTGCTATAGCTGGGAATCCTCTTTACTCCTCTACTTGCAAATTACAGACAGAGGGTGGCATTTGACCCCATGTATAAATGTTTTAAACAAAAGCTAGAGCATGGTAACTGATGCATGACCTGCATGATGCATATCTACCAAGCAACACCTTGCCTAAAACA
Organism: Pavo muticus; assembly: GCA_016647715.1. Lineage (NCBI taxonomy): Eukaryota > Metazoa > Chordata > Aves > Galliformes > Phasianidae > Pavo > Pavo muticus. The sequence goes on from JACDJE010000062.1 coordinate 978,477, forward strand.
CAAAGGAAGCTACAGGTGCTTTACTGTGGATGTGGTCAAATACTAGAACAGGCTTCCTTGGAAGGTCGGTGATGCCCCATGCTTGTCTGTGTTCAAGAGGCGCTTGGGCAATTGCCCTCAGTAATATGCTTTAACTTTTGCTTAGTCATGAACAACTCAGACAGTTGGACTCAATTTCTGAAGGTCCCTTCCAAACTGAACAATCCTGTTCCTTAGTGAATACACCTACGCATACATACACGCATTCATAGAGCAGAACATCTAGCATGCAGTGTGCTTAGGACTAGAGTACACTTAAAGGAAAGTATCGCTGACTCAGTAGGTACCATCCTAAACAATGAAACTAGGAGATGTTCTAGATGTTCCTCTGACAAGTTTGCTACTTGACCCAAAGTTTTTCATAACCTTAACAAAATGGCTTGGTTTGAAGCTTTTGTTCACTTGCAGGATAGAAAAAAAGGAAAAAGCAAAAACAAAACCACAAACATAAATCTTTTAACTACAGAGGGAAAATGCAAAGTTCACGATGTAAAAACAGATACACTTTAAACCCTCCAAGTCCGTTTGTAGCTGCTATTTATAAAAACAGCTGGCACAAAGAGAAAAAATTAGGCAATCAGGTCATTTTTAGGATAAAGGGTATCCCTTTGACTACACACAGATCCTCCTTCTACCAATCATTTCATCTGCCTTTGAAAGCTGCAGAGAGCCCACTAAAGCAAAACACAGCATTTCATCAATATTCACACCAAATTATGCTTGTTTGCTTTTATTGGTGAATTATTTTCAAGGGCTGCAATAAAGGCTGCAATAGACTGCATGAAAGTTTACACTGGGTTCCTTTGCCACCTTGATGCATTTAAGGCCAGAGCAAAGTGAAGTGTTTTCATTCTCCCTCCCTCACCCCCCCCATTTGGTACAACTATACCCTGACAATCTGACAGCATGTTGTACTGCCTAAGGCAAGGATATTCTGTAGTAGGTTAGGAGCAACAAACTGCACAGTAACATCCTACAACTATGCAGCCACCTCCTAAGGTCTGTTTTCTTATTCACATCTTACTAAAAAGAACTCAGATTAGCAGAGTCCCTCTCACACAAGTGTAGCAGAAAATCTTAGCTTTTCACCAAGGGCTCCCTACAGCCTTCCCTACAGGATTTCAAAAAGGCTTGGAAGAGGCCCAGCTCACTCATCTCCTTGGCCAAGGAAACACAATGGAAATGTGCAGCACCTTACCGTGGCTTGATAAAAGAACCCTTTTTGATGCAACTGGTGGGGGTGCATGGCCATGAGACTGCACTTTGGACGGCACAAAGCATTCAAAGCAGTGACAGCATCTCTAAACACAGCAAGCAGCATGTTACACAACACTTGACAGAAATGTAGATCTTCACGCTCCGGGAATAACAAGCCAGCCATGGTGAACAGTGACACCAAGACTCCTGGCTTTGCAGCCTGGAGCTCTAGTCAGCAACTTTGCACATCTCAGTACATGGGTGGGAAAGTGAATGGACACACATACACACAAAGGAAGTTTTAGGGAGGACCGCTCTGGCAGTGACAAAACAACGTACAGGACTTTGGGGGAATGTTACTGAGTTTAATTTATTTATTTTTACACCTATTAAAGTTTTCTCCGCATAAGTTAGAAATATTCTACTAATCAGATAGTTGCAAAACAATCCTCAGTCCCCTGAAGAGCTATTGTGCTAAATTTGTAGGCTAAATCCAGTCATTAAAATTGAAAATAGAAGGACATTGGTGCACAGCCCTGTTCAGCTGTTTGTCCTGCACTTACAAACCATCTCTGCTTCTGTCCCTCAAAGGCTAAAATTGCGCCCTGCAGTCAGAAAAGGAACTGACATTCAGGATCAGAAAAGTTAAGCCTTCAAAATTCTGACATATGGATATCAGAGTATGGTTCAAAACATAAAAGTCATTGCCAAAGGATTATTTGATCTGAATAGCCATACATCTTTCTGTATATTTATAATCCTTCCAAACAAGAGATGGGGGAAAAAAAAGAAACAGTGGAACAATTGTAAAAATTCATGTTATTTTTTCATTTCTGGAATTATCCAAAACAGTACTGGCAAAGACTTTTAATCTCATCTAGTACTTGATCTATCAGCTGACAATCCTGCTCGTGGCAGGTGGGTTGGAATTTGATGATCCTTGAGGTCTCTTCCAATCCAAGCCACTCTATGATTATATAATAATTCAGAAGAATAGGTGAAGGTGGAACACCTACTTAAAAATGGAACATATATGGCTAAAACACAATTCTGAATAAGACCCATGAAAACCTCGAACTAAGCAAGCTCAAAGGAATTTAGTTATGTTTATCCTTTATAGGCATTCAAAAAGCATTTTCTAACTATTTTCAATAGGTTAAAAAAAAAAATCAGTTGTGATGCAAAACAGATTGTGGGGAGGAAGACAGATTTGCTTGATGTTAGAGAACATCATGTGTTTACAGCCCTGCCCTCCACCCCCAACAAACGCACATTTGAGCTATGAACAGGTGGACAAGGAGAAGTTGCCAGTGGAAATCACATACAGAATATGCAGAAGGCATCATTTTTTTTCCTTCTTTTTTTTTTTTTTTTCCCCCTCCTTTTTTCCCTTTGTTAATTTGGGGAATAAAAGCTTCATCTTTTAGACTCCAGAATTAAATAAACTGATCCAAGCTCCTCATTACTAGAAAAGTTGTTACCCAAGAAAACCATGGAAGACCATAGTCAAAGTTTATCATTGTCTCTTGGAAGGTGACCACAATCTTTACCTTGTCCCTGACACCTCAAGATGATATCCAGCCATGCTGTGCTCCTAACTTGCCACTAAAGTCACGGAGGAAAGAGTTGGAGAAGTCATCAAAACATCAGTGGGGCAGCAGGCTGCCTCTGCATGACTTTCGGTGATTGAGAACATATATACTCTTCTTACTGCTGATTTACAATAATGTAAATGTATATTTCAACTATTCTATCAGATGATGAAGTTCTGTTTAATTAATCTCTGATCACTTTCAAAACGATACATTCCTGTGATTCGCATAAGCCCTGCTGGTCACCACAACTGGCACATATATAAAAAGGAATTCTGAGAACCAGATCAATTTGCCTTAAAAATTATTTAAAAACCACTTGATCTAATACACTCTATTAGTGTATTAGACCCAGCAAGTCTATTTACAGATTTTCAAACATACATTTAAAGTTTTGTTCTAGTATGTTCAAGCCAGGATGCATCTAAATTTGTGAAAGCTTCAGCAGTAATTCCTGTTATAACAGGAATAACACCTTAAACTTCTCAAGGCTGTGTCAGGTTCATCTCTTCTCAAGTTTTTAGCTACACCACTGAATTTTTAAACACAGCGTCCATAAATAATGAGTTTACAGATTGGGATCATTCCTCAATCAAGGTCTCCACAACCGGTAATGAAATAAAAATGTAAAATACGTATCAGTTGCATAAGCTTTGTATCAGTTGTCAATTGTTGCATGAACTAACAGTTGCGGGAGACCATTTCAAAGTCAACATGGTAGCTTTATAGGCAGAAGAAGGGTCAGGATGGCAATGATGATAAAGTGGGAGGAAAGCAAACTACTAGATATTATTCATTATTTTAGTACCATGGTATCCAAAAGTCCCAGTGGAGTCTTAAGCTCCTGCCTGCTAAGTACTACACACACATACAGTAAAACCCCTTCTCCCCTGAACAATATATATTCAATACGTCTGAGGACAAAAAGACTATGAAAGAGGCAGCAGTGTTGTCCCTGCGGTGTTGGTGGCCAACCAGGGCAGGAGGAGGTGACAGGCCTTGCGCAAGGTCACATGAAAAATCAATGGCAACACCAGGAAGCAAGCACAGGTCGCTTGAATTGCTGTCTGGAGCCTACCACAAGGCCAACCCCTTCTCTGAAGCATAGGCTAGCACTGCTAATTGCTGTGGTAAGGTACTTCGTGCATCTCTCTGGAACACTGCTCTCTGCAATCGCAGGTTGGTTATTCAGCAAGAAAAAGGAAAGTGGCCCTGCAAAAAATTAGTGTTTTAGAGCTGTTCTCTGCGTCTCTCAGGATTTCAGGACCTTACTGATACATGAGGTAATCAAATGCCCCAGATACCGAGTGTGCAGAACATATGTCCCTTAAGGGATGTGAAACCTTCTGATAATCTCCCTCGTCAACACACTTAGAGAAGTCCAAGCAGCACTCAAGACTCCTTAATTTTTAGCAATATTGCATAAAAGCGGGAAGGGCCCTGTTAGCAGAGAAAATCTGGCACAAGTAATTAAACCCAGCAATCCACAACAGAAGGAGAAAGAAATCCAGTGTCACAGTGCTCTCTGGAGAAGTTCATCTTGGCTCAGCAGCATGGCTCACTATAAGAGAAAAAGAATTCAGCCCGGCAGCATTCCCCCAGCTCTTAAATGCATGACCCAGCTATGCTCTCTATTCCCACCAACTTCACAACTCCGCTCCCCTCTATAATAACAGAAGACAGCAAGCCCTTATCATGTATGGATTTGAAAATCAACACAAACTCGGTTAAAATCTTACCTGCTGCAAGCATGTTTTGCTCTAAATGGTAAGATTTAAGCAACACCTCAGTAGCAGTTCCCTGCACTAACTGTAGATTAATTTCGTATTTTATTTACTTTGGTAAAATAATTTTTCAGACCTAAATCTCTCTTGTCTCTTTGGATTATCATAACGAAGAGAATAAATACCATCATTTTACTTTTCCATCAATCAAAGCTCTTTATCAGAGGCTGAAAGTTCATCCATTAATGGGATAAGGATTCATAATCTATCAAGAATATATGCCAACATCTAATCATTAGTTTCTCTATAAGCCTATACATTATTTACTTTTGACATAACAGATTAGACAGCTTTTTTTTTTTTTTTTTTTTTAATCAGGCTATTGAAATCTCTTCTATACTCGCATTGCTCTTGAACAGAAGAAAATGGCAAGAGAGGAGAATAGTGTTTAATACAAGAAAACCGGAGAGCCTATATCAACTCCTCAAATGAGATAAATCAACACAGCTATGACCCATTTTCAGTGGTGCTAAGCTAATTTAGCTCAACTGAACAGGCCCATCATCAATAGATTTGGAAATGAACAAACAGATGCAAAAACTCATTTGGCCTCAAAAGAATGAAAGCAAGAGGATATTAGGAGGGTTTCTTACTGAGGGTTTAATCTTTATGGCCCTTCTGATGAGTACCTGGCTTCTCCACAGAGTCCGTGGAGCAGGTCTTCATAGATATTATAGCACGGGGCACTTCCAAAGCATGATTCCTGGGACAGAATAAGGGACTTCGCACCTACATGATTTCCACACGCATCCTCAATGACATCATGTGCTCTTCTCCCTTCATTCAGCTTACCCATCCACAACTCATCTTGCAGTTTTAGCCCAGAAAGGAGTTGAAACTTGGGCCTTTGATGTCCAAGCTAAGCAGACAAGCTGTACAGATCACACTTGAAACTCATCAAATACAGAATTTTATTTTTTGGTTAACTGGTCTTGAATTAGGGCTGTATGGACATGTATATGCAAGTGGCAGCTGCACTAGAAATGTTTAAATTCTACTACAAAACCTTCATGTCCTGCAGCCCATGTCCTTGCATGGACTGGAACACTCTTTTGGGTGCTCAGAGGTGCTTGATTCATTACACTGTCCTGTGCTGGCTGTGCAGCCACTGATACAGAGCAGACCTGTTTGTTTTTGTACTTCTGGAAAAGAGAAGATAATCCAGACTCAAGTAAAAAGATAACTTACATATTTAAACAGCTACACATATTTCCAGCCTATTTCAGGAGCACAGGGAAGATAATAAGGAGCTCCACTTTCCAGGCTTACCATGATAAGAGGATAAAAAGAGAACTCTTTTTAATGCTTGTGCCTAGATAGTAGAGCATTATGGCTTGGATTCACAAAGGGATTTAGGACTCTAAATCCCAATGAAATCAGGAAATGAATGGGACTTAGGCTCCTAAGGGCCTTTGTGAGTCCTGGTCTAAGTGCCTTCTCCTTTTGAAGCCAATGGGAACAATGCCACAGCATTAAGCAAGAGCAGAGCCTGCCCACAAAGCTTTAACTCTATTAAAAGACTGGAGGTTATCTCGTGACAAACAGGCACAACACGCTTGGTGAAGAGTCTTCAGCTTGAATATCTTTAAAGCTCCCGCTACACTACATCAAACTGAGCTGAAGCATAGTCCATACCTGTCAATGGGACATTTGCAGTGAATTAAGATCTCAGCCCAGTCCCTGGAGTCAGGCAAAGGAGTTGCTATGAGGAAGAGAAACAGGGCCGTTAACAAGCAATGTATTATTACTGTATAACGCTATCACGGTAGGCAAAGCACAAGGTATAGTTTCACCTGTGAGCCTTACTTTGCTCTTCTGCGGTTAAAACTTGACATCCCATGGCCCACGCTAACTTTTAAAATGTTCTGTGAGGTAAATACAGTTTTGATGCTTGTACTTTTTTCATTATTGCTATTTTAAATACATATTAATAAAGACCGGTGGTTTGCAGTCCTGTAGGAAAATAACTGGGTTTCCCAACTTAAATATTACCAGGAGAGCTAAAATTTACTCATTGGTAAGGTGAGAAAAAAAAAATATACCACGCTTTCTGTAATCCTGTACAATGGTTAAAAAAAAAAAAGGTGTCTAACAAATGATCAAGTATTTAAATATTAACCACTATTAATTCCCTCATTATGCTTGCATTAAATGTCCCCTTTCCTCATACACACCCCAGAAGCTTCTTCATGATGCAGGACTAGCATATCCATATATTGAGTGAAAACCACATTTGCATGGCAAACACCGCTTTAACCAGGCACTTGAAGGATTCATCTTGTCTGTCCCAAGGCAATGCTGATGGGCTCACCCAACATATATATATATTTACCCATGTAGCCTCAATTTTTAGACCAAGTACTCAAACAATTAAGTTTTGCATTTAACAAGTTCCGACGTGATCTATGTAGCTTGTGAGCTCAGATCAGTCTCCAAAGGCCCAAACATGCAAGGCTGATACACAGAATGTGAAGCACTCAGCCATCTGCAGCACTTTCCTGTTCTGCCTTGACCCACACACAGGCAAGAGGACCATGAACATGTTTCTCTTGTCATAGCATTTTTGACAAATTGTCTTTCCTTAAAATCAGCCCTGAAATCTTCTAGCGCACGCTGCAGACAATTTGACACAGAGTCAAAAAAGATTCATGTATTGCTGCAGCAATGCTATTCAAACTCCCTATGAATGCAGCTGAAGCCGCATCTGCTTCTCCTCTACCTAGTCAGGAGGAGGAAAAAAGAAAAAGAAAAAAAAAGAAAAAGGAATCAATAAACACCAGCACTTCATCTCTGCTCAATTTAGCCCTTTCTGGGAGCATGGATAATTCCTGATGGCAATTGTCCAAAGTGTCCAAATTCAGACAGTCTGATAGCCCTTTCAGTCAGGTCAGTCCTAGTGGAGACAATAATCAGGCCTCCCACGATGAATTTCATTCACAGAGCGGTGCTGATTATGGAGTGGGTCGAATCATTGCACAGTATTGACCAGAGATCAATTCTTACCTTGAGGTATTGTGGAGAACATACAGTACACAGCTAAACTAAAGCAGGGAGTAGGAATTCAATAAGTCTACCCAACCATGTCAAATAAAAGCTTGCACAGATAGATGCCACAATTTTTATCCCCTGAAGCCTGTGTTTTTAAAGGTACACGCTATGATGAAACACAGCCCCTGAGGAACCATATTTCGTCATTAGGTTTTGCTGTATCATTAAAACTACCATTTGATTCCTCCACCCCAAACTTTCTTCAGGTGATGCATTTTGCATTAAAAAGACAACTTGCCTGAACAGTTGTTCCTTTGATCCCATCTGTCCCAAATTAAAACTCTCCTAACAAGGTAACAACTGCTGCCCTGCTGCAGATGAGTTGTTTCCTAGCACTTCCGCAAGAGTTGAGCCCCAGCACCCAAAGACAACAGACATGAAAAGTGCTGCCTGATGGCAGCAAAATGAAACTGTGGGCCATCAGACCCACGCACCAGCCCAAAGCACTGCCTTCACAACTTAAAGCCTACAGTGATGTGTGCAAAGATGACTTTGCGTGGGGCCATTTTTCAGGTGTACAATAGTAAAGGTTCTAATTCCTAGAGAACAAGAGGCCTTGATGGTCTTTTACCACGGATTTTTTTTAAAGCATCAATTATTTACAGAAACTGTTTTACAATTTCCACAGAGTCTGAAGAACGTTAACACAACATTTCTTTTAAAAACAAACTTGAAAATAGCAAGTATAAATACCAAATATAATAACACGAAATGCAAATTCAGCAACAACACAACTGCTTACAATGTCACTGAATAATACTGCCTAATAGGATGTAGCATAGCAAGGAGGCACAGATCTCCAAACATCTGCCTCCCCACACAAATATCCAGCTTGTACACATAAACCAAGAGAAATTCTCAGCTCTTGCAAGTGCAATTCTGATCCTTCACAAATCAACAGCTGACTTTACCTCCCACATCTACATACAGAAAGCAGGAACTTAATGCACATGGTAACATTTCAGTGTTTTGCATAAGATCCTGCTGTTTCTGTTTATTCTCTGATTTCCTGTTTGCTTCTAGTATTCTTTAGGCTTATAGAGATATTTAAGTCCTCTTACTTATACACATAATTTTTTTCCAACTGGAACCATTCTCTCCAATCTTTAGTAAGTTAAGTGCCAAATTAAACATAATTTGGTCATCAATGATCAATGGGTAAAGAAATAAAACTACAGTTTTGCCTATTTTTCAACTAGCCACAAAATACAGTAAGATAAGGACCAAAGAAAAATCACCATGACAGAAAGCTAAAACTGTACTCAACACTTGAAGCAAGACAGTGAATTCAGCCCTCAGAGACTCAGCTCACAGATTCCTCATCTACATAACTCCCCAGATAATGATGAAACACTAATGAATGATGCAATGCTAACGGAGTATTATAGTGCTTCTGAGTTGCAAACAAGGGATTGCTATCCTGCAGTGATAGAAAATTACTGCTGGATGACACGGCCTGCAAACTTAAGTTGTATTGCATTTCCTTTTCTTCTCCTTTAAAGCAGACTGATATACAGTAGACTATAACACGTACACAACAAGATCAGAGGTCTCTTTTTTATTATTCCGATATTGTGTTGGTAAAAGCGTATCAAATGAATTAAGGAACTTCACAGAGGCTTAGAAGTAGAAATAATTCTAATTTAATAAAAATATATAGAAAAAGACATGGCCTGAAGCTTTGTAAATCACTGAATTCCTATTAATACAAAAATATTAAAAGAGAATTTTTTCCTGCTAGGTTTACAAGATGCCTTCCTTCTTCCTGAGGGAAGAAGGGATAAGGTGTTCATTCTTCCCTAGCATTAGCCAACTACAAGACTTTTACAAAGATGTTTCTGTGCCTTAGTTTCCAGCTCTTCCATCTACAGTGCTTTATACTACAGAACAGCACTTCTGAATGGCCTGATATTGTAATGAGCCACACATCTTGTGATTTTTAAAGTTCTCTCTACTGTAACAAGTGTCAGACTCTCACAGTAAATAAAGAATAGCCATTCAGTTGCTTGATTGAAAAGCAACTACTGCTTTCAGTGTGCAAAGCAATTTGCTATTAGAAGAATGTTTTTGGGTTTTTTGGGGGGCCAAATGGAGCATATTTGTCCTCTAAAAATGAGTCCTTGAAAAAGGCCCAGCTTACGCTTTTAATAAGTGTGACACCCAAGATCTCTGGCCTATATAAGTTTGAAACTTATAGCTATGTCTGCTAACTTTAATCCGTTGCCTCTTATCTTTTGAAAAAGTTTATTCTAAGCTGGCCAGTTAGGCTACTCAGCAATAAAATTAGAAAATATAAATTTCCATTTCTGCAACATGAAAGCCTCTTTAATTGAACAAATCCAATCAGCAATCCTACAGACTGGACACAGCTCATATTAAATTGAGAAGGGGTAAGATAAGAGGAACCGTTCAACACGACCCCTGGTTCTACACAGAAAATTTGGTGCCAGTCAAAACGCCTGCACTTGGGGACAGGCAGAGCCTTGCCTTTCTGCTGCAAAAAAGCAGAGAGCTCCAGAAGCACAACCCCAGCAGATCCTCCTTGCTGATTTTACCACTGCAGCTTCACCACACCACAATTTACAGGCAGCTCGACAAAGCTCAGACAGGTACAGTTAAGATACTGAAATAATTTGGTCCATCACTGTGAAGCCCCGAGTGCCTGGGAAAGCTGGTCCGCATTACCTCTGCACCTAGAGATGGATTTCAGCGCCCCAGGCTGCCAGCAATAGAGGTCTGTCAATACTTCCCTGTAAACGCTCTCCCGTTCTGCAGCACACAGGCTCATTTTAAAGAACTTGTTTTGATTACTACCATGTGTCCTCGCTTACAATATTTTATTTCATGGTGAAATTCAGATGCTGTTGTGATTTCAAGTTTTAAAACACCGTAACAGTGGATTTGAGTGGATAAACAGACTGAGTGTAGTTAAGAGTCTCACCGGGAAGTCTTATGAAGACTGATCTATGAATATGCAAACACTTTACCTGTCACTCAATTCTGATAAATTCCAGTTGCACAAGCCCACAAGAAAAAGCCAGCAAGACGAAGGAAATGTGATACTAAACAAAGTCACAAACTGCAAGAAGAACAGCTTACAACAAAACAGTTGCAAGGAGGGACTTCGTTCTTTGCAGGTTTCCTTTCAGACATCACTGATTGGGTTCTGCTGCTTTCCCGAAGACCTCAGATATTGCTCCTTTGTGACTGGCTTTATCCTTATGCAAGCACGGTGTTAAAATGAGCATATAACATCTGCATTAAACTATCCAATGCAGTACTGCTGTTTCCATAGCAAATTGTTTAAGGAAAAGAAGTGTGACTTTTTTCTCTGGCATTCAAAGTTACAGAAGTAAAACTCCTATAACAGGAAGAAAAAGCTCACTACTTGCCTGCAGAAAGCTTATTACACATAAAAATACACCTTCTCTAGTAACACTAGAAAAGTGTCAGTGGTGATGCATGGGGTTTGCAAAATTATCTCACTCCAGTTTAATGCCGCCTTTGCTGGAATCAGCAGTAGAAGTGCCATCATTAGCTCCAAGGTGCAATTTCGGCAGCTGCCTTTATTAGGAGCGCAGGCCAAGAGGGAGCAACCACCCCCCTTAGAGCAATCAACCATTACACGTTGGGACGCAAAGCAATTTTGGTTATTGAGAGGCACCGTGTGCGTCCCCTGTGCTATTGTGCACAGTTAGGACTGCATCCTGACCCAGCCACCCACTCTGTTTCAGCTCCAAGTGAAAATATAGCTCTTTTATCGCTGTCCTTGCTGTAATATTATTCAAGGTACTACGGATGATGGTCACCTAGGGGCTGATGAAGCTCTGATGTTAACAGCTGACTGAGCCCTCCACTTGTTCCACTTCGGGGACAGGAGAAAAATCACGCCTACACTATCAGACTGCTTGGCAGGGGCTGACACAAGACATACACAGAAAAGTACTGCAGCTCTTCAAACACCAGAAAGCCCTCAGCCCTATGCTGCCACTGGGAGAGCAGATGAGCCAGTGTCCCGGCAGGGCAAGGGACAGAGCTAATTGCAGTGCTAAGATCACAAGGCCCCTGCCATTACATCCGTCCCTGGCTGCCAGCGAATTAGATGTGGACAGCCAGGTCTGCAGGTTAAATAGAAGCACATTAAGTGCCCCAGACTGCAAGCACTAGGTAGATTTCCTCCTTTGAAATCTATATGCTTAATTTCTGTTTCCTTTCTTGTTAGCCTGGTTTGAGACCACCACCACAGGGATATTTTCTCATTTGGCCAAATGCACACAGAGCTACCCTGGGACTGAGAGCAGCAATCTCAACAGCCAACTACATGGAGTGGGATGAACATGACTTTCAGAAATGGTTTTTGCCCTACCAAAAGGGCATACAGCATCCTTCCATCCTACCCCGAAGTTTGTGGAGTTCACACACAAAGCAGCAAGAAGAATGTGGTAAAAACAACAGCACTGCCAATATTAAAACCTCCTGTTATCACATACTTCCGAGGAATACTTAGAAAGAGGGAGCTGAACTAAAATGCCTTCTGTGTGATTTAGGGCCAAAGCTGCTCCACTTTGGTCTGAGAAAAAAGCAGTCTGAATGAGGTTGTGGGTCAGTTTTGTCCTCTGCTTAACAAAAAACTACTTCAACTCAAACAGCTGACAGTGAAAGAAGGCTGATATTTCATAGAATGGAATCACAGAACGGCTTGGGTTGGAAAGGACCTTAAAGATCATCTAGTTCCAACCTACTGCAATGGGGAGGCTCACAGAGTTTCTGGCATTTTTGAAAGATGATGGATTCCCACATACAAGGAGCCTACAATCGCTAGATGCAAATGCTGTGGGATACAAAAAGACAAACCTGTTTCTTTTCAGTACATAATAATTCATTTTCTCCTTGCTTACTGACAGATGATTATTAACATTTAAGTATTTCATAAAGCTACATCAATAAAAGACTAGGATGATATCTTGAAGAATGTGAAACTATTATTTTTTCCAAAAACCTCTAATTTTTTAAAAATAAGAACTTCTGCTACTTGTAAATACACCTTTATGATCAAGAGGAGGATGTGTGAAAGGTAGTGGATCAAGAATCTGTAACAACAGTGAAAATGGGTAAGCTCAGCAACTTGAATGTGAATGTACTGATGGTGCGGACCCCAGGAAAGCAAGGTTTCAGCACATAAGAGCACATCCCTTGCCAGGCTGACTCTAGCCCTTGCCCACTGCAGGAGCTGCTACCCTGCACAGAGTCCAAAGCAGGGCTTTTGAACCAAAACTGAACCATTACCAAGATGTTTGATTAACAAACATGCAGAGAGGACCAGCCTGTATGACTAAGATGCAAAAGTCAAGAAACCAAATTGGTACCTTTTAAGTCAGTGTATATCTTGATCCAAGGTGGGTAAGACAGAGGAACATTGATTTTGCTAAGTAAAGAACAAAATACAAGATCAAGAAAATTTTTTTCCCCTAACAAACAAGAGCACAAATCCCAAAATTATCAAAATGCAACAGAAGTGGAGAGACAACTTCAAAGTTTGTGTTGTGAGGGTCAACCAGTACACTGAAGACAAATTAAACTTGATATGAACAGCGCAGAAACACTCCCACAGGCATGAGCGGGGCATTCAGCTCTCACCTCTTCAACAGAGAAGAAAACAAATGCCTCCCCAGCAAACAAGAAGCACAGACAGAAGGTTGAGTCTATCCAAGGAGGTATGGACGACCCAGGGGAAATAGAAGAGGAAAATAAAATGAGCATGCATAGGACTAAATCAGAGTAGCTCGGCTAGGACAGAAGCATTATATTCTCTTTGTTCTCCCTAAGCACAGCTCGTGCTTTGGGTGGGGCGTCAGGCCCTGCAGAAGCCAGAGCTGCCAGCAGGGATGCTCCACAACACAGAAAAGGCCTTCCCAGGGGGCTGGCATGGCTGCTTCATTAGAACTACACAAACAGATAAAGCCACAGGCTGCACGCAGGCAGACGCGTGTGCCTGGGAGGAGCAGCCAGCTCAGCGCGGCTGGAAGCAGCCCCATGCCACCAGGGACCCCTCCAAGCAAAACAGGAGAGATGGGTACAAATCTCCCGCAATTATCAGCAGCTGCTCCTCAGACAGCACAGCAGCTCTCCTCTACCTGGGGTATTTGGCTGCATCTGCTGCCTTTGTTAGGGAAAAGGGGTGCTTGAGCACAGGATGATGGGGACATGCGTTGCCAGGTACTCAGACATTTCTCTGGCAGCTTGTAGGCCACTGACAATAGGGGCCATCCTGCAACCAGACAGGTATGGGTTTTTATGCAGTTGCCTTTCTGCATCTTTAAAGACCAGTATTTCAGGCGTGTTTATTCTAATAATGAGGCTGGCAGATATACTATTTGCTCCTGCATCCATAACAAGTTTGATTCACAGGAAAGCTGCTGCAGTTCAATACTTGGCCACTCTGGTATTCTACGTGATACAACAGCGTAGCCCGAGACCCTCTCAGCAAGCAGTAGCTGCCCCAAAACCTGGGACAGGGACTCCAGAGGGTACATGGACAGAAAAGCCTTCCTATATGTCCTGGAGACACATTTCTGGCTGACAGGTTTGCCCAGGGGAATCCAAATTTTGGGCCAAGATTTACAGATTTTGGGGTTACCTGTACAACAGGCAAGAGAAATCCTGAAGGAGGGAGCTTGGCTCTACATAATGTCAAAAGGAGAGATCCAGAGGGCTGCAGACCCACCACCTACCTGCCTCTCAGCTGCTGGGGAGGATCTATTGAACTGTGGCAGGGCTGGTGGCTAGAACAGATCTGGCACTAGGTTCTTTTTTATAGTCCCCAGCTACTGAGTCAGTACAGTCAGGGGAAGCCAGGGAGCAATTCATTTGACCAAGATAGGGGCATCTATCCGCATGTACAAGAAGCAAGCTGCTTGCCAAGAGGACAGGCCAGCAGAAAATATGCTTGTCTTCATAGCTGCGACATAACTCATGTAGCTATTGCACAAAGATGTAATTATGCTCCTTCTCAGACTTGTGTTCAATTTTTGCAAACAGGGCCCCAGCTGTCAAACTGAGTAATGCCTACAAAAGGAATCAGGCCTTCCTCTGCAGGTCCAGTCAGTGTTACCTGCCTCCGACACGTGAACTGAACACAAATCAGTGTGGAAGCATCCTTCTTCCCCCACAGAAGAGATCAAGAGCTGTCCTGCTCTCCTCCGGGGGAAAAAGAGGCTTTTCCCACCTCACCCTCAAGCACCACAGTCAAGGTGAAACACACAAAGTGGAAAAACACTTATGAAGTAAGGAGTGGGCAGACAAATTAGTTATAGGTTAAAAAGCACGGAGTGACTGAGAGTTACTTTACCAATAATCAGGATGAAGATGCTAGACACAGAGGCTGGGAGCCACGCCACTTGGTAGTGAGCAGACCTGTAACCCTTTGGGGATGCTTCTGCTATGCAAAGGCGTACGCTGAGAGCCTCTTCTACAGAAGCTTAAAAAGGGAGATGTGGAAATAGGAGGAACAAGGCTGGAAGCCAAACAAGGGTGTACAGAGGGTGTGGAGGGAGGGAGGAGAAGGGCTCTTTGCTACGTGACAGTTTAGGAATGCAGCTCACAAGACCAGGCCAAGCCTGTCCTCTGGGTTCGGAGTTGCACAAGAGCTTACCGACATCAGATCAGTTCCAAAAACAAAGCACACAGGTAAGTATCCAGTAGCTGTGTTGCCTGAGGATGCGCAGTTAAGTGGGGGCTGCCTTAGGCTAATAGCTCCTTGAAAGGAAAACAGTCAGTCCTCCAGAGTTGCAACAGTTGAGGACATTTCTTGTGACTAAGAAAAAATAATAAGGAAGAGTAAAGAAAATAAGTGGGCTGAGAGAGGCTCTGACTAGAACAACAAAAGGGCTGCAGCACGAACAGTGCAGATAAAAGCATGGATTCAGGTTTGAGCGGCAGTACCTAGTCTGTGAGGTGCAGAGGAAGGTTAGAAGGGGCTCCTATTGCTGGTGAAATAGTTAAAAACAAATTATGTCATTTTTGAATACAATCTCTATGCACCTAACCAATGAGAAAAACAGAAAACACAGTTCAAATGTTTTTCCTCCTTTTCTTTTTTCATTACACAGGGCAATTATGAAAACATAAGGACAGCTGGGTGGGACAAGAGAGAAGACGACCACCTTTGTACAGACCTCGTAATTGGGCTCAGAGAGAAAATCTTCCCAGAACCTTTTCAGATGCGGTCTTACATTTAAAACAGAATTCAGGAGGTAAAGAACTTGACAAGGTAAAAAGAGGTTTCTCAATTTCCCCAGCAGCTTCCTCATCCAAAAATAACCCACAACGCTCCCCTGCTATGGTGTGAAACTGAAATTCGGAGACCTTCTGAACTTCTCTCCACCGCTTTCACAATGTTTCTTATACAAGCAGCATTCCCAACAATCAGCTAATGTCAGCTTTTGGGAACATCTGTCTGCTTCCGTACAGTCCGCCCGCTCACTTTAGAAACAAAATAAACCAGCAAATTTTCTTCCGTGCGTATCCCATAAACATCTAAATGACTTCCCCTAACAGAGCAAGCTGCTTCCATGCAATCAATAGTGGTTTTCAGTTGCATGTGGCACTCTTTGTGCTGGCTGGAATTGTTCAGCAAAAGGTGGCAACGTTGCTCCCAGTCTGGATGAGGCATCGGAAACCAGACGTGCCTGAAAAGCAATAAGCTTTCCTTCGCTTGTCTCAATCAGCACTTACATTTTGCTCTTATTTAGATGAACACAGCAACGACAAAAGCAGAGTGCATCATTTCAGATTTTGGGACAGGATGACATCTGGATAAAGCCAGCTCGGATTAGTCAGCTACCAGGAAAACTGCAGGACTGATATCTTGAACTCATACTGGACGTTTATGTTTGCATACATCTGCACAGGAAGCTTGTACAAACTGTTTGCAAAGGACATGGAAGGAATAATCCTGCTTTACTTTGTAAATTACATTCCTCATCCTAATGAAAGAGGAAGAACGAAGCATCACACTAAGATTATTATTAGATCCTTAGATGCATTCGTTTGGAAAAATACAAGAGTAACACCAAAAGAAGTGCTTGGCACTCATTTGCAATCCAGCTTTCATATCAGGAATAACCATGTTGCTTTCTAGACTGTGTTATCTCCGTATCTCCACACATACATGCTAATATACCTGCAAAGATATTGAAGGCGAGCACAGTAAAATCCCCTTTCAAATGACTGGAACACAAAAATAATGTCTGAGAAGTAGGACAACATATTGAGAACATACTCAAAAATTGGGCAGAACTTAAGCTCTAACTCCCACTGAAACCAGCAGGAAAATTATGCAATGATTCACTGGGAAAAGTAAAGCTTCCTGTGACTTCAGCCATATCGAAGCATCCTTTAGAAAAACATTCCTTCCTGAATGCTAAGGTTTATTTCAACACAGATAGGGTTTTTTTTCCCTCACTTTCTCCTGACTGATCGCTGCCTTCTAGGCAGGAATGTGTCAAGAAGCAGAAGACAGCCACGTTGTTTTCTGCATGCAAGGACCTTTATTTGTTATTTTATTATTATTTTAATGCAGAAGCAGTTGTCCCAGGGCTTATTATTTGGCTGAATGAGCTGAAGTGAGACTCCCCGGGCAGCTGCTGACATAATGAATGATTGTGTGGTGAAGCTGAGAATGTGAATGATGAAGAATTTTGAAAGGCTCTGGAATTTGTGAATAACAAAAGTAGCTACAGTCCCCAAAATCTCACCATTTGTTCTCCACAACAAAAGAGGACTCAAAGGCCTTTGTTTAACAAAATGATTCAAAAACAGGATACGAAAGGAATTAAGGGTTATCTCTACCGGCATAATACAGCAAGCAAATTGTGTCCCTAAGTAGAAAGAGTTATGAATGTATTCTGTCGAACATATTGTTAACCGAATTACTACGGTTCTGTTTCTTTTATCCCTTTTACAGTACCATTACCATGTTTCCTGTGTCAGTAATTCTCAAGGCCTTTCAGTCCAGACTCTGCCAAAGTCTCTCAGCACCTTCCATGGGAGGCTTTGCTTCTCAGACACGCAAGGGGAAAGCAGCTGACCAAGCAAGCCTCTTCCTCCTGGCATCGCCATCAGGTATGGGCTCTTGGCTTAGCCAGCTTCTTCAGTAGCATTAAAAAATAACCAGTCATATTTCTCCTAGATATTCAATTTTCTTGGTGTCTGTACATTGGATGGGCACAAGCTGAATGACAGGTATGCCCCAAAGCACACCCATTTCCCCTAAAGGGGAAATAAGCCTTTCAGTGTGGGATTACATATGAACTGAGCAAGAGACGAGTGAATCTGATGAAGATTCGTACCACACTGACAAGTGCTATCCAAACAAATATAAATTCAATTAAAAGACTCTGTTGTATAAGCAATAGACCAAGGAGCGCGCTGTATCAAAGGATGGAAAGCCAGCTCACCCATGAAGGTTGTCAAGCATGAGAAATCAGACACAGGCAGTGCTGATGCTAAACCCAAACAGGGCACCATACATTGGAAGGACAGCATTCCAGGATGGGGAAGAAGAGGGACAGATACCCACCATGGGACAGCTCCTCCTGGTTGTGATCCTGACCAAGGTGCTAGCTAGGCTTTCCACCACTGCCCATAGGACAAGCTAGGCCCAAAGCCTTGCTCCAGGTATGAAGGCTTAGCCCTTCTGGTCCAGCATGATTCCCATCTGTAGAGATATGTTTAAAGGCCTCCCACACAGGATGAAAACCAGTTATCTCTTCTCACTCGCAGAATCCTGTCTGCCCGAAAGCCCACAAGGGTCAAGCTGAAGCCAGAGGGCTTTGAAATCATGTTTTAAACATTTCCAAGCACTTAGGCGTTACTGTATTAAGCCACACACATCCTACTGCAGCAGACAAAGTCAATTCTGCCTGTGGTGTCTGTTCTACAAATCGCTGTAATGCTCCAGCTGCAAGCAGGGCAGTAATATAGTTTGTGCTATCCTGACTGCCTCAAGTCAATGCAAATTTGGCTTTCTTCTTTCAAAGAAATTAGGGTTTCATATTGGGATGCAATTCAGACATGGAAGAAAAGGTTGTCTTTCCATTAATTTCTACAGGTGCCTCATCAGCTCATCCTGCCTCTCAGAAGCAACACTGATTAGACTACAGTAAAAACACAGCAGTAACCTGTGATCAAAGAGCATCTCCAGTTCCTGGCCTCCTCCAGTTCCCAGTGCACCATGCAAGATATGGCTGTAATATCTCAAAGACAAGAGTTTTGTCAGCAGATCTTTACAAAGACTTTTGTGCACCTCTGCTGACTTTTGATGCTAGGTTTTCTTGTGCAAAGTGTATTTTTAATGAAAGCAGAAATTATCACTGAATATTTCAATTCTAGGAACTGTGCCAGAATTAAAAGGTAGAATAAAATCAAGAGAAGCATGATAAAAACCCCAAGATATGACAGCAACATTGAGAAGTTGCCTAGAGAAGATAAGATGAAGAAATCTAATATCAAATTGTTGTGTCCAACATGAAATAAAGCCTCTACAAAACAATGCAGACTTAGAGAAGTTGAAAAAGTGTGCTTTCCAGCAGTGATACCTCTGAAATATGGTTTAAAACCTGTTATCAATTCTGCTGTGTGGCACACTTGCACCATTACTTCCTCCATCTCAGCTACAAATTCAAAAGACTGTGTCTGAGCGTGACATTAAACTATGGAAACACCACAGCCAGAGTTCAGCTGTCCTATACATTCAAAGGAAAGCCTTCTGTTATCTACATTTGCTGGGCATATTGTATTTTGACATGCAGTAGTCTTAGCTTACCATTTAAAAGAAAACTCTTAATTCCAGTCCAAGACCTATTATCCCTCCCTGTCAACCTCATTTTAGCCTTTTGCCTTCAGCAATGGTAATTTATGGATAAAGATATATGGCATGGCAGTAACTGTATTTTAGCTCCTGATTTGCATTGCTCTTATGTATTGAGCCTCCAAAACCACAAGTAGGCTCCCCAGTGAATCCCTGTTACATTTGCAAGACATTTTGGAAGTAAAGCCTTTGCCTTTTTTTTCCCCCCTCCTGACCTTGCCCCCAACCTGATTGACTTGTTTTTCAGAAAGAGTCCTGTTCTATTTCATTTCCTGATTCATTCCTGAACACAGCCTTGAGTATTTAAGGGAACTTTTTACTGCTGCTTACTTCTAATATGGCCACAGAAATGTATAACTACATTAGAAATGCCAACAATTCAAGAACCTAGCGCTAAAGGAGTGACAAGTAAAAAACTGGAGCAGATATCCCCACACAGGACTACTCCTCCTAGCTCTGGATAAATAACCCTGCCCTTTAAAATTCCCAGAGCCTGTATTAGAGATTTCTGCACTGGCAAAGCTTGGCACTGGGAATTACTTGGACCACACCACTGTTTTCAGCTGTTACAGCACACCCGCTCCAAAACGTTCTGCAGATTTCAATGTGTTGAAGCAAAACATCTCCTCTTCCATCAGTTCTGCCATGTTTGAAACGAAGGCCCTAATAATTCATCCAACAAGGGCTACTGACAACAAGTTGTGGCTGCTTTAAAAGACCTTTGACATCCTCCACAGGAATGCTCTGGAGGAATAAAGAATTGGGGTTAACCACTACTGGAAAGCAGGTCTGCCTCATCACCAAGCACTTTCAGAGAGGAGAATCCCATTTGTGCAACAGTATGAACAGGAAGATGGAGTTCCTGCTCCAAAGAGCTTCCTACCCCTGAAGCACAGGGAAGAGAACAGAGTCAGCAGGAGCTTAAGATAATTTTTTGTTTCTGCTACTTGCATCTAATATGGCCACAGCAATGAGTAGCTGCACCAGAAAGGTCAAGAGCTCAAGATGAGAGAGGGACACCAGTGCCCAATGCACTTAGGCAGGAACAAACCCACCGTGGCTCCTAACGCTTTCCCAGCATCATCTGCCCTCACCCTGCTGGCATACAAGAATTGAGTTTGGGCCCCGAATTTTTCAGCTGCCTCTGATCTCAGTGGTTATTAATGTGCAGACAATAGGCTTAGTCCCTGTGTCCCTGCTGCCGTGCCCCGCAAATGACCTTTAATTGGTGTGGGACACAATGGGACACAATGGCTGATTCAGAGTCGCTCCTGCCGACCATGTCACTTCTTATTTACACTCACCAAAGCACAATTGCCACTTCTTCTGGGCAAAAAGGTTATGGATTTACTTTGTCGGGCTCCGTAGGAGGATGCAGATGGTTTTGGAGGCAAATTGAAGCTCCAGTTAATCTGCATACTACAGTGCACAAACACAGTGCCTAGGGGGCAGGGGGGAAGAGATGCTTGTCAGGAAAGAACACGCTGGCAGCATGATTTTATTTCCCAAAGACATATGAATACGGTATTTTACCGTATCCACTAGCAGTCTACTCAATTTTTTGTTACAAGTTAGAACTTCCTCCATAGCCTTCTGGAGCACTATGAAAAGGAGATCTCACCAACCCCCCTCTCTACTTCCTCAAATTTTACAGCGAAATAAAAATCAGCCACAGAACTCCTCACACCCCTACTACGATCCCTGCTCTGTGCTGAAAGCAGTGGACTCTGCTGTGCTTTCCCATATTGGGTCCTATCTCTTAAGCCCCCAGAAACACTATTGGCACCTTATCTGTGGGTCATCAAGTACCATAAGTGTTTGCCACCCAGTTGGGACCATTTTGACTAGGTTTTCCAAGTCACTGACTTCAGAATAATCATAGAATCACAGAACGGCTTGCATTAGAAGGAACCTTAAAGATCATCAGGTTCCAATACCCTGCCATGGGCAGGGAAGCCTTTGCCAAGATAAGCCTGCCAAATTTCTCCATCATTGTACATTTAGTGGGAAAACAGCAGACAATTCCTCAAGAAAGGCTCAGCCAGCTTCACTCAAAGGGGCAAAAATGGCACCAGAAGCTGAAACAACCCCTTCCCTTTTAGTTCCTCACTACTGAAAGAAGAGAGCAGAATATAGTGCTGTGGTGGCATCAGGCAAGAGGCTGACATTCTCCTGTCCCAACATATCTCCTGCCGGAGCACCCCCTGGAACCGCAACGGTTGGATGGCAATATGAATATCTTCAGCTCGGCCACCCTTAGCATCTTAAATAGCATCCCATTGCTCAAAACAGTATGATGCTTAATGCTGCCAGATTGCCCTTCAAGTTCGGTATTGCACCTCCAAACTAATTTTACAAAGACTGAAAATCAGCTCCTAAGGGGTGGCATCATCTAATCTCAGCACCTCTTTTAAAACACAGCCTAAATGAATAAGGAGAGACACTTCCCCTAGGAGAAGCAGCATCTTTTCCATTGGCTAATCATCATTTTACTGTGTTGGCTACAAAACACATTTTGAGGTTTGTACATGCCCTGAAAAACCGCAACATTTGTTTAAGCACAAAACTGTCCTAGAAGTAATACTAAGGTAAATTAGCTATCATTTCTTCAAGTGGGCTGTTTTTCTTTTCTGCTGATGATTTTTATGCTCGTGGTACACATTCGAGGTAGCCTCACCAGACAGGTATAGTACATTAGAATGGGAATGTCAATATGGTGCAACAGAACGTGTCACATTAAACAACATCATTATGTGTATTTATACTGCAGGAGGCAATGACCACAAGATGCAATGCAATAGCAACTTCATCCGCATGTTATTAAAAACTTCTATAGCACGTCAGGTATCACGGCTACATGCTGCATAACACCTATTGCTGGCAAGAGGAACGGGCATTTATAAAAATGTTACATTCATAAACATGGTAAATTTACCAGGAAAACAAGAATTCTGGAAATAGTTTTTGCTGTAAAACCTAAACGTATGAGATAGGCAACTTTAAACATTTACAAACTTCTTCTTAAACTGTGCAGATTCTTAGCATAACAATGCCTTGGCTATGTACACAGGGAATTTAAACAGCTGAAACTATTAATAGTCCTCTATTCCTGCTTATTTCACTGCTCCTACCAAGATTATGGATAAAGCAGCTAAGGGCAATATGCTCCCTAGTTCTGCCTGCCAGCCTGACTTGCTTGCTAGCTTCATCCTTCTGTCCCACAGGCTGGTCCCCTCCTGCATGACATCTCAAGGATGTACCTGTGAGGGCACCCCACAGCGGCACTGGTCCCTGCAGCTCTAAGGTATAAAGCATTTGGATACCAGCATGTGTTTGTCCAATACAAGACAATCAGTATTTTGCTGATTTCTGACCTACAAACAGACTTTTCTAGACTACTTTCTTCCAAGACACAAGTTACTGTTGCTTAAGACAGACAAGAAAAAGCAGACTTGTATAAATCTGCTTTAGGCATTTCAACTTAGAATTTGCGGAATTACAATTTTGTTCAACACGCACACATCACAGATCTTTTTAAATACCATTTAAGAAATCCAGGTCCCAATGAGGTCCACATAAATATGCCTTTCAACCTCAATATAGCCAGGATTTCAAGGTTGACAATGTAATTAAAATCTTCAGACTGCTGTCTTGCTGCTGCAGTTCCTGAAGATAGAGCTGTTTGGGGGCTTCTTTCTCTACAGTACAACAGAGCAACTTGCTACCAGACTCCAAAATAGGCTTGCAGCCATTTCACAAAGCTGCTTTTCCCACTGCACTCTTACACGTAAATGCACAGAGTTTAGATGCACCAACCAGATGCTCAAATGAGTAAGTTCCGAAGATAAATGTCAAATGCCTTTGAAACCCCCAAAGAACGGAAGGGTTTATTAGCCTTTCACCAGTACCCAACACTTCTGCCACCACCAGGAAGAGGAAAAAATAAGGCACATTTCCCAGGCGACCCTGAAGCCCTTGCTCAGTGTTGAGGTTTTGCTTGCAGTGGGTAAAGCAGCACACATCTCAAAATCTTGTTTCTTTGATCCTCCCCTGCCAGGAAGGTCCACACATCATCACTGTCCGGTGTGTGAACAAGCAGACATCGCCCTCTCTTCCCCTTGCCTCCTCCACAGCTCATGGTAGTTTGATGCATACCCTAAATACCCCAAAAATACTGTTTTCCTGGCAAAGGAAGGGCAGTTACTAAAACACTTTACAGGGACATCATCTCAGCTTGTTTCAGAGCGCAGCATTTGCCTGCTGCCTTCCTAATTCTCCCCTTTCCTTAAGGATTGAGAGTTCTGCTGAAATATCAATGGCTTATACATCTTTTCCATGTGTTGGAAGAAAAATATCTGAAGGAAAACAGAAAACAAGCTCCAAACCCAAGACATGCAAAAATTCAGGTGTCTGCCTCTTTTCTAAGGACAAAGACAGTAATAAATATAATGCTAACTGATACTTCAATTACTCATAAAATAGAACTGCATTTTAACCAGAGTTGTTACTTTTTAGTAGATAAAATTACAAGACCATTTGAATTATTTATCCACCAAGTTTAGCTTCAATGCAAAATATATGGAAATACTGCACCTTATGTCTGAGACAAAAAAGAAATGCTTACATGCACACAAAGCGTCCTTTTACAGACTGCTCTAACACCATCTTGATGATGCATCATACACATCTTGAGAAAACTACAGACCTAAGCAAAGACTTACAGCATTAGCACATGGCAGAGGTAATGTGAATAGAATGCCACACAAGTTTAATAGCAAAAAAAGAAAAAGAAAAAAAAAAAAAAAAAAAAAAAAGGAAAGCCACCTTGGTGTAAGCATCTTTGTATTCAAACAGAGCAGAAAGCACGACTGGTGATCTACCAAGGCTGCTAGCTCCTCCATTCACCCAGATATGCTAATGATGACCAGAAGAATCAAAGGTTAACAGCAACCTCACTCAATAACACTCATGTCACCACAGGCAAGGTACCGGTACATCAAAATTAACAGATTGAGTCAAAATTCTTCCCACTGCAGAAAAGCTGGAGCAACAACCAGCCATACTTTCTGAGACAGTCTGATTCAGCACAAACCCATCCTTACTCAAGAAAGATCTTGAGTTTGTGCTTGGCTCCAGAGCTTAATGGCCACAGAGGAAGAGCTGAAGCGAGCCCCAGAGGAACGTGTCGTCTTTGGAGCCCAGTGAAAGATAAATGTGAACTCATCACCCACCTCAGCAATAAATGCAGGCACCCTCGAGAATTAGTACCAGCTCACGATCAATTCAGGCCAGAACAGACATCTGCTGTTTTCTAAAACCAGCACATCATTTAGCTTTCGCAAACGCAGCTTTATATTAATATTAAAGTCAATGGCATTTTGCTACTCTACAATACGCTTATACTATCATTCAAGATTTCACAGCAATCAAAATGATGACACCAGACAGCTTGGAAGATAAACCGTATGTACTCTAAGAACTGCTCACTGAACATTTACTTGAGACTTAAGAACAGCGAAGAGAGAATGATGGTAGCCACACCAGCAGTCAAGCGGCTGCATGAGGAGAGCAGCTCCAACCCCTCCAGAGACACCAGCAGCAGTACACTGCAACCAGGGAACACTGAGCCAGCCAACCTTTCCCAAACTAATCCCAGTTGCTTCCCTGTTGGCGCTTCAGAGCCCCTTCTTCAGGGCTGGCAAGACTCCTTTCCCAGCTTCAAAGCCGCAGGACCTCCGAGATGCTCTTGCGTTTACACTGGCCAGAAGACCTAATATATTGGGTTTACACTGGCGAGCAGCCCACAGACTCTCACACCTGGCTTAACAGACTCCTGCAAAAGCTGGGCTTTGCTCCAGAAGCTGCTATCTTTACAACTGTTTCAAAGAAAGTATTTATTCACACGCCCGAAAGTTTCCCTTTGAAGAAACTTTGTGGAAGGGCTGAAGAGGCCTGGAGGATCTCTGTAAATAGTGGTGGTGAGAGGGGGGATAAGCATTTGTGAGTTTTGGGAGGGTTATGTTAGCTCTTCTACATCACCCTGTATTTTACAGCAGGAAAAACTGCCCAGAAACATTTTGAGCAAGAAGTAAAGCAAAAGTCTTGAGCAGTAGAGAAGAGCTAAATTTAGCAGGTAAATCCCTAAGCTTTCCTACAGCATCCCCAAGCATGCTAGCTGGCAGCACTATTCAGAAAACAAACCCTTAATTCCTAAATGGAAGGTGTTACAATTGTTCCAATTACCCTAGGAGCCAAAGCAGACTTCTAGGTTGAGTTACACGCTTTACTTTTTCTTTTCATAGCTTGTTCCAGCATTTATTATATAAAGCTCTTTTAATTGCAAAACATCAGGAAATTTCGGACCCCCTCTGGAAAAGCCACATGAAGCCAATAGCAGGATCTCATCACTATGCCTCAATCTCAGGAAAGCAATGGTTTAAAAATATTTTACAGGCACTCAGAGCCTTCCAGCAGGTTTAAACTTGCTGTCACACCAAAACCGTGATTCAAGGAGGCAGTGTAACCCAGGGCTGGAACTGGCTAGCTTTCACCCCAGCTTGGGGTACCCAATTAACCCCTACGCAAAATTAATGGGGATGAAAAATTATAGTCATGCTTTACAGCACCCCTTACATCTCTTACAGTTTTCTCAGACATATTTTTAAATGCTCTAAAGTTAAGAGCGGATTTCCAAAAGACCCATCTACCATCCAGTCTTCCTTCAGTAATTTCTGTTTGAACCCCATCATAAGCCAGGGCAGCAGAAAGCAGACAGGAGAGGATAAACGAGGACTGGTTTAGGAGGGAACAGTTTTCACCCAGGATAACTCTCAGCAGAAAACATTCCTTATACAAGGCTCCCATTCTTCTGAAAGGTTACCTTGCACTTTTTCATAGGACACCCTGTTCCCTCTTGAACATGTTGCTATGAGATTTACCACTATTCTACCTTAGTTGTATGAGTTCATGCAAAATTTAAAAAAGAGATGGAAAAAAAAGCACGTTAAAACTTGCAGCTCCACCTGAAATTGAAATCAGAGATCTTCTGCACATAAGAATTTACAGACACATACCTTTCAGGCATTCTGGGCTTCCAGCAGGAGCTCCCCTAAATTTAGGCAGCGGAGCCAGTGTTAGGGTAAGCCTTTTGCAGAGAGCCAGCAGCAACCAGCCCACAGAAGTGTTGCAGACGCAATATCCCAAACTCGATTTTGGGCTCTGGAAAACTCTCGATGAGCATTTCCCCACATGCAGCTCAAATTCAGATCAATTTGAGTGCAAATGTGTTTTGAAAGTCAGATAGGAATTGATCTGCCCACTTGCCTGAGGAATGATAATACATGCTATAGTAACAGCAAAATGCTTCTCTTCTTTTCCGTCTTCATAATTAAGATTTCTATACCACTTTAGGGAAAAGCAGCTTCTGGTATCTTGCCTTACAAAGACCTCTTTAGTTTCTACTTCTCACATGCAACGAAATAGAAAAGGTACTGAAAAATGATCCTTGGCCAAAGGAAAGGGACTTTAATTTGTTTTAAATAGGAAACCCACAATCATTTCAGGTTATCAGCAGTGCCTAAGCAACTTAGTAAAACAAATCCCAATAGCTTCCACCGGTGTGTCTGCTTCCAAAGCTGTTAAATGTGATTTTCAGAAGTGCTTCGATGACATAAGCACACGAATCCCACTGACTTGTAAAGTGCCTTAAGTGCTAACAGAAAGATTTTTAAAAGGTGTTTAGGCTTCTATTACCCACTGAAATCAACAAGAATTAGGCACAAACCTTTAAAAATATTCCCCAAAGGCAACGAGAATTAAACTTTCAAGCTATTTAAAGGAAGCTTTTTCAATGTTCATAAAATTACCAGTACTTTCAGCTCCTATCATTTAATGCATGAGGAGGAAAAAATACAAGAACTAAAAAAAAAGAAAAAACATTTCCTCTCTTTCTTTCTAGAAATGTCTTCCTTTTTTGTAAAACTGGTTCTTCAGAACAGTACTGAACATAACATGAAAGCAGAAAATAATAATTGGTAGAGAGATTAAAAAGCTCACTAAGATACTTAGAAAACTATCTAAATTTACAAATTCTGCTAACATCTTCACAAATATATTCCAGTGCTTCCTCATTCAACCTCATCAAGACAAATTTGCCATGGAAGGCTCCCAATGAAGCATCCTCTTTCACTGTCATTAATGAAGGAAACAATTTCATAAGAGATTGTTTTCAGTCTTTGAGACAACATTCTAGGAAAAAAAGATGATCTAAGATTTCAGCATGCCATAACATGCAGTGTTTAAAGGAGGCATACTGGCTATGGCTTAGAGGACTTCAATACATGGCTGTGCAGCACAACCTACGCGGTCAGTTTTGGATTTACATAGAGGATTGAGTTTTTCCAGCCTTCAGGACTGTTTGTAAGTCCTGCCTAACAACACTTTGCAGCAATAAATTAACAACGAGAAAGATAAAGTAAGCCAGGATGGCTTGGTGATTGTGTGATACTGATTCAAAACAACCTTATGCTCTCAAAATTGTGGCAGTACACTCAGGGGCTTTGTCTGTCTGCAGAACTCTGATGCAGAATGCATTCCTGGATAAATGCTTGCCCTGGGGATATGCAAAGAGATGAATCAGGTCAAAAGTCCAACAAAACTCAGCTGGCTCAGACCATCGCTGGTGAGGTCCTTAAGTCAACTCGGAAACAGCACGGCCAGGCTTGCACCTGGCCTCTGCACATTCTCAAGTTAGAGTAACGTTTTCCCTTTGTAGCTGCAGCTACAGAATCATAGCATCGTGAAGGTCAGAAAAGACCACTAAGATCATCCAAGACCAACTATCAACCCAACCCCACCATGCCCACTACCTGTGACCCTCAGTGCCACATCAGTCCTTTTCTTGAACACCCCTCCAGGCACAGACTGTTTGGCTCTACGGACTGAGATCAAAACATCCCAAACAGGCCAACGGGCAGAACACCTGATTTACACCACTGTTTATCAACCTCAGAGCATGAAATACACGAGGGAAACTTTTGCTTCCCCTTTACTTTGAATGTATTGCTCAGATGCAATATAACCTGAAGCGCATCTTGTCTGTATGACACTTCATTCCTGTTTGTCAGCAGGCATCTCCAGTGAGAAAAGGAAGACAGGTGAACAGCCACGCACCTGGTAATACGGTGCTACAAAAACCTGCCTCATGTAGAAAATGGCTACATTTCTTAGATTCATAAGAGAAACTACTTTAATACTTTAAAATGTAGTGGTGAATTTAGTGAAAGCACAAAACAGTTTATGGAACTGGTTATAAAATCCACCTGCACAGAATACAAAGCAGTAAGATTTTCCATAAATACTCTTGAAAAAGAAAAAATATAAAACCATTTTATGAAAATGAGAAAACGTAATAATACCAATGTTTCTGATTAAACAAATTACTCAAAACGACTATTTTATAACAAAGCAAAACTTAAAAAATTGGAAAACATGTCTACAGTTACCAAATGCTAGGTAGTAAACCTGCACTCTATTTCATTCCTTTTATGGTTAAACACCTTTCTTCTTCTTACACTAAACTGAAACTCCAAGTGCAAAATTACTGCTTTTAAGTTGCAAGAATACAACAATTTCAGATTAGAGCCTCACCACCAATTTGTCCAGAATATATATTTTTTACTCTAGTAACTCTGTGTTTTCAAATCTACTGAAACAGAATATTTGCATTCTACAAGAGGTTCCACAGCTGAAAAAGGAGGACCGATTTTAGAAGAGACATAAAGGGAGCATGTTTTGTTCCATTAAAATGAAAAAGAGGTAGAAAATTTAACTTGGTCAGCACACACACAGCTTTATGGGTTTTTTTCTACATTAAAGGTAGTCACTTCCT
Source organism: Pavo muticus (assembly GCA_016647715.1). Taxonomy (NCBI): domain Eukaryota; kingdom Metazoa; phylum Chordata; class Aves; order Galliformes; family Phasianidae; genus Pavo; species Pavo muticus. Next base: position 1,007,895 of record JACDJE010000062.1, read on the forward strand.
CCCTAAATGTCTCCTGCTTTAAGCCATTTTTTGAAGGAAACAGTAAACTTGAAACAGCTGCTCAAAATTTACAGGGCAGTTCCTTTCTCTACTTCCTCCCTCTGCTATCATTCCACTTACCCAGCTGCATCCTATTCTCCTAATTTTGTTTTCTTCACCTCCTGATTTAACCATTGTCTCTTAACACTGCAAGCAAAGTACCTCCTGCATTATCGTCCAGATGAACAGCTTGCAAATGCTGCAAGGCTGGTTTGGGATTAATTACAGCATAGCAAGTCATTCGTACATAGTTATAAGCCACACACCTAGCCATGAGCTAGACAAAAGCTGAGAGAAAGGGGTTGATATGGCAACACATCTTCTCTCCTGGTCTACACTAAGCACTGCTGTGCGTGAAAAGCAATGGCTTTCTATCATGCAACACATGAGCCTACGGGCTAGTACATGTGGCCAGCCTCATGGCTTAATTGTTCATGAGATACATTTACCCATGTGGTTTTAAAGGCAAGATGAAGCTTTGAGATAGGTCATCTGACCTGGGAACATGTACTTGAGGTTTTCAGAGACAATTTCTGGCCTTGCTCACAACTGTGAGTCTTTGCAATCAGCTGCAAGAGCACATCTGCAACTGAAGGAAGAATTTGTCTCATTGAGATTTAAGATATTGAAGAAAATAAGGCTGAAAGCGTACTGTAAGTTCATCCAGTCCTCCCCTCAATCCTTCCTTCAGTCCTCCTCCCACCTCTTCCTATGAGTCACCTCCAGCAAAACGAACCCTAAAAGATAGTTGCCTAATTCTTTTTTGTTTTTTTAAGCCAACAGTACTAAGTTTTTCAGAACCTCTAGAAGATAACTATTCCAAAACGTTATCACACTTGCTCTCCTCTGTTTCATATCTTACAGAAATTCCTCACAACACAGGTCTGCACAGAGGACACTGAGGCAGGCATTCCTTCCTGAGGACTTCAACTTCTGTGCAAAGTCTGCAAAGTCCCAGCATGAGCTCTGGGAAGCCAACCCCAGCAAGGGGAAAGCAGGCAATTCAGCAGCATTCACTTCTCACAAACAAAGAAATCTGATCAGCCCCAGTAATTTCCTTAGGATAGATTGCAGGAGAAGCCTAGAGCAAAATTAACTGAATGTTCTGTCAAAGCCATTAGGCCTGGACTGAACTCAAAGAAAATTATGTTCACTGATGTCTTCATATTTACTTTAAAATGCACTCATTTTGACAGGCTCATGAGGTAGAAGATCTCATTTTATGAAGGTCTTAAGGGACAAGAGGAACAGAAATATAACATGCTGCTGTCTCAGTCAGCAAAATGATCACAAAATTACTTTACAACTGACTTTCAAAACCAAAAATCCAGTTATTTGGGGAAATTTCAGTCTTTTAAAAAGACACAATGGTGCTTCAGGTTGACCAAAAAAGCAGCAAACTCGATAAGCATGATTGAGACAATTTTCCTTACTCATAAAATACTGTTTGTGCACACAAGCACCTTCATCTCCTTCGAGTGCGACTCCAGAAGCACAGCCTGCCCACCAGACAACCAAGCACAGGCTTCATTTACAGCTTGAGCTTTTCTATAGCACAAGACAATGCAGTACTTTAAGTCATTTGCAAAAGGTCCAGAAGGAGAGAGAGATCTGGATTTCTCCAACTTCCAATCCTCTGCTTGTAATTCATTGCCTGTTTTGCATCCAAGGTGTGCAAGCAGACCTTTCTGGGATGATATGGCTAAAAGGCAGAACAAAGAGAGGCAAACTTTGATGCTAGCAGAACGAGGAAGCACTTCACAGAGCTGGCTGTTACTGCCCGTAAGAGCACTTTGCCAGCAATGCCAGGATGGGGCTTCAGAAAGGTTCATCTTCCCCACAGAGCCAGCATTCCTACAAAAGGTGTTTCTCCTACAGAAGATGGGAAATGTACAAGTTACTGATAAACACACAAACAGGGGCTTACAGAAAGCTCCTAGGAGTAACTCACTTGGAAACTATCTTATTCTGCAGGCAGTACAGTATAAACTGGAAAATAACTTGATGCAATAACAACTCCTGGCTGTAATCACTGTATTCCCCACTCGAAGTTACATCAGTGCTCAAAAGCTTTGCTCACAAGTGGCTGCTGCACCAAGGGATGAGGAAATGTGGGCTTATCTTGCCACGAGCAGAGCTGGGGGGTCCCACAGCCAGCTAGAGGCCACAGAAAGCCCAGAAATAGTGTTGTTTTTTTTTTTTTTTCCTTTTCTAAGATGATTTTTATCTATTCCCACTTTCAACATTCAAACTCTTGCCTTAAAAATAATCTACTTTACTCCCCTGCGTACATTGATTCATTTCTTAGCTCCTGCTTCCATCACATTTTAATTTCATTTCCTACTCTCTACTTATTTCTGTTGGTATTTCTAAATAAATCCTTTGCTCTGCATAGTCTCAAAAGAACAGAAGAAATCCCCCAAAACAGGCACTTCAAGACTGCTGCCACACTTCATGGCATCAAACAAGAACAACCCAGCTAACACAGTCAAAACAGTACAACACAGCTGCCAATTGCCATCACAAATCCCAGGGAAGGGCCATTTTTTCCAGTCAGTTCACAATATTTCTCCACCCTTAACCCTCAGCATCTTTTAAAGGATGTCCTCCAGCTGAGGGCAGGCAAGAGATGGGCAGAAGTGATGGAGAGGGAGTATTGCCTTGTCTGGCGGGCAGAGGCAGGGCCACTGTTGCAATAAAGCAGGGAATAGCCCAGAGGGAGCAGGAGCCAAGCCGTGGGCAGCAGAGACACTTCTGGGTTACCTTTGAGGCAAGAAAGAGCTATTTCTGCCAGCCCGGCGCGAGTCCCAGCAAGCCCAGGAATGCACCACAGCTTTAAATCCCTCCTGGGAATCCGCAGCACGTGCACCCAGAGCTGCCCTGACGTCATGGAGAGCCCGAACTAATTAGGGACTGAATAATTAGGCAAAACACATCCTGTAAAATTATCAAAGGCATCTAATATCCAAAGCGCGCACAATATTACAATAACTGCAATAACTGTAAAACCTGTCAGAGGCAATATGAATAAATGAATGTTTCTGTTATTAATGGTGAAGTAGTCTTTAAACCCATTAAAATCCTGTAGCCTGAGACCCAGGAGAAAGGTGGTGTATGACATATGTGCTGATTACAAGGAAGAAGAATCTGGTCAAGCTGGTAGATACATTACTTCATGCAGGCAGAGTACTCTGAAAAAGCTGTTCTTGATGAAAGGGAACAGATGACTGGACTGCACCAAGAAACTAGAAACAAATGAAAGAAAAAAAACCAAAGAAGCTTCCCTCCTAGCATGCTTACCCTCCTCCTCACCCCCCCAAAGCGGAATATATTTATTGGAAATCAGATTAAAAAAAAAAAAAAAAAAAGAAGAAGAAGTTTAGTGTGGTTCACTATACAGAAATAAATTAGCAATAAATAAACTAGTAAATAAACGGAAACCCAACACAAAACTTGTGGTCAGAACAGACGATATTTGTCTTTGCTGTAATGAAGAGGGACTTTAACAGATAAATGTTGATTTTGGCAGCCTGTTGATCACCCACAAGCAATCACTTATAATTTCTGATCACCATTAGCATTTAGAATTGACCACAAAGCAAAACTGTCTTAAGTTATCATCAGCAGTAAGAACTGAGTACCAAACCTGACCATCAAAATTAAATGCTGATTTTCAACAAACACAAGACCCCATCAAGCGTTCCCTGCAAGGAGGCAGATTAAGAGCAGGGACAGGCAAATTTGGGGTTATTATCTGGGACAGAGAATAGCATGCCTGTTTTAGTCACACCCAGATTTTGCAAACACACACATGCAATGCACATTCCTGGAGCAGGACAGCAGTATGTAAGCTGAGAGGGCTAGACCCAGGCCTCACATTACAGATGTAGGTCAGGGATAACAGTCACCATGAGCTGAAGCCAAGAGTATGTCTACGCTTTCTGCATCAAGTACAGGTACTAAGGTGTCCATCACCACTCATCAGCCCTATCAGTTCCCTAAGCACTGCAGCGTGATGAATGCTGAAGAACAACAGCAAATGGATTGAGCCTGGAGTTCAGTGTAGAGTTCAGGGCAGGCAGCGGGATTATACAGATGCTTTCTCCCTCCTGTCTCGAAGCCAAGCACCAGTTGCAGTGCCTCACACTGGGATCTGAGCTGACTCTCCATGCTGGCAGGGCTGCAAACATTGAGAGCTGCTGGATCATGAAATCTTCTGGCCTTCAGAGGAGTCAAACACAGGTAACTCCTCTCCAGATCACAGTGCACGTAAATATTTTAGGAATGGCTGCAGCCCTATGAGACTGCCAGAGCTGCACCTATCCGTGAAGCAGACATACAGGCAATGGAACTCAATGCAGGATATACCTAAAGCTGAGGCCTTGCATGGACATTTATAACACTGCATGGGAAAACAAAACAACACCAAAACAAGTGTGAACCAATAAGCGTGCCTTCATTACTGTCGCTTTCTCTCTTCCAGAGAGGGGGTCTTTTGTCATCCATAATAAAATGGGGGTGAAGGGAAGCAGGGAGTGAAAGCTGCTTTGTGGTGCCAAATGTAACCCGAGTAACCCAGCTCTGACATGAAAAAATGTGATTTTTCTGAGTTCAGCTCTTTGCAGTGATTCACAGCACTACTTTCTTCGCAGCCAGCAGCAGGCAGCTCGCTCACCAGCTCTCACAAGCAAATTGGTTTGCTCCTTGGGGCAAAAGCAACTGCAGATTCTCTTTATAGAAATCCCCAGGACTCAGCTTTTAAGGATGATTTTCTGTACAGGAACTCTTTATTATCTAAATAAACTTCAGGTGGCTACACATCCATTCTCACTCCAGCTACCTAACTCTATTTCCACCCACAGCCAGGATGGCACAACCAGTTGCACATGTGGCAAGCAAGCTTGGCAAACATGAGCTGTCACCCAGCACTTGATAGTTAGCACTTCTGATTGTAGCTTGTGTCATTGCCAAGCTCTTCCTTTTAATAATGTATTTACCAGTTCATGCTGCAAAGATCCTCTCACATGTAATTAAGTCCAGGGAGGTATCACAGGCAGCAGTAGGACGAAACTGATACAGTGCTATGTGAAGTCTAACGTGTAGGTTATACAGTTGATGGATATATACAAATATATGTATCTGTACATAACATCTTCATTCCTTTGTACACCCATGCCTTCTAAACATATTATGAACAGCAGTAGATCTCTGAGCACTGCATATATAGGAACATTGTTGACGTAACATTTCACATGTTTATTCTCAACAGATATTTGTGACTAACAGTGTGGGACATTTCTTTTGTTTCTCTGTCAAGAAAATATTATTAAATGGAAATATCCCCTTTCTTGCAGGTGGCCTGCAGAGTTTGTGTTCTGTTCAAATATTAGTTACAAATTAATTTGGAAAAGATGGTAGGAAGGACAAGCTTCAGTCATTTAATTAGAGCTCTGATATAGTACAGTCCTTTGCTTGGAGTTTTCCTCTGTTCTAAGGAGCTTTCTTACAGAGGAAGACAGGAATGGGCAGAGACTGCAAAATCTCACTGAATTCTATATTTCACGTAAAGTCTGGTAAGCAGAATGTTTAATTTCTCTCAATTGTGAAGATGATCCTGAAGACAAACAAGTGGTTCTGCCTATCCTCTTTTCTTAGGAGTTTTCTAAAGAGAACTCCTTACAGTTCATAGCATCAAAAGTTAACTGCCTAAAAGTTAACTCCCTTCTATGCATTGCTATTAATTATGCTGCAAAGAATAAAAATTACAATCCTTATCGCTTATCGAGACCATCGAAGTTGACTCGCTAGCGTTGAAAGTTGAGCACTAGTTCCTGATTAAAAATATTAATAATATGAACTGAAATGTCAACCATCTTCCTAGACTTAATCTACAGCATCAAACATCCAGATTTCAAAATGGGACATAGATATACCTGCTTGCACACAGCATGGATACGAAAGGTGTTCTGATACCAAATCAGCGTTCCCAGCTTTTCCTCATAAATTCTCTATCTTTTTGGTTTTATTGGAAAAATAAAAGCTCTATATTATGCTCAGGTGATGACAAAGCTGCCCATAGCATTCCCACATATCCTTTCACCTCTCTGTAAGCAGTTATGTCCTTTTTTGTAGAATCAACCAGAACAGATCGAACTCCTACCTCATACCAACGGCAGAGCACCACAGGGCCCGTAATGCTGTCTTTCAGATTTCTGCCTTGATCCCAACCCTTCCACCTAGGCTTAGATGGTGGGGTGAGAAACACATGGCACCCCACCTAACAGGGCAGTCCTCCTCTTCTTCCCAAAGCTCAGCCAAGATGTGGTGGCTTTGCAGGGTAGCTCTAAGAGCTGGGCCTTGGCCACGAGCTCAGCGCCGCCCCGCAGGGAGCTGCAGGCTGCACCAACACACCCACACTCGCTGCCAGGTTTCAGGCATTGTGCTGTTTGCCTCCCATCCTTGTTCCATATTGCTTATTCTCAATAGTAGGGCTAGACCCGCCCTGTTTTGGGACCTGTCCTTCCCTAAATCACTAGGTGAGCCTGCGCTATTAAGCCTGTGGTGACACCCACAACAGGCAGCGATCAACAAGGCCAGCAGTGCTGCAGACCAGCCCAGGGACAGCACAGATGTCACGCTGGAATGCAAACCCAAAACCCATAGTCAAAAACTGCCTGGGAACAACACCCAGGCATGCATGAAAAAAGCACGCTTAGGATCTAGGGTTCCACTTGTACCATTAGGTTATCCTCAGACTGGTGCGCCCACGGGTCTGCTCCGAAAAGAAATCAAGCTACAAGCAGAAACAGAACCCCAGCTGTGCCGCAGACACACACAGAGCAGAGGTACTAACCCAGCACTTCAGTGCAGGGTCTGTCCATGCCCACTTCCGCCACTCTTACACT